>BSBN01001752.1:4375000-5000000 GCA_027924645.1 Cunninghamia lanceolata
AATTTGACTAAGACAAATATATATTAAGAAGCCTTATTTATTATCCATATCCTACTCTCTTACAATAGATAAAACTACTAATATTCTTAAATATACAAGATAAAATCATATTCTTTCTATATTTACCATATAGAATCTTTCTATAAATACAAGATAAATACTTTATATATAACAAGATAATTTCTTTCTTTATTTACAAGGCAAAGTCATATTTACCTTTAAATAAACAAGAAAAAAAAATCTTATTTAATAATTCAAGAAGAATGATACATTCTAAAGGAATAAAAAGATTTAGTTTCTAAATAAAAGAGGATTCTAAACAAGTCTATTAAGATTCAGTTTCTAATTTACATATCACAAAAGAAGACTAAGAAAAGAATGATCTATAAGTTAAATAAATTTGAATAATAATAATTTAAATTCAAACTAATTTATATCAATATTTAAAATAATATCATAACAATCTGATATTTATATTATGACAAAGTATATTAACTTAACTAAATAATTAAGTTATGAACTTTACAAATTTACTTTTCTAGACACATCAATTAAATATCATATAATTTAAGTAAATATTCTCTAATTATAAACTTGATTACATTCTAATAAATAAATAGATTATTAAAAATGGTAAAATTAATGCATTACAAATTCTAACAGTTATGACAGGAGTTAAAATAGAATCTTCCTAATATGATTTCAATTTATTAAACCTTGAAATGAGCTAATTCCTAATTACAAGACTTGCTAACTAAATTCTCTAGCAAAGATTAAAATCCTATGTTTATGGGAAAATAAATTCATAAAATCTAATTCATTTTCCAACTACAATGTATGTGTTGCTTGCAGATCTCAATAAAATAATTTGTTGAAGAATTAAAGGGTTTGATTTGGCACACGCCAGCATCCTAACTTGCCTCAAAAGGAAAGAAAATATGATTGCAGAAGTTTAATGTTTAATGTTTACAGGTTGAGAGAGTTGGATTTCATAGTGTTCTCCACAGAGTTGGTGTTATAGGAGGTTCATCTAGACACCAAAAGATAGACATCAAAATGCAACATTCGTGCCTTAGGTATGTGTTGCACAAAATTATTAGATAAAGCTTTTAGAGATTAAAAAAAAATTGCAATCAACTGTAAATGATTTAGGATATTGCAGTTTATTTAACTAATTTCTTCAATGATGTGCGGCCTCATGCAATCAGCATGGAAATTGTTTGACAATGTGCCATGAATGGTGTTGTAAAGCCAAATCCACACAAGTATCTTACATGCATAAGCTGGAATGGGAGTTTGAATCAACTTTAGGCATAATAGGGATGAATTTTTATCAGATATTATAGTGTGGTTTGCAAAATGTGGAAGCATGAACATGACCAACACTATCTATTTAACACAATGCCTCAAAGAAAGGTGTAAATACAATATCCACGCTAACTATTTGACAGAATGCCTCAAAGAAATGTGCAAAAACAGCAATCAAGCAATTGTTTGACAAAAACCTTCAAAGAAGTGTGATTTCATGGAACGCCATTGAGGCCGCCATAAGAATGGAAATCAAAACATGAAGGATTTGAATTTCTTATATCAGGCCATTCAATAGTTTTACACAGACCAGAGAAGATCAAGGCTGCAGGTTGAAAATAATCAAACACAAGGTTTAAACATTTTGTAGGTTGAAAAATGATCACAGGCTTGAGGAAAAACATTCAAGTTCGACAAGCTTCAATGAGGTGCATAATACATTTACACAGAGCCAAGATGAAATAGGATTGAGTCTAGTTTCCAAGGAAAAAGATCAACATACACAACATGGTACATGACTATTACATCACTTGTTAATGAACAGGTAGATATGTATGCAAAATGTGCAAGCATAGACTTAACATGCAAACCAATAGATAGAATGTCTTATAGAGAGCTACTTTGCATTTTTTTGTCGAATCCTATAAGTTTTACTATTGCTGTTCAATTATGTAGGGCAAATTTTGGAGGATCAAAATGTTCAGATGAATGCCACGGATAAAGAAATACAGGAAGACCACGGATAGTAGGTGACAAGAAGACAGGTCAACTACTAGGCATGAATATGATTGATTTGAGGAACAATACTCAAGCTAACAACCATGCAAAGATGATTAAAACCACAGAAGAGAGATAGAGGTAATCCTACATAGAGACACAACAATCACAAATAACATTTATTCAATCATTCAAAAGACATACCCGAAATTTTGTCCTTGAGCTTTAGAATTCTCTTCCTGATGATTTTCTTTCTTCCCCCATTCTTCCTCTGCAAAACTACCCCCCAAAATTTCCAGAGAACCCCCTTAAAATATCCCCACTATCAAAAATAGTCAATGACAATAATTTCCCCATACCAATATTCTCGTTACTGAAACCCACTTTCTCAAAAATTAAATGCATTCAATAACCACCTCCAACCAGATTCTCCAATCTGAATAATTATTATTCACTTATCCGACAACTCACCAAATAATATTAATTCAAGAATATAAAATAATGTCTTAAATAATTACACAAAAGAATATGTATTCACTTAATATGATATTAAATATTTATAATTTATTTATTATTATTATTAGCTATTTTATTAATTTAATTTCTAACAAATACTTAATATACCTAAAAAAAATTAATATTATTTATTTAACAAAATAGATTAATAATTTCTATTAAATGAACAATAGACCACACTAATCTACTCAAGGACTACACACCAGTCATTTCCAACAACAACATGCCAAAGAATAACAGAGACTCACAGTCATGCACCAATCAACCAACTGACGAAACTTAGGACTAAGAACTCATCCTCATCGAGGATGATGTCAACTAAGGGACCTCATGTCATCTCCATTCCACAACTTCCATTGGTATGAAGGCGCGCTCAGACCTACCAATTCAGGTGGAGTCGATGTCTGGTACCTGCAACCTGCAACAAACAAAAGTGTCGAATACAAACATATATATAATCATCCAAATAGGCACATAGTGACAGGGAATCACAGCATAGTAAGGTACTCGTTATGAGTAATACTACACTGTCCCTTCACAAAACACATCACAATATCCACATCAAACAAGTTCATTAGCAACTAAACAACCAGATAACACATAGTCAGATAGTTGCATAAATCACGTAGTAAAACTAATATACATAATCAATTAACCCATAACTGATCACAACATAAGCATAATGTACTAATTATAAAGTATCAACATTGTCATCATAGTAAACATCAATGAGTATCATAACAGTGAGCCTACCATCAACATGTCTATCATACCCTAAGTATTTCGAGTATTTTACCTTCATCTTCATGCTCCTTAGCCCGACCACCTGCACATCCAAGGTGAGAATGGAGGGGCACTACAGTCTAACTTATTAATTCAATTCATAATTTTGTGAGATTTCTTAATGCTATTTTTATTTTTGGAGCATTTGCATTTCTCTCATTGGATTCTAACTTTGTAATGCTATTTTGATCTTTGATATAATTTTTATTTGCATTTTTAGAGTTTCTATATCATGCAATAGTGTTTTGGGTTATTGTCTATTTTACAAATTTTAATAGGTACCTGTACCTATCTAACACAATATAATCTCACCATAAAACCATAGTATAATTGTTAGACAACAGTAAAAATAATAATAATATAATCTCCACATAAGTAATTAACCATGTTAATTAACAACCAAAAATGTAATCACACATTATGCACCATATTATAAAATTGATAATTTGCACTAAAAATACAAATAATAGTTCACATCCAATTTGTCACAAAATGGAATTATAAAATCACAAAGGGACCAAAAATGAGGGATGTTAATCCTTCCCCCTTAGGATTAATGTTGGACCTAACATTATATACACTTGGGAATACATCACATAAACGCAAAGCACTCAAATAAGAAGATTCTAACAAATCAAGTGAATACACCATCATGGATTCTAAGAAAAATAATGAAAATCATCAAATTCCACTTAATGGACATGTTCCATAATGGAAACATTCAAATTTAATCAAGACTCAACCAAAGTCCAATCATGGAAAGCATACAAGAAGACTCAATAAACTTAATATCTGGCTGTAATGGGTGATTTTTGGATGTTAGGTTTTTAGTAGTTTTGGTGTATATCCTCCTTTCACCCTTACATTCAAGGACCTAGGGTCGATTTGCAATGTACTATCATACCCTAGGTCACTATTGAGATGTAGGGAAACTTGGATTTTTATGATTTGATTGTCAATTTTCTTCTCTTATGCTCAATTATACCTTAAAACCCTAATTATGCAAATACGACAATAAACAGACAAATAATAGAAAATGCTGCTACAGGAAGATGTAAGATAACAAATCACTGCGTACCTATTTTCAGGGTTCAGAGATGAAAAAGTTAGGGACTAAGGAGCGGGCGCCCAAGTCCAAGGTATCAGTTTCTTTGTGGAATCCTGACCTCCTTCTGACATTGATCTGCACTGTAACTTTTGTTTCTGGAAATTCAACTGCAGAGGACATAGGGACTAGCGCCCAAGTCTTGGAAAGGCTCCAGTGTCCTGCTTCTCTTCAGATCCTGAATCCTTGTTATCTACTGATCTTTCCTGCAACTCCACTTTTTCCAAATGCGACACTTGTAACCTGCAATCACAAAACTTTGGGAGGGGGTTATGGTGTTTAGAGGCTTGCCTCAATCAAGCCCCAGAGAGGCATTCAAGTCTTCCGAACACCGTTGTCAGATAGAGAGTGCGTGCTTAGGGAGGCAAAGGCAAAAAATAAATGATAAATGCTCAATAATCACAATAGATGTCACCTTGTAGTGAAGATCTCATGGGAGGAAGAAGCTCTTCATTCCATGAGGAGATGGATGCTCAAATCTACAAACACAAACACATAGACAACACAAATCTACTCTTGCAACATAATGAAAGCATTGAATCACCTTTAGAATGCATAAAGTTCACAATAGCCATCTATTTTACAAATGAATGCCTAAACAAGTTTATCTATGCAACTACAAACATTCCCGCCGAGAATTCATAAATTTAAACTTACTGTGTCGGCCTAGGGACCAAAGAGCAGTCATAAACTGACACTTCAAATTTGGGCCTAACCCAAAATAGGGTAGGACTACAGCGCGGGTGTCCAAGTTCTCCCCCCTATTTTGGATAGGGTTAAGCTCAAGGGGTCCCCCTAGGCCCCATTTCTCATGATACCTAGGGTTCATTCCATCGAGATATTGAATTATGATGTATTATGTCCTAAATATAGCTAAGAGACCCAAGAGCTAAACCTTTTGAGGGAAAAGCCCCCAAGGGGACATTTTTGGACATTACATTTAGCCCCCACTTTAATGTATGTATAAATGCGAGGCCAATACATGCATTAAAGTACGGTCAACAAACACAGCAAATGCGCCAAGCACGGAGAAGACACGCCAAGCACATTGAAGACAATGACAGGCACATAAAACATGGAGAAGACAGTTACAATAATGCAAAACATGGAGAATACATTGAATGCATAGACGACAAGAATGATTTATTTTCTTTTCTTTTTCTCATATATATATGAAATGCATATGTAAGTACAGGAAAGTAAACAAACCTCCCATAATACAGGATGCACTCATTACGCAGGTCTTTAAACTATATATGGGCAACACACATGCAAGACACGCAAAACCTCCCAAAATGTAGGATGCACTCATCACGCAAGTCTTTAAACTGCATATGGGGCAACAAACATGCCACACAAAGCAAGCACGCCAAAAACACACACTTTGAAGACACAGAGAAAACATGGTAGACAAGCGATGGAGTGTCCCTTTTTCTAGGTTCAGCACCATCTCAGGCACATTACAGGCACACACCAACAATTGGACTTCACCACAACAATCGCCAAAGACACTCTTAAGGGTTGAGTTAGTCACAGAACCGCTCCCCGCCTCCGTAGAGGACTTTTGAAATTGACAGGATGATGCAATCTGCTCCGAGAAATACACCATCCCTGCCTCCGTAGAGGGCTTAAGAGAAAAAGGATATGCTCGATATCCTGCCTCCGCAGAGGGCTTAAATGATTGATTGATTGCAAACAAACTTAGGATGTAGGATGCACTCATTGTGCATGTCTTTAAACTGCACCTGAGGACAAACACATTGCTAATATCTACAACAGACAGCTTACCTTATATATGCCCCCACCATAAGGTGGTTGATATCATGCATTGATATCAAGCACGTTAAGGTAGGAAGAAAACACACAAGGGAACAGAGACTTTCACAAAGCCCATGCCCCTCGGAGGTGACATGTACTTTACGATCACCAAATGTTCCCAAAAACACATCCCTGCAAGAAACATGTTAGTGTCCACAATCATGATAAACAACAACATCAATGTATATGAAATCTGAGGTATGCAAGATTCAAGATAGACAAAGTGCACGGAGTAGCAGTATTGTTATGATTTGTAAATGAGATAGAACACCATCAAAATCACTATGTAGAAAGCACGAGTGCTTCCCCTAGCCAAGTGTCAGATAAGATATACAACCCCATCGTCATATTAGGAACTAAGTCCAATTTTTTATTTCTCGCAAAAGGGACACTAGGTCCACATCAGTATAAATGTTTTTGGTCATCTGCCCGCTAGATAGAAACACTAGAGGAAGGGAAACAATAAATAAAAGAGGAGAAACAAGTGTCTTAGGGACAATCACGTAGGAGGGTACCCCCAGGTCACCAACCGCAATGCTATGTCTGCAAGACACAACACACAACAATGAAATCAAAGAGAGGCAATATGGAAGAATGGTGATACAAATAGAAGGTCACAACAGAGGTGGTCTCCTAGTATCCTGAACCTTACAAGAGAATCAAGGGTCATCCCAGGAGGCCTAAACAACACATAACACATCACGGGGGAAGCACATCACGAGAGAGAAAAAGGGTTAGAGATACTTACCTGTTAGGGTACCATCGTTAAGAACATACATATCTGGGATATTTGTCATGTTGTTTTGATTTTGTTGAATTAACATTAAGTTTAGGACGGCATGAGGTCTTCTTTTCTTTAAAAGGATTATATCTAATGCCGCTTGAGTAATGTGTTGAAGCGGATTCTATAGGTACTTGAATCCCTTGTTGATTTACACCACATCGCTTACCTACATATTCATAATTGTTATAAAGGATTTTAAATCCTCGACCATAAATGGATGTCACTTCCTTAGAAGATGGTGAAGCTTCATACGTCTCGTAATTTGTGGTATAAGTGAGAGTTTTGTTTTTATTTTCTACCAAGGGGACTTTAGGTTTCTTAGGTGCATCAAAAGATTGCTTAGGTGAGATTGATGCCACTTTTGATGTGTCGAGGCTATTAATTTTATATTCCCCTATACTGCAAGGATTAAAATCTAATGGGCCCCAATCATCACCAAAGAGTGCATTCGATGTTCTAGAGTCTTGCATAACATTATTTGTTGCTGGAGGTATTGATGACTCAGTTCATAAATTGTTTAAGCTCATATGATTGTCGACTAGTTTTTGCGTTTCAACATGTAAACAATTATCTAGTTCAGGATCGGCATGAATAGTATGAAGTTTACCTTTGAATATAAATTTGATTGAATGATGCAAGGTGGCAGGGACTGCCCCCAATGCATGAATCCAAGGTCCACCAAGAATCATGTTGTAGGATAAAGAACAAGGCATGACATGAATCAGGGTAGGCACAAGCACAGATCCTACTTGTATAGGTAGAGTAATAGTGCCCACGGATTGTCGTCCAACATTATCAAAGTCATGAATCTTAATGCAATTTGGGTTGATTTGTGATTTGTTCACCTTGATTTTGTGTAGTAGGTCAATGCTACAAACATTAAGAGTTGATCCATTGTCAATCATAACTCATTTTACCAATGTTTTATTTATTATAACAGAGATCATAAGTGGATCATATTGGTTTTGAACTTCAATTGATGGTAATTCATGTGGTTGAAAGATAACATCCATTTTTGTCGCATGCATACTATCCAATACGATTGCGACATCATTAGGCTTAGCAGTAGGTGGTACAATCATCTTCTGCAAAGCTTCTTGGAGCATTCCATGGTATGTAGGTGATGTTTGTATTAAATCCCAAATAGAGATATTAGCCGAAGTAGCACGAAGATGTTCAACAAGATCATACTCTTGACCACTTTTATGAGTAAGACGAGGTGGTGGAGGGAGCATAGGTTGAGAACATGGAAGAGAGACAGGCACATGCAATGCTTTCTTATTTTGCTTGTTATTATGAGTGTTGTATGTGTGAGCAATCACATTGTGGTGTGGTTGTTATAACACATTTTGAACACCTTGAATTGTAATCACCGGCTTTAAGAAAGAAGGTGCACTAGATGCCCCCCGCACAACCATCTTAGGAATATTGTTACCAGATTTATTAATGAATATTGAATTAACATTGTTTTCCTCTTGATTGCACCCAACATCTATCCCTAGGGGATTTAATGTGAGACCTTTTCTCATCCACTAATGCTACATCTTGGCCAGGGAGAGCAGTGGGATGAGAGGAAGGTACTGTATTGTTAGGCAGACTAGAGCTATCCATAGTCTTCTCATCAAATGTTCTTGAGTTTTCAATCAAAGGTGGAAGGTCTAATGGGTTATCCGTAGAGGTCCCATGCACCAAATAATTATTAGGTGAATAGTCTTTTTCCACCCATGAAGAATCCTTCTTGAGAGGGAGCCCTTTATCCACTAATCTTTCATTTTCCAAAGAAGGTAGGGTAATGTTTAAGAATGTGTCAATGTTTTCATCCTCTTGTGCTAGTATATCCTCATAGGAGGAATCATTTTCTATGTCATCATCACATGTTTTAGCTATTGAATCCAAAGCATTAAGAGAACTTTCACTCTCATCCTTCTCCATGTGTTTCATCAAATCTTCTACTACCCAAGGGTATGTATTCATGAGAGATGTGAAGTTGTCAAAATTAGATACATAGTCAAGGATTTTAAATGAAGAGAACTAAAATATATCCTTGTGATACATAGCTTGTAAGTAAGTGAGAACATGAGGATTCATATTAAGAAATTTGTAGAAACTCTCGAAGTTTTTGATATATGCATGTAGAGATACCAAAGAGTAATGAGATGAAGATTCCATGGTTAAATGTCTTATAACATCAATGCAAAATTATATTTCTAAATCTTTTCAACAGTTATGCAAAAGACAAGTGCAAAACTATTATGCAAAAAAATGACCTAAAATGCTTGATTTTTTGTCCTTTTTCAATGTGAATGTATGAAAGAAAAGGTGTTGTAAGGGAATTGATTAGGGGAAGAAAATTATATGTCTGATATCAGTCCAATACAGCAATAATATCCTTCACAACACACTCTTGATGCAAATTTAGGATGATGCCAAGTCAAAATATACTAAAAATACACTAAAATATGCGATTTTTCACCAAATCTCAATGCAAAAGAGCATGACAGAGGGTGTTGTGAGTAAAATTATGATGGGAAGAAAATTATATCAGAAATAACAGCCTCTTAAAACCAAAATATCCATCACAACACACTTTTAGTGCCACTCAAGGTCAAACCCTAGTGAAAATATAGCAAAAATAGGCATTTTTTCACAGTTTTTCAATTCCAAGACCTAGAAAAAGGGGTGTTGTAAAGAATTTTGGGAGGTGAATAAAATAATATTGATGATATCAGTCACCTCAATCCATAAAATTTGTTACAACACACTTGGAGTGCAAACTAGGTCAAACCGTAGGGCAAAAATAGCAAAAATGTGTAGTTTTTCACCAAATTTTCAATACAAGAGCCCGTTAAAAAGGTGTTGTGAATATTTTAGGAGGGGAAAAAAATTATTACCCTGATAACAACCAATTAGTGCAAAAATATCCTTCACAACATGCCTATGGTGCAAATTTAGAGAGTCGATAAGGCCAAATCTAGTGAAAATCAATGTTTTTGAAGCCCTAAGTTTAAGATCTTGACTTAAAATGCTATATGAATGTTTTGTAAGTTGATATATGATGAAAATTATATGATTTTAGATCTTAAAATAATTTCCAAGCTCTAACATACAAAATGCAAGTGCAAATCTAAAGAAAAATCAATGAAAATGCTAGTTTTTGTTGACTTTTTCTATGCAAAAATGCAAATTTTTAAAATCTAAATGCAAATTTGTACTAAAATGAAAGGCTACAGTCAAATTCAAATTATAATGAGTCTCTAAAATCAGTAGAAAAATCTGAAACAAGATTTTACCTACAAACCCTAGATTTTGGAATTACTAGGTTATATGCAAAATTCACAATTTTCAACAAAACCCTAGCAATTTTATGATGAAAATGCAATGCAAATTACTATTTTTTTGTAATTTTCTGTAATTTATCTCAGATATAATTCAAAATTTAGAAATTTGATGAAGTTGAATTTAATTGATGCAACATGCAAAACCCTAGCATGCAATTTTTTTAATTTTTCTAATTTTTCAAATTTTTTGTAAGTTTTCCAATGCAATAAGATGAATGGCTATATGAATAAATGAAATCAATAAAAATATAAAGCACAACACTCAGAAAGGTACAAACAAGTCCAATAACACAGGTTCACCAAAATGTAATGGGTGATTTTTGGATGTTAGGTTTTTAGTAGTTTTGGTGTATATCCTCCTTTCACCCTTACATTCAAGGACCTAAGGTCAAGTTGCAATGTACTATCATACCCTAGGTCACTATTGAGATGTAGGGAAACTTGTATTTTTATGATTTGGTTGTCAATTTCCTTCTCTTATGCTCAATTATACCTTAAAACTCTAATTATGCAAATATGACAGCAAACAGATGAATAACTGAAAATGCTGCTTCAGGAAGATGTAGGATAACAAATCACTGCATACCTATTTTGGGGGTTCGAAGATAGAAAATTTAGGGACTAAGGAGCGGGTGCCCAAGTCCAAGGTACCAGTTTCTTTGCGAAATCCTGACCTCCTTTCGATATCGATCTATACTGTAACTTCTGTTTCCAAAAATTCAACTGTAGAGGACACAGGGACTAGCGCCCAAGTCTTGGAAAGGCTCCGGTGTCCTGCTTCTCTTCAGATCCTGAATCCTTGATGTCTGTTGATCTTTCCTGCAACTCCACTTTTTCCAGATGCGACACCTGTAACCTGCAATCTCAAAACTTTGGGAGGGGGTTTTGGTGTTTATAGGCTTGCCTCAGTCAAGCCCCAGAGAGACATTCAAGTCTTTCGAACACTATTGTCAGATAGAGAGTGCATGCCTAGGGATGCAGAGGCAAAAACCAAATGATAAATGCTCAATAATCACAACAGATGTCACCTTGTAGTGAAGATCTCATGGGAGGAAGAATCTCTTCATTCCATGAGGAGATGGATGCTCAAATCTGCAAACACAAACACATAGACAACACAAATTTGTTCTTGCAACACAATAAAAACCTTGAATCACCTTTATAATGCATAAAGTTCACAATAGCCATCTAGTTTACAAATGAATGCCTAAACATTTTTATATATGCAACTACAAACATTCCCGTTAAGATTTCATAAATTCAAACTTACCATGTCGGCCTAGGGACCAAATAACGGTCATAAACTGACACTTCAAATTTGGACCTAACCCAAAATAGGGCAGGACTAGGACGTGGGCGCCCAAGTCCTCCCCCCTATTTTGGGCAGGGTTAAGCTCAAGGGGTCCCCCTAGGCCCCATTTGTCATAATACCTAGGATTCATTCCATCAGGATGTTGAATTATGATATAATATGTCCTAAATGCAGCTAAGAGACCCGGAAGCTAAACCTTCTGAGGGAAAAGTCCCCAAGGGGACATTTTCTGACATTACACTGGCAAGATAAATACACATCCACCCCATACTAAAATCTTCAAACATAATCACATGGAGTACCATCCATGCTTCCACATGAAGAATAACACACAAAATCAAGAAACAACAAGATTTTTTTAAATTAAATTAATTTTAACCATTCATTATATTACACACACACACAAGTACCATCTAGGCCCAATTTCAAGTTCTCAATAAATCATTAATTCATCTTTGAACTCTAGTGTTCCTCCCATATATTTAAAAGATAGGCCTCAAACCTATTTACTCAATTTCCTTCTTTTCCCAAAGGATTTCTTCTAATAACATATTTTTTACTCAAGCTTCCTTGCAGCTTAGGGAAATAGTTATAACACCACAAATTCTAATTATTACCAACTTGTCCTTCACCAAAGACACGAACAATTGAATCAACACTTCATTCCATAGAGATAAAAACTAAAACCACTCACTACACTCAATTTATGAATATGGTTAGGTCATCTCCCTTGACCACTCTCAACCATTTATCATTTCAAACTTAACCTTCCAACTCTCTTCCAAAAACAATTAGTCTTTTCACTAAAGCATGCTTTCCAAAACTAATAGCTAAGCTTAGCCCAAGTCATTCACCTTTCATTTATTGATAATGATTACACCTTATCACTCTTCCAATATTATCACAAGGAGAACTCATGCTAATCCCTTAAGTGTTCTACAACATTATCCTCTTATGGTTAACTACCAGGCACAAGGCCCTAGTGTTTGAACCATCGCTTTAATACCAATGTAACAATCCTAAAAATGTGTAATTTTTTTTCTTCACATATACAAATATTACATCAATAATCAAACTATGCAAGTTATATAAGAATATCACAATGAATATTAAATAACATTCAAGTACAATAGTAAGTACCATCAAGTACATCATAATTATCAATGATACAATGGGTCGGAACTACAACCCCTCTCAATATAATATACAAGTATACCATAGGCCCTTGGCCAAAGTGCCACATATATAAAGTGGTCATAAATAATGTCTCATAAAAATATCCAAAGGAATCCAAGCTCAAGTTTGTAAACTAATCCCTCTAAACTTCCAAGCTCTTACTACTAGTCAAGGAAGGCATTAAACCCACCATGAGGATGTCCCTTTCCTCCCTATTTATTGTTCAAGGAAAAGAAGTACCATCCATAATTCAAAAGTGTGGTGTACATTGTGACACTAGTGATTATCTTATTTAGTTTTGTTATGGAGAAAAAAGTAACCCTATGCCTTTTTACCTCCTAGTTTAGCTCCTAGGTCCCCTCATTTACATTATGCAAGCTTAATACTTATCCCGGAGCAATTTCCCCTGAAACCCATGTCAAATGGGGTTTAGGGGCCCATTCTAAACTTTAATCTAGACCAAAAAATGGCTTTGGGACTTGGGCACCCACGCCCAAGTCTAGGCTAATTTGTTGGGACCCAAATTTAAATGTGTCGGCATAGGATCTTTAAAAAGGTTTCCCTATGTTAGCCTTTTGAATTTAATTTACAAAAGTTAGCAAGAATGCATATATAAGTGAGTTTATGTCCTTATTTTAAACCTAGATGTATAACATGAACTTATGATATTGAGCTAAGGGATTTAAAGGCATCCATTATGTTACAAAGCAGAATTATGTTGTTATTGTGTTTGTTTGTTGTAGATTTGGTTTCATCAATCCATCTCCTCATGATTTGAAGGATCTTCATCTCCATGAGGGCTTTAGCTCTAAGGTGACAACTATTTGTGCTTCAATCATTTTATTTCATAATTGTTTTGGCCTCTACCCTCCATTGGGCATGCACTCTATCTAACAATAGTGCTAGAAGACTTGAATGTCCTTTTAGGGCTTGACCGAGGCAAGCTCCTAAACACCACAACCCTCAAACCCCTCTCTATGTGATTGTAGGTTATAGGTGTGGGATTTGGTGAAGTGCATGTATAGAGAAGCAATTCAGAGGATAAAGATTTAGGATCTTGCAAAACTTTGTTGATATTCTACCCTACTAGACTAGGGCACCCGCCCCGTAGTCCTCCTGACAGGATTTATCTCAAACTCAAGAGCTAAGCATCATCCGACACTAATCATTGTTCTGGATCTATAAAGAAACTATCCTATCAAACTTGAGCACCCACCCCATAGTTCAAAAATTCTTCACCTCTAGAAATCCAACTTATGGTGAGTTTCTAATCCTTCTTGAGTGTCCTATCTAATGATTTATAGCAGTTTATTCATTTGTACCCAATTTCATTATAATTAGGGTTTGAGGCTTATTTGATCTAGGGTTTGACATATCTATCAATATAATATATCTTTCCATATCACTCCTGAGTACATCAACCTATAGATTATTCCTCTTCATCTATAGTGATTTGGATCGGTTCTTGTCCTTGAGTGTTATTGTGAAAGGAGGGTTTGATTGGAGACCTTCAACACTATCTTCCATCCTTCCCACTTTTCATACATAACATTTTGGTGAACTCATGTTTTTACTAAACTTGCATCCTATTGAGTGTTGTAATCGGTCTTTACATTCATTCATATCATATTTATCATCTTGCATTGAAAAAATTTATATACATTTGAAAATTTTGAAAAAAATAAGCATTCTAGGCTTGCATTAAGACATAGTCTTGCATATTTTGCATTACATATTATAAAAATATTTAATTTTCTGATATTTGCATCATATATGATCCTAATTACAATAATTCATCATTAATTCATATCAAATCTTGCATTTAAAAGCTTCATTTGCTAGGGTTTTGCTTAAAAAGTTGCATTTTTCATATAACCTAGTCTTTGCAAAAACTAGGGTTTGTAGTCAAAATTTCATTTTCTAATTTTGCTACTCCTTTTCAACATTCATTCAAATCTTATTTTGAAGTGTACTGTTGTATTATAGTGCATACTTTTACATCCTAGCATCGAAACTTTCACCTTTCACAATTACACATTGTGTATTTCAACTCTAAGGGTCTTATTTCCTTGGTGTGTATCATTATTTCCATCATACTCACTTGGTTTGTTGTGAAATTTGTGTTTTTTGCTCTTTAAAAACCTGATTTCCTCAACCAAGTGATTTGGTGTGAAATAGTCTCACATACATTGCTTCTCATCACAATGCTAGGGTCCCTCCTAGAGTTTATAGGAAGAGGAAGACTCTTGAACCCGAATTAATTTTTACACCACATGATAGAACAATTGGAAGCACTGAAGGACCTCTTTACATCACTATGAGAGTAATGGAAAATACTACAAGGGGAGCCCTTATTGATCCTAACTGCATGACTAATGTGGCTACTGAAGAGTTCCTTTACTCACCTAATTTGATACAAGAATCTTATGGACCAACAGACATGATGATTAAAACACATACTAGAGCTTTCCTCTCGGACATAGGGAAGATTACTTTATTGATCACAGTATTTGATAAATCTTTGGAACAATCATTTGATATCATCCCTACATCCGACCTCTTCTATATAAAATTAGGCCATCCATGGCTCAAGGCCATGAAAGCTGTCCCTTCCACCATTCACAAATGCCTAAAATTTCCTCACCAAGGAAGCATGCATACTATTCACCATAGTCGATGGAAACCCATGGTTACTCAGAAAAACTTCAATCTTGATTACTTTTGGCCACGACCTATTGAACCTCCTGAACCACAACAAGATCAAACATTCTTGGGATGCCAATGATATAAAGTAAAGTTGATAACAAAATTGGATGGACCTCCTATAGAACAAATCATAAATAAAGAGCCACCTAAATTGAAAGAACCCCCTAGACCGAGAGGTAAGGGAGTCTTTGTTGAGGTTCCTCCTTTGTCATCCTTACAAGGATCAAGAGATACCCATAAAGAACAAAACACTTCATCAAAATGGTTAACTTAGCACAAGCTTCCTCCTCTGAGATGTCGAAGACTTTGGAAAATCATGACAAAAATTTTGCAAACATCACCAACAAAACAATAAGGAATAGACAAGCAAGAGAATAGAGGAAGAGATGACAAGCCTTATCTCAGCAAGCTACACCTCAAAGAGAACATTCCACCAACGAATATTGAAACAAACAAGGATGAGCTTAAGGTTGAAGAGATTAAAGACAATGATAAAGGTTTATAAATTGTACCTTATGTACATCTTTCCTCTTGCATTCGAGATTGGGAGGAAGATGATTTTCTTGACAACAACCGCTAGTCCGGTTGTGTAAATACGTAAGTATTTCTAACCCTTTTAGCTACCTTTGTTGTAGCATAATTTTACTCACTTACGTGGCCTTCTCTTATGTGTTGTGTTCCCCTGTGTTGTGTTATGTGTTGTTTAGGTCTCCTAGGATGACCCTTAATACTCTTGTAAGGTCAAGGATATTAGAAGACTACCTCTATTGTGGCCATTCTTCTATTTGTTTCATCATTCTTCTATATTCCCTCTCCTCTATTTTACTGTTGCATGTCGTGCCTTAGGGGCATAGCATTGTGGATGTTGTCTTGGGGGCATCCTCCTACATGGTGTTCCTAAGGCACTTGTTTCTCCTCTCTCATTTTATTGTTCACCTTCTTTAGTGGTTCTACCTAGTCAGCGGATGACGAAAAATAAATAAATATTAATAAGGACCATGTGTCCCTTCAGCAAGAAAACAAAAATGGACCCAGTCCATATATGAAGATGAGGTTGATATATATCCGATGCTTGACTAGTAGAATCACTCCATGTGATATATCATGTTGTGCTATTTCTTTTAGCAAACATTTTGCAATACTCTCAATCTACTCCATGCACTTTGGATGGTTTTTTATCACACCTTGTTGTTACACTTGGTTCTGAGGTACCTACAATATAATCCCAACGGCTATACGCGGATCTAAACCCTAAGTGTAGCCTTGGTCTTTGATGTGATCTAATATATGATTTATGCATAGCTTTCATAATGTGATTTGGTTATTATCTTAGAGTAAGATGTTCTAACCAAAGCTTATATCTTGTTATCTTATCTTAGGAAATAATATCAATGTGTTTGTGGGAACATTTGGTGATCGTGGTACATGTCACCTCCGGGAGCATGGGCTTTGTGAGAGCTCTTGTTCCCTTGCATGTTTTCATTCTACCTTAATGTGCTTGATACCAGCAAGTGGTATCAACCACCTTAAGGTGGGGGTATATATAATGGTATATGTCTGATTATCTTTTGACATTGACAGAGTATGTCTCTCCATGAGGCAGGATGGTGTATCTCTTGAGCAAGTGCACATCCTTTTATATGCAAAGCAAGAAAGCCCTCTCCGTGAGGTGGGATGGCATATCTCTTGAGCTAGTGCGTATCCTTTTATAAAAATCCCTCATCGCAAGGCGAGATGGTATATCTCTTGAGCTAGTCCATATCCTTTTATACAAAGTCCTCTACGGAGGCAGGGATGGATCTTGATTCATCCATCCTTAAGCATGTCGTTGGCAGTTGTGGTAGCATAGCTCAACTGTCAAGTGTGTTTGGTGTGTTTTAGATGGTGGGACTTAGCAATAAGCTCATTCCATCACCTGTGTTTGTCGTGTAGAAGACGTATAGTGTGTCTATGGCATACTATATGGCGCTCGTGTATTTCATATGTCTTCCTTGCGTGTTTGTTGTGTCTTCCCCCGAGTGTGGTCTAAAGGCACGTGGTGATGAGCCCCCTCCACATTTGGTTCTTTGTTTTGTGTGTTTTTGGTGGTCTAAAGGTACATAGCAATGAGCTCCCTCCACCCCCTAGTTTAGGATTTTTATTTTACTATTATATCAATGTATTCTTCATGTATTGTGTAAGTACTCTCATTTCTTCTTCATGTATTGCGTACTTCACTGTATTCTTCGTGTCTTGTGTGCTTCTTACTGTCTTCATATGTTTTCTAGTGCTTACCTTAGATTGGGGGCTAGAAATAGTCCTCCAACCTTTGGGTATGCCTTGGCTCTATGTGCTTGGCGTGTTTGATGTGTTTTCAACCGTACTTTAATGCAAGTATGGAATCGTAAGATCATACATACATTAAAGTGGGGGCTAAATGTTATGGAGTAAAAAGTAACCCTATGCCTTTTTACCTCCTAGTTTAGCTCCTAAGTTCCCTCATTTACATTATGCAAGCTTAATACTTATCCCAGAGAAATTTCCTCCAAAACCCATGTCAAATGGAGCTTAGGAGTCCATTCTAAACTTTAATCTAGACCAAAAAATGGCCTTGGGACTTGGGTGCCCGCGCCCAAGTCTAGGATGATTTGTCGGGACCCAAATTTAAATGTCGGTATAGGACTTTTAAAAAGGTTTCCCTTTGTCGGCCTTTTCAATTTAATTTGCGAAAGTTAGCAGTAATGCATATATAAGTCAGTTTATGTCTTCATTTTACACCTAGATGGATAACATGAACTTATGATATTGAGCTAATGGATTTCAAGGCATTCATTATGTTGCAGAGCATAATTGTGTTGTTATTGTGTTTGTTTGTTGTAGATTTGGCTTCATCAATCCATCTCCTCATGATTTGAAGGATCTTCATCTCCGTGAGGGATTTACCTCTAAGGTGACATCTATTTGTGCTTCAATCATTTTATTTCATCATTTCTTTGGCCTCTGCCCTCCATTGGGCATGCACTCTATCTAACAACAGTGTTGGAAGACTTGAATGTCCTTCCGGGGCTTGACCGAGGCAAGCTTCTAAACACCACAACCCCCAAACCCCTCTCTTTGTGATTGCAGGTTACAGGTGCAGGATTTGGCAAAGTGCATGTACAGAGGAGAAATTAGAGAATAAAGATCCAGGATCTTGTAGAAAGTTACTGATATTCTACCCTGCTGGACTTGGGCGCCCACCCCTTAGTCCTCCCGACAGGATTTATCCTGAACTCAGGAGCTGAGCATCATCTGACACTGATTATTGTTCCAGACCTACCGAGAAATTATCCTATCAGACTTGGGGGCTTGCCTCATAGTCCGTAAAGTCTTCGCCTCCAAAAATCCAACTTTTGGTGAGTTTCTAATCCTTCCTAAGTGTCCTATCCAGTGATCTGTAGCAGTTTATTCATCTGTACTCAATTTCATTGTAATTAGGGTTTTAGGCTTATTCAATCTAAGGTTTGACATATCTATCAATCTAATCTATCTTTTTTATATCATCCCTAAGTTCAACCTATAGTTGAGTCCTCTTCATCTATAGTGACTTGGCTCGGTTGTTTTCCTTGAGTGTTATTGTGAAAGGAGGGTTTGATTGGACACCTTTAACACTATCTTCCATCCTTCCCACTTTTCATAAATAACAAGTTCATTCCTTATTTAATTCATGAGCATACACATTAAACCATATATCCAAAACACATAATCCTATATAAATGTTCACAACATATACACACATGCCAAAGATTCAATCCAATAAAACCAAGAATATACAACACTTCATAACACACATTTTCCAACACCATATACTCATATGACCAAATACATAAAACATGCCAACCATGAAATTCATTAAGTCCACAAGACCTTACAGCCTATAAGGCTTGACTTATAACAATACATCTAAGATCATATGAACACCCAAATGAATTGCTACTCGCATCCCATACTACAAAATCTCTCTTCAAGTGATGCCATATATCTTAATAAGAAACACATGCTCAAGGTCTAGGATAACATGCATCCCATACTACATGCATCCTAACCTTAGCACAACACATAAAACTAACATACATAAATCAAAAATTCAAATACATGAACACACAAAAGTGGTAGATTGCATCAACATCCAATCATTACATACATAACTCAATTTCACAAGTCACACACATATGAATGCAAATATATCAAAAAGACAAGTAATACAAACAAGACCAAAAAACATAACACATAGAACATAACCAAAGACTCATCTTTTACCACACCAAGATACTACATATCTCAATGGTAGTGTCCATCAATACAAAAATTTATGGATAAGTAAGAAAATATTGACCAATAGCAAACATAGAGCATGCCACCATTTGGTGGTTCACCATCTAGTGATGTAGTACACCAAGTCAATCCACGAGTCTTTCAATAGAGATCTCCTAGTCCTAGTGATGTAATGGGGTAATATAATTTGTGCATATATACGGTATGTGAAGCCCCTAACCATCTAGAGAACTAGAACCTAAGTGATGTGAGTCTATAGAAAGAAGATCATTTGCTAATCTCTTGTAGTCTCAACTTATGAGGAGATCGTCTTACAATGTCTTGGACAATAGAGTAGAGAAAGTGATGTTGAATGGAATCACCCATCGCACACCCAAGTTTTCATCTTCCAATCTAATCTTGCTACCTACATGGTCACCAAGGTACTCATACTCTAATACCAAGACCACAAGGTGTAGTGAAGAATGGAATACACTTCCAATTGTACTTACACAGATGACACCACAACATATCAAGTTTAACTCTTAATTAGAGATAATACAATACCAAAATCTATTAAAATTAGAGACTCTGAGATCGATCAAGGGTGGAAAAATAAACCCTCCATGATCAATTTGGTTGAGTTCTCATCTTGCCTTGACAATTCTCATTTGTGTTACTAGTCCTGATTTGTGATTATTCGTTATCTTTTTTGAATTTTTGTGGATTTTTGGATTGTCACATTAGTTGTTTCATCATTGGATGTAGTGTTTTTTTTTTAATGTTTAGATTTTGAATTTTGTTTCCTGCCTTTGGATTTGGAGGGAATCTTGTCTCGGTCTGGGCACCCATTCTATGCTCAAACACCAACGGGAGTTGTACCTTACCAGTTGAGGCATTTACTCCTCGGTCATGAGGAGTATTGGAGGATATTATTAACAATGCAGAGGGAATGTTAGATGATTCAGACAAAAAGAAAACTTTTAGGGAAGCCCTAAACTTACAACATGCCAAAACTTTGGCCAAAGATGTTGGTTTTGAGGTCAGGGATGTGTTTGGGGTCGTCGGAGCCTGAGGTGATGTCGCGGATAGAAGAGGAGAGGAAGATCATAGAGAAATGCAAGAAGGTAAGATCCCCCTCTTGCCTCAGACCCTCATTTTATGCCCTAATGTTGATATGGAAAATGCTATTAAAGTAGAGGAAAATAGGCTTAAAAACATAACTATTTTCTTTAATTGTCTTAGTTTGGAGAAACTATCCTCCAGAAAATGTTTTGATAATTGGTTGAATTTGTTATGGGGAAAAAATCTAGGGATACACTTCTCTTTCTGTAGAGTGTTGCAAAATAGGTTTTTATTATTTTTCTAAGGAATCATGCTATGTAAAAAATGTATTAGACAAAAGTTTTTGGAATGTCGGGCAAACCATGTTCAAAGTGTTTCCTTGGATACTTGATGCCTCTCACAAGGATATATTATTTTGTTCGATTCCCAGGTGGATGGTTGTTAAGATCGTCCCGGAGCAACTATGGGTTTTTTTGCCCCAACTGTTGAAACCTATTGGAAATGTTTTGATGATTGATGAAACTAAAGATACCTTGCCTCATATGGACGCTAGGGTGTTGTTGTCTCTAAACACTGGGATTGATATTTTTGAGGTTATTGAAATAGGTGTGGGAGAGAAGAAGTTTGTTTGTGAGGTAGTAGGGTTGGGTGGCCTTAACTCCTCTTTCCTATGCAAAGTAGAGGATCATAAAAAAGACTGGCCTAGCCTTCATAGGAATGTTTTTGGTAGGAGATTTGAGTCTAGTGTTCCTGTTAGGGGAAGAATGAAGAATGATTTAGTGGAAAAAACCAAAGATTTAGATGTTAGTGGTCTAGTTTTGGAAGATCTAGCCCAGATGAGTGGGGATTCTTTGCTTCAAACAGAGCTAGTGGTGGTCTCTGATAAAGTTTCCAATATGGAAGAAGTTGATATTGCCTTGAATGTGGTTAGGAATAGTTTCGATAAACTAAGCCTAGGTGGAAAACTTTTAGTTTGTGAAGGTCCTAACAGCATACTTAAGATGGCTTCTAAACCTGATTTGGTGTTTCTGCTAATTGTATTGGTCCTCTTATTGAGGATCAATGCAATGAGAAGAGAAACAAGGAATTTTTGTCAAAGGATAATTTGAGGGGTCAAGCAACATTGGTTTTTGATAACCCTACTTTCGAAGATGATCCTTCAAGGAACCTAGAGAAGTGCCTCTACACATCAGTAAAATTATGGATAATGAGCCCAAAGACTTGGATGGGAGTAAGGTTAGGGGTGGTCTTGAAATTATGGTTAGGAAAAACTCTCCTGGCTCTAAGACCTTACGGAAATGTCATGGTGTTTCTAAATTGGTGGTTTGAAGGAAAAATACTCGAGAGTTGCCCTAAATGAAACTAAAGGAGAACATTTTGGCTAGTGAGATGGAGAAAGTGGTAAATATTATTGGATCCCCTATTTGTTTTAAAATAGTGGACACTGAGGTATTAGAGTTGGAAGCTCCAAATAGTATCAGTCCTTTTAATCTTGGGGTAGAATCCTTAAAGAAGGTTGAAGACTTCTCCTAGAAAATAGAGGATGAAAATAGAAAGCGCAAACAAGCAAGCAGGAAAGATAGCTCTTTAAAAGCAAGAAAAAAAGGGTAAAGGAGATAAATTGCCAAAGTGCTTTGATAGATTGTGCAATAAATAGAATAAGTTAAGGGGTGTACCTCACAGTTGACCTAATGTTTGACCATGAATTGCTTTAGTTGGAACATAAGGGGTCCTGAATCCCTAGATAGAAAATATATTGTTAGGGGGTTCTGTAATAAGAATAAAAATATGGAATGTTTGTTGTTACAGGAAATTAAGGTAGTTGGTTTCCAAATGGAAAATAACCTTAGATTTATTTGGAGGGAAGCTATGTGTTTTTCTTCCAAGCATGAGAAAGGTAAGGAAGGCAATCCTATCTTAATAAATAGAAAGTGGGGACAGTTTATCATTTAGAATGGGTTGTTCACCTTGCAATATATGTCTGGGTTATTTTGGAGAAAGATAGTAGTAAATTTGGGATATATTCTATCTACACTCCTAATGAATATAGAGACAAGATTGAACTTTAAAATTTGATGGCAACTAAGCTTCCTAAAGTCCCTTGGATTGTTGGAGGAGACTTTAACATGGTAGAGCAGAGAGAAGATAAATTAGGAGGTAACCCAGTAGATTGGAAAGGCAATGAACAATTCTTTTCGGTAAAAATGAAAAATTGTTATGTTTGTTTGATCCTCTAGAGGGAAAGAAGACTAGTAGCCAAAGTATTTGGTAATCTTGGTGCAATTCTTAGAAAGAAAATAAAATGATTTACTATAGACTTAATAGATTTTATGTGAATTAAAATTTCTTTCACTTTCAAAGCAATAGAGGTTTTAATGATGTTAGAGTCATTCCAAATACTTTTTTTGATCACTATCCTATTTTTGCTCTCATATTAATTGATAATCAAGAGACTGGGGCCAATTTTAGAAGAGACAACTTGTTCAAATTAAATACTGAGTTATTGGATAGGGACTATCTTGATGGGATATGTAACCTGAGACTCATTTTGAAATCATTCTCTGCTAGGACAGATGCTATTCAGCCCTAGAATGACTTTGTGTGTACAAGTAAAAGGATTTTTTAAGTTTGTGGTAAAAAATATGCTATGGACAGGAGGAAAGAAGAGAGTTTTCTACAATTAGAATACTGTAAAACTGAAGACTTATTGCAGAAACATCTAAATGATTGTGAGGTGGTGAAGCATATTGGGGAAGTGAAACATAAACTAAGGAGATTACAGACTATTAAAGCACATGGGGCTAAGGTGAGGGCCAAGAGCAACTGGCTAAATGAAGGAGACATGGGTTCAAAATACTTTGTTAACTTGCTTAGAGTTAAAAATAGTAAGGAAAAATTAGGGCCCATCAATGAGAATGGGGTTTGCTTTCATGATGTGGAAGACATAAAAAGAATTTTTAGAGATTTCTACAAAAACTTGTTCAAAGCATAAGATAACAGTGAGGATTGTAAGAGGGCCCAAGAGTTGTGCTCTAAAATCTATCATAAGAAGATCGATGGTGAAATGGAGAAAAAATTAGAGCAAAAGGTTTCTAAATCAGAGATTAGAGATGCTATTATGTCCATGGAAGAGGGCAAGTCTCCTAAGAGTGATGGCTTGCCTGTGGAGTTTTACAAAGACATTATTTCTTGGGTGGTGGATGATTTTTTAAGGTTTATCAAGAATCTTTTAAAAAAGGGTCTTTGGGAAAGAATATTAATAGAGGCATCATTAATTCGTTGCCAAAAGATGGTGACAAAACAAATATTAGGAACTAGAGGCCTATTACTCTATTGAATGTTTCTTATAAAATTATTGCCAAAGTACTAGCCTTGAGATTAACAGATATTCTTCCAAGTATCATCAATCATACACAAATTGGGTTCATTACAAGAAGGTACATTCTAGCAAACTTGGTAACAAGTTGGGAAGCCATGCATTGGGCAAAATCTACAGGCCAAAATGCAGGAATTATTTTGCTAGATTTTGAAAAGGTATGTGATAGAGTTGAATGGTCCTTTGTATTAAATATTTAAAAGCATTTGGATTTCCAGAGTCTTTCTGTGACATGGTTAATATGTTGTTTAAAGATGCCTCTTCTCAAATTGATATAAATGGCTCCCAAAGAGAGTCATTCAGTATGGAAAGATCCATAAGGCAAGGGTGCCCTTTAGCACCTACCCTCTTTGTGATAGCATCAGAAGCATTATATCACCTCTTGAGAACATACTTACTTCCAAGTAGAATGTTGGGTATAAAGTTACCAGATGAAGGCATGTTACTTAGCATGTAGTTTGTTGATGACATGGCATTGTTTCTTGTGCTTGAAGAAGAAAATTTGAAGAACATGGAAGAAAGAAATTATTTTTTGAAAGGCATCTGGGGCAAAGATATCTTTTAATAAGTCAGTCTTGCTTAGCTGGTTAGAGAAGCCACCAAGTTGATTTGATTTAAACAAATGGTAATGGGGAGGGCCTCATAAGCAGATTAGGTTCCTTGGAATCCCATTTTTTGTTGAACCATTCTTGAATAAGATGTGGAATTGGATGTTTACAAAGATTGAGAGGAAACTCAAAAATTGGAATAGGCAGTTTCTCTCTTTGGCAGGAAGAGCACAGGTTTGTTAGAAGATTCTTTATGCATACTCTATCTATTATGCCTCTATGTGGTTATTCTCGAACTATCAAATTGAAAGTATTCAAAAATTGATAAGGGGTTTCCTATGGTCATATGGTAAAGGGAAGAAGAAAAAACATGTTGTTAAATGGGAATGGTGTTGCATGAGTAAAGAAAAGGGTGGTCTGGGGTTGAGAGATCTGAAGATTCAAGGTGTGGCTTTAGCTACAAAGTGGATCATTAAATATTTGTATGGAGAGGAACCTTGGAAGGTTCTTATCAAGAACAATATTAAGAATTTTTTGCCCAAGAAGGCACCAATGTGGAAAAACTTGCATATGCATGATTTTTTGTTTGGAAAATTTCAATCTAAACCCTTTGGGTTGTTGTTTTTGCCAGTATTTGGAAATCATGGGAAGTTGTTAAAATTTGTATAAAGAATAAGGAAGCTATTAATAATGATAAGAAATGGATTATGAGGTATAGGTCCCTATGGTGGAGTTTATGGCATAAGAATAAACCCATGGCATTGTTGCAGGGTTGTTTAGCTATGAAGTGGAATAGGAAAGGAATTTCTATTCATAATGATATTCTGGATGATGAGGGGATAAAAAGTTGGGATCAAATCAAACTTGAATTTGGCATCCCTGAGTCTCAAAAAGAACCTTTTCTGTTATTAATAGATCTCTCTTAGTCAATCAGGGTCAGGAAGAAAATCTGAGTGAAGTAGATTGGCTGGGAAAGTTGATATGGGAGGATGGCACTAAATTTCTATGTATGGATTCCAAAAAATTATATAAGTTGGTTACAAACTCCCAAGAGGCGTTTGAGCATATTAATAGGGCTTGGAAACTTAAAATAGAATACAAAGTCTTGTCTAAATCCTTCAGTCTGTTCTGGTCCAAATATATTGAACCTAAAAAAGGAAGTTTTAGATGGCTCCTTTTGCAAAAAAAACTTTCCCTAGGTTTTGATAAATATGTGTGTTCTATTTGTAAGATTGTGGAATCTTGTGAGCATGTGTTCTTTTAATGTCCTTTTGTTTGTAAGTTTTGGTCTTTATTTATGGGTAATATTAAGAACTGGTCTTCCTTGAAAAGTTTAAATTAGAAAGAAATTCTTTGTGGTTATATTTGTGGTTTGAATGTCAAGGCAAATATATTCTGGTTGATTTTATCTACTGAGATTTTATGGTTGTTGTGGAAAAAAAGGAATGAGGATCATTTCCAAGGCCATAGGAGGATGAGGTCCCTATGTTGTGGCCTCACCGGTTCATAGCTCCAGGCAAAAGTGTTGCATGGAGCCAAAGGGCGTGTCGCACCAGCGTCACCAGTCACGTTAAAAAGTTTACCAAGCGCATTCCTTCTAAAAAAAAAAAAACATAAAATATATAATTATAAAAATTGCAATTAGATTTTATCCCCTAGTTTTAAACAACATATCCAAAAATTATAAATACCCAAAACACCATTTAAGAGATATGATCAAACTACTGTAGGTTGCTACCTTTTAGGAAAACTAGTTCTTAGTCCCAAGGGTTAATAATTTTCTTCAAATTCATAAGAGTTACAATTTCAAAAGACATATCATAAAATAAAAAATTCAATCTCCTAAAATTTTATATTTCAATCCTAACTCAAACTTAAATTTATAACTCATAAATTTCATGATCTTCCTAAGTTTCACTAGTTTTCTTCTTCCCGAAGCAACCCTATTTTTTCAACCTACAACAACTAGTATTCATAAATTTAATTGTCATGAATTCTAATTATTTTGGCTCATATTTTCTATTGCTTCCAAAAATAAAATATGTTCAACAAATCATTCATTTCTCATCATAAATCCTAGATTCATTAATTACCAAAAACCAAGTGTTTTCTAAGGTTTTTCATGAATAGAATCTTACCTTGAATCATCTTGCAAAAATTAATAAATTTGATGAAGAACAACACAAAACCAATCATAAATCTTGAATTCAAATCCACAAAGCAATAGCCAAAATCTTTAACCTTCATCTTGTAATTATATTCTACTTTTCCTTCTCCTTAATTGCAATAATGAACTAATGAATAATGAATAAAGAATGCCTTTTTTCTATCAAAGCACAATTCTAAGAATAGATTTCATTTTCCTATTTATTTTCTCAACCCTAACTCATACATCTTATAATCATAGGAATAAATATTATGAAATAATTATTTTATTCCAATTAGATAATTATATTTAAATAATCAATTTTCCAATGTGCACATAATAAAGAATAAATATTATAAGCATAGCTTAGGTGGGTAGGATAGATGGAATGGATGGGTCCCAAAAAATGTGTAGCCATGTTAGGTACCAATGTAAAAATGATCTCTTAAAAATAAGAGAAGGAAAAAAATCGTAGGAAAAACTCCCCGAAGAGAGGATGAAGAGGGTAGGGCTAAGTGACCCCACTTGAAAGAGCTAAGAAGGATAAAATCCCATGTGTGAAAAAACTCCCTAGAAAAGAGAAGAATAGAAACCATGTATCCCTTGTCCATGTGAAGCCTCCTAGATCAATGGTGGATGCTTCAATCTCAATGATAAAGATGATTCGGGAACATCAAAGAATGTTCCTCTCCTTGGGAAGAAATAAGGTCGAAGGCGATTGTGGAAGATCTTCCAATCCAAGAAGGAATATGTGGGAAGAAAATAGAAGATGATATATAGAAACTATTTAGATGTTTCCATGCTGGTGCCAAAAGGTGTCACAATCAAATCAAGAGTCCCATGCCTAGCTAAAGAAATTAACAATCCATAACTATGTGAAATTTAATCATATTGCAATTATGCAACCTTCGATTATTCTTTTTCTATTGTAGATTTTTTGTGTCATTAGACCTTGGGAGGTTTTCTCCATATAAAATCTTACATGGTATCAAAGTAACTCATGACTCAAGGCTTTTCCATCTCCAAAGAGTGTTGCAAATCTTTTTGAGAACTAAGTATGATCTCTCCCATCATATGATGATTTAAAGAATCAAAAAAGCTTGAAAGAGAGATTGAGATTATGGACTTCCTTTTCCTGGTGGCATTATTTTGCAAGTGCATTTGGCTTGAGTTCAGATGTTCTAAAGTTGCTAATGTTTCCCTTCATTTGGTCTAGATTGCACTACAATGATAATATCTACAAGGTTTTAGTGGAGTCTTTTGTTGAGTATATACAAATCACTCGTATTTTAGAGTATTTGGGTCAAATATGACCCCCGTCATCATATCCTGAAGGCCCAAAACCTTAGGAATGCCTATGAAATCATTAAAATATAACTTTTCTTGAAGACCTTAGAAAACCACCTCCCCTATTGTACGGTCTACAAAGAATATTCTTTGTAAAGAGGTCTACATAAGTGAATCTAGGTGGATTTGTAGGTGTCAACACTATGCAAGTTGTATGGGAGGTATATTAAAAAAATCTTTTATATTTTTGTGGTTTAAAAAAATTAAAAGAATCATTTCACTTTATTTTAAATTAAAGGATACAAGGGTAACTAATAGGTACAAGTTCATAGACTTGACCTTCATACTCTATCCCTTGTACTACCTTGTATGGGGCACCTTATGGTGTGGAGTCCTATCTACTATAAGTGTTGGGACTTCCATTTTCCAAGCCTCATAATTTCAAAATCATGTAAATTCAGCAAATGTCTTAGTGGGTGTCCCTTGTATTAGCCTCATTATGTGTATCCTAATGTACCCTCTGAAAATCTGATTAAGTCTAAAATTTCACCTGAAACCCTAAAACTTTGGCTAAGTCTGAAAGTTTTGAGATTCTCCAATTTCTAGATTCTACATTTTAACTCCTAGAGGTTTGAAACCACTCTCAAACATCTTCACAGTATATACATAAAATATAACTTAAAGTATAAAAAAGTAAATGTAAACTTTTACTTAAATGTTATATTTTATGTATATACCTGTGGGTTTTTGAGTCCCGTTAGAACCTTGGAACTTTTCCCAAAGTCCAATTTCCCTCCACTTTGCCGCTCCCTGCTCTCTTTCACCTTCCGAAGTTTTGGGTTGAAACTTTTTCCCATACCAGCCCCTCCTTTTCCCTTCAGGATTTTGGGTCCCATCTTTTGGACCTAATCCCTTGGCCCTTGGTTCTCTTTAAATCTCGCTCTCCATTTCCTTTCTCATCCCAAGCTGAAACTTTTTCCCAACCCGAATCCTTCTCAAATCTGATGTTCTAAGTCCTCCTGAGAACTTGATTCTTGTCACATAGTAAAAACCTTGCTGGAGTTTGGAACTCGATAGCACGTTTTCATAATGTCCCAAAGTTACAGGTGCTTCCACGATCTTGATCCTCACTAGTAAAGAATGTACTCCAAGAGCCATTTCTTTCTACGTTGAACCACTATCTACGAAAACTCTCTGAGTCTAAATCCTTAGAACAAGGTGAGAGGAGGGGATCCTCAACAAACATTGCAACCTCAAAACTCTCACACAATGAAGCAAGTAGAGATAGAATAACTGGAATTGACGGAGTAGCAATCGAATCACTATCAGAAGGAGCCGCAACTAGAGCTAAAGAAGGGTACCCAGCACAATCATGATTAGTGGCCAATACTCCCTCAAGCTTAGTCTAAACTGGTACAGAAGTCCCCACAGGGGACCCAGAAGCCACAAGGGGAATCGAAGGATAAGAACCAATAGGGGACTCATCATCCGAACCAACCTCTAGAACTGGATCTCTAACTCTCAAGTGTGTCAAATGAGCATTTCACCACCATGTCATGCTAGCCTTATGACATGAGTGATGGCAATCTGAAGCCAGATGTCCAATAGTGAAGCAACAATGATAACAAAAGGGTAAGCCCTCATAGTCTTTGAGAAGTTGGGATCTAGGACAATCCTACACCATTAAAACTATCTCTCCATGAAGAGGCTTGGAGATATCAATATCCACAAGAATGTGAGCATACGTACAAAGTCCCATTAGGATCGTAGATTTGTCCACCATAAGGTAGTAACTAGTAGTATTGCCAATCACCTCATAGCAAGATTCCTCCTAGAAATGGAGGGCCAAATTGGGTAGCTTGACCCAAATAGACCTGATATTAAGCGATTCTAAAATAGGATTAAACAAAGGAGTCCAAGGTTTGAGAAGAAGGGAGTGCTCTTGCCATAACCACACCCTACCATCTAGCACTCAATCCCTAACCTCGACAGAATCAAAGGTTGCAATGAAGAAATCCCTTACTCAGGGGAATAGGTCAATATTACCCTGGACAAAAGGTCTCCAGGATTCATAAATCCACTTGTTTGGATCAGGGAGGGATGGCCAGTGGCACCAACAACTACGGAGAAGGAGGACCCCTGTGCACCCTCAGAAACAAGGCTGAAGGTAGTATTACAGATAATAGGGGATGCAGAGGTCCATGCATCCACGTGAGCGCCAAAAGAGTCTCACCGTGGAGAAGCTTTTCCCACTTTTAGGAAAAGCTTAGCAGGGGAGAAGCCCCTGCCAGAACTGCCTATGAAAGTAGGAAAACTTCTGTCGAGTGCAAGCGCGAGTGGGAGATCCTCCATTTCAAAAATCCTTGTCTTTTGCAATTAAAACAATAGCATTTTTTTTGTTACCCCTTCCTATCTAACCACTAAAAAGATAAGGCCATTCGTTGAAGTAACTCAACCTAGAAGCTACCAAAAAGTCAAGCAAAGGCATAATACAAATTAAAAGAGGAAAGAACCTTTTGATAAACTTGGGCTCTAACAGTAAGGGATAACAAATGTCTCTACCATTTGGTGTTCTTATTATCAATTTTACAATAAACCCAATTTCACATGTCTTTAAGAGAGGGTTCCATAACAAAAGGAATACAAAAATACCAAACAATTCTACTAGGTTCCTCACAGTCCCAACCAATACTTTAAACCAATCTATAGGATCAGAGTACTAGTTAAGCACTATCGATTTACTGAAAGAAATCTTGGAGATAGAAACCTAACAATATATATTAGCCTACTTAACAAATTATTAAATTTATTTTCTTCAAGTAAAGGACACAAAGCAATCTCCTTAACAAATTATATGTTCAACATATCATTATTATCATGTACAACAAGATGCCTAATAGGAAGACCAACATCAAAACTTTGGAGCATATAGTTTAAGGCTTCATATGCATTCACAAAAAGAACAAATTTTAGAGGGCAACCCTATTTGATAGATTTATGTAGAAGAAATGACCCAATTAATTCTCCATCGACCACATATGCAGAAGCATCTTTGGAAATAACTTCCACCATCTTACAAAATTTATCATGAAAACCAATTGCATGCAACATCATCATAATAAAAGGTCATTCAATCTTATCATATGCTCTCAAAATCTAAAAGAGTCATACAAACATTCTAACCAAATCTCCTAACCCAATCCATATTATCCCAACCGGAAATAAGATTTTCAAGAATGTCTTCCTTTGATAAAACCAAACTAAGTGGAGGAAAAAATATTTGGCAAATTAGTCCTCAGCCTAATAGTTAATGTTTTAGCCGCGATTTTATATGACACATTAAGGAGAGTAATTGGTGTCCAATTCTTAATCAATGTTATGTAGCCATCTTTAGAAAGTGATTTAAATACACCTTTGCTAATTTGACTCCCCATCGATATCTAATTCTTAATCAATGTTATGTAACCATCTTTAGAAAGTGATTTAAATACACCTTTGTTAATTTCATTCCCCAGGGTTCCTCCGTTTATAACCTCCTCATAACCTCCAAGTAAATATAGAGCAATCGAATCCAAGTTGTTATTATAAAAGTCAATTGGTAGTCCATCCCACCCAAGTGATTTTCTATTTTTAAAGGATTTTATTACAATACAAATTTCATCTACAAAAAAGTCTTTATCTAATACAATTACACCTCTTTTGTTAATTGTGTTTGGTATAACTTTCCTACAAAACTCTCTATCCTTTAGATTTGTTATATCACATTCAAAAGAGGAGATTCATAAAAAAAATAGTTTTTATATCTTCTTGCTTATCATTAACAATATCATTAATCTCAATGGTACCAATCATTTCCTTAACAAACTTTGCCCCTAATATATTGAAAAAATATTTATTGGCCCTACACTTAACACCTTGAGCACTAAAATTTTGATGGAACCTCCATTTATGCTTTACCTATACCATACCAGATTAGTATCATATGAATTTTTCTAGAAGGTACCTTCACACTCATCTAGCTTTTCTTTAAGCTCAAAACCAACTTTCTTCCTATCAAGGGCTTTCTTTTTTCGAATTGTGGTGTAGATGTACTCAAGAATTTTTTCTAGCTATTTCTCCTAGACATAAATAAAACAAATGGATGCAACTATACTTTTGTTAATATTCCTCAATGTTTTAACACCATTGGAACAATATTTATCACCTAGTAGAGTAACATTCAACTTAAACTACTTGTATTTGATCTTTCTTGACTCATTAGTGGTCCCATTACATATTTCTCTATAATCATTTGAAGCATACAAAGAAGAAATACCAAATTTAATACCACCATTCTCAATAATTACCCAAACAAACCTACTACAAGGTGATGCAGGGGCATCATTCCCATCAATTTTGGTTTTTCAATTTTTGGTTTTTGATAGTTTTTGTTTCTGGTTAACTCTTTGACATATGGCCATTCTTGGTTGGCATCAAGATTCTTGAATCTTCCTTTCTTGTTGTACCCATATGGTTAAGGAAATTAAAACGGTTTTGGGGGCTCGGTCGGTGGATGGAGGAGTAGTTCAGTTCCAGTTTGGAGAGGAATGATAGTTTTGGGGAGATTCAGTTTTGGATGAACTAGTACCTTTATTTGTGGTTTTTCTTATCATTCTCTAGAGGGTTTTTGGAATGGGGCCAGAGGAGGTTCGAAGTGTTCCTGAGGTAGAGGAAAAGTATATGGAAGATAACTGAGCAAGACAGTGAGGAAGAACATAGAATGACCATGCAGTAAGTCGTTGTCATCAGACAGAATCTTCTTTTTGTAATTATTTGTGCAACCCTCAATGATGGTATTTTTATTGTTTATCATTTCTGTTGATTACAAACAAGATTGTAGATAGCAAAATACCAAATGCTTTTGTGTTGTTATAAGTCAAAGCCCCTCCACGAGGGCATAGTGTGTGAGTCTATGTCATTGTAATGCTTCAGGCCATAATGTTGCATTAGTTTCCAATAAAAGAAATCATTTTGTATGGTATCTCTCTATGTAATAGAAGACTGAAGTATTGCCATGGTGAAAGGAATTATAATTGATATTATTCATCATTGATCAGCACACCTGATATAGTATATCTATTGTAACTATGCTACAGGTAGACAGAAACCAAATAAAGGTAACATTGAGAGGACTATTTTCTTTAAAAGTAGAAAGAACTCAGTGTGAGAGTGTATCATCATTTCTCAATGTGAGAGTGTGCCATAATTTTGGTATCAGAGCCTAAAAGATCTGGGAGGGATGTTTGACAGGTTAATAAGAACCCAAGTACCAAAATACTGGGTAGAGGATAAGAAGAGAAGCACTAGGTGAGGTATTGAGAAGCTGAAAAGAAAGATACAAAGATGCAGCAATATGCCTTAAAAGAAAGCCCCAAGAAGAAAGACAAAATGAAAATGAATGTGGAGAAGCAAAATGCGGAGTGGGATAAAGAAATAGTAGAGTTGAGAAGAGATTTAGAGAAGTGCAATTAGTGGCTTGAGGAAAGAAGCCAAGAATATGGCTGGCATTGGCCATTGAAAAAGAAGTTGAAGTGGCATGTGAAGATAATTGTTAAGAAAAGAAGAGGGTGGAATATGACTGCCTTGAAAAGAAAAGATGAAAGAGGTTTGAGAAGAAAAGAGTTTCCAAATGAGCAACATGGAAAGGTAGTGGAGTTGCCCAGTGAGCAACGTGCACCGAAAGAGGTGAAGAAAGTTCTCATTGTGGAGGACATGAAAGAAAATAAGAAAGGATGGAGAGAGGAAGAAGTACAAAAAGCACTTGCCAAAGTGACTAATGTAGAGAGAATGAAGGAAGCTTCATATCAAAGGTTAGAAAATGAACCAAATCAGGAAAAGAAGTTACTTGGCATTGACATGAATGAAGTTCAAGAGTGTCTTTCAGCTAATCAAAGAATAAAAGTGAGTATAGAACTATTACTTGAGGAACTAAGATGAAATCAGTAACAAAAAAGCAAGCACAAAGAGTAGAGGATGCGGAAGTAGATAGTGTTAATGACGCATATGAACAACAGACAAAATTTTGGAGTCTTGTAGCTAAGAAGGAGATAAGAAGGAGAAGATACAAAAAGAAAGAGGAAAACAAAAGAGTGCACACCAAGAAACTTAGAGCAAACAAATCCAATCCTGGAGAGGATCCAGCGGAGGACAAAAAAGAGAAGAGAATGCAAAACAATTGAAAGAAGACGAAAAAGAAAACCATCATTTGAGATGGAACTCAAATTTCTCCCACCCGGGGAGCCTGATGCAGGGGCATCGTTCCCATCAATTTTGGTATTTCACTTTTTGGTTTTTGACAGTTTCCGTTTCCGATTAACCTCTTTGTCATGTGTCCATTCTTGGTTGGCATCAAGATTCTTGAATCTTCCTTTCTCGTTGCACCCATAAGGTTACAGAAATTAAAACGGTGTTAGGGGCTTGGTTGTTGGACAGAGGAGTAGTTCGGTTCCAATTTGGAGAGGAGCATATAGTGTAAGGTTTCATATGAATTCACAAAAAGAACAAATTTTAGAGGGCAACCCTATCTGATAGAGATTTATGTAGAAGAAATGGCCCAATTAATTATCCATTGACCACCTATACAGAAGCATCTTTGAAAAGAACTTCCACCATCTTACAAAATTTATCATGAAAACCAATTGCATGCAACATCATCATAATAAAAGGACATTCAATCTTATCATATGCTCTCAAAATCCAAGAGTCATACAAACATTCTAACCAAATCTCTTAACGCAATCCGTATCACCCCAACTGGAAATAAGATTTTCAAGAATATGTCTTCCTTTTATAAAACCAAACTAAGTGGAGAAAACAATATTTGGCAAATTAGTCATTAGGAGAATAGTTAATGTTTTAGCCACGATTTTATATGACACATTAAGGAGATTAATCGATGTCCAATTCTCAATCAATGTTATGTAGCCATCTTTAGAAAGTGATTTAAAAACACCTTTGCTAATTTTACTCCCCATCAATATCTAATTCTTAATCAATGTTATGTAACCATCTTTAGAAAGTGATTTAAATACACCTTTGTTAATTTCATTACCCAAGGTTCCTCCATTCATAACCTCCTGATAAACTCCAAGTAAATATAGAACAATCCAATCCAAGTTGTTATTATAAAAGTCAATTGGTAGTCCATCCCACCCAAGTGATTTTCTATTTTTAAAGGATTTTATTACAATACAAATTTCATCTGCAAAAAAGTCTTTATCTAATACAATTACACCTCTTTTGTTAATTTTGTTTGGTATAATTTTCCTACAAAACTCTCTATCCTTTATTTGTTATATCACATTCAAAGAGGAGATTCATAAAATAAAATTAAAAAATAGTTTTTATATCTTCTTGCTTATCATTAACAATATCATTAATCTCAATGGTACCAATCATTTCCTTAACAAACTTTGCCCCTAATATATTGAAAAAATATTTATTGGCCCTACACTTAACGCTTTGAGCACTAAAATTTTGATGGAACCTCCATTTATGCTTTACCTATACCATACCAGATTAGTATCATATGAATTTTTTTAGAAGGTCCCTTCACACTCATCTAGCTTTTCTTTAAGCTCAAAACCAACTTTCTTTCTATCAAGGGCTTTCTTTTTTCGAATTGTGGTGTAGAGGTACTCAAGAATTTTTTCCAGCTATTTCTCCTAGACATAAATAACAAAAATGGATGCAACTATACTTTTTTTAATATTCCTCAATGTTTGAACACCATTGGAACAATCTTTATCCCCTAGTAGAGTAAGATTCAACTTAAACTACTTGTATTTGATCTTTCTTGTCTCATTAGTGGTCCCATTACATATTTCTCTATAATCATTTGAAGCATTAAAAGAAGCAATACCTAATATCATACCACCATTCTCAATAATTACCCAAACAAACCTACTACAAGGTGATGTAGGGGCATCATTCCCATCAATTTTGGTTTTTCAATTTTTGGTTTTTGACGGTTTTCGTTTCTGGTTAACTCTTTGACATGTGGTCATTCTTGGTAGGCATCAAGATTCTTGAATCTTCCTTTCTCGTTGAACCCATATGGTTACAGAAATTAAAACAGTTTTGGGGGCTCGGTTGGTGGACGGAGGAGTAGTTTGATTCCTGTTTGGAGAGGAACGATGCTTTTTGGGAGATTCAGTTTTGGACGAACCGGTCCCTTTATTTGTGGTTTTTCTTATCATTCTCCACAGGGTTTTTGGAACGGGGCCAGAGGAGGTTCGAAGTGTTCTTGAGGCAGAGGAAAAGTATATTAAAGATAATTGAGCAAGACAATGAGGAAGAACATTGAATAACCATGCAGCAAGTTGTTGTCATCAGGCAGAATCTTCTTTTTGTAATTATTTGTGTAGCCCTCAATGATGGTATTTTTATTGTTTATCATTTCTGTTGATTACAAACAAGGTTGTAGATAGTGAAATACCAAATGCTTTTGTGTTGTTATAAGTCAAAGCCCCTCACCAAGGGCATAGTGTGTGAGTCTATGTCGTTGTAATGTTTCAGGCCATAATGTTGCATTAGTTTCCAATAAAAGAAATCATTTTGTATGGTATCTCTCTATGTAATAAAAACTGAAGTATTGCCACTGTGAAAGGAATTATAACTGATGTTACTCATCATTGATCAACACACTTGATATAGTATCTCTATTGTAACTATGCTACAAGTAGACAGAAACCAAATGAGGAAAGGTAACCTTGAGAGGACTATTTTCATTAAAAGTAGAAAGAACTCAATGTGAGAGTGTATCATCATTTCTCAATGTGAGAGTGTGCCATCATTTTGATATCAGATCCTAAAAGATCTGGGTGGGAAGTTTGACAGGTTAATAAACAAAACCCAGGTACCAAAAGACTAGGTAGAGGACAAGAAGAGAAGTCCTAGGTGAGGTATCGAGAAGCTGAAAAGAAAGATAGAAAGATGCAGCAGTATGCCTTAATAGAAAGCCTCAGGAAGAAAGACAAAATGAAAATGAATGTGGAGAAGCAAAATGCAGAGTGGGATAAAGGTAGAGTTGAGAACAGATTTAGAGAACTGCAAGCAGTGGCTTGAGGAAAGAAGCCAAGAATATGGCTGGTATTGGCCATTGAAAAAGAAGTTGAAGTGACCTGTGAAGATGATTATTAAGAAAAGAAGAGGGCAGAATATGACTACCTTGAAAAGAGAAGATGGAAGAAGTTTGAGAAGCAAATAATTACCAAATGAGCAACATGGAAAGGTAGTGGAGTTGCCAAATGAGCAACATGGAAAGGTAGTGGAGTTGCCAAATGAGAAACATGGAAAGGTAGTGGAGTTATTCAGTGAGCAACATGCACCGAAAGAGGTGAAGAAAGTTCTCATTGTGGAGGACATGAAAGAAAATAAGAAAGAATGGAGAGATGAAGAAGTACAAAAAGCACTTGCCAAAGTGACAAATGCAGAGAGAATGAAGGAAGCTTCATATCAAAGGTTAGAAAATGAACCAAATCGGGAAAATAAGTTACTTGGCATTGACATGAATGAAGTTCAAGAGTGTCTTTCAGCTAATCAAAGAATAAAATGTGAGTATAGAACTTATAAGAGGAACTAAGATGAAAGCAGTAGCAAGAAAGCAAGCACAAAGTGCAGAGGATACAGAAGTGGACAGTGTTAATGACGCATATGAACGAGAGACAAAATTTTGGAGTCTTGCAGCTGAGAAGGAGATAAGAAGGAGAAGATACAAAAAGAAAGAGGAAAACAAAAGAATGCACACCAAGAAACTTAGATCAAACAAATCCAAGCCTAGAGAGGATCCAGCAGAGGACAAAAAAGAGAAGAGAATGCAAAATAATTGGAAGAAGAGGAAAAAGAAAACCATCATTTGAGATGGAACTCAAATTTCTCCCACCTGGGGAGCCTGATGTAGGGGCATCGTTCCCATCAATTTTGGTTTTTCAATTTTTGGTTTTTGATGGTTTCCACTTCCGGTTAACTCTTTGACATGTGGCCATTCTTAGTTGGCATCAAGATTCTTGATTCTTCCTTTCTCATTGCACCCATAAGGTTACGGAAATTTAAATGGTTTTGGGGGCTTAGCGGGTGGATGGAGGACTAGTTTGGTTCCAATTTGGAGAGGAGCATATAGTGTAAGGCTTGATATGCATTCACAAAAAGATCAAATTTTAGAGGGCAACCCCATCTGATAGATATATGTAGAAGAAATGGCACAATTAATTCTCCATTTACCACCTATACAAAAGCATCTTTGAGAAGAACTTCCACCATCTTACAAAATTTATCATGAAAACCAATTGCATGCAACATCATCATAATAAAAGGCCATTCAATCTTATCATATCCTCTCAAAATCTAAAAGATTCAGACAAACATTCTAACCAAATCTCCTAACCCAATCCATATCATCCCAATTGGAAATAAGATTTTCAAGAATATGTCTTCCTTTGATAAAACCAAACTAAGTGGAGGAAACAATATTTGGCAAACTAGTCCTTAGCCTAATAGTTAATGTTTTAGCCACGATTTTATATGACACATTAAGGAGAGTAATTGGTGTCCAATTCTCAATCAATGTTATGTAGTCATCTTTAGAAAGTGATTTAAATACACCTTTGCTAATTTTACTCCCCATCGATATCTAATTCTTAATCAATGTTATGTAACCATCTTTAGAAAGTGATTTAGCTACACCTTTGTTAATCTCATTCCCCAGGGTTCCTCCATTTATAACCTCCTCATAAACTCCAAGTAAATCTAGAACAATCCAATCCAACTTATTATAAAAGTCAATTGGTAGTCCATCCCACCCAAGTGATTTTCTATTTTTAAAGGATTTTATTACAATACAAATTTCATCCGCAAAAAAAGTCTTTATCTAATACAATTGCACCTCTTTTGTTAATTTTGTTTGGTATAACTTTCCTACAAAACTCTCTATCCTTTAGATTTGTTATATCACATTCAAAAGAGGAGATTCAAAAAAAGAAAATTAAAAAATAGTTTTTATATCTTCTTGCTTATCATTAACAATATCATTAATCTCAATGGTACCGATCATTTCCTTAACAAACTTTGCCCCTAATATATTGAAAAAATATTTATTGGCCCTACACTTAACGCCTTGAGCAATAAAATTTTGATGGAACCTCCATTTATGCTTTACCTATACCATACCAGATTAGTATTATATGAATTTTTCTAGAAGGTCTCTTCACACTCATCTAACTTTTCTTTAAGCTCAAAACCAACTTTCTTCCTATCAAGGGCTTTCTTTTTTCGAGTTGTGGTCTATATCTACTCAAGAAATTTTCCCAGCTATTTCTTCTAGACATAAATAACAAAAATGGATGCAACTATATTTTTGTTAATATTCCTCAATGTTTTAACACCATTGGAACAATCTTTATCCCCTAGTAGAGTAACATTCAACTTAAACTACTTGTATTTAATCTTTCTTGACTCATTAGTCGTCATATTACATATTTCTCTATAATCATTTGAAGCATACAAAGAAGCAATACCAAATTTCATACCACCATTCTCAATAATTGTCCAAACAAACCTACTACAAGGTGATGCAGGGGCATCGTTCCCATCAAGTTTGGTTTTTCAATTTTTGGTTTTTGACAGTTTCTGTTTCCGGTTAACTCTTTGACATGTGGCCATTCTTGGTTGGCATCAAGATTCTTCAATCTTCCTTTCTCGTTGCACCCATATGGTTACGGAAATTAAAACGGTTTTGGGGGCTCGGTCGATGGACGGAGGAGTAGTTCGGTTCCAGTTTGGAGAGGAACGACGGTTTTGGGGAGATTCAATTTTGGATGAACTGGTCCCTTTATTTGTGGTTTTTCTTATCATTCTCCAGAGAGTTTTTGGAATGGGGCCAAAGGAGGTTCGAAGTGTTCTTGAGGTAGAGGAAAAACATATGGAAGATAACTGAGCAAGACAATGAGGAAGAACATTGAATAACCATGCAACAAGCCCTTGTCATCAGTCAGAATCTTCTTTTTGTAATTATTTGTGTAGCCCTCAATGATGGTATTTTTATTGTTTATCATTTCTGTTGATTACAAACAAGGCTGTAGACAGTGAAATACCAAATGTTTTGTGTTGTTATAAGTCAAAGCCCCTCCATGAGGGCATAGTGTGTGTCTATGTCATTGTAATGTTTCAGGCCATAATGTTGCATTAGTTTCCAATAAAAGAAATCATTTTGTATGGTATCTCTCTGTGTAATAGAAGACTGAAGTATTGCCATGATGAAAAGAATTATAACTGATGTTATTCATCATTGATCAGCACACTTGATATAGTATCTTTGTTGTAACTATGCTACAAGTAGACAGAAACCAAATGAGGAAAGGTAACCTTGAGAGGACTATTTTCTTTAAAAGTAGAAAGAATTTAGTGTGAGAGTGTATCATCATTTCTCAATGTGAGAGTATGCCATCATTTTGGTATCAGAGCCTAAAGATCTCGGAGGGAAGTTTGACAGGTTAATAAGAAGAACTTGGGTACCAAAAGACTGGGCAAAGGACAAGAAGAGAAGCCCTAGGTGAGGTATCGAGAAGCCGAAAAGAAAGATACAAAGATGCAGCAGTATGCCTTAACAGAAAGCCTCAGGAAGAAAGACAAAATGAAAATGAATGTGGAGAAGCAAAATGTAGAGTGGGATAAAGAAATAGTAGAGTTGAGAAGAGATTTAGAGAAGTGCAAGCAGTGGCTTGAGGAAAGAAGCCAAGAATATGGTTGGTATTGGCCATTGAAAAAGAAGTTGAAGTGGCCTGTGAAGATGATTGTTAAGAAAAGAAGAGGGCGGAATATGACTGCCTTGAGAAGAGAAGATGAAAGAGGTTTGAGAAGCAAAGAGTTGGCAAATGAGCAACATGGAAAGGTAGTGGAGTTGCCAAATGAGCAACATGTAAAGGTAGTGGAGTTGCCTAGTGAGCAACGTGCACCGAAAGAGGTGAAGAAAGTTCTAATTGTGGAGAACATGAAAGAAAATAAGAAAGAATGGAGAGAGGAGGAAGTACAAAAAGCATTTGCCACAATGACTAATGCAGAGAGAATGAAGGAAGCTTCATATCAAAGGTTAGAAAATGAACCAAATCAGGAAAAGAAGTTACTTGGCATTGACATGAATTAAGTTCAAGAGTGTCTTTCAGCTAATCAAAGAATAAAAGTGAGTATAGAACTTATAAGAGGAATTGTGATGAAAGCAGTAACAAGAACGTAAGCACAAAGAGCAGAGGATGCAGAAGTGGACAGTGTTAATGACGCATATGAACGAGAGACAAATTTTTGGAGTCTTGCGGCTGAGAAGGAGATAAGAAAGAGAAGATACAGAAAGAAAGAGGAGTAGTTCGGTTCTAGTTTGGAAATTAACATATAGTGTAAGGCTTCATATGCATTCACAAAAAGAACAAATTTTAGAGGGCAACCCTATCTGATAGATTTATGTAGAAGAAATGGCCCAATTAATTCTCCATTGACCACCTATGCAGAAGCATCTTTGAAAACAACTTCCACCTTACAAAATTTATCATGAAAACCAATTGCATGCAACATCATCATAATAAAAGGTCATTCAATCTTATCATATGCTCTCAAAATCTAAAAGAGTCATACAAACATTCTAACCAAATCTCCTAACCCAATCCATATCATCCCAACTGGAAATAAGATTTTCAAGAATATGTCTTCCTTTGATAAAACCAAACTAAGTGGAGGAAAAAATATTTGGCAAATTAGTCCTTAGCCTAATAGTTAATGTTTTAGCCACGATTTTATGACACATTAAGGAGAGTAATTGGTGTCCAATTCTCAGTCAATTGTTATGTAGCCATCTTTAGAAAGTGATTTAAATACACCTTGGCAAATTTTACTCCCCATTGATATCTAATTCTTAATGAATGTTATGTAACCATCTTTAGAAAGTGATTTAAATACACCTTTGTTAATTTCATTCCCCAGGGTTCCTCCATTTATAACCTCCTCATAAAATCCAAGTAAATCTAGAACAATCCAATCCAAGTTGTTATTATAAAAGTCAATTAGTAGTTCATCCCACCCAAGTGATTTTCTATTTTTAAAGGATTTTATTACAATACAAATTTCATCCGCAAAAAAGTCTGTATCTAATACAATTACACCTCTTTTGTTAATTTTGTTTGGTATAACTTTCCTACAAAACTCTATATCCTTTAGATTTGTTATATCACATTCAAAAGAGGAGATTCATAAAAAAAATAGTTTTTATATCTTCTTGCTTATCATTAACAATATCATTAATCTCAATGGTACCAATCATTTCCTTAACAAACTTTGCCCCTAATATATTGAAAAAATATTTATTGGCCCTACACTTAACGCCTTGAGCACTAAAATTTTGATGGAACCTCCATTTATGCTTTACCTATACCATACTAGATTAGTATCATATGAATTTTTCTAGGTCTCTTCACGCTCATCTAGCTTTTCTTTAAGCTCAAAACCAACTTTCTTTCTATCAAGGGCTTTCTTTTTTTGAATTGTGGTGTAGATGTACTCAAGAATTTTTACCAACTATTTCTCCTAGACATAAATAACAAAAATGGATGCAACTATACTTTTGTTAATATTCCTCAATGTTTTAACACCATTGGAACAATCTTTATCCCCTAGTAGAGTAACATTCAACTTAAACTACTTGTATTTGATCTTTCTTGACTCGTTAGTGGTCCCATTACATATTTCTCTATAATCATTTAAAGCATACAAAGAAGCAATACCAAATTTCATACCACCATTCTCAATAATTACCCAAACAAACCTACTACAATGTGATGCAGGGGCATCGTTCCCATCAATTTTGGTTTTTTAATTTTTGGTTTTTGACAGTTTTCGTTTCCGGTTAACTCTTTGACATGTGGCCATTCTTGGTTAGCATCAAGATTATTGAATCTTCCTTTCTCGTTGCACTCATATGGTTACGGAAATTAAAACGGTTTTGGGGGCTCAATTAGTGGATGGAGTAGTTCGGTTCCAGCTTGGAGAGGAGCGACAATTTTGGGGAGATTCAGTTTTGGATGAACCGGTCCATTTATTTGTGGTTTCTCTTCTCATTCTCCAAAGGGTTTTTGGAACGGGGCTAGAGGAGGTTTGAAGTGTTCTTGAGGTAGAGGAAAAGTATATGGAAGATAACTGAGCAAGACAATGAGGAAGAACATAGAATAACCCTGCAGCAAGTCATTGTCATCAGGCAGAATCTTCTTTTTGTAATTATTTGTGCAGCGCTCAACGATGCTATTTTTATTGTTTATCATTTATGTTGATTACAAACAAGGTTGTAGACAGCGAAATACCAAATGCTTTTGTGTTGTTATAAGTCAGCCCCTCCACAAGGGCATAGCATGTGAGTCTATGTCATTGTAATGTTTCAGGTCATAATGTTGCATTAGTTTGCAATAAAAGAAATCATTTTGTATGGTATCTCTCTATGTAATAGAAGACTGAAGTATTGGCACGGTGAAAGGAATTATAACTGATGTTATTCATCATTGATCAGCACACTTGATATAGCATCTTTGTTGTAACTATGCTACAGGTAGACAGAAACCAAATGAGGAAAGGTAACCTTGAGAGGACTATTTTATTTAAAACTAGAAAGAACCCAGTGTGAGAGTATATCATCATTTCTCAATGTGAGAGTGTGCCATCATTTTGGTATCAGAGCCTAAAAGATCTGGTAGGGAAGTTTGACAGGTTAATTAGAAGAACCTAGGTACCAAAAGACTGGGCAGAGGACAAGAAGAGAAGCCCTAGGTGAGGTATCGAGAAGCCAAAAAGAAAGATACAAAGATGCAGCAGTATGCCTTAACAGAAAGCCTCGAGAAGAAAGACAAAATGAAAATGAATGTGGAGAAACAAAATTCAAAGTGGGATAAAGAAATAGTAGAGTTGAGAAGAGATTTAGAGAGTGCAAGTAGTGGCTTGAGGAAAGAAGCCAAGAATATGGTTGGTATTGGCCATTGAAAAAGAAGTTGAAGTGGCCTATGAAGATGATTGTTAGGAAAAGAAGAGGGCGGAATATTACTGCCTTGAAAAGAGAAGATGAAAGAGGTTTGAGAAACAAAGAGTTGCCAAATGAGCAACATGGAAAGGTAGTGGAGTTGTCAAATGAGCAACATGAAAAGGTAATGAAGTTGCCCAGTGAGTAACGTGCACTGGAAGAGGTGAAGAAAGTTCTCATTGTGGAGGACATGAAAGAAAATAAGAAAGAATGGAGAGAAGAAGTATAAAAAGCACTTTGCCAAAGTGACTAAAGCAGAGAGAATGAAGGAAGCTTCATATCAAAGGTTAGAAAATGAACCAAATCAGGAAAAGAAGTTATTTGGCATTGACATGAATGAAGTTCAAGAATGTCTTTCAGCTAATCAAAGAATAAAAGTGAGTATAGAACTTATAAGAGGAACTGAGATGAAAGCAGTAACACGAAAGCAAGCACAAAAAGCAGAGGATGCAGAAGTGGATAGTGTTAATGACGCATATGAACAAGAGAAAAAAAAATTGAGTCTTGCAGTCAAGAAGGAGATAAGGAGAAGATACAAAAAGAAAGAGGAAAACAAAAGAATGCACACCAAGAAAATTAGAGCAAACAAATCCAAGCCTGGAGAGGATCCAACGAAGGACAAAAAGGAGAAGAGAATGCAAAACAATTGGAAGAAGAGGAAAAAGAAAACCATCATTTGAGATGGAACTCAAATTTCTCCCACCCGGGGAGCCTGATGCAGGGGCATCATTCTCATCAATTTTGGTTTTTCAATTTTTTGTTTTTGACGGTTTCTGTTTCCGACTAACTCTTTGACATGTGGCCATTCTTGGTTGGCATCAAGATTCTTGAATCTTCCTTTCTCATTGCACCCATATGGTTACAGAAATTAAAACAGTTTTGAGGGCTTGGCCGGTGGACGGAGGAGTAGTTTGGTTCCAGTTTGGAGAGGAGCGACGGTTTTGGGGAGATTCAGTTTTGGACGTACCGATCCCTTTATTTGTGGTTTTTCTTATCATTCTCCAGAGGGTTTTTGGAACGGGGCTAGAGGAGGTTCGAAGTGTTCTTGAGGGAGAGGAAAAGTAGATGGAAGATAACTGAGCAAGACAACAAAGAAGAACATAGAATAACCATGCAACAAGTCATTGTCATCAGGCATAATCTTCTTTTTGTAATTATTTGTGCAACCCTCATCGATAGTATTTTTATTGTTTATCATTTATGTTGATTACAAACAAGGTTGTAGACAGCGAAATACCAAATGCTTTTGTTTTGTTATAAGTCAAAGCCCCTCCACGAGGGTATTGTGTGTGAGTCTATGTCGTAATGTTTCAGACCATAATGTTTTTTATTAGATCAGCAGGAAACAAGGGTCCTGAACCCTATACAAAGCAGCTCCCATGGCAAAAGGGGCTCAAATGTGCCAGAAACATAACATTAACAGTACAGAATAGAACAACAACACAGGCCCGGCAGCCCAGCTGAAAAAATTGACAAGGAATTACACCACACCAGATCCCGATCTAGAAAATCTAACTCCCTTGACTCTAGGGTGCAAAGCAGCCACAGAATGAGGAAGACCTTTCTTCTTTCTCTAAACCACCATCCAGGAGGGCTCAGAGTCAAAATCAATAGAATGGGGAGAGAGGGAAACTTCCCCTGGAGCCAAAAATAATGAGGACTCCCAGTGGACCGCAGCAGACGCCAAAGTCAATGAATTTGCAAGCAAGGAAGCCAAGCCCGATGAAGGCAAAACCGAAGAAGCCAAAACAGAAGAAGTAGCAGTCCTGCCTAGCGCTGGAGGAGCCGACAAGTGAGCAGATAAATGATCAGAAGAGTCCAAAGAAAGCAAGGGATTCGCAATAGCCATCATCACCACCCCCTCAGGAACAGCCCCAACAAGGAGCTCAACCTCCTTAGAGGACTCGTCCTCCTGAGATGAACAGTCCTCCTAGGAAGCACTGATAGTCAAGTGACCCAGGAGAGCATCTTTCCATCAAGTTGCAGCTCCTTTGCGGCATGAGAGAAGACAGCCAAAGGCCAAATGACCGGTAGCAAAACATCTTCTGCATCTAAATGTGATACCCTCATAAAATAATAATTGTTTCTAAGGCCTTTCCCCTACCAACAAAACCACATCTCCATGAAGAAGTGTAGATATGTCAATATCCACCAGGATGCAAGCTACCGTGGAATGTCCCATGAAAGAGGTAGTAGAATCAACCTTAAGGAAACGGTCAATAGCATTGCCGATGCCCTCTTTGCAAGAATCCTCCAAAAACTGGAGAGGGAGATTTGGGAGACAGACCCCAATAGGTCTGATGTTAATCGGCGCAGTGAGGGGATTGAAGGATAGAGTCCAAGGTTTGATGGAAAGGGAATGCTCACCCCACAATCAAACCCTGCAATCAAGCACTAAGTCTTGCTACTTTGAAGAAGCAAAAGTCACAATAAAGAATCCTCTTGCACAGGGAAATAACTCAATCTTACCTTCAACAAGCGGCTTCCATGACTCCATGACCCAATTGTGGAGATTGGGCAGAGAGGGCCAAAACCCATTGAATCTGCAGATCACTCCTCTATTGTGACAGAATTCCTCATTTTATGTGACCTCCGAGCCACACACCACAACAGGAGACTCTTGGGCACAAGGGATAGGCCAAGAACCATGTTGGGGTGAGTGAGACCGAGCATCGGTACCAATCACAGCCATAATGTTGCATTAGTTTCGAATAAAAGAAATCATTTTATATGGTATCTCTCTGTGTAATAGAAGACTAAAATATTGCCACGGTGAAAGGAATTATAACTAATGTTATTCATCATTGATCAGCACACTTGATACAATATCTTTGTTGTAACTATGTTACAAGTAGATAGAAACCAAATGAGGAAAGGTAACCTTGAGAGGACTATTTTCTTTAAAAGTAGAAAGAACTCAATGTGAGTGTATCATCATTTCTCAATGTGAGAGTGTGCCATCACAAGGGGAGCAACTAAAGCTAATAATGAAACGAGCAAGATTCTTGCCAATCAAAATAGCCACACCTCCTTTTCTTTTATCATGGTTTGTAGATTTTGAATGTCATTCCAAATTGAAATCCACTAATTTAACAATCAACATTTTTTAAGACTTACAAAGAGCCTTAAGAACATTTTTCAAACAACATTCCAAATTGAAACATGGTGCTTTAATTTCTTGAATCAACAAACAATCAAAGTCTTTTTTTAAATTACAAAGAGCCCTGAGGACATATTTTTGGTCATGGGTTTCAAGGTCGTTGGCATTCTAACTCATACTTTTAATCTTCATTTAATGGGAGGGGACGACGGTGGTTGGGACCTTTGTAAAGCCTTTCAAAACAACTATTTCTTCTCTCCATATTCCAAGGATATCATTAGAGGCTTTATTCTCCTGTACTCATCCACACTTCCATAAGAGACTATCCCTCCCTCTATCTTCTTATCAATTCCTTCCTTGGAACCTTGATTATTATCTATATCAATAGACTAGCTTTCAACAGATACTTTTAATCTTTTTGAATCCCCACTAAAAATTTGTTCCTATCCCATTTGTATGGCAAATTCAATTTTATAAGGATAGTTGTTGATATGCTTATGACCTTATTTATTGTGATCATTTTCCTATTAATAGTTTGAACAATACTATTTTCATTGTCAATAAGTTGGGGAACATTTGTATTAAATCACAATCACCTCCCATCCTATTTTAATGTTCTAATCCATGTGAATGCTAATAAACATGATTTTAATTCTCAAGTTCTTGGATGGTGTTTGACTCTTCATCATTCCTAAATTTGATGATCGTTTAAATGTTTTTTGTTTAGTCATTGTAACTATGAACAATACGTAGTCCTGGATATGATATTTTTGGTACTTTTAGGACTTGCACTTTCTTTGGTGATTCCAAGTGTTGTTTGTAGTAAAGTTCTTTTGGTCTATCATTTGCCTTGTTGGTTAGGGTTGTGTATGCAATTTGCTCTTTTGGTCAATTTTGTATAACCCTTATTCTTTGTTGACTATGATATAATATATAAAAATATTAATTTTATATAAATAGCCATCAAATTGATGTTATGGGACTTTTTGGGAATATATGCACGCCAATACAATCCACCCCTTACTCCATTATAACTATGCCTCAACATAATAACATTAAATTAAATGTTTGTTACCATTTAAAACTTTCAACATAAATAAGTTTCTCTCTTGAAAGTAAATATATAGGTTTTTCTTTCATTTATTTATTACAAACAATTGCCTTTATCGTATACGTTTTTTTTATTTATTTATTACAAACAATTGCATTTATCATAATTAGGAGCATTCACTTTAATTTATTTAAATTTAGACAATTAAAAAATTAAATTTAAAAAAAACATATCGCACAACAATTACAGACAAATGCTTCCAAAAATATAACAAAAACATTTCCAACAAAATTATAATCAACAAATCAAACACATTCACATGTCCATCTATTTCTAGCTACTTATAAAATACCCATATGATTTCTCTATCTCAAAGCAACCTGAGGTAGAGTAGGTACAATTGGATATTACCAACCTCTTATGGTTTATTACACCCACTGTTGGTATGTGGGCAGCAAAGGAGTTTAGTTACACCTCTAAATATAATCGAAGTGTACTCAACGTCCAAGTAGTCTACATACATGACGATACAAATGATAAGAGTGAACATAGTAGTGTTCTTTCAAATCATAAAATGATAAAACCAGTACCGTTAAGTCAGAGCAGTCCTATGATATCAGGCTTATAGAGAACAAAAACAGAATACCAGTATTCTTAATTGGTCAAATACAAAACCATAAAGATGCATTGCATCCGTTACTTAACTGGATGAAAGGCTTTTTCCTAGGGGAGAGGACCCAGTAGTTGAGCATGTTCCAATAGTTGGAATAGTATTTGTGGATTAAATGCCCCTATATTTTTGTAAGTATAGCACTAGTAATTGTGATTTTAAAGTTATTGGTGTTGACCATAAGTACTTATAACTGAATGAACTGTATTATTTAGATCTAAAAAGCAACAAATCATGTGATGTCACATTGGCACACCAACAAAACATGATTTAATGCACAACTATGGGTCTAGCCTTTTTTTTTTGGGTCCTTTTTAGACACCTCACCAAAAAGCATGCTAATATGGCATCATATTTGATGATGTGGAGCTGAAATTTTGGTGTACTTCAAAATTGCCACATATAATTCTAAGAGGCATGAAGTTAGGATGCTCAACTACTGGGTCCTCTCCCCTATTAAGTGTGTAACCTGTCAAGTATCAGATTATAACAAAATTTCACTTCTTAGCAATTATAAAAAACAACAATGTTATTATTCCAAAGGAGTTTTCAAAATCACACAAGGGTAGCTTAACCTGACAAGCATTAGCTTTTGGCAAGATCCTTCAAAATGTTTTGCTCAATTTATAAGAAATTTTCACACTAGACGATCAATTTCAAAATGACGTTAACCTGAAAAGTATGGCTTCCAATAACATCTTCCTAAACTTTCTGGTACATTGGTAAGAATTGTTAGAACTGAAAATAAAGGTTCCTCCAAAGCAAGCATTTTTCAAAATCACACAGCTGAATCCCAGAGCACGTTCACATTTTTGCCTAGCCTTATTCTTTAATCACTTTGTTGACATACCCCTACCAATCTACAAAAAAAAATTGACCAATAGGTACTGAGCCACCACCTTGATGGAAAACAATGGAACATTCATTGCTGGATCGAACTTTACACACTACCAGCAATTTCACTAGTCACTGGTTAATATAAATGCATGTCTTCTTCGGAAATGTGGTTAATATAAACACGTCACTGTAGACTCCAACATACAATTTATACAAAATGGTAGATCCAGTCCATATGATCATAAATAGATCCCCTATGTATTTTTAGACGAACATATATACTCTGCTCTAAAACTAATTGTTGTAATCCATGTAGATGCAGTTCATATAAAGCTATAATGATAAATATCTTTATTCTTTCTTATTGTAGATCTACTAATTGCTTTGCTGGTGCAGGCAAAGTTTACACGTCCACCATTTCAGGGCAGTTCCCATAGGTTGTGCACAGGAGACTCCAACTTGGTCACAGCTTTTACAAGCTTATCTAAAAAACCAATTGCCCCCACCACAATCCAAGGACCTAATAAAAAAATTTACTACAAAAAAGTCGAATAAATAATTCTTTAATGTCAAATATAAATAATAAATTACAAACATCTATTCGCTGGCATTATAAACAAAAAAAATATTACAAAAAAAAGTGAATGAAAATTTTCTTAGTTTCAAATATGAATAACAAACATCTATTTTATGGGCAATATAACCATTGAAATTGTTTATTGGTAAACACCCAACCATGAATTGAAACCAACTAAAAGACCATACAAATTACAACCACCTTGGTGCCTGCAACACAGAAGATATCCAGATAAAGGTATGAGTAAATAAAAATAAAAACTAACCAACATTCCATAAATGTAAACCTCATTATTTGGTGCAACCTGTAAGCTCGCATCAGATTGTTAGTTTTTCAGGACAAATTCACTTCATGGAGTTAATCTAAAATACTGTTTCTTCCATGGTATTAGGTACTACCATCACAAGGAAAGTGTTATGATCAAGGATCATGCCTGCCTCTATGGATATGATAACACGTTGCTTTACATATTTCTCAACTAATTCTTTCCTATTTCATGTATCCTTACACATATTGATAATGTATAAGTTTACTAGAGAAATTGAATGGGTGTTAGGAACTAGCAAACAGTCTAGCATATAATCTTCTTCGAATCATTTACGATCCAATATACAAAACTGCTCTCCACAGCATTTTCTCATCAGATCTATAATATACAAAGTGGAAGTAACATATTCAGTAACATATTCATGATGTGCAGAAAGAGATGATCAGAATAAATTATAATCAATATTTGACAAATATAATATTTATTTCCATCCTCATTATTCGTACTCGCCCCTTGAAAATTTGTCTTCTGGATAATATACTGCCACGACAATATTGCCACCAAACTTCCTTCCATTCAGTGAAGCTTTTGCCTTTGCAGAACCATCAGTATCCGAGTACTCCACAAAAACCTACCAAAGCAAAATAGCAGAGGTACATGTCGTCATGCCCGGCATAATATTTGAATAAAGAACAAACATTAAGAACTTTGGTATAAAGAAATAGGATGGCATACAGACCTTCCCAACGCCTGGAGTTAATTGACCACTTGGTTCAGGCCGTGGAATTACAAGATTGACAACTGATCCTATAAACAGAAAAAAATAATAAGCAATTTCATTATTGAACCAGTAGATTTAAGATTGACAACTGATCCTTATAAACAGAAAAAAAATAATAAGCAATTTCATTATTGAACCAGTGGATTTACTTTCAGTAATAAAAATAATAATTAGATACAAACTGCAAATACCATGTTTTCCGCATTCTTCTCTCATATCTTCCAGTATTTCCTCAAATTCATCGTCATCCCTCAGCTCATCTGGTGACACAACCTGGAAAAATTACAGCCAAATGTCAGTTAATTCATTGTTATGGCCTTTATTATAATTTAATAATAATTAGTTTATTTTATTTTATTTTTATATAATACATCGTAGTCTGTATTATATTATTATAAATAAGACTTTGTAAAATACTTCCAATGTTCAATTTTATTAGTTAAATTACTAGTTAATTAGTTTCCTTCCACCCGCTCTTTCATTATTGATTTCCATGTCTCCCTGGGCATCTCTTGGCACTTTATATGGGATCATTTCTGCAATCTTGCTATCATTTGCTCTCACCCTGGTGATGGATCAATGAGTGTGATCCAAAACATTGATGGAATGTAATGTACATTTATTCAAATATTTACAAGGGCCACAACTCCTGCAAGCTGAAAGTATAGGCACTTCACTATGAACTTCTATAGTAGACTATTTTGTAGATTAAGTAATAGTAAAACAAGGTTCTACCAAGTCTAGAAATGTCTCGAGTATGTGATGTTAATAATAGTAGGTTAAATAAAGGCCTGTCCTTTAAAAAATAATGTTCTTCAAAATAAAGGTAAGCTATACCATAGCAGCAAAAATCTTTTGGGAAAAAAATCAACAAACCAAAAGTATAAGATTTTTTCAAAAAATGGTGAAAAAATTGGGGAAAAATAGGATTTCCAAAAAAAGTAGAAAAATGCAAAAAAAAAAAAAAAGAGAAAAACCTGTTGTTTTGTCCATGAATTGTGCAATATAGATTTTTTTCATTTATGTTCATATCACTTATCCGCATACTGCATAAATGATAACTAGAACCAATAGTTTTAAAATTTTCAATTACAATACTTTGTACAAAGTCGAAACAATTTTTGCTTCTTTGAGCTATACTTCATATAGGACATTAAAGAACTTTTTCTGCCCAGAAGTTCATAATTGGATCATGCATGTGTCCAATTTTGAATCTAACCCTATAACATGCATTTTCTATAGATATCTATTTTTAAACCCTAAGATGATACCGTGTATAGAAAACCTGGATATCTTCTCCTTTTATAAAGTATTAAGTGGGTTCAACTTAGGTGACAGCAAGGTGGCTGCACATCACTACTCTGATGGTCCCTACTGATGGGAACGGCTAAGGGATGTTCTTACTACCATTTTCAAGTAATATTTCCCAAAGAAAACTAAGAAATGTGTTTGACACAGCAGGTGTTTGTCCAGGGTCCCATGTTACACAAATGAGGCATGCAGTGTCCTTTACAAAGTTAAAATCAGTACACAACAATAGAATACCAAAAAAGAGCAACAAATGTGGTCATATCACATAACATAGCTAAAGGAAATTAAAGTCATACCTGTGTCAAGCAAACAACTTTTGTAGGTATTTCTGGAGGTCCAAAAGCCCCAACTTGAAGTACAAGCTTCTGCAGATAAAGAATGCTTTGCTTACCATATACGAATAAGAAATATAGAATCACAATAGAAAAGGACTCCAAAGCTATTTCTCACCATCTTTTATAACAAGAGTAAATATGTATGATTCCCCAAAAATCTTACCTGTAAAGCTATGTGTTGTTGAGCCTGGGCTAAGACATTCTCTTGGTCTGGTTTTGGTTGACCACTGCTATGAGAAGGAAATAAGATGGCCTCAGTTAGACTGTCGCAAGTACAGATTAAAAATAAATAATATAGATTCAACCGTATTATATCCTCATGCATATCTATACCTGGCTGTAGCACGGCGAACAGTCAAAGTTTTATCCCCCATTTTAAGTCCATTTAGGGCGGCGCATGCAATGTCTGTCACGGCTGGATCCTAATATTTTTGATAATGGTAATTAGCATCTTGAATATGACAAGAAATAATGATGCTTGTATGAGAGTACTGGAAATGCAATTTCAAATAAAATTTATTCATAATTTTCAAAAATAGCGGCATGCAGAAAAGGCACACCTGGTAGACACAAAACCCATAACCTTTTGAATTGCCGGTATCTCTATCTTTAACAAGATCAAATCCTCGAAGTGGGCTGAAAAATAGAAAAATGTTAGGATTGCCACAAAACTGAACTTTAGCTTTGTCATGCCATGAATGTTGTAGGGTCGCTTACAAATTGATCGGTATGTTTATGTGTTTATCTACTCTATGTTTATTGTCTGTATGTATGAAAAGCAATCACAGGAAATCCCTCAAAACCTAGGACCTCAACCATAATTTTTTCATTCCTTAAATAGTCCAACTAAATGCGGGATTTGCCTAATAGAAGAATTATGGTAGTACAAGCCATATATAAAACCATACACACCCAAAAGATTCCAACAGCTCCCGTATTTGTGGCTCTGTGAAGTAATATGGCAAGCCACCAACAAAAATACGATCAGGGCCTTCAGCTCCCCCAACAGTACTGTCATAGCTAAATAAGTCAGACAAAGTATTTTAAGACATTTTGAATGAAATAACACAGCACTTATAAAAGAAATAAAAGTCAAAAGTTAAAACCCAATTTATTAATATATACATGAATTTCTTTTAATCATAACGATAGCATTTAAAATTCCATGACTTACCCCGGGGTCAGACCAACAGCAGCTAGGTTAAGGTGGGGACTGGGTTGGCTTGGACCCAGTGCTGCTGCCAAGGAGGGATTGTAGTCACTTGGCCTCCTCACACGCACAGAAACACTCTGTTATGACATATTGTTAAACAGATCATTGTAATAGTTCAATTCTCTCATGGAAGAAAGACAATACCATAGACAACTTGAAATTAAGCTTGTTACAGAAATTAAATGAAATGAACTCCTAGATAATATTATACCTCAAACATGATGAAATTAACTCCTTGATAATACTATACCTCAAACATGATGCCATCCAGGGCCATAGCATTGCTGGCTTCTTCAACCGTGCGCATCTCCACAAAAGCAAACTTCTTTTCATGGTTAATATACACATTTACAACTGCGTCACCTGAAAGCATTAAAAACACTTCTGCCTCATGACCTAGTTCTGTAAGTCTGAATGCTGTAAGATAATAAGTCCAGTAATTTATTTGATCAGATCGATATATTATCCATACCTGGACCTGCAGTATTTCCTCCAATGGCGGCCATAACCCGACTAAAATATGTGGCAATAGTCTGAATTCATCCAGATTAGAAAAATATACATTAGCAATTCATATCTGAGAAATGCAAAGTTATACTTACATAATAAATAATTACATCACTAAGGTCACATTTTTCTATATATGATACATTATACATTCATCCATACACAAATGATCCAAGTAACTGCACTAATCTAATCATACCAGATGATGGCCAATTTCTAACCAGAGTCTTAAACTACATTTTATAAAATCAAATTACTTCTATCTAAACTGACACAAATTTATATAAAAATAAGTGATTTATGTTTATTGGAAAAGTTCAAATTAAATTTTCCTATTTTTTACTTTTATTGAGAGATCACTTAACAAAGGAGAAATCTGTGTCAACAGGATTACATGTATGATAATTACCCAACACATATGATGCAGGCAATTCTACCCAGAAAAATATATTCAGTCCAATGATTACATATTACTTAAATTAAAAGGGGTGTCTTGCATCATCAGTGCAACTCCCTTTGCTACAATCACAAATCTTATTATCAAGTAAAATACTCAGTGATCTAAGAGCACTTCCAACAAACCATGTTGCCTCCTAAGGCTCCTCCAATCATTCTAAATTATTTTTTGTAACATTTTCTTCATGTTTTCTTATCAATTTTAATTTGCAGGTTTATTGTTCTTTAGTGCTCATGGACTTAATTAACAGCCCCCTCATCAGCTCTGTTGACAGTGGACATTAATGATACTATATGAGTTGTCCAACTTGGAAGGACAACAACCAAATCACTAGTCAGCATAAGCAAATCATTAGAAACACTTGAGAATAAACAACAATTAGTTCCAAGTCCCCATTTGATTCGTTAAACGTGAAACTTCTATATGGACTGTGGACCAGTTTCTGTTGGAATTGTTAGTGTTGATAATGTAATTTTTTTCATTTATAAAATAATTGCAAATTCATGATTCAATTTATATAATGATTTGAAGAAAGAACTCTTCTAGCAATCAACTGCATTGATATCTTCTTTGAAATAGACTACAATAAATGCCATCATAGCAGAGAGATCACCTGCTCATTAGCCATTGGAGGAAGTCCACCTACGTAAACACGTCTTGCATGCCGAGTGGCCTGTCTCACATCCAAGAAAGGATAAGGTCATTCCAAAGAATTCATTAATAAATCAAAAATATGTGAAGGAATCAAATTGTGCAGTTTTAGACTAATCAAACTCAAATCAGGTACATTGTGCCTTCACATAAAGCAAAATATTTTAAAAGTTTCCAAATTGTCCTCAATAGCCTTATTGACTATTTTTCTAATATCAATGCATTCAAATTCTAGCTATACATGCAAACAACTATGTAATTGATTCATTCTCTAAGCTTTGAACAAACACTAGAAAGGGAATAAATTTAAGTCATGATTGTTGAATGGTTTGTATTGAGAATATGTAAATTTATGGCACAGTTTTTTAGGATGCAGCAACCTCTTGAACAAGCTAACGTCAACAAGGAGAAATGGAACCTATCCTTTACTTTGAAGGCTTATACTACATATGACATGTGAAATTTATTCACATATACACAAGTGTTAATCACAGCACACATATGGCATATGGTATTATTTTTCCTTTCCAAAGTCACTTGCTGCATATCTACAACATCTCATATTGTTAGCAATGCCAAGAGCAGCATTTATTTTTCTCTCATTGAGTGCATTCCAAACAGTAAATAGCATTCTTGAGCCAACTTCCTACTCAACACCATTTCAAAGTATTCTCTTAAAACAGTTTGTCAGAATGTATTAATATAAATTTGATCAAAGAATGAATATATATTTACTTGTTTTTAAAACACCAGCCAACCTACTTCCAGAAATGAGTACAAAGTTGTAATTTATCAATTTAAAGCTATCACTCTTCATTTTATTGGCTATACAGGGTGAAGAACCGAACCAGTTAAGAAAATAGGGTAGATAAAGCCAGATTCATAATAAAGTTTAGCAAAATAGAATACTACCCTGTCAAATGAATCTTAAAATATACTACAATCTAAATTGGACAGAATACACAACCATCTCCAGTTCTTTTGTGGATGCAAATTGTCCCCAACCTTATAAAGCAATTATAAATTTAATCAAGAATTACATTATAGATAAGAATTACAGTATAATGTGCAATCACTGTTCCACCATCAATGCAGGTCTTTCAAATGAATCCAGATCCACATATAGAAACTGAATCTCTAAGCAGTGACTGGATGAGCAAAAGAATGCTAGGTACTTGAACCATAAAATATTAATCGCATTGCAATGGGAAAAAATAAGCAAGCAACTAAAATGACACCCAACGACAATAAAATAACTGACACTCACACCATATCCATACTCTCCACAGGAGGAGAGCTTGTGATGCATAACTAGGAATGGTCTTTAACAATCCTGTGAAACCGCCTATATCTCCAACTCACTTAAGTCTTGTATTTGAATAACAAAACATCCCCTTCGTGATTGGGGTTTTCCATTATATTAACAAAAAATACATTGCAGGATTCTCAAGCTTGTAAAATAATTGGAACTGGTAAAAAAATTATCATTATTGATAAAAAAACTTAAAGAAACAACTTGATAAGGAAAAAATGAAGTCACGGAAAATTAATCTACATTCTACAATTCTCAAGGTTTGTAGATTCCCATTAAGTAGAGTTTGCTTTTTATCATTTACAACATTACAAGGGAAGGTAGAAAAGGTAAGGTACCTGCTGTGTCATTGCTTGTACAGGCATCACAGGGAGACCTCCAAACTGTGCAATAAAACATAAATCATATAATCCATTCATCAGAAACTACAACAATAAATAAGACTTTATAAGCTAACACAAAATAGAGCAGAAAACATGTATAATTACAAAAGCACCTGGGTGTTCCCAAATGGAAACATGTTAGGAAACATCCCCGGAACAGGCTGTGATATTCCTGGAGTTTGACCTGTGAGAATTTCAGCAAGAAAATTTAGCAGGAACAGTACAATACTTGTGATACTAGAATAAGATATCGAAAACTGCAACTAGGAATATTATTGTTTTCAATCGTCTCCTGCAGGCCCCATAGGATGTATTAATATCATTTCCTCTATTTGACATCCCCTCTTTTTAATTAATAAATAACTAAAGAAACATATCTGTTATTTCAAATACTGAGAGAAATTTTTGTAAAACTACCAAAAAGGCAATAGTTGCCAGTTGAAGACGAACAAGGATCCATCAAAACCGGTGCATTGATCCTTCGGTTGTACATAAAAGCCATAGTGGCCACGCCCATTTGTAGTACAGAGGGACATTTTCCCCCATATTGCCTTCTTATCACAAAAAATAAAAACAACAACAAACAAACAACCAAAACACAACAAGCAAACAAGCAAACAAAGGTTTTCAGTTTCAGTATGAAACTACCAATTAAACTAAATTGCCCATAAATAAGCATAAAATCACAGTAAATTTTTTGTTATAGATTCAATTTTCTACAACCCAAATTATACAACCTTATAGAGAAAAAGCTACTTAGAATTTCAAAATATAACCGGCATCAAGCCAGCCTAGTATACAATAAAATCACAGCGAAAAGTGGGTAATTCCTTGTGCACAGACCTGGCAAAGCTGCCCCAGTCATCATGGTTGGGGCACCAGGAGGTGCCATGTCAAAACCACTTGTTCGTTTGCTGGAAAAGAAATTCATATGTTAGCAATTAATCAGACACTTACAAATTTTGCATATGCATTACACACAATTGACAACAGCTTGCATAAGAATTATTATCTGGGATAGGTAATGACAGTAACAAATATCCAAAAAATCATTTATTTTCAAAAGCCACACTGCAATAACATAACATGATATTATAAATCAGAGGGATTGAGTACTAATCAATAAAACATAAGATTACAAAATTAGAACATTAAAATGGGTATAAAGTATAAACCCATATTATAATAAAACAGAGATTTTCGAATTGTTATTGAGAAAATATTTACCTTTTGGAGCGTGAGCGTGAGCGGGAACGGGACTTGGATCGATGTCTTGACTTTCCTCTTGAGCGAGAATGTGATCTATGTCTGTGTCTCCGTTCTCGATCGCGGTCATGATCGCGATGCCTAATATTGCATCATATAAAAATCCATTCAAAACAACATCAGGTGACTTCATATAATATACTTGAAATGATTACAAAGACAAAACCTAGACTTTTCCAAGTTTACAGACAAATGCACAAGTTATCTCTGGATATCACCAAGAGTCTTGATGACCAAAACCAGCATGCATGTACTCCAATGTGATTAAAGGGCACCCAATCTCCCAATCTCTTAAGTTAGAAATAGAGTATAGGAAAGAACAACAGGAGGCAACATATATTCCTTCAGTAAGAGCAACTGCACAAGTGCAATTCTCACACAACCAATGATTAACTTGCTTTCACATTTACTTTGCATGTCATTGGAGACCTCTTAGCCTCTCATTAAGTACCATAACATTTAATATTGCCAGCTTGCTCGATTTTACCATTCGATAACTTGATTTCACACTTCTTTGAACACAAATTACCGTTATCAAAGGTCTTCTAACCTCTCAATTATTTACATAGCTACCAGATATTGGTATCACGCACAATTTTATTAATTTCTGAAAAGTATTCAGAAAGATATCAAATGATGACAAAACAAGAGAATAATAAGTGAAAAAATGCAAGAAAAAGCAGCCAACAAACTTCACTACTAACTTTTTCATGTGTGTCCTATCACTAGAACCTATCAACTTTCTATGCAATTGAGAATTTGTATTCAATAGTAGCTCATCTCTCATTGAGCATACTGATTTGTGCAATGCATTGGAAATAAATAATAACGGGGGCGATTGAAGGCACATAAGTACATTTGATAGACTCCAGTAACGCAGTTTTTTTGGTCATTGACCAGCCAGCACACCAACTTGGTATATAAGACCCCCTTGCAAATACAAGAACTTATAGATATTGTTTAAGTTACGCACTCTTTAGGGTTCAACCTCAAGGCCATGATGTGGAGTGAACCAAATCTTTGCAACACCAGGTCTCTGACCAAGTTTCCCATATAATAACTAAACATGATAGTCATAGGATATGCATGTACATTCCAAAATTTAAAACACAGAAAATTACCTCTCATAATCATGACTTCTATGACGTTCACGATCTTCAGTTCGCCCTCTAACTCTGTCTTCCCTCTCACCACGGTCCCTGTAGTGGTCCCTATGTCGATCCCTGTCCCTATCCTTGTCCCTGTCTCTATCCCTCTCCCGGTCTTTCTCCTTGCTCTTTGCCCTTTCTCTTTCTGAATCACGTGAAGAATGCTGCAAAATTCCAATCATTAGAATTCATAAACAAAACGTGCATCAACATCTAATCAGTCCTCCAAAAAACTTGCATTCAATATGTTCCACAACATTACACCTAAAACCTAGCACTTAAACATTAAGAACAGCAACACTCATTGTAATAAGGAGTCTTTCTCTTGCAAACCAGTGATCAAGCTGCGCGAGCATCTATAACTTATATGATTGGTTCCTCTTCACCATTCAAAGTTGAAGATTTTATTATTTCATAATTCTGTGTAATGGTGATATCAGAACAGATGTTTTTGTTTTTAATAGTGGAAAATAAGATTTTTGCATCTGTAATTTTGAATTTAAGATTACTATATAATTCTGTGTCCATTTCCAGATTTCAATTTCACTCGTTTTGCTGTCGTGTTTCATGTCCTCTTTTCCATTAAGTCACCATGATGTTCTGTAAGCCCATTTTCCATGGGCTTAGGAAATGATATTAAGGGAAATGATTTTATGACTTTTTAAGGGATTTATGTTCTAAATTTCCATAAAGTGGTCACTTAAAGAGTTAAAAGTGTATGCTGTGATATCCCGATATTAAGGCAATTATTTAAATTAAAGATTTAAACATCATGATAAAAGACGGTGAAGTTGCTTCCGTAAAACGTGGTGTTTAGTCAATTTGAATGATAGAGATAATTGTGTATGTATTAATATTTAAATAAACATATATTATTAATATATAATATTTTATATTATTATATAAATACTGTGTTCCACGGGGACGCATCCCCTGCCCCGAGACCACCGTCCCTATCCCCCCGTCCCCGTTGCTGTCCCCAAAATCAAACATACATTTTATAATGTTTAGAGAAAAAAACTCACAACTGGGAATGAAATATTGCCGTTATGCTGCTGTCATGATTAAATTGCTGTTATATTTCTGTCATGATTAAATTTTATTTTTGTTATACTACTGTCATGATTAAAGTTATTGCCATTATATTGCTATCATGACTAATTTTATTGCTGTTATGCTGTTGTTAATATTTATTGTTGTTATTCAGCTTATAGTCTTATACTGTTGTCCATTAACTTGTAGAAATTTGAGTCTCTCTCTCTCTCTCTATAAATATATATATTTTGAAAAATTTGTATATATTGCCATCCCCCCGCCGTCCCCAGAAAATGGTCCTCGGACTGCCGTCCCCGAAACGCATCCCCTGCCACCCCCCCGTCCTCGTCCCCAAGACACCGTGGAACATAGTATAAATATTTATAATATATTTATTTTAATTAACAAAGGGTATATTATTATAAATAACAAATATAAATATAAATATAAATACAAATATAAATATTAATTATATAAATATAATATTAAATATTATTATAATTATGATTATTACAATATAATATTTACAAATATAAGGAGGACCGATTCATAAGTCAAAGGCAATAAGCAGTGGCCCATATTAAACTAATGCAGCGATCACTATTGATACAAAATAGCAGCGATGATTTTTTTCAAGGGGCAGCGATCAAGATTGTAAAAGGTGTGATTTATATAATGGGCAGCAATTCACATTTTGGCAGTGAATATGAAGAGCAGTAAATTATTAATAAATAAAGGAATTAATAGTTAATATAATAGAAGACATAGCAGCAATTAAATAAGGGATCAGTTTGATATTAATGAAAGGCAATAACAGCAGCGATCATGCATTGATCAAGTCTAAGGCAGCAATCAGCATTATTATCTCTCTTCAAAGAGATACCTCTCTTCATAGGAAGTTTGAGGTATAAATTTAGATTGGTGTGAGAAAGGGACAACATACATTGGGATTGAAGAATAAATATAATATTCAATCAAGAGAAAACCGATATACAGATCTGCAATCAAGATATATAGAAAAGGCATTAAATTGAGAAATGGTCCATTAATCTATTTGTGGTAGGATACTCATATGGGAGTATAATGTATAATTTAAATATGGTTAATGGGTTATGCTTGTTGTTATCATAAATTATTATTGCTGATGTGATTATTTGTAGATGTAAATTTGATTAGTTCATTCTGCACATACCTCCACCATGATGGAAAAAGGGAGAATTGCAAAGGGGGAACGGTGAGAGGGCCCTCTTCTAGGTACGCCACTCGAGGGGGGGACTATATGAGCCCACATGGACTAAAGGGGGTTCTGCCTTTTACTAGAAGGGTACTATCTTTGGGCCTAGAGAATTTGGCTACCAGGACACCCTTCGTAACACAGGGAGATCAATCGTGGGGAAATGTGAAAAGATGGCAAGATGAGGGGATAACGGATCCTCACTAGGTAGGCAATCTCATATGAATGGCATCTGCCACATGAGATCGAGGCGACCTCATATGAGGTCGCATGCGCCACATGAAGTCGAAGATACCTCATATGAATGGCATGCGCCACATAAGGAAAAGGACACCTCATATGAATGGCATGCGCCACATGAGGATTAGGGGGATGGTATATCCACCCAAGGTCCTAGGGAGGCTAAGTTACCCCAAAAAGTCACTCTCTTCCGTGCTCCCCCATGAGTGAGCATCCCAAGATAAGGTTTACTAATTGGGTTAGCTAATTCACTATGGACTTAATGATGTTTAATCATGATACTCTTTTTGATAAGCTATTATTGTAATTGATCTCTAACTTGTTTGCAGGGGTTAAATCAGGCCAAGGTATCCTCTAAATCCACTGTTTGTTTGAGAAATTGATAGTTTAGGATAAAATTATTATAACTCCTATTAGGGCACATTACATATGCCTAGTGAAGTGGGGCCTTTATATTTAACGAATAAAAATAATAAGAGCAATTAAAGATTTAGAAAGATCTTGAAGTGGGCGCTAGAAAAGGCAGTTGCAGATTTTGAAAGATCTTCATTTTGGAGGGAAAACGGGTGCCCAAGGATCTATATAAGCTAGGCCAAGTTTCATAAGATGCATGCTTGTTTATTATCTTATAGACTTATTCTCTCAAATAGATTGGACATTCTGTTCATCTATCACATCGAGGACGGGAACCCTCTGTGCCGGAGATTGAGGACAGAAACCCCCTGATTTCCATCACTGCATTAGTGTACAGAAACCCCTGGTTCAGACTTGGCCAATCTCATACAAAATTTGCACTAAATCTTCAACTTGGCAGACAGTTGATAATTCAGGGTAACATCATTCCAAACTATCTTACATGGTTAAGGTTAGCTTCTCATAATGCATATGATTGAAGGCTGCTAATTCAGAGCCAAATTATGAATTATTATAATTTGTAATACAGTGGTGAGCATCATGGTTGCAGATATCAGGATTTTAAGGCCACATGCATAGGGCCAAACTGTTGCAGATCTGGGCAGCTATTTCAGCACCATATCCAGAGGTTTCTGGCGGTTACAGCACCATTTGTGCAAGGTTTGGGTGGTTAACTCAGCACCTTCAGTTGCTGTTCTGGAGCGAATTTACAGTGCCTATTTCTGAGATAGTTGAGGCAACTTCATAGTGCCAATCTCTGTATTTGCTGGGTGGCTTGTCTAAGTGTCATTATTATAAGTGGTTTGCCAGTTTGTTGTGTTCTGTGCAAGATCTGCATTATCAGAGTTGTTTAGTTGATGATAATTCAGTGAATGAGCAATAAATAATAAATTGTGAGCAGCTGCTGTATGTAATATTTATAATTCATGAGGGTCATAATCAATTGCTGCTAATCTCTATCTATTTCGGTATTTCTGTTTTATGACAAATTTCAATTACCATATGATCTCACCTTGCCCTCCTCCACAGGACCTTGGTGATACAAATTGAAAGGTTAATAAAAATATGTATGTGTTGTTGGTAGTTACAAATTAAAAAATAAGGAAATTTCAGCCGAGAGATATCTTTTTTTCCATAGTTTTTGTGATTTTCTCCATTTTTCTCCCTTCAACCATTTCCAATTTCTTTTTTGGTTTTTATTTTTTATTTTTTTAATATTGTGTTTTGCCTATGCTTTTTTCGTCTTCCATAGTTTTTGTGATTTTCTCCAACTTTTTTTCCTTTCCAATTTTCTTTTTTGGTTTTTGGTTTTTATTTTTTCCAATTTCTTTTATGATTTCATAGTTTTTGTGTTTTTCTCCACCTTTTTTTCCTTCAACCGTTTCGAATTTCTGTTTTAGTTTTTATTTTTTATTTTTCTATTTTTTTTGTTTTTATTTTTTTTTTCTGCTATATATTTACACGGAAAATGAGTGCTCTCATCTCCACCCCACTATGATTGTAGAACGCCTCTCGACATAATTACTTTCTCTTGTCTCTGCAACTATTAAAAAATTTAAATCATTTTTATTATTTTTAATGTTTATTAAGGAATAGACATTAATTTTTTCTGCTCCGAAATGTTTCGCACTTCTTCGAATCCTCTGCTCTCCACTATCAAGAAGGATCACAGACCGGGCAATGGATGTTTGGGTAGGGTTTGCACCCCCTCTAACTTGCCCTCCGATGGCAGAGGAAACCCTTGTTCACAGAGGAAACCCTTGTTCACAGTTTAGAGGCAAACAACATACAGTCTCCCTCAACGTTCCAGCAATTGCTGCCTCTGTCGATCCCTCTTTACCAGTCTGCCCAACGACTGTGGATGAAAAGGCTCCCGAGAGGGGGTGCCGATGCCTGCGGAAGATGCCGTTTTCTCAAAGCCATCAAAGGTGTGCCCTAGTTCGGCTAGGGTTTTGGATTTTCAAAACACAGGGAACTCCACGGGCGAGCCAATATCTCTTCAATCTGCTGGTGCTTCACAGGGTTCAGCCGAATCAAACCCTAAGCATAGCCTGTCTTTTCGAGACATGCTTGTTGGTCCGAAACAAGGAAAGTTTAAATCAGCAGCTTTGGATGCTCGGCCACGGAAGGACAGTTTGGTCTCTAAAGAACATGGGATCTACAAGAGCTGCCCAAAATCCTTTATCAGAAAGGCACCCTCCTCTCCAATTCTGGTCTTTTCGGAGAAACTTAAAAAGGAGGTCAATGTTGGCGAAAAGTTTTTTGCCTCCAACGGATTGATTGGTCAATTCAATCGCCTTTGGCCAAAATTATCAGATTTACATGACTGGATCTCATCAGCTTTGGGGCCCACACTCAAAGGTAACATAGAAGTCTACCCTTATGCTCAAGGATTTTCTATTGTGGTATTTGATTGCATTCGGGACAAGGATGCCATTCTACAAGAGAAATGGCGTTGGGGGCAAAGCATACTCCTTCTCAAACCTTGGTTTCCAGATTTCAGCCTTGCTACTGCTTCATTCTCTGTTAAACCCGTATGGATTTGCCTTCTGAATCTCCCATTACAATTCTAGTTTGCAAATTGCTTCCAAGCGATTGGGGACTCTTTGGGTAGCTCCCTTGCAATGGATTCAGACACAACTAATTTCACCCTCACAACTTTTGCACGCATCCTTGTAGACATGGATATCACAAGAGATCTTCCCGCAAACATCACTTTCAAATTTGTTGACCGCAATTGACCGCAACTCCTAGACTATGAAGGTTTACCCTTCCGATGCAGGAAGTGTTTTGAAACAGGCCATATGGCCAATTCCTGTCCCAAAATCACTAAAAATTCTGATCAGCAGTCCTGGTGGGATAACGCTATGCCTCATCATTACACAGTCAAAGCCCCATCAAAAGGGAAGGAGGGAAAGGTCAAACCTTCACAAAAGCTCGATTCATCCCCGAAGGGCAAGGCAGGGAAAGATGAGGCACATCAAGCCTTCAAACCTTGCACAGAAGCATGTTCAGCTCAAAGACTGCCTCAACAATCAGGCAGCCCCTTAAAAGGTAATCCTCAGCTTACGGTCTCAAAACCAGTTACCACTGCTTCTCCAAAAAGTGACAGGAATCCTTCTAAGGGTGGAAGCAATCTGCAGGCTACATCACAATTCTTGGAACCAAAAATGCAAGCGAAGGAGGATGAGGGGGGCTGGCAAGAAGTACAAAACAAGAAAAAGAAGAATCTCAAGACAGAGTTAGATAGGATTAAAATGCAACTGCAATCTCAAACCAATTTTGGTGGGCAGAATGCTACTCAGAAGGAGTAGATGTGCATTGTACTTTTCTGATGCATTGTAGCATGCAGGTCATTGTTGGCCATTAAGACAATCTAGCAACCATGGGATGAGATCCCTCTTTTGTGATCTCACATGGTGCAGGCCAGGTTAAATTTTCTGCATTAATATAAAACTTACCTCTTACGAATCAAAAAAAAAAGGAATTATCCAAAGATAAATTCAAGGAGTGTTAACCCATAAACTCAAAACATGGAAAAGTGTTACACAAAATCCTTCAGAAAACTATTCCAACTCGGATTCTAAAAATAGTTTACAAAGGTTCCTCCTTTGCTTCCTTTACCTTAGTGCTTCAGCATGCACCTTGGACACATGATTCTCCACATAGAATCATGTACCCCTTTTGCAATTTGTCATTAAAATAAGTCCATCTTAAACAAAGCAAAATGTGCAACATTCTTTGGTAGCACTTAAAAAATCTTGCATACAATACAATTCAAAACCTAGAACCCTTTGACAAAACTACTTACTGATAGTAATTGATTACAGTGCAATATGATCCTAAATGATACAAAAAAAGGAAAATCAATACCATTAAAAATGGCACTAAAAACATCTGGAGGATAGACCTAAACTTGAGGATAAGGATGCTATTCGTCAAACATTGGAGTTGGTAATAGCAGATAAAGGTGTTTAACATTGATTGTAAGAAGAAAGGAAAACACTGTCCACTGAATAAGCACTACTAGGACCAGTAAGATGTGTGATAAATGTTACCAATGTGATGAAGAACTCGTCAAGGAATATGCAGCCAATGAAGACAAATATGGCATCAATGATGATAATGGAGAATTATTCTGTGTGATAAAATTATTAGAACATAATAAGAGATGTAACCAGCAATGCACTTTTTACTAGCCTTGAAGCATTGGTAGTGTGATGCATGAGAAGATTATACCTAGGTGAATAACAAATTTTTACTACACTAAAGTTTCCCATTTCTTCATGTGGGATACAAGTCAAATCTTCCTGCTCATGGAGGGAATTCTGACATGTGCTGGAGAAGCACAGAGCAAAAAGATGTACATTCAGATAGCTTAAGGATTAATGATTAAAAAAGGGACTAAAAACTTGATTATATTTGCAAACAAATTATATACCAGAGATGACAGTTAGAAATGATTTAGTCACCTTAAAATATAAATTACCAGCAACCAGGAAGCATTTACAGAAACAAAATAGCCTGAACGCAAATCAAAGGGATTTTAGACAAACCTCCAGCATAAGCAAAAATGAACCATATGATTTATCATAAAGCCATGCCAACCACAAACTAAGATGCTACACTAAGAACACTGATTCCACAACATTCAGCATTAAGGACTTCTTCAATAACAAAGAAGACATCTCAGATATGAATTTCTTTGGTAGGGTAATGTTTATATACTTCTAACATTGTAAACTCTCCAAAACATTGAAAGCATAAGACCTTAGCATTTTCTGGGCCTTGAATACTGCACATTTCAGAAAACATAAACCCTTCCACAAAGCAAACGATATGATCTGGCATTAGTGCACTCTGATCAGCTCATCAACAACTGGAAATGCCAAATTTGTGCTCAATTATGTAAGGTGATTTACACCACTTAGCTGTCTGGTAATTTGCACACTCAACTGAAGAGGACTTTAAAACCTAGGTGAGAGCTCTCAGCATTTAGGCTTACTCAATGTCAAATTTGTACTACCTATGTATAGTGATTTCTGCCACTTAGCCATATGTGGTTTATGAGGCTTAGCCATTAGGGAATTTGCCCACTCAACTACAGAGGTCCTTAGGATTCCATGGATCCTACTCTTCAAGGCTTTGCTCCCCTCCAATTGACAACAAACAAGTCTCCATTAGTGGGGAATGATGAGGCTGAGGTAAGTATAAGATTATCATTGAGAATACATGGGGTTAATATAGGTCACCAAATCAGATGAATTACCAACCAGTTTTTTTGTCCTTATACTTAAGAGTATGCCCTTAGTGAAGATTAATATAATCTCATTGACATGTATAGGAAGGCAAGGCCAGAATAAAATAAATCTCAAGATCTACATAAAATATTGAAATGATTGGTGAAGATTATTACACTCCCACTGACATGAATATGGAAGAAGGCTTAGACCCAATAAAATAAATCTCAAGATCTACATAATATATTGAATTGATTGGTGAAGATCATTACAATCTCGCTGACATGAATATGGAAGGTTTGGACCCAATAAAATAAATCTCAAGATCTACATAACAAATTGAATCGAATGAAACAAAAAGCATCACAAGGGGAGAAACGAAGAACAGCAAATAGTGTCAGTTTCGCACCATAATGAAACCTGTGTTTAAATCCTGTAGATATTGATCGGATAAATTACCACATCTAATTTTGGGTGCATAAAGACGGGTACAAGTCATGGGTGAATTTCACGGAACAGACACCCCTAGGTTGTAGCATCTAAGCCCACAGGCAAAATTTACCAATCGTCATGGCATCTAAACCGAACGAGATTCTATAAGCAAAACTTACTAATCAATCTCTAGGGTTTTAATAATTGACAACAAAAAAATAGATTCCTAGGGTTTAATAAATAAAAAATAAAATATACCTACGGTTTCATGACGCAATCTTGAGACTGAAATTCAATACTGTTTGATAAGTGACAAAAAACAGACAGATCTATATTCTCCCACAGATTAACAACGCGCAACACAGTCACTACAACCTACATTCACACCGAAAACCACAACACTCAAACCCCATACGCCTGTAAAAATGGGAAACCCTAACAAAAATTTACGCAGCGATGAAGAAAGAGACTAAAACCTGGCGCTGAATGTCCTTTTCTTCGAAAACATCGTATGGCGAGTCTTGTTTGGGATAATCGTCGTAATTTTCCCCATTTCCATCATACCTCCCGTCGAAATCAGACATATTTTCTTTCTACTGCTTTTGCCGCTTCACTTCTCACTTCCTTTTTATCGAAACGGCGCTAGTGCAGAGAAGAGATCAATCGATATCTAGACCATTAAAATCCTTGAAAATAGTTGTAACGATAGTTGCCGCCGTGATCAAACAATGGAAATACAGTGAATATGTGCGTATCTGTAAAGTCGGCTTTCATAAAACCCTAGGCTTTCAGGATAAAAATAAAATACCCGGTCAGTTTAGCGGTGGTCGTACGGGCGGGTGAAGCGAATTTCTTATTGTGGTCTGTCAAACCAAGAAATTAATTTAAAATTAAAATTACAACTTGATTTACATATACCTTTAATATAACATTTAATAAAAAAATATTAATTTTATGACATAAAATAGTTTTCATTACCTTAAAAATCAAAAACTTGATTAAGTTAATTTTTTTTTTAAATAAAGGTAATTGAGTTTAATTATAGTTTTATTTTAATATTGCTCACTCCCCAAAATGCCTTTCATTGTCACTCTCCCGCTTAAGTGCTACAACACATTGCACAGAGCTCCTTCTCTTGCACTACATAGGGTTTTGATATCTTACAAACATAATCCTACTTCTCCTTATTGATCGGTCATGATGGGTTTGGCAAAGGTTAGCTATAATTTAGCAAATGACAAACTGATGCAGAGCATGAGGGTTCCCTTAAACAAACACACTTCAAACAAATGACTTTTTCTCACAAACTTCCAGTATGCTTTGATGAGAGCAGCAAATAAGGTAATTTTGATATAATTTTCAGAATACAGCTCAAACCCACAATTAAAAAACTAATTTGGCTACCTATTAAGCCCTTCTATAACATATCTTAAAATGGGCTAGGGTTGTTTTGTACAAAATAGGGCAAAAATAAGACTGTTCCTGTGCGAACCCTAAGACTGTTACAGAACTGTTTTCACCAAAAATGACATAACTTACTCAAAACTTAATGAAATCACATGCAACCAAAATCATTGTAAACTAGAAACTCATATCTTTCCATCCATATATTATATTCTTCAATATGGGTTCATACCAGGCCGTACCATGCATGTTTTTGGACTATATTTTCAGAAAGTTAAACTTTACAGACCTACCCTCAATAAAAATGCCATGACTTATTCAAATCTCTATGAAAATTGATGCAACAAAAATAAAAATGAAGTAGATTCACATACCCACATTTTTCAACTATTTTCAAGACCATACCTATCCATATCAGTCCGCACCATATGAATTACAGTCGTTGTTTACAGAAAAACATTGATTTGAATATGCAAAATGGGGTATATTTTATTCCAACTTCTCTCCAACCTTCTCCAACCATTGTGTTCGTGTTTACATGACATATTTATGTTATTACATCCATTTCTATCACCCAAAACTACTTCCTAACTTCCCAAACCAACTTTGTAACTTTTTGACAACTTTTACATTTTTTGCAACTTTTGACTCCAAAACATTACATAATGGATTTAAATGACTTCAAATGGTCTTACATGACCTTATTGACATGACTCAAACATAACATAAAGCTAATATTTACAAAGTAGTCTCATGGAGGCAGAAAGTCCATAAGGTGCTTCTGCACCACAAACTAAGGCATTTGATCTATAACTAATTTGTGGGCAATTCATATTCACAAGTATTAGCTTCTCTAAGTGACAAAAAGGCTTATCTATTTCATATGAAAGGAAAGTTTCACCTAGTGTATTAGGGGTTGTTTCATTGAGGAAGGATGATAGTGCTAATACATGTTTTGTGGCAATGTTTGAAGTTGTGGAGCAAGGTAAACCTTGGCTAAAAAAAGAACCTTCATTTTTGTGGTGGGTATGAGATTAGTGGATTAAGACCTAAGCAGGTAGATTTTAACAAAAAGGGAAAGCATGCTCAGTCCAAGAATGGCATAAAAGCAATTAAATGCTCTTCTTCAACCCATGCTTTAGTTTTTGGCAATGAAGTTTTAGAAGGCAAGGAATATTTTTTGGAAAACAATTTGATTTGTTGCTTTTATCGCTTATTGCCCAATATTCATGAGACGCACAATTAGTTGTCTAGCAACTAGCGACCACACATGGAGAGTTCTTTGGAAATATATTACTATGTGGAGGGTTTTTCATTACAATTTCTGAATCCACTAAGGATAGAGATTTCATTCTCAATGATCAAATTTAGAGTTAGGGAAAGCATGTGCTTCTTACAATGCCTTATTTTCCTGAATTCAACTCCTTGATGGAATTTTTTCAAGTGATGGCTATCTAGGTACAATTTCCTAATCTTCCCCTATAGTTTTGGATTGATTCCTACTTCTCAACATTTGGAAACTCTTTGAGGAAGTTTTTTCCTATAGATACTACAACTTATACTTTCTCTCATACTACTTTTGCCCATATCCTAGTTGAGATGGACATCTTCTTGAAGACCTTCTAGTAGATATTATGTTGAAAGTGGTAAAGTGCTCATAAAAGTAGCCTTTGGATTATGAACGCCTTACTTTTTCGTTGTCGCGGATGCTTTAGCACAAGTCATGTTGTAGATTGCTCTAGCCTCCAGGATAAAAAATGTTGGACAAGCTTCTTGATGGTGAGATGCTCTTCCCACAACTTAACTATGTTGAGTTCTATGAAGGAAACTCAATCCTCTTCAAAGCCCTTGCAAGAAAATCTTTCTCTCTCCTAATAAAAGCATTTTGAATGCTCCTTTGCTAGAAGAAGATAATCCCCCTCTAGCACATGCTACAACATGTCCCTTACTCCTTTCTATGTCCACTGAGAAGAGAGCATAAAAGGCTTACTTGGTGGTTGAAAGTCCCCCTTCATCCCCTTTAGCTTCAATGATGGAGCTTGCAAAATAGCTTTCAATTGAGCCTACAGCCCAATGTGTGGAGCAAGAGTTAGTGGTATTAGAGTGGTAGGATTTTAAACTCTCAGAGGAGGTGGATTAGACTATGATTTCTAATTGGAAATCTACATAATCTAAGAAAAACACTTCTTACATGCCCAAATCTAGTAGTAATATTTGTTATGGAGTAAAAAGTGGACACATGTCTTTTTACCTCCTTGTTTAGCTCCTAGGTCCCCATGATTACATTATACATTATAAATATTCATCTTGATGTAAAATCCCCCGAAACCAATGCAAATTGGGAACAAGGGGCCCATATTTTATCTTATCTCAGACCAAAAAGGAGCCTCGAGACTTAGGTGCCCATGCTCAAGTCTTCCCTAATTGGTTGGGACAAATTTAAATGTATGTCAACATAAGACTTTAAAAGGGTTTCTCCTTGTCGACTCTTTTAGTTAATTTAACGAATGTTAGCGGGAAAGCATATAAGTGTGTTTTTGAATTCATTATGACGATAGATGGAGAGAGCCAACTTGAAGCATTAGAGAAAAGAGAATTCAAAGAATTCATTGTGATTCTAGAGCATATTTGTATTATCAATGTGTGTTGTTGCAGGTTTTGAAGTTATCATCTATCTCTCCTTATGAGTTGAAGAGCATTCATCCTTCTAAGGGTTTCATCACATGGGTGATATCATTATTGTTCATCGTGATTTGATTTCATCTTATTGATTTGTGTTTAGCCTCTACCTTGCAAGGGCACACTCTCTTTATCAAACAACAGTGTTGGGAAGCTTGAATGTTATCCTGAGATTTGACTGAGGCAAGTCCCTAAACACCATAACCTCCAAACCCCTTCTCTTCTTCTTGTGTGCAGGTGTGAAGCCTACACTTTTTCATTTCTGTAAATGTGACTATTTAGCTTACTGTTGTTGGTATTTTTATATTTATGGGACTGTTGTTCCCAGATTTTCAAACTATTAAAATCTTATTATGTTAAAGGAAAACTAATTGGGTGATGTTAGATAGAAAATTGTCATGTGATTTCATTATGTTTATAAGAACTGTGGTATGTTTTAGAAATGCATGTATTAAATTTACTTCGGCTATGATATCTCTATGTGTTATTAACTTCGAGTTTGAGTGTGCAGGTATTGTTAATGAAACCACATATACAGGAGATCATCCCATACCTATGTTGTATCCCTTGTGAGCCGATCTAGTTCCATGAGGAACTAAGATCAACCTCGTGTTTTAGAAAAATGTTATAATGTTGTAATGTGTTAATGTTGCATGAGGTTAAGGGAATAAAAGCTTTTATCTGAATTACTTTTATTATGATGAGTGTTATAAGTTGATGTTTTGAATCTTATTTTAACTTTAATTATTTTTGACCCTTTTCATTTGTTTATTTGACTCTGGGAGTCTTAACTAGGTGTAAAAACAACCCTAGGTTGTACCCCTTGGGTTTAAGGACCCTTTTGACTAGGTTAACCTTGGGTTAACTACCATAGGGTCACCTCAACTTGGGAGTGAGGTTAAGTGACGAAAATTGAAAGTTTGGGGGACATGGGATGAGTGGAATCTCCACTCATGCCCACTTCCAAGTCATGGAGCACTCCATGATCCCCCTTATTATGGTGGGCTTGTCTCCATGTGCCTCTTTTGGTGGGGTTCCCTTTTATGTGGGTGTTGTGTCACCCACTCTATGTTATTTTAAGTTTTCTCATTGTATTTTATTTCTACATGTGGGCTATAATGGGGGACCTCATCAGTGGGTATATTTTATTAATTCCACTTGGGAGAGTGGGTATATTTTATTAATTCCACTTGGGATAGTGGGGATATTTTATTAATTCCACTTGGGATAGTGGGGTTATTTAAATATTACATCTTTTAAAAAATGAATTTTTAATTCATCTACTATGAATTTAAAATTCACAAATAATGTGAGCCCTTGATCTCAACTCTTGATTCTCACCTTTCATTCTCTTCTCTGAAAATCTAGAAATGAGACCCTTCTCTAAGCAATTAGGAGACAGGAATTTTGCAGGGGACTTCATTTTTTTGCAGGTGAACTTCATTCTTGCAGGAGAGGACTTCATTCTTGCAGGGGGACTTCATTCTTGCATCTTCATCATGCCTAATTTCGTCTAAGAATTCTTCTTCTGGCATCCTCATAATGCCTAATTCTTTCTCTATTCTTCTCTTCATAGTCTCATAATGCCGAAATTATTCTAGCCATCCTATATCCTCCATACATTATCCCTTGCTTGTGATCATAGAGAGATTATTTTTGGGGTTGAATCTTTGAGGAAAAAGAAGGAAATTTTGGAGAAGGAAGTAGAGAGGAGCTCTTCATCAGATTCTTCCATAATTGGGCTTTGGAAGGTTGGTGAACAAATTCTATCCTCTTGTGTGATCTAATGTTTGATATGCATGTTTATATTTTGGTTGTTGAAAGAGTCTTGCAATGTCTTCTTTGAGCTTTTCTGTTTATTTTTGGGTTTTGTTTTGGGGTGTAGAGAGAGCTTCTTCCAATTGGAAGGCAATGCTCATCGTGTTTAGGGAGGGGAGGTGTGACCCTCCTCAGGTGTCATCCTGGTTCTGGTTACATGATATGCCTTGAGGGCAGTTTGGTACTGTTTTTAGCCTTGAGGGCTTATTGGCTTTGAGAGCTTGATTGAATATCTTTGGTTACATGATATGCCTCGAGGGTAATTTGGTACTATTTCTAGCCTTGAAGGCTTATTGGCTTTGAGACCCTGTTTGGTTATCTTTGGTTACATGATTCATTGGAAGGCTTGAGGCCTTGTGGAAGTTTATACTTTTGGCTTGAGGCCTTGTGACTATGTTGGCTTGAGGCCTTGTGATATATTGTGAAAGGATAACACCTAGAGGTAGAGATTGTCTACTCCTCTACCCTCCTGAACTTACCTAAGCTGGTTCATTGTATTGTGAGTCAAACCTTGAGGGTGTGTGTTTTATTTGATTTGTTGTTGTTGATCAATGTTGTGATGTGTATAATCTATTTTACCCTGGGTATGTGGATGGTCTCCCTAGCTCGAGGGTGACCCACTTGCGGGTCTACGGTAGGGAGGAGAGCAACTTGTGTGGTGTTTCTTTCTTTGTGTGTTATGCAGGTATTCTTGGAGCTTATTGTGAAGCTTGGAGAAGATTATTGGATCTTAGAAAATATTTTATTTTCCTTACTTGACGATTTTTCCAAAAGGAGAAAATTATCTCCCTGTTGTTGTATAAATTGTTATTTTTGGAGTTGTGAGGAAATTCTCTCTTTTCTTAGGCTGATAGTTGTAATTTTCTTGTTCATTAAGTTTTACCATTTAGAATTAAGAAAAAGGAAAAGAAAATTTGTTTTTAAAAGGATATTAAAATTATCTAGTTCCTTCTTCTACTTGCAACGTTATGAGTTAGTTGATGGTTTAATTAAATTTGTCAAAGTGTTAAAAAAAATCCCCACCATGAAATAAATGAAATTTGGGTTGCAGTATTGCTTTGAAATTACTGCCACCTTGAGGGTCTCTTCCTAAGATGGGGACCTTTTCACTTTTACTATTCACTATTCACTTTTCACTATTTACTATTCAGTATTCACTATTCACTTATACTATTCACTATTTACTTTATTATTCATTTTCACTATTCATTTGAAGACAAACTATATGTAGTTTAAAACATTTGACTTGAAATAGAAATCTTAAATCAAGGAAAGTGAGATTTATTTATGCATAATGTATAATACGAATTGAATAGATGCTTAAACTCAGAGTTGCAATTCGGAAATACAATGTTTATTTTTGCAAAAATAAAATTAACTCATTGCTCTGATTTTTAAATTATTATATACTTTCTTTATAGTTAAGGAATGAAATTGAGAGTTAAAGTGAACTGAGTCAAGTGAAGTTAACCAATCCTGTGTAAGTGATCTGGTTTACCAAGAAATTAGGAATAATGTAAAGGATGTAGTGTTATTATTGTTCGGTAAAATGAACATGATAGAAATACAATCAAAACTAAATTTCAAGAAAAGGAAGAGAGGGCAAATGAACAGATGATCATGCTTTGTTGAAAAATGATCTATCACCTAAAACAACTTTGTTCAAATATAATTCATGAAATTAACCTAAGTCAGGGAACCACGCGTTTCCTTGTCTAGGGTGTGCACACATGTATTTGGTACGCCGCCATCAACTGTATTGCTTTCGCCTTAAGCGTGCACCGCCGAGCACGCTTATGCGTGCGAGGGGGTTTTCATAGTAGTAAGGGAAAATTTTTGATAGTTTGTATCATGACCACATGACGCATGTGGACATAACACGTGTGTAATGCGTGTTATAACTGCATGGAAAAAGTGGGCATGATAGCAGGTTACAGGTGTGAGATCTGAAAAAGTGAAGATACAGGAAGATTGAGCAAGGATCAGGGTTTTGAGATCCGACAACAGTTCGGGAATATTCATCTACAAAAGACTTGTGCACTGGTGTGCTAGTCTTCTTGTCCTTTTTGACATCATATCTTGCATCAGGGCAATCTTTATAACATTTCTCTAGTTTGCAGCTTCTGAAGATTATGACTTCCAGGACTTAGGCACCCTCAAAATAGTTCTCTGACATTCCTGCTTTCAAGACACGGGTTTTGACATCTTTCTTATCATTCTTTTGCAATTAGTTTCTGGATATCTGTTGTACATCTTCTGTTATAATCAAATCTTTGTAAAACTAGGGTTTTGTGCATCATTGACCTAGGGTTTGATAAAAAGGCTTGATTAAGCCAAATCTTTCCATAGCACTCCTGAGTACAAGATCTGTAGCTAAGTCTACCTCCATTTGGTGGTGATTTGGCTCGGTCTTGTCCTTGAATGTTATTGTGGAAGAGGGTTTGATCTAGTGTGCATGCTAGTCTTTTTCATTCTCTTTTTCACACTTAACAAGTTTGAACATGTTATTTGTGATAGAATATATGTTCCAGGTATAGGAGAATTATCATATTCTAGCTAGAAGAGCCCAGTTTCATAGTTTCATACAAAGATCTATATGTTGCATCTCTAGGTTTTGTTTATTTATCTTTTAATTATAATGAGAATGAGCCCTTACCCCACACTACACAAATAAAAAAATAGTTTTATTTTATAAAGTTAATGCATTTTTAAGGTCAACTTTTCTAATGAAATTTATGTTAAGTAGGTGAAGAATCTTAGGAGTGATCTCTAAGATTGAACTAATTTTTGTATAAGTTTAATTTTTTAGTCAAGTTTCCATTAATCAAGTGAAGGGTTTTATCATTATTGCTAGTTAAAGTTTTAGTCTTTGTGGGATTTGACCCATGTTGTTTGTATTTGTCTTTAAGGCGACCTCAAGGAGTACTTATTAAACTAATAATATTTCTCATTTATTTGGTAGTAATTATGAAGCAAGGGAACTCACTTAACATACAAGCACCTTTAAGCATTTATTATTACTGAGGATAAAATGCAAAACTACTAGAATTGTGCATAAACAACAATCTACCCAAGAACGAACAATAAGACGACAATAAATTCAATGCAAACAAAATAAGAATAACAACATTCCAATATATGTATTCAAGGTATGTAAGACGAGAAAGTGAACTACAATATATAGGCTCTAGGATGCATAAGTCAAGGTGACAAGTGTCTCAGAGGAGAGTAATTAACTAAAGGACCAACTCAACTCTAGGAACAAAGGTGTTAGTGAATTCATCTTGATGAGAGAGATATGGCACCTATGGTCAATCAAGGAGTTGAATGAGGTAGAGGTGGCATGTGCTCCCATCAATCAAAGAGATGGCATGTACTCTTATTTCCTAATTCACTCGAGTAAATAATATTAATTACAAGTAAACATAATATAAGGTGCAATAATTAATTACACCAACACCCCCCTTAAGTGCAACTAAGGTAATAAAGAAATAGGTCTTGGCAAGACAAGCCATTAGGTACCCACGTACAATCTAAAAGAACCCCGATATACAAAGAGAGTGAACCACCCCTCCCCCCCCCCGAGAAGTAGAAAAGAGAAAAGCGATGAGACAAAACTCCATCCCAACCAAGGTCTAAAAAGGACATGATAGCCGTTAGAAGTGATGGTGTCCCAAAATCCCTACAAGACAAGGCCCATGCGTGCCTCTACAAAGAAGAAAGAGAAAGTCAATGCCAAATATCAGACAGTGAATGTGATAATAGGTCCCTCTACAACAAATGATGTATTTTCCATTCAAAGAAAGAAACCCTAAGCTATCAAATTGTTAAATTCCCACTTAAACGGTGGGATGTAGGAAGGAATCAGGGTGTATGGTTTTGGAAGTTACTCATGTGTCTCGATGTCGATGTTGAACTATTACTATGCCATACAAGATTCAAGAATAATGACCATGAAACCATGAAACCTAAACTGATGTGAATCAGGATGTGTCAAGATAGTAGCATGATGTGCCAAAGAGAGAACAAGAAGATCCAAAACATGAGATGCGACTCTATGTGAGTTGTCATCAAAGAGAACACATGTGTCCTCAATGTCGTCATTAAGATCCATAATGTGAGATTCTACAAACAATTGATGTATGTATGATAAGTAGATATCTCAATGATCAAGAAGACAAGCGTGAACCTGCTAAAGAGAAATTGTACTAGCATGTGAAGAAGTTGAGATCTATGTCAATGTAGCAGGTGGAGGTAGTAGAAAAGTTACTAATGTCGGATGTGTAGGAGGATAAGCAAAATGAGAGGTTTATGTCTCATTAGAACATTCAAGACTTTCTCAATAAGTAAGTTCCTCTTTAGTATCGTCATCATACAAAGGATTCTTAGAATCATCAAGGGGGAAGAAGTATGTCCATAGTATAATCATTTGGTAATTGAGGTTCATTGGGATATCTCTACATTTCCCATAGTGTGGTCCAAAGAGTGTGAAGGCACTCAATGTGTGACAAAGCCCATGGTATGTGGTCACCAACACTAAGACGAATTAATCCTAGGACATGATCATTCTTATTTCCCCATACATATTTCTACCAATGAGTACCTAGTTCAAGAATAAGCCCATATAGATGTGGTAAGAGATGAATCCATTGATGATGCTTTAGAATGCCATCTCACCAAGACTTGTAGTTTCCTTCTTCCAAGGTGATGACAAAGGGATGATTTGTTATACCCATTAGTGATAAATTAATTACCCCCTTAGCAGATTCAGAACTATATCTAAATTTGTGTTTACAAAATGCCTACGTGTAAGCCCCCCAAGACTAGTACATGTAATGACACTTTATAATAAGTGTGTGTGCATTAACAAACTCCCCAATTTGCTTAATTTTGAGACCCTTATTAAGTATTGTGTGTGGCACTTTATAATTTAATGCAATTACAATACTTGTTATGTTTTCCAGGTTTTTAATGAGTCTAACAAAAGGATAAAATGTTGAAAGTACAACTCTACAAATGAACCCCTGGGTAGAGTAGAGGAAAGTGTTGGAACTATAGACACCTAAAATTGCCTCATCACCAATTTATCCCTCAATCATTCTACTATAGTTGATTACATAAATTCTATTTATTTAATTAATTCTTCCAATTTTCCTATCAATATTAATTAAATATTTTAATTATTTAATTAATAAATGGACATTTCTTCCAAGCATTAATTAAATAAATCAGGATATTTATTTAATCAACCAATCTTTTTAATCTTTCTCCTATAGTCCAACCTTTGTTAAATAATTTCAATATTTATTTAACTAGGTTCATCATCCCCATTCAAAAAATTAAATAAATTCATCCAATTTATTTAATTCTTATTTTTCCCCAATTATTAGTTGACTAAAAGTAATCATTAACCTAGCTAATCATTTGCACAATCTAAAACATGATTAATCAAGGTAAATCTTACATGAGGCTCATAATTGTACATGGGTCAAAGATTTGTACATGGGTATGGGACAAGATTTGCACATCACTCCAAAAATCTATTTTTTGAATCCTCACCCTCCTCTTTCTCCAAGGCAATCCTCCACCATTGATCTCCCCCAAATCATGAGCCTTCACTCATGCACCTACCACAAGGTGCCATTTGGAGGCCTCTCATGCATCCTAAGCCTTTGATCTCTCCAACCAATCCTAGCCATTCATCTTCCTCCATGGAAGTCTATAAATTGAGCCTATCACAAGCCATTTTCAATCAACTCTAGGAATGCAAAGTTATGTTGCCATTTTGAGCACTGACATATCTCTTCTCAAGAACAATAATCATTTTGAGCACAACCACTTAGGTGCAACAAGGATTGGCGTTGGTGAGAATCCTTATGCTATATCTTGAGGTTACATTTGAGTATAGATTGAATAGGTTATGTTAACATTCTCTATTTGTGTAGTTTTATATTCTCTAGCATACATTTTTGGCATGCCTAGTGGGACCCACGTCCCTTTTCTATCATCTTTTGTAGCTTTGTGTTGCAAATTTGTGATTTGGCATGTGTGGAACTGGTTTCGGCGTGTGCATCCAAACTTTGGCACATCCATCAATCCCCTGTTTATCTCTTCAGCTGATGGATTTGACCTAATTTCTACTTGTTTTGCAGAGTTTTTCAACTTCTAATTGTTTGTTTGTGCAAGGTTTTTCATTTTAATCAGTTTTCATGCCTTCATAACCTTTGTGCTTGAAGATTTAACCCTTTTCTTGCAAGATTTATCACTTTTCCAGCCTCTATCGCAGTTTAGCACACTCAAAACTGGTTTTAGTGTATCTATAAACCATTGCATGTCAATTTATGGATCAGTGCCTTCATTCTCAACCCTAAAATTCTTATTTTTGCTATTATCGCTAACCTTGATTTCTATTTTTCTACACTTTTCTAGTTTATAGGGTGACTAATTTGTTTTTTTGTCATCATTGCTCTATGTTCTTTGCAAGCTGCTATTTTTTTTATCAATTTCATCCTATTTTATGTCATTTTGTTGTGCTAGTTTCACCTTTCAACGTGTTGATTTTACTTCAATTCCTATGTTTTCAGATCAATGCCTCTCTTTCACAGTTCAACACAACAGAGGTAAATTCTAGTGATCACTAACTTGCACCTTTTAGCATGTCTAAGACTGGTTTCAACATTTGTGTTATACTTTTGCATTTTTGTTTCTATTTTAGCACAAGCATTTTTATGACAAAATTTAATCTTTTTCTTAGTTTTTGTGGCTTGGAATAATTATGATCTATTGTTTGTTGTATCTAACATTCTATTTCTACAGCATTTTCTCTTGTCTAAGATTTTTTTGCAAACTACTAACTTGTTTTGTGTGGCCATGCTTGTAGAAGCACTCGTCATTTTTATCACTAGTTGAGTTTCACCATGAACATGTTAAGGATGATGAACAATTGTATGTTGTGTTTGTGAGGATAATTTAGTGTGTATGCTCTCTCCTAGCACCCTTGGGTGATCTTGGAGATCAAAAGCACTTCTTTGTTCTCTTTTTATTGCTTTTCATCCCAAGAACCGAAGTTGTGTATGCTCTTCCCTTGTGTTGCAAGGCGATCTTGGGAATCAAAAGCACTTGGACTTCTTTCCTAGTAGTGGGCCTGCCCTTGGATTTCATCACCTTTGGGGATGACCCGAACCATGCATTTTGGTGGGGTATAGAAAGGGGGAAATCAAAAGATTGACCTCAGAGGAGGACCATTGCAACTAGCATAGCCTTGTTGTCCACCCTATAGGGCTCGAGAGGACAAGGTGGAGTGGGAGGGGACTTGACCCCAATCACATTCTTGTAGATTGGAATCTTGTTCATGGTCTTCTATTGGTCCTTCCTTGATGTTGGGGACAATCATAGGTTCAATGTCCTTCTCCATATTAGAAACAAGTTCCTCTAAAACCTCCTCTTCCAAGTCCTTGCCCAGGTCTTCCTCTTCCTCTTCCTCTTTGCTTGCCATTATTTTGGTCATGACGGTAGTAGGCATTATCTCCTTTTTTATTTCAACTGGTGCTTGCTTCTTCACTTTTATTTTGGTCTTCACTTCGGCCTCCATAGGATCTTCCACCAATCCTTCCGACATGACCTCTTCCTCTTTTCTTGCTTTCAAATCTTTTATTCAGCTTCTCTTCCACCTTCAAGGAAAACTGGTACACATCTTCTATGGTGGTCATTCTAAACAGGCTTAACTCCTCTTGAATACTTTGCCTCGACCCATTAATATAATGGGCTACCTTCTCCTTGTTGGCCTCTACATGGCTTGTTTTGATGATAATCTTATAAAACTGCTCTATATACTTCTTAACAGACTTGTTACCTTGCTTCAATCCTTGCAACTTCTTCAACAACTCCAACTCATAGTTCACAGGAATGAACTACTTATTTAGTTTGTCCACCATTCGATCCCATCTGGTAATATTTCGTTTTCCTCTTCTATTTCTCTCTAACTAGACCTCCTTCCACCAAATACTGACATGGCCCTTCAACTTTGTTTTTACAAAATTGACCCGTTCTGGATCCTCCACATCTTCATACTTGAAATATTCCTCCATATCATTTATCCAATTAATAAACTCTTCTAGATTCAGATCCCTAGAATAGGTAGAAACTTCAATCCTAGGCCTCTTTCCAATCTTTGAAATGTCCTTCAACAACCTAACTTGTGTAGGATCTCCTGCATCATCTTGTTCTTCCTCGGATAGCTCTTCTTCTTTAGCTTCATCTTCACTTTCTTCTCTTATTCTTAGCTCAAACCCTCTTTGTAGCTTCTCTTGCAATGTATCGATTTGCCTTTGTAGGGCTCTAAAACCCCCTTCTGTTAAAGCATTTCTCCCACCATAGTTTCTTCGTGGAGGCACTATAATCTCTACAACAAATCCACAACCTTAGGCCCTGGTACAAACTTCCTCATAGTCGGTGATCTATCTACACACTCAGGAAGCTTTGATCTGATACCACTTGATGAGGGTGGATTCCACCCAAAACACATCAACAACAATTTATAGATTTCAAATAGAAAAGAACGAGATCTCAAGAAAGATTAGTTAAGCAAACTGTAAACTGTTTCAGAATTTCTTCATTAAACTTGCCTATAAAAGGCTATAAATCTGAAATACAATTCATAGGGTCATATGCCCTCTTATTATAACAATATGGGTTGTCTTACAATAGAAATATATGATTTACAAATCCTTCTAGAGCTATCTTCTGATATCTACCTGACCACCTTATTCACATGAACATGACTTGCCGATAACTCCCTTCCCTCTGCTACCTCCAAAACCATTAAAAATAGGCTATAAATACACATCAACACCACTTAGTGTAATTTCCCCAATGTCAACTTGCTTTGAAATGTGTAACTCCCATTTGGGCACCAAAATGAACCCAACTGTCCCTTTTTCTCACCCAAGAAAGAATTTGAAAATTTGAAAATTGAGAAACTAGGTAGCGCAACTTCTGGGAGCCATAACTTTTGAGTCGGGTGTCCGATTAACAAACCATTTGATGTGTTGGAAAGCTCATGAAGAGATCTATCAAGCTATAACTTGCTTCACCAGTTACGATGACTTTAGGGCCATTTAGGGATGTCTAAGTGCTTCAAATTTGATTTTGGAATTTTTTTTTAGGAACCTCAAAAATGGAAACTTTAATATCTTGCAATCCATACATGATCTTGGGCTAAAATTTACCAGGAATGTTTATCTGACTATTCGAAGCTTTAGGGAAAATTTCAGGTCCAACCACTTCTCCGATATAGGGTTACTAAAAATAGTAAGTCCTGGTATTCTTAGCCTTTTTGGAAACTTTGAAGGTTCTGAATCATTATTCAAGCAAATGGGTATCTAAAAAAACAAAAATTGAAAAGAATAGAAAACAAATCATCTTTTTTTGGGTAATGCAAGATTTCCCTTACACCACTAGATGCTTCTGCATCAAACCTTGACCATTCACATCCTCAACCAAACATCTATAAATCCCTCTCATTAATCAAACTTCAACCTGGATGCCTAAACTTATAATTTTTTTGAATATCTATCATATTATCCTTTTATCATATCCATAGGTACATGCTGCAAAAATCTTGCACAAATCGTTGAGCATCCACATTCGGAATCAATAGAGCAAATCCATGCATCATAGATTCTGTATTGGGTAACTTTATTCTGGTTTGAATTTTGTTATTTGCACTCTATCATCTGCTCTATCGAAGGTTTGCATGAGTTTAGAATATGAAGCATTTAATTTTAATTTGTTTTCTATTTTGAGTTCTAAATTCTTTCTTACATTATGTATTGATAATGAACCAAGATCTTTTTTTAGGGAGGCTCTCTCTTTTAAGGATAGAGAGTCTTGGATGCAAGTCACATAGGAGGAGACAATGGCATTGGATAATTGTGACACCTAAGATCTTGTTAGTTTGCTCAAGGGAAGAAATCCCATATGTCACAAGTGGGTGTACAAAAATAAATTCAAATTAGGTGGTTGGTTAGAAAGGTACAATGCCAAATTGGTGGCCAAGGGCTACTCTTAGAGAGAGAGAGTTGATTTTGGTGAAATTTTATCTCTTGATGCTAAATTATCTTCCATTAGATTCTTGTTATCTATTATTGAAGTTTTTGATTTTGAGATTGAGCAAATGGATGTTAAAATCACTTTCTTGCATGGGGATCTTGAAGAGGAAATTTATATGCAAAAACCAAATGGTTTTGAGTTAAAAGGGAAATAAAATTTGGTTTGTAGTTCAAACAGTCTTTGTATGGTTTGAAACAATAACCTTGGATGTGGTATTAAAAATTTAATGCATTTTCTATGAAGTTGGGTTTTGTTAGAAGAAAAGAGGATCATTGTGTTTACATTAAGTGTTTTGATGATCATATTCAAATTATTGTCTTCTATGTGGGTAACATGTTTATTGGAAACAACAAGGCAATGATCCTCAACTTTTTGGTGCATTTGACATGAAGGATCTAGGGACAACAAAGTTAATTTTTAGAATATAAATGAGTACGGATTGAGCTCACAAAAATCTTTGGTTTAATGCATTTTCTTTGAAGTTGGGTTTTGTTAGAAGAAAAGATTATCATTATGTTTACATTAAGTGTTTTGATGATCAGATTTAAATTATTGTCTTCTATGTGGATAACATGTTTATTGGAAACAACAAGGCAATGATCACTCAACTTTTTCGTGCATTTGACATGAAGGATGTAGGGACAACAAAGTTAATTTTTAGAATAGAAATGAGTACGGATTGAGCTCACAAAAATCTTTGGTTTAGCCAAAGTAAGTATGATGATACCTTTTTGTGGTAGTTTGCTATGCATGATTATAAACCAATGAGTATTCCCTTACCTGTAGGCACTGAGATTTCATTAGATAAGTGTCTTAAGTCAAATGATGATGTAGAGGATATGTATAATATTCATTGTGCTAGTGTTTTCGATAGCCTAATGTATGTAATGGTTTGTATTGAATAGATATTGCTCGACAGTGGGAGTTCTTGGTAGGTTTATGTCTAACCTTGGTAGAGAGCATTGGACTCATGTTAAAAGGGTAATTAGATATTTGTGATGGGATTTTGAGTATTGCTTATATTATCATGGTTCTAATGATGTGGGCAAGTTATTAGACACATAGCGCTTTGTTGATGCAGATTCGACAAGTGACTTGGATAGACAAAGGTCCACTAGTGGTTATGTATTTTCTTTATTTGGTGGTTCTATTACTTGGATGAGTAAGAGGAAACAAACGATTGATTTGTCTACTACTAAAGTAGAGTATATCGTTTCTACACATGCTTGTAAAGAGGTAGTATGGTTACAAAGGTTGTGTTCAAAGTTGGTTTTGTCGCAAGATGGTTCATATCAAATGTGACAGTTAGAGTTAGCTATCTATTTGGCTAGGAATGCCATGTACTATGCTCATACCAAGCATGTTGATGTGTAGTATCACTTTGTTTATGAGATGGTAGAGAATCGTAATGTCATGTTATAGAAGGTCGACACTCGGGAGAATATCATATATTCACTTATAAAACTGATGAGCACAAATAAGTTTCCTTGGTGTAGGGAGGCCATGGGCCTTGCATCTTGTACTTTATTTATTTATGGTTTCTCTTATGTCACTACAATGTATAATATCAAGTGGGAGAATGATAGGATAGTGTGATATTTAATTACAATCCTAATGTATAATGTTGCATCTCCAACTTCCTTGGAATGGGTACTTGGATGCTCATGAAGTATTATTTTATTATCATTCTCCTAGTTGACTTGGAATATTAGTTGTAATGGAATTCAAGGAGGAAGGTGTTGGGATAAGTTGTCATTAAATTTACAATCCTAACCATTTTCATGTGTCTCCAAAGTTCTTGGGAAGTGTTCTTGAGCACATAGACACTTGAGAGATAAATTATTTATTAATTATTTCACTTGGACATGTTGTAGTTACATTCTATGTGGTGGGACCCAATATGGGTGCCCACTTTGGAATTGGAGCCCATGGAGACTTGGAGTTGACTTCTTGAAGTCCATGTTGACTCGGAGATAACTTCTAGGAGGTGGGACCCATCTTGCGCACCCACTTTGGAGGAGAATCCAATGTGGACTTGCAGTTAGCTTTTTTTGTTTGTATGAGTGGATAATGTTGATATACTTTGCATGAGTAAATTATGTGGGAGTTAACATAGGAGTTAGAGATGCATGATACTTGCATATTTCTTGCATGAGCTTGTATGAGATTGCATGGACTTGCATGTTGTTGGATTTCAGTTGCATGTACTTATATGGTGATGCATGTGTCTTGCATGTCACTCTAACTTAGGTTTAGCTTTGCATGAATCTTGCATGATGTTATAGGTTGTTACATGACTCTTGCATGATACAAATAGATTGTTACAGATCCATATCGGGGATGCTAAGAAATGCATGTTGTTTGCATGACATTAGTGTGATTTGGAGTACTTCAATTGACTGAATTTGATTGGGACTTCTTGGGTGCCCATGTAGAGACTTTCAAAACTCTACCTTGTTGTTGTCACTTAACACTTTTGTTGACTGAGTTTGATTGGGACTTCTTGGGCGCACATGTTTGAGACTTTTAGTTAAGCGGTGATTTCTACTATGCAAGCATTGGAGTTCACTATATTGGACGCTTGGTTTTTGCATGAGGAATATTCTCATGTTATTGGATATAATTAATTGTATTTTGAGATACATGGCTTCTATATAATGATGCCTTTGGTTGGTAGAAATTATGAATGTTTTTAAAGTTTAAGGAGTAACGAAGTGTTGTCGAAATTCAAAGAGAATTTAGTGTTAATGTAAACTTGATTACAAGAATTAATACAAGCATAATATCTCTTTGGGTGTGGAGTTTTTTTCATAAGAGTTTATCCACGTAAATTCCGTGTCAACTTCCTTGATTAATTTTCTTCATTACTACATTGATTGAATGTACTAATCACATACACATTAAATTGGAACTCATTAATCTAATTTTCATATTTGAACGCACATAATTAAAGTTTTATAGCAACAATTTCACCTTGTTTTTCAACAGAAGGTGGAGTATGATAGTGGTGGTTACAAATTGATTATAGCTCATTAACACCACTTTTCCATTCTCAAGCACTAGGAGAGAGGTTGGAGCATCTTGTTCGATATCGAGCAGGTCCCACATGTGTAGTGGTCTCATATTGGAGCACCATTTTTGGTGGAGTGTGCCCATGAAGTGGAGTCATCAAAGATGCTTGGGAGTTACATTTTCTATTCATGGATGCATTGACAAATGGGAGTGTTGGGTTGTTTTCATACCATGGTTTTGGGTGGTCTTGGTTTTAAGAATCCACTTGTGGTTTCCTCTCAACTCTTCTCTATTTATTATATGCATTGGATAGAGGTTTCATGGGTTATTTACAGGTACACAAGTGTTGCCAAAATGTTATTAGATTGAAGAGATAAGTTTGTTGATTACATACTTTTGATTTAAAGACTAATACAAACTTGTGCTCTCTTTGGTGGTAGAGTTTTTTCTTGAAAGGGCTTCTCCATGTACATACGATGTCATGTATTTAAATCTTATGGTTTGATAATTTCTTATTTGCTCATTTATACTTCCACACATCTAATTATAGTTAATCAAATGATGGTATAATCAAACTTTCATATTTGCATACCCTGTTAACAAGTTTTCATTTGTATTGGTTTACCTTGTTTTACAACACTCAACACTATGATTCTTCTATTGCATGTCCAAACATCCAAGTGAATCTTTGTTTGCAAGTATAGTAGAGTCATAGTCACCAAGTTCAAATCCATTAACTAGGTTTAGATCCACACACATGGTTTAATTCTACACTTGTGAAGGTCAATTCCATACTCACATAAGTGAACTAGGTTGGCACATAGTTCTATATTTCATAGATCCCAATTATCTCAATTTGTTTACTATAAATCCAAAATTAGAATCCAAGCATTCATCATTTGTCATAAAAAATCATCTCTTCTTCTCAAGAATCAAGGTACACAATTATTATTCATTATTTTATTCTATTTTTGTATTCACTTAGTTACACATAGTATGTCCTAGCTCTTGTATCTAGGTTGATTATTTTATTGGTTGCTATATTTATTTAATTAACCTAGATATTTGAAAAGGTGATTATATTCCCTTTTAAAGGTGAACCATGGAAAATTTGAGCTTTAAACCTTGTCTGAACTCTTATTATGTAATATCATTGTGGCATCAACTATTGCAATGAAATCCTCTTCTCTATGCTTGAAAATTTGTTTATAAAGTACAAACATTTTTTGGTTAACTAGATAGCTCAAGGTTTTACCCTTAGGTAATTTAGAGTTTCTCATCACTATGATTGAACTAGAGAGTTGATAAACATTGTAATTCTTTTATTACATGTCCAAACACCCAAGTGAATCTTTGTTTGTAGGTATAGAAGAGTCATAGTCAACAAGTTCAAATCTATTGACTAGGTTTACATCCACGCACCTGGTTCAATTCTACACATGTGAAGGTCAGTTCCATATACACTAAAGTGAACTAAGTTGACACATAGTTCTAGATTTCAGAGGTCTCAATTGTTTAAATTTCCTTACTCTAAATCCAAAATTAGAATCTAAGAATTAGTCATCATTCATAGCAAAATCCATCTATTCTCAAGCATCAATGCACACACTTATTGTTCATTATTTTATTTCATTTTGGTATTTTCTCAAGTACGTATAATTTGTCCTAGCTCTTATATCTAGGTTGATTATTTTATTGGTTGCTTTATTTATTTAATTTACCTAGATATTTGAAAAGGTTATTATATTCCCTTTTAAAGGCAAACCATACCATTTTTTAGCTTTAAACCTTTTCTTCTCCCATTATGTAATATAATTGTTGCATCCATTATTGCAATGAAACCCTCCTCTTTACTTGAAAATGTGTTTATAAAGTACAATAGTTTTTAATTAATTATAGAGCTCAAGGTTTTACCCTCATCTTGGATTAGAGTGTTGCACAACAATACCCCATCTTAATTGTTGTATCCAACCCAATAAACTTTAGTATATATAAATTTTTAGTACCCAACTCATCATATGGAATAAATATAAAATGTCTAATATAGTATTTTAGAGTAAAAAGTACATAATTTTTACCTTTTCCTTCTAGTTTTGTGCATGTTTTAACCATGCACCAAGATGTGTCAATTTAGGACTTGATTCTACTCATTTATGCATAAGAAATTTCTAATCCCACAAATCTATCTATCCATTCATTCACTTAACCATTATTTGTCCTTACACCATATCCTACACCTCTATAAACTTCCTAGACTAAATCACTAGTGTGATTTTAACCCTCCATAGAATCACTATCATGATCCTATTTCCTAAAATTGGATCCATCTCCCACCAACTCAATGCCTACCTAATTCAAAGTTGTGATTGATGTACTTTGAATTACATGCTAATTTGCACAAATTAAGGTGTAGGTTGGCACATTTAAGCAAATCCCCTAAGGTCATTTTAATATATAAGAAAGGGACATAAAGAGAACTCATTATGCATCATCACTAGAACATTTAATCCACATGTAGCATAAGCAAAGGATAGTCATGATAGCTTGCATCAACATTTGAAAGGATAGGTGTTGCATTCTACATCTTTCAGTGATTACGAAATGTAAATACAAGGGATTTGAACAAGGTGTAAGGGGGAAGTTAGCACACTTCCACACCATAGCATAGTAAGCTCCTAAAGGTGTTCCTCAACACCACACTATCTAGGTTCATATAATATAAGGAGGAAAGTAATTTTTTTAAGATTTGTAAACAAAGAAAAAATCATAGAAATCAAACAAAATTTTAGAAGTCAGACAAGATCGTTCTTTGGGGAAGACCTAATTGCAATAATGATTCCATCTAGTTGATTCATAGGGTCTGAAACCTCATCAAATTAAAAAGACTTGGGATTAGCAAACATAATTGATGATCCTTAAATGCTTTTATATTTATAACATACTTTTAGTACATTTTCCTGCTCCTTTTTACCTCATTTCACTTCTCATTTATCCTTTTTACATTATAATAATTATGTTATGATAAAGCAATTTATCAAAATTATTTATAGGATTTAGTAACTTTTGGATAGGAATTAATAAAAAAGTTGAAAGTTCCTTGCCAATAGTTTCCATAAATAGCTAGTTGCCTTACCATTGTTGTTCTAGTTGTTGCAAGGAGTTCTCACATAGCTATAGCTAATGAGGGAACATCTTAGCACATAATCATTACCCTCTTTATACCAGATAATTACAATCATGGGATTTTTTCTATTAGATGCTATAATAAATCATATATAGATGTTGTAGCATAAGTATATGGGTATTTTAGACGTGTTTTTGATGGAAATAGTGTAGTCTAGTTTTACCATAAGAATACATTCAATAATTTGTCAATAGCTACAAAAAGGTGTCCATCAAAAACTAAATATTGTTGTCTATCAACAACTATTAAAAGATAGTTGGAGGAGGGAATTAAGGGTAGGGAATAACTTGGCTCACATGTGGCATGTTTTACTAGTACAAGCTTACACCTTCAACTCATTGAATCTCATGTCTAATTATTCCAATGATGCTTTAATTTGTATCACAAATAAATTCATGTATTGTAACAATGCCCTACTTTATGGATGAATTAGGAAAACATATATTTTGTAGGAATAAATTGGAGAAATGGAGAAATTATAGGATTTAGATATCTCCCAAATAATTTGGTGAAATTTCATTAATAGAACCAAAATAATTGAGTTTGTTTAGCCAACAAAATTGGAGGAATTATATATATTGAATTAGTTTTATTACCAACTAATGTAGGCATCCTATTCTATTCTATTGCAAGTTATTGTGGAATTTGTTCATATAGTCTCTCCATAAGATAGAAGGAATATTGTATAGGAGGGAAGAGGAGGAGATTGAAATTGCAAGAAGAGGAGACCAAAATCACAAGAAGAGAAGACTCCACCTTGTATCTCAAGGTCTAGGTTTACGATAATTGCATTAAGAGACTTATGATCAATGATGGTGTTCTAGTAAATGTAGCATCCTAGTCCCCTTCTCTTTGCTACAAAGGATGGAATATGGGGAAACCAATATCACTTCTTGTCAAGACACATTGAAATAATATGATAATCTCAATACCACTACAATTAGAAAAATCATCCTCCTAGTCACTCTTGTCCTAAAGATCATTCCCATGTTACTCTATGTTTTTGATAAGGACACATGGTATAACATTTTATTAGGAAGGTCATGAATCCATAGGATGAAGGCCATCCCTTCTCCATTATTCCAAGGAGTCCACTTTTTATATTTGGAGAAAGTCTACATGGCAAGAAGGGATCCCAACCCTTTCAATATGGTCAAGGTAGATAAAGTTAAAAATAAGGTAGGGGTCCTAGCCAATTATGAGCTCTTAATAAGCCAAGTAACTACTCCTACCCTTCCCTAGGAAAAAACCAAAGGTGAAGACACGAAATAGTCAAAATAGGTGATAGGGAATGAATTTTATTTTTTGCATTAAATTAATTATTTGTTACCATTTAAAATTAGCTACATCGTTATTATCAAAAATACAAAAAGAAAAATCATAAATAGCTTAACTTTTATTTTTAATAATTTATTTTGATCATTTATTTTTCAGCAAAGTAAATTGATAATATTTATTTTCATTTCTTTATTACAAGTAATTTCAATTATCATAATTAGGAGTATTAACTTCAATTTATTTAAATATAGATAATTAAAAAATAAAAATAAAGCATAAAACCTCAAGACAACAATTTAACCTTTTTCATTACGTAACAATTACAAACAAACATTTCAAGTAGATAACAAAAACAATATTTTCAACATAAATACCAAGAGGATTTTCTCATAGTATGTTCTCACAGGCCCTTTAAGGATTCTCACAGGTAAATTCCAGGGATGACTTTGGGAAATCTCTTTATGAATAATAAGTTTCTAAGCATATAAATTTCAACAAAAATCAAATTGTTAGAAACCTTGGTGCACATAAGAATCTTTATGTATTTGTCATTGCAACAAAGAACACAAAAGATCTCTTTCAATGTCCTTCATTTTGAAGATAATTCTCTACTATTAGAAAATAGAGAAAAATGTTCTATATTGTTTTTTGTTTAAATATTGTCTTCTTGAAAAAATGTTCTTTTCGAAAATATTTTCCAAAAACATTTTACTTCCAAAAAATAAGAAAAGCAACTACAATCAAAATAAGTTTTTAAGTGCTTGGGGAAGCTCCCCCCTTTTGAAGAGTTTGTGTCTTTGACAAAAAACACTTGGAGCAATTTGGCAAACCCTTTAGTGGTAGCTCTAGAACATGGTGTCACGAGCACCCAAAATTAGGGCTAGAAAATTTTGATTAAAAAATGATTATTTAGACTATGTAAGTGTATTAATGAAGTATCACACACATGAACTATTAGGTATTCAACAAAATACTCTTTATTCAACCATTCACTTGCTAATTAATAAAAACCTTTATATGTAATCATTAAATTACTTAGGCGGGTAATAAGTACCCTAACCATTAGGCATACCATTTAATTTTAATGAAGATGAAGAATGTTTGTGCCCCACAATATAATCTTGAATACCTAATTTCCCATGGATGTAATAATCCCTTAACACGATATACTTAGTAAACCTTAGTTAACAAAGATCCTAGAATAGGTGTGATTAAGTTTGGATTCATTTAGACATAATCAAACTATAGAATGCTAGATTGAATTGTAAATCTAATTTAGAAAGGTTTTAAGGTTAATTTAAGATTAAGTTGTAAATTAGTTAATTTCCAAATTCTAACTAAACATAATAGTTAAGATAACAGATCATTCTAATAATGAATTAAAATTAAAATTAGTAACTTTAGTTTTTTTACCAAATAACCAAATCAAAACATTATTCAATTTTACCAATATACTATTAAATACAAACTTAGAAACTAATTGTTGTTTTGATGTTGCATTAACATCATATTCATAGAAATAATGTCAAAATTCTATTTTAGCATCCAATACTTGCATATCAATTCCTACACAAGAATCTTCATCATGCTAATAACCAATTTGCTTCATAGATTCATACAAGAAAATGTCAACTTTTGAATACAATACCCAATCTATTAGTTCTATAATACGTCGGGAGTGGTCTTTAATAGACCTTTATTACATCAATAATAAAATAAAACTCCACATATAATCCTATTGAGACTAAAATCTCCACCTAGGCTCGTATTGAGCTCAAAAAATCAAAAATAGACATGGTGCTCCTGCACCATACACCCCAACTTTAAAGTTTTCCAAGTCCCTTGGGAAGTTGTTGTAGCTTGTCCACCTTTGTGCTCTTCACATCTTTGACTTGCATGCTTGCCTTCAATAGGTGCACTGTCCTTGACACATTTGTTTCTTGTACACTCTGTCTTGTGGGGTGTTTCTCCACTTTCTTATCAACAAACTCTGCTACCTCACTCTCTTTTACCTCTGTTTTGAACCTTCTATCAACTGTCAGCGCTACCCTCTTAGCTTCTTGCCTCATGCTCTTTTTGTCTCCATTCTTTCCACTGTCCACTGCACCATTACCTTTTTCAACCTCTGTCAGACCTGTCATTAGCTTGTTCTCTGTCCTATTACCTTTAGAAACCTCTGTCCTCACATTATCCAATTGCCTCTTTATAGGACACTTGACTGTCCCAACCATAATCACTTCATGAATTTCAAGCTTCTCACTCTTACACTTCTCTATCTCAGACCAAGACACCTTCTCATCCACCTCCTTCTTCCACATGAAGACATTCCTCTTCACAACTGTCTGCAAATCATCTGCACTCTTCTCATCTACTATCTCAACAATTTTATGCCTTGAAAAGGCTACATACTCCTTATTTTCACTCTCCTCAAGCTTCACTGGCTCCTTCTTACCAAACATTATCATCTTTGTTGTCCTTGACTGTTCCTTGACTTCTTCCTGCATTGGCATCAGTACAAAAGTCTTCTCACCCTTCCTAATGGTGTAGGTGTTAGCTTTTCCATTATAAATTATAGACCTATCAAACTGCCAGGGTCTTCCAAGTATCATATGACAACAATTCATAGTTAAAATGTCACAAAGTATCATATCCTCATATGCTCCAATCTTGAACTCTACTAATGCTTGTTCAGTTACCAAGATGGACTGATTATCACTTACCCAAGAGACTTTGTAAGGTGTGTCCTTAGGTACTCTTTGCAATTTTAGTTTGTCTACCATTTCACTAGACACCATATTGTCAGTACACCCTAAATCCACTATCACTTTACATACCTTGTCTTTGCACTTGCAAGTTGTCCTAAACAGTGCTTTCCTCTGAATCAACTCCTTCTCCTTAGAGGTCTTCAATAGTGCTCTTTCTCTCAGCATCAACGTTTCTCCTATCTCACCAACACAACTAGTGGGAGTAGAACCACCACATTCTTCTTCTTGGACTAATTGAGTCCTCCTCTCATTCTTCCTTTTACCATCACTTGTAAAACTTTGCTTCTCAGGACACTTGTATGTTGGGTGCCCAAACTCTTGGCAATTGTAACACTTACCTATAAAGGTGTTTGCACTCCTTCCACCACCAAATCTACCTCTGAAATCTGCACTTTGTCCTTTGAAATCTGCACCTTGTCCTTGTGCCTCGCTCATCTCTTCTTGACTCTCATTGACTTGCTTTGTGTTTTGAAAGGATCCTCTGCCTCTAGAGGTGCTACCTCTACCTCTAGCTGCCTTGTCTTGTCTTCTCTTCAGCTTCTCTTCCACTCTTACTGCCATCTAATAACATTCTTCAACATTCCTTGGATTTGCCAACACTAGTTCATCCTGCATGTTAAACCTCAAACCACCAATATACCTAGCAACTTTTTGCACCTCACTTTTATTGTAACGACCAAAACCAAAATGATAAGAAGTAACTAAGTTTTCACGATGGTTAAACTTTTTTTTTTAAAAACAATGTAATCAAATACAAAAGTTTCTCATCTATAAACCATTACGACATTTTTGTTTAATTTATCATAAACATGATTGCATTCTCATAAAGACTGAAAGAAATGATATTCAAAGTACACTTTGTTTTCTAACAAATGAAATTTTCTTGAAATAACAAATATCAGAAACATACCATTATCATGCATCTCGATTGTCAACCCTTCACGTTCAAGACTCGGCATTTCCTCATTATTAGGAAGAGAAAGTATCTTCAAGGAGCTTAACCTCCAACCACAGACCGTCGGTCTCCCGCACTCCTTCCTAACCGGAAGTGGCCCTACCCTACTCAAGAGGATAGACTTAGGATAACCATTGGTGTTTGCCATCTGAGCTCTGGTGTTGTAACCTACGTGTCTTGTTATCGCGCAGATCCCTAGATACCCTCTAGTCATGCACGACACTCCACAAGAAACGCCATCCAGTTACGGTGAACGTTCGATGCACTTGAGGATAGTACACCACCTTGGCCAAAGGATTTGTACTTAGGTAGCGTTCTACAAACGCTTGAACTTGGTTCACCCACCCTACTCGACTTGAACTGGTCGAAATCCTACAGTTTCCATTTGTATAATTTGAACTAATTGACGACCTTGATGACCTCAAGGGTTTTAGGATTTCCTCCTGGAATGGCGCTTGGCGCAATATTTACCCTAATCCCGAGTTCTTGGTTTCATAAACTCATATTCGTGTAAAACACTGTTTACTAACGACCACCCTAAGTGGTTTCACAATTATTTACTTATTTTCCCATGTTTGCCCAAAACACTCGAATATCTACAACAATATCCTGTTATCCCGGAATTCAAGGTTTCTAGACTCATAAGGCCTACAAAAACGAAACTAAAATCGTCGCATGCAACAATAATCAAGATTCCACATGCGGGTATTCCACTCTACATGCCCGTCATAAAAGCATGGCGTTCTACGACACAAGTAAACTAACTCCCTACTTCGCTTTTAAGTCAAATAAGATTTATCTCTGTGGTTTTAATCTCCCACGCTACATGCTCGTGGAGCAACGCGATTTCTCACAATGCAGCTACTGTTTTAAGTACTCTCGAATGGTTTTTACGTGGTTATTTCTGTTTTAAAGGAAACTCTAAATATTTTACGTCTTTTCCGACGGTTTGAAGTTTGCAGCTCACATTTGCTTCATACGGTGATCAATCTTAATTGACTGCACCTCGAGAGCTAAGATTTATCATCGTACATCGTCAACCAAAGAGTTAAGAATCTATTATCTAGGTTCTTGGACACTGACGGACAGCAGCATTTATCGTTTAAAAGGTTTCTATTACCATTAAACAGCAATGAAGTGTTTATAACAATAACCTCACACACTGGTTCTCAGTAGCAAACATTGTCTTCACATTTCATTTATTATAACATAGTTATCTTTGTGCATTTAAGACACATTAACTGGTCTATACCGAGAAACAGAAAAAGAAATGGAAAGAACCTGTTGTCAAAAGTGAGATTACTGCGGCAACTTCACTTCTCCTTTGGCTGGTCGTCCTCCTCCAGTTTACATAGCTCTTCCTATCAGCTTCTAACTCAATGACCAACCACCTCAACCTAACTTCCTCTCTGCCGAACACAGCTCCAGACAAGGCAGGTTTCACAGTTTCTTCTCTGGCGAACGCTACACCAGAGCATCCATCGCTCTCACTCTATTTCCCTTAGTTAACTCACTACCATTAACAAACTCTGCAATACTTCCTATTCTTTCACTCCCCCCCGACAGACTTTCCTTTCTATTCTTCTTATACAGTGATTCCCACTTCCTAAAACTTTCTGTCAGAGCTCACAAACTCTCTCGACTACTCCTGCCCTCGTTCTACACTCTCCTCTCTACCGTTTTCTCCACTCTATCATTCACAACTACCTGCCCCAAAAACTACTCTCCACACCCCCGGAAACTCTCCTTACTTCGCAGTCCTCACTGCCCTCCGTCCACAACTCCCGATACCGTTTTCAACTTCACTCAACGAACCGCGAAATAAACCCTTCTTCCACTTGCTCGGCCGGCTACTCACTTTCCCATGTTCGCCGACCTTTCACCCATTTCCTCCGTCGAAATCTCCCTTCTGCAGAGCCACGACGGCCTCCATCTCGCACTCCCTCTCTTCCACGCGAGATAAAGGATCTTTCATTAATGATTTTCCTTCTCTCAAGGACTTCCACTCATATATCAAACGTCCCACGCCAGAAAACTTCCGACCCATCGGTGGTTTAGTTAAAGTTTCCCACCATCGTAGTAACTGATGCCTTTCGCTGTCTTGATGATGGCAATCCCAAAATATAGCAATTACACCGAACTTAACCGCCAACGCTTCATTTACTAAAGTCTACGAAGAAGAGGATTCTTTTTACAAACACACAATCGTCACACTCTTAAATACTTGAGTCGACATAACAATCTTTTACCTACTTCACTTAACATGATCACAAGAAGTTTAACCGACCTCATTACTTATTATGACCATAAGAAAGATTAAGTCCCTTCGGTGATGAGGCTTGCCAAAGAACATAACTGCCCGACTTAACTAGGACAAAAGCATCAACCTTCCAAGACTAGCTAAATATTTAATTGAAGAGCTAAAGCTCGTCACGGCGAAGGTTACGAAACGGTCTGAGCATCGTTGGGGTCAAGATGGAGAGAGGACAAAGACCATTTTACTTAGAAACCCAAGGTCAGATTAATAACAACTCGCGGTCAAAGTTGGAGGAAGAGACTCACGTTTAAATGACAACTAAAATGAATTATTTCACGCTATGGCATCAATTCGACATTCGTCGATCTACCAGAATAGAAGAAATTCACAGGTTCGACGCGTATTACGTCAATCGCGACGGATTGAACATAACGCCAACAAGTTCTAACAACGTTAGACGCACAAAGCCGACTTCTCGCAATTTCGACTTCGAGACAAGATTTGCAATCTCGCCACAAGAGGACTCAATAAAATACTTAAAGACGTAAATATTAAACATCTCAATCACGTCGACTTGCTATAAGGAACTTACGACGCCATCGACGACTCTAAGACTCTACAAGACGACTTCCGACTAGGTAGTTATACTTTAACCTTTGTCGTCGACATCAATTAAACTACCCAAACCGACAAACAAGACTTACTTGTTGGTTCACAAGTTTATCTATCTGTTCAACGATCTCAGTGGCAAACACCCGTGGTTAATTTCCAGAGTCTATACTCCCTCTCGAAGATACTTTCTCTTCCCGTCGGACACGGTCCACCTGTTCCTGCATCGACAAACTTGCATACAATTTTGTGGTCAAAGCATCTATGATCCAAATATAATATATTCATACATCATTGCATTTAATATAAAGACTTTTAGTCTACATATCACTTGTTCGTAATCAATAGATTCCGCAATTTCATAAAACAACTTTGTAAGATAAATTTTCAGTTTTCAAGTCGTTCACAACATAGTAATTTACTGAAATCTGTAAGAAAGTAAATAGCATCATTGTTTTTAAAAGGAGGGATGTAACATTTATTGTGACCAGATCTTATACTTAGCTTATAAAACTCTTCAGTATATGACTTAACATCCATCTCCTTTTGTCTTAAACCTTGAAGCTTCTTAAACATTTGAACTTCATAATCTTTAGGCAAGAACTAACCTTTGATCTTAGCTACCATCTTGTCCCATGAAACAGTCTGTCTTTCCTTGCTTCCTCCTCTCTGTTTACTGATAATCCCACCATAACAAAGCATGACTTGTCAGCTTGGTCTTTGCAATCTTCACTTTCTGCTCCTCAGGAACTTCTTCACACTTAAAGTGATTGTCCAATGCTACAATCCAATCTAGCAACTCTTCATCATTAAGGCTTCCCCCATACTTTGGCACATCTATCTTTATCTTGTGCTTGTCTTCTTTTACTGCCCTCAACAACTTTGCCATCCTCTGATCCTCAAGGTCTAACTCTTCTTCCACATCTTCATACTCAGCTTCTTCTTCTTCCTTGGACTCATTCTCATCACCTAGAGCCACTCCTCTTCTCTGATTTTGTTCTAGGGTAGCCATTCTTTCCTTCAGCTCCCTCAACTCTCCAGCATGTTTCTCCTTTAGCTCATTCATCTCTTGAGCCATGTTTCTCGCTCTTGAGGGCATCTTGACAAACTGCCTCTTGAACTTAACACTTCATAATCACAATCGATCTACTAACTGTGCTCTGATACCACTTTGATGTAGAGAAAACACCATTGAGGGGTCACAACCCACTACTCAAGGGAAGAGGATGCAGCGGATGACAGGGCAAACAAGACTTTTAGGCCCTTGTGGACCTAGCTACTCCATTGGTCTTCTTTCTAAACATGATTGTCCTCTCATTTTCCATGGTTCCAAAACTAGACAACAATATCATTTTTGGGTTCATACACCTAGGCTCTTTCCCTAACCTTCTAGGGACCCTAGACCACCTATGTTTGACTGGTCTATGCTCACAAAACCATCAAAATGCTCAGGAGACAACCCCTTATACCACTTCCTTCACAACTGCCCCAACTTCCTTATAGCCCTCAAAAAGGGACTGTCAAGCAATAACTTTTGATGCTAACCTCCAAACAGGATTGTGATGGGCTTTTTGAGTACCTATTATCAAGTTCTACAAAATATCAAACATGCAATAGGGGATCTTTTGGAACACAAACCTCAAATTATGGTTGTATCGATTTCTTAGTAGGCCTAATTAGGTCAGTTTTACAAACAAAGAACCCACAAACTTCACTCCATTCTTCCAACTCTTGTTCCAAGGTGCCCAACAAGTTGCAAATGGATAGATTTCACAAGTTTTTGGGGTCCAAGGTCATTCCAATTCATTTTTCAAGCAAATCTCCACTTTACCAAACTTAGTTGGCCTAATGCATGATGCTAATAGGCTCCAATGGCTCCAATCATCAACTTATACTTGTCCCTTGCTCCTGCACACAAAACCCAATTGAAAACACGCCATCCTAATCCCATTCCACCCATTTTGGGGCTCTAACACAGATGTAATGGGTTAGGGACCCATAAATCTCACTAAAGCCCTTAAAACAAGGATTTAAAACCAACCTGCACAAAAACACTGATAAAATGCCTAAACTATGATGAAATTCCCTCCTATCAGATGCAAATGAGAGGTAAGAATCTCCCCTACACCAGTTTGGCTAGTTATGCCCTTGATTGTACTGTACGGGCAAGTACAGGATAAAGAACAACAGAAAAATAGTAATAAGACAGGAAAAACAGAGCAGTATGTATAAAACATTTGATAAAATGTTCCCCAACTGATGAAAATCTCCCTAACTTGGTTGAAAACAAAGCTAAACATATTCCCTTCAACATCTTATGCATCTTGATCCTTAACCATGGTGTACAGTCCTGTACTAAGCAGTGGAACAACAAGAACATAGTGAAAAAGTAGAAAACTATAATTTTCTTTCATTTTTCCTTTACAACATTTTTTCCACTTCATCTCTCTCTGCATCTAGATGTATAATGCATAATATATCAAGTCTACAATGAAATCCACATTCATCCTCTCTTGTGCCATCGTGGAAAAAGGCCTAAAAAGTAGGCATGGCAACTTGTCCCTCAAAAACAGTAAAAAAAAGAACTTTCTAAACTTATCCTACACTCTCATCACTACTCAAACATGCCATAAATGGCTTAGGTACATGGGGAGTGGTCTTTAATAGACCTTTATTACATCAATAATAAAATAAAACTCCACATATAATCCTATTGAGACTAAAATCTCCACCTAGGCTCATATTGAGCTCAAAAAATAAAAAATAGACACGGTGCTCCTACACCAGGCCACTAATGAATACATTAATTTACTTTTTACAATATTTATTTCAACTATTAAAATCTCAAGATTCATTCACAGTTTTATATAATTTGGCATGAATAGATACAACCGTGTACAAGTTTTCCTTCAAAAGATACTCATAATAAATCCCATCATAATTCTAGTAGTGCAAATTAGAAAGATTCTCTCATTTTAACTAAACCTGCATAAATATATTTCATCAAAAAATCCTTGCCTTGAATCCATGGCTTAGCCATAACTCCACTCCCAGGCACAAGGTAGGGTGAAAGTGATTATAGACATATTCTTTCTTTTTAAAACCAAAAGCAATAGTGACCGAAGAAATTATAACAAAGAAGAATAACTCTTACGAATTAAGTAGGACATGGTTATGCCAAGAACTCATATTATGCTACAAAATCAAGTTATTACATTTTTTCTGTAATTACAATACTAATATTTTTCTACAACGAGGTACAAGATACTCATAACTAAAATCACAATACCTTGGTCTTAGATCTCAACAATAACCCATGATTGTAAATGTAATCCATAGTCAACTCCTTAGAGAGTCTAAAAAGATACTTATATAAAACTATAAACCATAGCCAGCTCTTAATAAGTCCAAAACAATCTTATCAACAATAATAAATATCAATTGAACGCTACTAGATGAATAAATACTATAGACTATAGTTGAGACTTAAAAGAATCAAAATAATTATCAACAAAATGACAATTGAGCTTAAAAAAGAATAAAAATAACTATCTACAAATGATAGGGAACTCTATACGAGTCTAATAACTCCATATTTATTAACAATAATGAATCCCAAAGCACACCAAAAAAAATATAAACCCATGAATACCCATTAGATAATATTACACAATTATTTCTCGTGATTAATTTTTTTAGGAAAAACCCCCTTTTTTAATAAAGTGTTTAAGCAACAAGGTGTTGTCTCTATAAAAAATCTTTAATAGAATGACAATAAAAGTAATATATACATAAATATATCCAACCAAGTCATAGAAACATAGCCTCTACAAAATATTGAGGAACTCAAGAACACAAACAACATACTGTCATAATGGCAATAATCAAGTTTCAACAAGCTTTTTAAATGATTTTCATGGAGTCCCACATCACAATAATATCAATATGATACTCAAAATAACTTCATATTTAAGCAACCAATAGAGATATAACAACATGGTTCACTTCTTAATAGTTTTAAAATAAGAAAATCATGTAACTTAAAAATGATTTAAACAACCATTCTCAAAAGATAACAATTACCAAGAACCAAGCAAGACCAAGTATCAACTTTGATTTCCTCATGTTCTTCCATGAACTGATTCATCTCTTCTTCATCTTGACTGTCTTCTTGTTCCTCTTTCTTCTCATTTACTATGACAATAGGTTCATCTGATTCATAGCCAGTCAGATTTGATGTTCTTCCTTTGTCTTCATCCACCTTCACATTTGCACTCTCAACAATCTTTTTCAGCCTTTTGTTGTAGCACCAGTAGGCCTTACTCTTGGTAGAATATCCAAGGAAGATTCCTTCATCACTCCTTGCATCAAACTTTCCTAGATCTTCTTCTCTTCTGATATAGCATTTGCTTCCAAAAACTTTGAAATATTTTACTGTAGGAATTTTTCCATACCATAATTCATAAGGAGTTTTAGTACCATTACCTTTCACTTGAACTCTGTTTTGAATTTAGACAACGGTATGTATAGCTTCTTTCCAGAAAACTTCCGGCAAATATGCTTCCTTCATCATTGTCCTAGCAACATCTTGAAATGTCCTATTTTTTCTTTCCACAACTCCATTCTGCTGAGGAGTCCTAGGTGTAGACAACTGTCTCTTTATCCCTTGCTCTTCATAGAAAATGTTGAATTCATTTGATGTGAACTCACCTCCTCTATCAGACCTCAAGCATTTGATTTTCAATTCTATTTCATTCTCAACCATTGCCTTAAAAAATTTGAACTTCTCTAGGGCTTCTGATTTGTCTCTTAGAAAAGTAAACCAAGTCATTCTAGAATAATCATCAATAAGCAACATGAAGTACCTGTCACCTTGTAGACTTCTCACCCTTGTAGGACTACAGAGATCTGTATGCACTAGATCCGGCAAGCCAGCAGAAAATTGCTCTTTGCTCTTGAAACTAGCTCTTGTCTGCTTCCCCAACTGACATTCCTTACAAATGGTATTGATAGGTTTCACAAGCTTTGGTAAATCTCTCACAGCATGTCCTAAACTTATCTTCACCAAATTATCAAAGTTTATATGACACATCCTTCTATGCCATAACCAACTTTCATCTGCCTGAGCCAATAAACAGTAATCATTAGTTCCTCTTAACTGGTAAATATTACCTCTAGTCTTCTTACCGGTAGCAATCACTGTTCCAGAGCTTTCCATGATCTTGCACCTATTATCTTTGAATCTCAGATCATATCCTTTGTCACACATCTGACCAACACTCAAAAGATTATGCTTTAAACCCTTTACATATAAGACATCATCAGTGTTGTGCTTTCCACCAAAAGAAATAGATCCTTTCCCACAAATCTTACTAGCTGCATTATCTCCAAACCTAACCAGTCCTCCATCATACTTTTCCAATCTCACAAACTTACTTTTGTCACCGGTCATGTGATGTGAACATCCACTATCAATAATCCATTCATTCTTATCTTTCTCCACCTGAACAGCCAAAGCACTTTCCTCCACTGGTTTTTCCTCCTTCACACAACTAGTAGGATTAGTAGTTGCAGGTTCTTCTTTAATAGCAATAAACAAGCACTCATTTGCACTAGTATTAGCATCATCAGATTCATCATCTATTATACCTTCATCATTAATGTCTCTAACATAATAGCATTTCTTTGGAACTCTAGGTTTGCTCTCAAATCTTTTTCTATTCCTTTCAATTCTTTCAGGACATCTAGAAGCATAGTGACCAAGCTTACCACATGAAAAACATTTGAAAGGTAATTTGCATTTATACTTACCGAAGCCTCTTTGTAGTTTGTCAACAAAGTTGGATTCAATTTCATCAAGCTCATCATCAAATTCCACTCTGTACTTCTCAGCTCTGGAAGTCTTTTATGAAGTGCTGGCTTTGAAAGCAATTTCAACCTTCGGCAAAGCATCATCAAATTCTCTTATTTCAAAATCTATAAGCTTTCCAAGTAACTGGTCCTTAGAGACATCCTTCATGGTCATTACTTCTTCAATTGCAGCTACCTTGTGACTGTAGGACTTAGGTAATGACCTAAGAATTTTAATTACAACTTCCTTCTCATCAATAGTTTCTCCCATTCCTTTTATTCCATTGACAATTTCATCAACTCTTTGCATGTAGGTTGTTATGTTCTCATCTTCACTCATCTTCGAACTCTCATATTTTGCTTTCAAACCCTGCAATTTGGCACTTTTTACAGACATATCTCCTTCATACAGATTTTTCAGCTTCTCTCAGACTTCATGAGCACTTTCCAAATCCATGACCTTTATCAATTCAGTGTTAGACAGGGCACTTAGCAAAGCATCTCTGGCAACTCATATTCTTTGATTTCATCTTCAGTTGTCAAACCATTATGAGGCATAGTATACTTTGTCTCTATCACTTTCCATACTCTATATCCATGGCAAAGGAGATGACTTTTCATTCGCACCTTCCAGAGAGCATAAATTGTTCCATCGAATTGCGGAGCTTCCTTCTTGTAAGACATCCCAGATCTTCCTCAAACTGTTAGGCTTACTCTCGAGGAACCTTGCTCTGATACCAATTGTTGAAATGCACCGGACAACTGAGAGGGGGGGTGAATCAGTTGTCCCTAAAACTTTGAACACTTATGAACATCAACATATCAAACACTTATTTACTGTTTTTCAGATTTAATCATGAAAGCATGAAATAAGAAGCTCAACACAATAACACAGCTAACACATGAAACACCGGATTTTTTACATGGAAAACCCTATAAGGGAAAAACCACGGTGGGTGTTAGCCCACAAAGATATATAAGTTATAGAAATACCGAAAAATGGAGGCTCACTGCCTTAGGGCTCACTTCCCAAAATGCTCACTGCAAAAGTTAGGGCTCACTGCCAAGGATTGGTGAACTGATTTAATAGCATCTAGTCCATGCCTGGGTTTAGTTCCATTGAAGCATAGTATAACTCCTCTACTCTGCTCTTCTTACAACTTCGCACTTATCTTTTCATTTTTCACACTTGGACATCTTTTTTGCAACTACATTACATGGTTTTATACAATTCATCAACCTTGGAATGTACCTCAAGGTTGGCATTACATTCATCAACCGTTGGAGCAATCTCCAAGGTCGACATTACAAAAATACATAGAAAATAGGTCTGGACCTAAACAAGATTAGCTAAGGGAAAGATGTATGCGGATCACATAACACCTTAGCTGGGACTCAAAAGCAATCTTCCACACCACAACACGCTTCTACAATCTTTAATGCATCTCCACAAATAGTGAAAACAACCAAGTCGGCCAAGACTAGTGTTAACACTAAATCTTCTAAGAACAGTCTTCATCTATGATCCAAATTTCTCTTTACGGACCACTCCAAAGGTAGGAACACGATCAGGAGACATCCACAAGCACATTGTACAATCACCAAGAACATCCGCACAACCTTAAACCAATTTGTCAAGAGGATTCTTCAAACCGGAGCACTTAAACAATACTGTCAGCCACTGTAAAAAAGATTGTTTGTGGACTACCAAATCATGAACCATTGGAGTTGAAGGCACTTATTAACATTACCAACTTGATTCCAGAACCGCAGAGTGAAATACTTAACTGTGGAGGAATGTGGAGCATAACACATTCTCCCTGTCACTACTAAATATACAGAAAAAGCAATTTTCACTCTAGTGAACATAACTAACTCAAATATTCATACTGGAGGCTCAAACTTGAGATCTAGTATCTTTAGACATGTTTCTAAATAAATTTCAATCCACAAATAAAGATATTCATTCCATAGGAAATGCGGAGCAATCTATTGGACTGTTCTTCTGTAGACAAAGATATTCTGCAACACATTGTTTCCATCGAAGAAGCAAAGCATCTAACTCATTACATGCAAGCATCAAAACAAGAGCACAGTTGACACCAATGACAACACTGATATGTTGACATCAATGACAACACCAGTTAGGCACATACTTGCAACAAAAATGTGCATGAGGTCCGAAGTTTCATGGGTCTAGCAGAATATTATAAAAAATTTGTGGCTAATTTTTTAAAAATTGCCTATTCTATTACTTCATTACAAAGAAAAGGCAAAAAAATTGATTGGTCAGAGAAATGTCAGGAGGCATTCGACCAACTAAAAGAAAGATTGACTTTGACACTTATTTTAAAGGTACCTGACTCAGAAGGCCATTTTGTAGTCATCACTGATAATTCAAGAGAAGGATTAGGTGGTGTACTTGTCCGGGATGGGCAAGTTATTGCTCATGAATCCAGAAAATTGAAACCGTATGAGCATAATTATGCTCCTCATGACCTAGAATTGGCAGCAGTGGTTCATGCACTGCAAATGTGGAGACATTATTTGCTTGGGAAACCTTTTGAGCTAAAAATAGACCATCAAGGGCTCAAATATTTGTTTACTCAACCACATCTGAATGCTCGTCAGAGATGGTTAGAGTTAATATCTGATTATGATTTTGAGATTAAATATATATAGGGCAAGGAAAACCGAGTGGTGGATGCCATAAGTAGAAGAATGACATATCTCTTCGATGATCTCCATACATTTCGCTTTTAGGAATCAAGTATTGCAAAGGTCCAAAGGAGATGAATACTATGAGCAGGTAAAGCAAGCTCTTGTGGACAATCCTCGTGATTCTAGATATGATGGATTCCACTTTGAACTAGATGGACTATTAAGGTTTAAAGGAAGGATGTACATTCCGAACTCCGAGGAGTTAAGGAATATCAGTGGAAGGAGTTTCACTCAGCACCCTATTTAAGACATCCTGGAGTGATGAAATTGCTAGTTGATGTAAAACCATTATATTTCTGAAAAGGAATAAAGAGGGATGCTGCAAGGTTTGTAGCTGGATGTCTAGAATGCTAGAGGGTAAAGGTGGAACACCATCAGCCAACAAGACTTTTATACCCTCATGAAATTTTGAAATGAAAATGGCAAATCATTAGCATGGATTTTGTGCAAGGACTTCCTATGTTTAGAAATAGACACAATGCTATTCTAGTTGTGGTGGATAGACTCACCAAGGTAGCACATTTCATACCTAGGAATTTGACAGATGGGCACCAGTCATAGCCCGCAAATTTGTGCAAGAAGTATTCAAATTGCATGGTATCCCTGAGAAGATTTTCTCAAATAGGGATGCCCGTATGACATCAAGGTTTTGGCAAACCTTGTTTTTCTCACTTGGAACTCAATTGAACGTAAGCTTTGCTTATCATCCAGAGATGAATGGTCAAACGAAAAGAGTAAACCAAGTGCTAGAAGACCTATTGAGAATGTATTGCATGGACCAACAATATAAGTGGAAAGATTATCTTCCTCTTGTGGAATTTGCCTATAATAATTCCTATCATTCCGCTATTAAGATGGCTCCATTTGAAGCATTATATGGAAGAAAGTGTCGAACTCCTATAAGCTAGGATAAGCTAGAAGATAGGATTAGCCTTGGTTCAGAAATGTTATCAGAAATGGAAGAGCAAGTCCATCTGATTAAGAAAAGGTTAGCAGAAGTGAATGATAGGCAAAAAAATTATGCGGATGCTAAATGCATCACGAGGCATTTCTCAGTGGGATAAAAAGTCCTTTTAAGAGTTAAACCAAAAAAGAGTTCTACTAAGTTTGGAAAGACTTCCAAACTAGCTCCTAGGTATGTGGGTCCCTTCAAAGTTCTCAAGGAGGTCAACCCAGTTGCATATATAATTACTCTACTACCAACTCTTTCCATGATGCATGATGTTTTCCATGTCTCTTATTTGAAAAAGTATATTGTAGGAGATAATCATGTTCCTATTCTTTCATACAGGTGAAGGACCCAAGGGTGGTAATGATCAAGCCCATCAAGGTGCTCGAAATACGTAAGCTACGCTTGCGTAATAAAGAGATTATTCAATGCAAGGTCCAGTGTGAACAATATGCAGAAGAGAATGCCTCCTGGGAGAACTATGATGATATATATCAAAGATTCCCTCATCTCTTTTAAGCTTTTATTTATGATGAACAAAACTCTTTTCATGTTATAAACTTGGATACATTAAATCATCGAGGATGATGATTCATATAGGGGGAGATATGTTACAATCCCAATTTTGATTATGTTTAACTTTTACTTTTCATGTGATTAAATGGGTAAATAATCATAGGATAATGATTTGGCGTTTGGGGAAAATGTCAAGATAAATCATTGATTATATGGATTATGATTAATGCTTAGATTTAGACATGAGATTACATGTTGTTAAGATTATGTTAGCATGATGTTTAATGATTTAATGATGATACATTGATCATAGTTTGTATGAATGTGAGTGTAAGTAGGAAAAGAGATTTCCAATTCCAAGAAGGAAAGGAGAGTATCACCTGGGAGAAGGAAATAGATGTTGGGGAAAAGGTAGGTTGTCATTTGAGTTTCAAAGTTCTTTACATGAACCTTCGCGAGACAGACTATGTATTAGTATCTACGCTTGTTTAGTTGATCTCAATTTAACTATTGTCGTATTGATGAGTATAGTTTTTGATGTCAAACCCTGTTCGACTTGGTCTTCTCAGATATAAGTTTTTAGAGGTAACTATTGTCACCATTCTTCTCGTCAGGAAGTTTTCGACCATGTCCCTTTTGCTTTGCTTAATGACTGGCGCTGACATTAGCAAAAAGGTTGGGAAGGGGGAGATGATCTCGAGCCCATTGATGCAACTTGCAAATGGTTATTATCATCTTTCTTAGAATGATATTGCTACCATTGAAGTTGATATTTTATATTTATTTAATTATATATTTTAATAATATATATATTATGTCTCTCTTTTGTGTTTTAAAACACTTACCAACTTGAGATAAGCTTTCAACGGTTTTGATAACCATGACTACGTTGGTGGTGCAACAAGGTGGCACACGTCCCATACTTGTCCACATAAAGTGGGAAGAGTGGGAGGTATCTTCGGCCAGTGGGTGGCTGCATGCTCTTTTCGGGGAGCTTTCCTTGGTATGGCCATCTCGTTGGTTGTATGGATGGGGTGGTGATTATTGTTTTTGGCATATTGTGTTTTGGGGAGAAAGTAGACTGCGACGGGAGAGGAAAAAAGGATAGGAAGAACTCGAGCTGGGAGCTACAGACCAGAGGTGGACTGTATTAATATCTTAGCAGGTAGCTTTCTCAACCATGGTTGAAGCCATGATGATGGATACATGGTATCCTTGCTTTATATGTATATATTTGCTTATGCTTTCGAATGGCTGATAAGCCGATACCATTTCTTTGTTTCCTAATGGATACTTTATATCATAGCCTTTGTATACTGTAATGTATAAGGAAAGGCATAATAGGCCGAGGGTCTTATTATAAGTTTACTTGTTTTGAATAGCTGGAAACAAATGTTTTGCTATTATATTCTTGACAGTCGGTTTTGACTATGTGCTTAACTATTATACTTTTGACAGTCGGCCTCGACTATATGTTTGAATGATATACTTTTGACAATCGGCCTCGATTGTATGTTTGAAATATATACTTTTGACAGTTGGCCTCAAATGTATGCTTGAACAATATACTCTTGATAGTTGACCTCTACTGCATGCTTAAAGCTTGACTTTTAATAGTCGGTCCCGACTGAATGTATCGATTGTAATGGTGATTTCTATGCAATTCTTTTCTTTAAAGAACACGACTACATTGTGAACACTACCAAGATTAGAACAGGGTGTCACAGAGGTGCAAGCCTGAAGATATTATTATTTCAAGAGGCATAGAATAATACTAGAATTTAAAACCCTCCTTTTGACAGTCGGGCAAAGTCGGGGGTTAACACCCGAGCCCAAGTACGAAGTGAGTGGTCTGTATGATATCTATATTGTTTAATATTGACTAATGATTATCTTAATATGTTAACAAGACTATGTTTGGCAGAATCTTGGGCCTCTAAATAGATTCGAAATATGCCATTCAATATTATCTTATGACTATAGAATGGTAAGCAATTTGTTTGAAAGCTTAGCCATAAGTTATGTTTATGAAGTATGTCAAGAAACCATTTGTGGTGAGGGACTCTTCATTATTTCCCTTAGGTATGTTTTGGGATTTGAAAGATGACTCCTAAGTATATTACATGCATGCATATTGAACATGCAAATCTTTTTATAAGATTGTGATTGTCTTGTATCAGACATTAAATTGTCAACTTGGATTAGAGATGAATACAAGAACTACATTAACTATCTTGGGCAAACTTAAAATGTCTCGTCATAATTATTATCCGTGTCAATACTAGACACTCGAAACTAGAGAATATTTACATAATCAAACTTTTGGATCTTGAAATAGAGTGACGTGGAATCACATATTTCCCGTTACAGTGGCAATGGGTAAACTTCTCAAAAAAAAGGAAGACCTCTATGTGAAACATTTTGGTCTTGTACTTCGGATTTTGAAGTAGATATTGAAAGTCAGTAAGACTATGGAATGAGTTAAACAAAACTTATTGTTGGATGAGATAATTTCTAAGTCGAGTTAGATGTGGGTGAACAATCGACTACGTTCATTATGAAATGCTTATATATGAAATCTTTGGCCAAAGTAATGCATCCGTCTCTGCATGCATTAGTTGATTCACTGTGCTCCAAATGGCATAACCTTCCAGTAGTGTCATACATAGTGAGAGTGGATCTATAGTCGTGTGACAGTGAAGAGTTATGAAGGATAAAACACTAGAGACTCAATGGCAAACCTATCAGTTCTTTGTATCTATTCCCTTCGTGAAGGGTAGGGCCACTTCTAGGTAGGAAGTTGTGCGGGGGACTGCCAATTTGTGGTTGGAGGAAAAGCACTCGGGGTGATGCTCTCCTTCCCAAGAAGAAGACATGCCAAGACTTATGAAGATAGATATCAAAGATCTAGATGCAATATATTCTATTATGACTTGATAGTCAATTTCTATGTAAACTTGACATTATTGCCATGAGCAAAGCATTAAATGATTGTAAAGTGAAGGAAACTCACTAGCATGCTATCGTTGAACATGTTATACTTTTTTAGTTTGAAAATATTAAAAAAAAAAAGTATATGCTTTTTATGTAATCATTGCGCAAATGATTAGTATGTGTTATACATATGATTATGTTAACCATGATCTTTATTTACTTGATGGTAAAATGGAAATGTAATTTCCGAGTAATATGTGGTGACATGTTACAAAGTCAACCCATGCATATCTTTGTTGCTATAGTCTAGTTGTGGAGAAGTAGTAGCAATTGGCAGCGCACTTCAGATAGGAAAACAGAGGAAGCCTTGCATAAACATCTTGAAGTTGGCCCGTTTTTCCTTCATCATAGGGTGACACCAAATAAGATAGCAATTGTCTTATGTGTTGTTGGCAAGTCCTTTAATCATCCCTGGGCTGAAATATCCCTAGACTGAGTTGTATCTTTGAACCATTTTTTCTTTCCACAGAGTTATCATTTATTCACATTTTACCACAACAACATAAGATAGCACAGAGGTAATTGATGTTTAAAAGTAACAAGACACTGAAAATAGCAGATGTTCTATTCCTCATGTGTATCTGCCTGCAAGCAAACCCTCAATGGCTTTATGTCAAAACTGCAGATGTTTTATATATATCCACCTCTAGATTTTGCCTTGGTGAAAGTATGACCTGCACCCTTCAAACCACTGCCTGATGATAATTTCGCAACCTCAATTCTAGATGGTGATTGTACACCGCATCGCCTAAGGTATGTTACTCTGTGCCATCACCTTATCCTGAAATTGACAACAGATTTAACCAGTTAACACAACTCGCTCCTATATTGAAGTCGCCAAGGAAAGGAAATTGGGTTTTCATCCAATACCTCAAGTGCGTCAGGAAACCCCAAGTTCATTGACTTGCTCAAATTTGAAAATCAATCAATGTCACATAAAAACTGGATGCTCTAAATGAAGAAAATTATTTGCTTGTATAACCCTCCCATATAGGTCACAGGGGCCCAAAATGAGCACCGACATTTGAAATTCGAATTATTATTATTATTAGTGGTGTTGAAAAACACTATTTCTAAATTAAAAATATAACTTATTCAAGTGAGGGAAAGAGGGGACACAATAGTCCTCCCTTTTCCAAATTGCTTGCCCTCAAGCAATTTTAGATTTAGATGATAAAAAAATTTTGCTCCTTCCTATGTCGCATCCTCAAGAGGCAATTTTTTTCATTTCACCAAATATTCCAGAATGACCTTATTCTTGAGTTTCTTCTCTCTCATATCTATTAAGATAATATTTAGATAATGGTCAATCTTTTCAGTCTTTAGCTTAGTTCTTATCAGCTTTGCTTTGTTAGCTTCAGCTTTTTGCTTTATGTAAGCTGGTCGTCTATTCTTAGTGTTTGTCTTCTCTATATAAAGAGCATTCGCTCTCTCATGTAATCATCCAACTATATTCAATATAAATCTTTATAGTTTATATAACATGGTATCAGAGCTTAGGCTAGAACTTGATTAGCTTTAGCAAAAAAAAAAATTAATTATCAAATAATAGAAAATGCGTTCTTTCATAGTTTTTCTCTGCGTTTTGAACCGAATATCGGCTCTCGAAGGTCACATTTTCTATCTGATTCGCAAGTTTTTTATCGTCATCTGTGTTTTCTGAAGATGCGTCAATTTTTAGGTCATCTCTGAAAAACTCACGATTTCCAGTGGTTCTTTTCACCGTTTTTGAAGATTATTCTTGGCACTTGTTTTTATTTCTGCAAGATATCTAGCTTTTCCGCAGATTTAGTTTGGACACAATTTTTCTGAGCTTCGCATTTTTTGTCTGGTGTTTTTCTTCTAATGGATTTCATCGATTCTGGCTTTAGTCTTTAAAGATTGGTGCGTATATCCTCAAGCATTGTTCAAGGCAACGTTCAGTAGTAAAGGCTTCTATGGCCGCGGTTACAACATAGTGAATTAGCATACCATTGCCGAGTCTGTGCCTAATACATCATCCTTGGTTAGCGATATATGTATAACAATGTTCATCATCGATGTTGGTTGCATTCCATCAACTTCTGTGGTCGGCTATATGTTAAGTCGTGGGCTTCTGGCATTTTTTGACGTGTTTGTGAATTCTATGGTGATGTGGAGGTTATAGCATTAGTTTGCTATTTATTTGAGGCGTCGTAAGGGTCGTTGTGTGTTGATTGGCAGTATTCAACGACATCTTATGTTCTGGTTGCTGGAAAGTATCCTTGGAATCTGTGCTGAACTGTGCCTCGGGATTTGCATCCAGCAGACATGCAAATTTTTTTTTCTTTGAAATCTGTGTTCGGATCCTCTGAATCTATGCTATCCATACTCTTGAGATCTAAGTTTTGAAATCAGTGATTCAGATTTGTCTCGAGATCCATACCTCGAAGTATGTGTGTAGGACTTTTGAGTCAGTATATTCCGTGTGTTTAGAATCTGTACTCGTGCAAGGGGTCCTTTTTCCCTATTTGTGCCGTCTATCTGCTTCCGTATCTGTGCCCACTACTTATAATTCATTTTTTTCATGTTTTGAAAAACATAAAGCATGGCATCTTTGACGAACATTCTGTTGGAGAGCAGTCAGAAGTTCAACGACAAGAATTACAACACCTGGGAGCAGCGCATGATGACTATCTTCGAATATCGACGTCTTGACCAGCTAGTTCTGGGGACAACTACATGTCCTCAAGTGGTGGGTAAAGATCAAGAAAAATAGGATGAGCAAAATCGTGAAGTAGTGATGCTTATCAAGTTGTCAGTGACCGATGATCAGCTACCTCAGGTTCCGTCTAGGAAATCTGCAAAAGAAATCTGGGATTTGTTAAAGGATCTTCATGAAATGTTTGACAAGAGCCATGCATTCTTTTTAAAGAACATGCTCTTTTCGATCATGATGGATGAACAGATGTCTCTGCAGGAGTATCTCACTAAAATCAAGGACATCCGTGATTAGTTGACGGTGATTGGTCGAGACATGGACGAGGAAGATATGGTAGTCATCACTCTGAAAAGCTGACCATCTGCTTACGAGCAATTTATCAAGACTCTTAACATTACTTCAACTAATGTTACTTTGAAGTTTCTAGAACTGTGCAACAAACTCTTGCAGTAGGATCGTTGGAAACAACAATTCGGTAACAGTGCTACTTCCTCCTCAGAACAGGCATTGCCAAGTCCTTTCAGCAGAATCAGGGTTCCAATTAGCCCCCTCAGCCATTTAGTCATGGTCAGTCACAAGACCCTTCCAAGAAGTACAACATCCAGTACAATTACTACCACAAGTTTGGCCATATGAAAAAGGATTGCAAGAAACGCTTGGTTGCTGAACAGTCCAAGTCTAAAGTATCAACACCTTCAGCACATGTCACACAACATACTGTATAGAAGGAGTCTGCTTTCTACGCCTTCTAGGCCATCTCTTCTGCCTATTTTTTCAGTTGCTTGTGGACCCGTCTTTCTCATTTTCGGTTGTCACTAGTCAGGGGGGCAACTTTGTTTTAGTTAGTGGATTGATCATTAAGGGGGGGTATTAAGATAATATTTAGACAATGATCAATCTTTTTAGTCTTTGCTTTTCAGTCTTTAGCTTAGTTCTTATCAGCTTTGCTTTGTTAGCTTCAACTTTTTGCTTTATACAAGTTGGTCGTCTATTCTTAGTGTTTGTCTTCTCTATATAAAGAGCATTCGCTCTCTCATGTAATCATCCAACTATATTCAATGTAAATCTTTATAGTTTATGTAACAATATCTATGATTGCCTCGGACTCAAAAATCAATTTCCTTTCATCATCAAGTGGAAAACTCCAAGCAAGGGGTGATATGCTGTCCCAACACCTTCTTAAAATGAGATACATGAAAAATATTGTGAATCTTGTTGTTTGCTAGTAGCTCCAGCTCATATGCTATCTCTCCTACTTTCCATGTGATCTTGTAAGGCACATAAAATCATGGCTTAGGTTTCTCCATACCCTTCTCTTTGAGCGAGAATTGCCTATAGGGCTGCAACCTCAAGAATACCAAGTCTCCAACCTCAAACGTCCTCTCCAAAAGGTGGTGATCAACATACATCTTTTGTTAATTTTGGGCTTGTTGTAAGTTCTCTTTGATTGCATTCAAAATATTCATACTTTGTTGTACCAAATATCTAGCTTCAAGAACTCTGTTGTTTGAAAGAAGCAAGTCCACAAATGATAATGCCTCATAACCATATAGTTCTTTGAAAGGAGTCATACCTATCAACTTATGATGAGTGGAATTGTAGCAAAGTTCCCCAAGATGAAGCCACATGATCCATGTTGTTTGTTGCTTTGTAACATAATTCCTCAAATACCCTTCAAACCATTTATTCACAATCTCTATTTGTACATCCGTTTGAAGGTGATAGCTAGTGCTTAGAGTCAATTCTGTGCCTATCAATCAAAAAAATTCTTATCAAAATAAATTAATGAACCTACTATCCGTGTCACTAACAATATTTCTAGGCGGCCCATGTAATCTAAACACCTCTCTAAAAAATAAATCAACCACTTGTGGAGCTCTATATTCAGAAGATATATCATAAAAAATGAGCATACTTAGTGAGTCAAAAATACAATCCTTATCCTGCACTCGTGGAAGACTAGTGATGAAATCCACAGAAATACTCTCCCATTCTGATTTGGAATGAGTAGGGGCTGCAACAAATTGGCTGGGAAAGTCTACTCTACCTTGTTTTGTTGACAAATCAAACACTCTCTAACATGCTTCAAAACATCCCCCTTGAGGCCTTTACAAGAAAACCACTCTCTCACTTGTCTATATGTTTTGTAGTACATATGATGGCCCACCAATGGAGTGTCATGACATGCCCTCAAAATCTTCTCTTTTATCTTCGATCCTAGGACAAGGTACGCCTGATGCTTATAGAAAATGAGCTCATCAATCACCTTGCACCTATCATCTTGCAACTTACCATCCAAAATATCAATAGCAAGTGTAACCTTGGCATACTCAACTAGTATAGAAACTCTCTAATCAATAGACATGTCAATCATGGAACATAAATAAGACTTCCTAGATAATGCATCAGCCACCACATTATTCTTCCCCTTAACATACTCAACATCAATATCATAAGCATGCAACTTACTTACCCACTTCTGTTGTCTATCATTCAAATCTTTTTGATTGAGGAAGAAATTCAAACTATTGTGATATGTTTTCATCACAAATCTCTCACAAACCAAATATTACCTGAACTTAGCCAATGCATGCATGATGGCTAGCATCTCCTTGTCATAAATAGAGAAACTCCTCTCTAACTCCTTGAGCTTCTGACTCTCAAATGCTATATGGTGTTTATTTTTGCATCAATACCGCTCCAATACTCTCTCTTGAAACATCACACTCCAAAACAAATGGAAGTGAAAAATTTGGAATAGCTAATATAGCACATGTACTCATTATCTCCTTGAGCTTATCAAAAGCTCTTTGTGCTAACTCACTCCAAGAGAAAGCTCCCTTCCTAGTTGAATCCATCAACGTGGTAGCCAACTGTGAAAACCCTTTGACAAATCTCCTATAATAGCTGCAAAGTCCCACAAATCCTCTCAAGTGTGATAAAGTCCTAGGTCAAAGCCAATCCATTATTGCCTTGATCTTCTCATCTACACTGACGTTTTAGACACTAATTTTATGCCCTAAATATAAAATCTTAGTCAATCCAAACTCGCATTTGGATGCCTTGGTGAAAAGTGATTACTGCTCAAGTATACCCAATACCTCATCTATATGTCTCAAATGATCCTCCCAAGTCTTTCTATAGATCAATATGTTATCAAAGAAAACCAATACAAATTTCCTCAACTGCTTAACAAATATTTGGTTACAAGACTGAAACGTGGTCAAAGCATTTGCCAACCCAAATGGCATGACTAGAAACTCATAATGCCCATTGTGACACTTGACAGTTGTTTTGTGAACATCCTCCTCTCTCATCTATATCTGATAGTACCTAGATTGCAAATCAATCTTGGAAAAATATATTGTGCCATAAATCTCATATATCAACTCATCGATCCTAGGAATTGGCTAGCGGTTCTTGATTGTTTTCTTGTTGAGTGTCCTCTAGTCAATGCACATCATCATAGTACCATCCTTTTTCTTAACCAACACAATGGAGGAAGAAAAAGGGCTAGAGCTTCGTCATATGTGCCCCATATATTACAACTCCTTAATTGCCTTCTTGATCTCTTACTTGTACCTCCTTGGATGATGATAAAGTTTAATGATGACTAGCTTTGATCCCTCCTCCAACTTAATGACATGCTAATATTTCCTATCTGATTGTAACCTTGGAGGGTAAAAGTTTAGAACTGTGTTACACTTTTGGCCAAATAAATAGTTTCTATAGAAACTATTTCACCTTAAATAGTTTTGAGAGAAAATGTTTCACCCGAAACCACGTAGCACTTACATAGCAAAAAGAGTTTCGCTTGAAACTTTTTCGCCTGAATTTTTTAAATTTATAAAATCTGATTTCCATTTTGAAAAGGGTGTTTATTTACATAGAAAGTTTCAAGCGAGAGAGTTTCATTCAAAACTTTTCCTAGCTATACCATCTTGCTCGAAATTGTCCATGTGGCAACCAACCACCCATTTTCAACAAGTTGAACAAAACTTCAACTCCAAATTTCTCCAATCAAAAAATATTTTTATGAAAATTTGAAGATACACTTTAGTAGATCTTGGAGTCTAGAATTTATAAATATATATTTTTTAATATTTTGATTAGGTCAATTAGAATTATTTTAAAATTTATTGCAAGTAGATTTATTATAATCAAACATGCAACAGGTTAAAAATTAAAAATATATATTAAAATATACTTAAATTTTTTTAAAAATATATAGTACACTAGAGGAGAGAATCCTTTCCAAGAGGGTATAATTTTTTTAACGATAAAAAAATTTAAACAAAAGTTGACATCTCATAAAACTAATGCCAATTTGAATAAATTTGACTTAAAAAAATTATTAAAAAATAAATATTCATCAAAAATTAATTTTTTTCTCTATGCACTAGATTTTCAAGTTAGAAAAAAATTTTCATCTTTTAAAAATTTGTTTTAATTTTTGTGATGTCCCATTAACCTCACTTTTAAAAAAAATTTCAACAATTAAATTTATGCTCTTAAATTTGTAAAAAATATATATCCAAATAATTTTTGAAAAATTAAAAAAAATAAATATAAACTACATTAAGAGTTCTACATTTCATTAGTTTATAATTGTATTTGTGTTGGCCATTTCCTTTATAAAAGTGTGACATAGTTATGAACTTTTACCCTAGAGGAATATCACTAAATATCATGTTATGCTTGTCCATAATCGATTGAATATCAATATGAGTAGTCTTTTCATCTGTGGGTGAAAATCCATTGGTGAACAAACATTGTGTCACCCAATCAACATGTCTTAGAGGCGAAAAACTCTCTCCATTCTCATGGCTAAAGCAATCCTTGGTGCTCCATTAGACAAGCCATGAAGAACCACCTCCTTACCCTTTGATTTGAATTTCAGCTCCATAGTCTGATAGTTCCAAGTAATCTGGCCAAGTGAATGCAACCATTGCATACCCAAAACTACATCTGTCTCACCAATGCCAACCACATAGAAGTTGTCACACACTATGTGCCTCCCCAAGGTGATGTCAAGTTGTTGGATCCTTTGTGTGCATGAAATAGTAAATCCATTAGCCAAAATCACATCAAACCCCTCAAAGTTATTTGTTTTCAATTTCATCCTAGTCACCAAACCCTCATTAATGAAATTATGGGAAGCCCCACTAGCAATCAAAACTGTCACCTTATGTCCCTGTAACACTCCTTGCACACAAAAAGGATGATATCTAGGTGCTTCTGAAAGAGTGGCAAGTGTACCTATTGAAGACTCTTCTCCTCCTTGATCCTCATGCTCCACCTCATCCAAAACAATCTTGGGTTCGAAATCTTTTGCTTTTGAATCCTCATCGCAGACATCATCTATGTAGTGTACTTGTCCCTTCCCCAAGCATCTATGTCTTGGATCCCATGGCTCTCTACAAGTAAAGCACTTCTTCCTCCGAAACTCATTCTTAGTCTCTTCCATCTTGCTTGGTGCACTATTGGGATAAAACTTGTTCTTGGTTATGCAGTCCTCCAAATTCAAAGCCCTTTGGATAGCACCCTGTAGAGATGTCGGCTCAAAAGCTCTAACCAAACCTCAGAGTGACTCTGATAATCCCTCAATAAACAAAAACATGAGTCTCCTCTCTATAACATCTAGTACCATGGCTGATACCCGTTCAAATTTTGCTACATAATCCTCTACTGAACCATGCTGCCTCAAACATATCAACTCTCTGAAATGCATCTCCGAATCCATCCTATCAAACCTGTCTATGAGCCTCTGTGTAAAATCAACACATGCCACAAAATGGAAAAGAAATAAAACAATTAGAAATTTATTGAGGGACATTATCATTGCTGAAAAATTGGTAAAACACAAAATATTCTGTGGATGTGCTTTTTCATTTATGGAGATGAACTTCAACAAGGTTATCCTTATAAGTATATTAGACTGGGAAGAACCACAACTATGGAGATTGAAAGGTTAAGGAATATGTGTTATTGCAAATTAAAAAAAAAGGAATTTTAAAAAAAAAAAGAGCATTAACCTATACACTCAAAACATGGAAAAGGGTCACGCAAAAACCGTTTAAAAAACTATTCCAACTCAGATTCCAAGAATAGTTTATAAAGGCGAAGCATATACCTTGGAAATGATTCTCCACGTAGAATCATGTACATCTTTTGCAATAGGCTATTGAAATAAGTCCATCTTAAACAAAGCAAAATGTGAAACTTTTTTCGGTAGAATTTGAAAAAACTTGCATATAATACATTTCAAAACCTAATCCTTTAACAAAAATACTTAACTGATATTAATCGATTACAATGCAACATGATCCTAATGATGTATAAAAGGAAAATTAATAAAATAAAAATGGCAACAAAAATGTCTAAAAATTGGACCTAAACATGAGGACAAGAATGCTATGGTCAAACATCAGATTTGATAATAGCAGATAAAGTTGTTTAACATTGCTTGTAGGAAGAAAGGAAAGCACTGTCCACTCAAGCAGCACCATTAAGACTAGTAAGATGCACGATAAATGTTACCAATGTGATAGAAGACCTAGTCAAGGATGATGCGGCCAATGAAGACAAATATGAATCAATGTGATAGAAAGCCTAGTCAAGGAAGACCTCCACAAGCAACTTCTCAACATTTTTACAGACTCCCATAGATTACAATCCTTCCACAATTGAACACATAGTTAGAGTGATGATATTACGAAAGCAGCTCTCCATTTATCATTCTTATGGTGTAAGACATAATTAGCATGACAAATAGAGAAAACAGCATTAGATGGCCTTCAATAATAGTATTACTTAATACTACTATGCTTAAAATTTAATAGTCTAGGAATAAACATAGTTTCATTTTAACTACAATAAAAACCCTCATATCTAACCTGTGGAATTTCTCAATTCTCACACAATTACAACATAATAAAAAAATGGCTAGGGATATGAAACTCTAAAAAACCTGCAAGTGCAATCACCTATCAAAAAATATCACAGGGACTCCAAACCCCCAAGACAAGTTTACATTGTTCTTTGCCCATCAAACTACTGTAATTCATGAAAGCAAGGTTCACATGCCACAGTGGATATACCAAGATTGTCCACCTCATGAGGCTGACCTATTAGTCTTCCAGAGTACAAAGGTCATATCAAGGCCTCAAAAGACAAAATAATACAAGGAGCCAATTTTATGTAATCCTATGTCCCAATAATATAATGCAGATGCCAAGATCTAAATAATATATTGAATCGACTGGAGAAGATTATTACAATCTCACTAACATGAATATGGAAGGCTTGGACTCAGTAAAATAAATCTCAAGATCTAATAAATTGAATCGAATGAAAGCATCATGATTTCAAAATTCACAAGGAAAAAAATTAAGCACAGCACAGAGTGTCAGTTTCGTACCATAATGAAACCTGTGTTCAAATCCTGTCCATATTAACCGGATAAATTATCACATCTATTTTTGTTGTGCACAAGGTTAGGGTTTAATAAGTGACAAATGATAAATCTAAACTTGAGATTGAAATTCAATACTGTTTAATAAGTGAAAAAAAAAACACTCGGATCTATATTTTCCAACAGATTAATAATACGCAACACAGTCATTACAACCTACATTTACACCAGAAACCACAACACAAACCCTAATCACCTCTAAAAATGGAAAACCCTAACAAAAATTTAATCAGCGCTAAAGAGAGAGATTAAAACCTGGCGTTGAATGTCCTTGTCTTGCTTAGGATGACTCTCGTAATTCTCACCATTTCCATCATACCTCCTGTCGAAGTCAGACATTTTTCCTTTTATATTTCCTTCCCCGCTTCGCTTCTCACTTCCTTTGATCAAAACCGCGATAATGCGGAGAAGAGATCAATCGATATCTGGATTATAATTCCGATACTTGAAAATACTTGTAATGAATGTAGCCGATGTGAACAAATAATATATATACAGTGAATATGTGCCTATTCGTAACGTCGGCTTTCATAAAAATAAATATATGATACCCCGTCAGTTTAGCGTGTGTTCGTGCGGTTTTTAATTTAGTAAAAAGCGTTGGTGGGTTTTTATGGCAAGAGGCGTTTACAATGACAACAAGGGGTCAGCGTAATGGTGGTATTAATAAAAGAAGTTATTTTTATCAAAAATTTGACAATCATAATATTAGTGCACATATTTTTATAAAAAAAGTTTATTGAGAATTTCTTTAATTGTTTATTTTATTATAATTATAAGGTTTAAATTGAAATATTTGTATTTGATAATATTTAATTATTTTTTTATGTACTAGTTTAAATTAATAAATTTCTTATTAAAATATTCTTATTTTTGTTTATAATCATTTTTTCAAGATTATAATTTTTTAAAGAAAATCAATCTAATGTGAGGGCTACTATCCTAATAAATAATAATAACCATATCATTTACTTCACAATACTCTTAATCTAATGTGAGGGGAGCCCTAATGAATAATAATAAAGATTTCCTCATTACGGAAGGTCACTTTTTGTTCTAATGTTGTAATTTAACCATTTAAATTTTTAAAATATGAAATATATATTTACGTGTACACAAATTTTTTAGTACTCATATTTTAATAATTATTTTTTGATTAGGAAAGGATAAATATAAATAAAAAATTAGTGTAGATGAACTATTATTTTAATATATTTTAAATGTTTATTTAAATATTTAGTAAAGTTTTAAAATAAAAAAGAATAAGTAAACAAAAATATAACCACAGTATATTACAAATTAGTATATTTATGTTTAAAAAAATATATCAAAATACATCCACATATATCTTTTTGAGGGGCTTATTCCAATTAAATGTGGTAAATCAATTAAAAATAAATATACTAGTGTAGATAAAATACATGATGGTGCGAAAAAACAAGTCTGCAAATTATCGACGGGTGAAATGGAAGAAGGAAACACCGTGTGCAGAAACCCCAATCGAAGGCATGAGCAAACAGGTCCAAATAAATCTAGATGATGAAGCCAAAAAAGACAGAGAGGTCCTCGGCAACCAGGCGATAATCGGGAGACCTCTAGGGCGGAAGCTTTCCAGAAAAGAAATCACGAACTGGGTACTGGATAATTGGAAATGGCCGTGTACCATCAAATTCTTACCAATTTTTTTTTTCATGGTCCTTATGCGCAGTCAGGAGGAGGGCGACCTAATCCTCTCTTTCAACCAATGGCAAGTAGAAGACTCATTCCTTTTCATCCAAAAATGGAGTCCTCTATTCGATCCTTGCAAAGCCAGACCGGTAGAGAACCCCCTTTGGTTCAGACTATACAATCTCCCTACAGAATTTTGGTCTAAAAATTGTTTAAAGAAAATTGGGGATTCATTCGGAGCGACAGTCGAGATTGACAAGGAAATTCTTGACAGTGATTCCTTCCTCTACACACGAATTAAGGTTGCCACCATTGATTCATTGCTAGAATCCATCAAGATTGCATCAGCTTTTGGTGAAAGGTTGGTTAAAATTGATCAAGAGCAAATGAAATTCTTTTACCTCTCCTGCGGAAGCAGAAATCACAGATCCAAGAGTTGCCCTAAAAACACAAAGAAGGAATGGAGGAAAAAAGAATCGATTCCTAGAAACTCGATCATCACCCCGGAGGCCGCCTCTTCTATGCCACCTCTGGAAGATGTCATGCCAAGGCCTACCGAAGCTCATCAAGAAGCCCCTAGGTTGGCTGCTCTGACAGCAAACCCTTCCCTTTCTGTGATGGAAGCAGAAGCTCCAATACACACCAACCCGGCTGCTCAGGCTAACCCTAACCTCTTGGACGCAGAAGATAACTTCGATTGGTATGATTCCATGGAGGAAGATGAGTTCGGAGAAGCAGATATCCGATCAGTCAGTCAGGATGCAACCAAAATCCTAAAACCAAATCTAAATGTTAAAGGGAAGAAGAAAGGCCGAAAACCAAACAAAATCCTAAGGGAGGAGGAAGTGGCCAGGGGTGGTCAAGCTACCCTAAAGAATTTCATAAACAATACCAAGGGAGGAGATACCTCCCTTGGGAAGCAATGAAGATTTTGAGTTGGAATGTCAGGGGCCTAAATGCCCCTGACAAACGACGCTTGTTGAAGCGTCACCTTCAGACCTTCGGTGCAGCTATTGTCCTCCTCCAAGAAATTAAACTCTCCAAAGATGAGAGCGACGCTTTCTACAGATCATGTAGAGGCTGGGAAGGCCTTTCTGTCCCGGCCCAAGGTGCCTCAGGAGGTATGTGTGCTTTTTGGAATCCTAGAACTGTAAATTTGTCAATGTTGGGCTAGACAAACAACTGGATGGCTATGGGGGTCAGCGACATCCTGTCCCACTCTCATTTCATCCTTTGAAATGTCTATGGACCGATCAAAACACCAGATAAACTAGCAACCTAGGCCTCAATTTAGCTTTCATGGAGAACCACAAAGAAGATTTCTGGGTGTTGGGAGGCGACTTCAACACGGTACTCTCAATCAAAGAAAAAAGAGGGGGTCTATGCCACATAAGCCAAAGCCAAAAAGATTTCAACCTTTTTTAGAAGAAAACAACCTAATGGACATTGCACCAAAGAATGGAATTTTTACTTGGACAAACAGAAGAAAAGGTTTCACCAACATTGAGAGCGTCTGGATCGTTTCCTTATATCCTCTAACTTCTTGTCTGAAGTTGCGACAGATTCTCTCATCCTACCAATTTCAGGTTCCGACCACTTCCCAGTTTTGATTGCCTTCATGAGGACTCACCTCCCCCGAGATGTCCGTTCAAATTTGAGAAAATGTGGCTAAGGGATCCATCCTTGAAGGATTTGGTCAGCACCTGGTGGAAGGAAACCAAAGTTCAGAAAGGTTCAAAGATGTTCATCATAGCAAAAAAATTGATCGAAACTTCCTTTAAGAACATCTTTAAAGAGAAGGAAAGAATCGAACCTGAGCTAGAAGCTTTAAACTCAGTCGTAATATCTAAAGGTATGACGGGGGAGGAATTCGAAAAAGAAAAAGAACTAACAAAGATCCATGATGAACTCCTAGCCAAAGAAGAAGTTTTCTGGAGATCCAAATCCCGGGAAACATGGCTGAAAGAAGGTGACCTTAACACTAAATTCTTCCATAACTCCACAAGGCAGAGAAAAAACTTCAATCGGATCACTAAAATCTCAAGCTAAGAGGGTGCTGATCTGTCTGACCCAACGGCAATACAAATAGAAGCGGTCTCTTTTTTCCAGTCACTCTTAACAGAGGAGGTCTCCTCTGAACAGCTTCAAGCACTGTTCCTGGCTTACATCCTGCCCACAATCTCAGAGGAAGACAATGAAATGCTTCTAGGACCTATCTCCAAAGAGGAACTCAAAATTGTAGTGTTCCAAATGGCACCAGATAAAGCCCTGGGCCCGGACGGCTTCCCGGCCAGATTCTACCAAGAATTTTGGGACATCCTAGAAGATGACATCTAGAAAGCGGTGGAAGACTTAAGGACTTCCAAAAGAATGATCAAGGACATAAACAACACTTTCCTGGACCTAATTCCAAAAAAAGCAGATTTCAGCTCTTTCAACGACTTCTGACCCATATCCCTTTGCAACGTCATTTACAAAATTGTGACAAAAACCTTGGCAAACAGGCTAAAAAACATTCTTCCCTCCATAATATCCGAAGAACAAAGCGGCTTCACCCCGGGAAGGAATATCGTTGACAGCATCATTATGGCTCATGAGACAGTGCACTCCATCACCTCAAGCAACCAAAGCAGCATGATACTGAAGCTCGATATCAGCAAGGCCTACGACCGAGTTAACTAGCAGTTCCTAATGAAAATAATGGAAAGATTTGGCTTTTACAAATAGTGGATTGATTGGATCTTCAACTGTATATCGACGGTTCGATATTCAGTTCTAGTAAATGGAAGTCCATGTGGTTTCTTGGATCCTTCCAGGGGCCTTCGTCAGGGAGACCCACTATCGCCTTTCCTCTTTGTGATAATGGTTGAAGCTTTGGGGCGAAGCATCCAACATTTAGTCCAAAACAACTGGTGGAGAGGGGTACTGATCACGGATGGGCTTCCTTCAGCCTCGCATAAGCAATTCACCGATGACACTCTTCTCTTTGTGGCCTCCCAAATCCAGGAGGCAAAGGAGATCGCATCCTTGCTAGATCACTACTCTAAAGCCTCAGGCCAGGTAATTAATCTTTCCAAATCTAACATCTTCTTTTTCAATACATGTAAAAGATTGCAACGCCATATCTTGTCTATTCTTCGTTTTGAGAAGGCTGAGTTGCCAAGTAAATATTTGGGAGTCCCCCTCTTCAAAGGGGCCATGCGATCTATTCTCTGGGAAGACACAATTCAGAAATGCCGATCCAAGGCTTCTTCTTGGAAAGGGAAGTGGCTTACCCTCTCAGGCAAAATCCAAATGATCAAAGCAGTCATCTCAGCGATTCCTATTTACCACTTGAGTAGCAACCAAATAAGTAAAAAGACCAGTGGCATTTTAGACAGTATCCTCAAAAACTTCCTATGGGAAGGGGCAAATGAAGGAAAGAGAATCCCCCTAATTGGTTGGCAAATTGCCTATAAGGATAAGCAAGATGGTGGGGCTGGTATCAAAAACCTTGAAAAACAAAATATCGCTTTAGGGGCGAAGCTGGTCTGGCTAATTTATAAGGAGCCCAACGCAAGATGGTGCAAAATCTTGAGGAAAAAATACTTAGATTCGGAGGAACCTAAGCGGATTCTCACCACCCCTAACCCCCCAAGACGATCACACATATGGAATTTCTTACAAAGTTGCAAATGGCTCATATCAGATCACATCTCCTGGAATCTTCACAACGATTCTAAAGCAAAACTCTAGGAGGATTCGATAAATGGCCTCCCTCCTTTGGCTGATATCCCTAGCTTAAAGAACCATTGGAGAAGGATTGCAGACTCCTTTGGACATTGGGCTGCGGATTATATCAGTGGCGCAGACTGGAACTGGGAGAAAATATCTGCTCTCCCAATAGATAGAGAAGGTGGGGCTGAACTAAAAAAAGCACTCCTAGCAAGGAAGATAATTACTTCAAATAGAGAAGACAAATTGATATGGACCAGATCAAAATCTGGGAGATATGCAATTAAGTTCAGATACAAAATGCAAAATTCTCAGCCACACCCAGAGTGGCCTACGAACTTATGTTGGGGCAAATGGACTCTTCCAAAAGCAGGTGCTTTCTTATGGACAACTTTCCATCGGAGTATACTAACTAGGGACAAGTTCAACCGTCTGGGAATTGCAGGCCCATCACGCTGTGTTTTGTGCTACAATGCTGAAGAAACTGTGGACCATTTGCTAGTTTACTGCCCCTTTGCCACAAAGTGCTGGGACTGGCTGTGAGGCAAGATTGATTGGTGCAGTGCCCTCCCCAACGAGCTAATAGGACTAATAAAAGGGTGGCCAATAGGGCCAAAAGCCCTGTGGTGTGGATTATGGGAAGCCAGTCCCTCTCCTCATTTGGCACATTTGGCGCGAGCGAAACCAAAGGATCTTTAGAGACACATCATCTACTCTGGATGGTGTCTTGCAAAAATTGGAACTTGGCATCACGGAGATCATTAACGCAAGAATAATGGAGTCCTCCCTGACACCGTTTTTTGCATGGGACGGGGAAGCAAGGAAGAGATGGCCAGATCTTACAATTCTAAACCAATGCCAGGATACAAAGAAAATGGAGGAAAGGAAAAGAAAATGTGCTCTCACTAAATGGTCAGCCCCACCCTCGGGAAGGTTGAAACTAAACTTTGACGGGGCTGCAAAGGGTAATCCGGGCACCTCTGGAGCAGGAGTCGTCATCCGCAACCACCATGGACAGTTGATTTGTGGCCTCTCAAAGAAGCTACCCGACGGTACAAATAATGAAGCTAAATTTACAGCCTTGCTAGCAGGCCTCCGCCTTTGCAAAGACCACCACATTACGGATTTAGATGTGGAAGGCGACTCCCTCCTTTGCATAAGGGCAATTACCACCAAAAACACTTCAAGCTGGAGGATGAAATACTTGGCGGAGGCCATCTAGGAATGCTTGGAAAATATGGGGAATGTGTCCTTTGCCCACAGCTATCGAGAAGGGAATAAAGCTGCAAACTTCTTAGCAAATTGGGCCTGCGTACAAGATCAGGATGAGGTTGTGGCAGACTCATGTGATCCCTGGCTAGGATTTCCATTAGATTGACCCTTGACAGCCAATTTGGACAGCATTTCGCACGATCAAGATCTCAAAAATCTCTTTCTTGCGATGGAGGCGTACTAGCTCCCTGAAGCGGTAGCGTTCCCACTCAGAGCAATCCAAGGAGACAGCTTTATTTAGGGCAAGAAGACACCTGATCCATCCAAAAGATGGAGATCGAATGTGAGTGCATATGCAAGAAGAAAACAGAGAGTCTGGAGAACGCCGAAGGTGATGAGGACGAATCCGCGGATGATGATGACGAGCCACATGAGGAATCAAGAATCGCCCAGATTAAACGGCTCTTCACAGCCAACGACGCCATTGCTGCAGCAATCCTCAAGGTGATAGGCGAAGCTAATCTACCCGAAGGTCATGTTCATGATGTAGTCTTCTACGAGGAATTCTTGTCCACCTGTGTGCTCATCCTCGGGAGGAAGACAAGGGGACGCATTTTGGTCAACTCACTAGTGAAGGAAGATATGAAAGAAGCCGCCTACTCAACCATCACTGCCTTCAACAAACGGCCCACCAGGGGATCGATTGGAGGGATCTTCAGTGCGGCTACAGTCAACAATGACCAGAATCCACCGACCGCCTCCGCCCAAGCCCTGGTCCTCCTCCAGGAAGGGATTATGCGAAACAATTTGGAAACCTTCACCTATTTCATAGGCCAGTATGGGGACCTCCTGTCACCACAGCAAGTGGAAAGGGTTGATGAAGTAGCAGATGGGCTAAGAGTGCTGTGGCACTCCTAAATGTACTGGCCAACTATGGCACCTCTATGTTGCTCCCAAAAGCATGATTTTGTATCTCCGTTTATATAAATAAAAGGGAGCTACCCCCTATGGTAGCACTTATCTATCAAAAAAATATATATATATACTAGTGTAGATATATTTTTTTAAATGTAAATACACTAGTTTAAATTAATAAATTCCTTATTGAAATATTCTTATTTGATAATGTTTTGTAATTTATTTATGTGCTAGTTTAAATTAATAATCTCTTATTAGTTTCTACCAAGGAAACTATAGGCGAGGCATGTTCTTAACTCGTTATTAATAATTCTTTTTGCAACCAATGAGAACTGAAATAATTTTTCTATTTAAACAATATTTAGCTATTGTATAGATGCAAATATTATAACAAAATATATTTGAAAAATAATTTTTCTTTAATCTAATTGGCAAAAAAAATTTTACTGGTAATATTGGCTGACCAATGAGTTTTTATAGGGAGTGGTAGACTGACCAATGAGTTTTTATTATCTAGTAATTATTCTATCCAAAATAAACCAATGACAAGAGAATATTTTTTAACGCTAAACAAATATTAAATTTTTCTTAAATCTATATGCAAATATTTGTTGAATAAATCAATGACAAGAGAGTATTTTTTTAAACGTTCAACAAATATTATTTTTTTCCTAAGTCTATATGCAAATATTTTAACAAATATTATTGAAAAATCAATCATCTGTCTTGTTAAATATAGTTAAATATAGTTCATATTATTTAGAAACATATTATGAAATAGAAACTCCATCCATAACAAATATAATATCAACATATTTGAAATGAAATAAAAAATAGAAACTCCATCCTTAAAAAATAGTTTTCTATATTATTATTTACAAATATATTATGTAACTATTTAGAAACATATTATGAAATAAAAACTCCATAAAATACAATCAATATTTTCAAAAGACTGTATCATATGAAAGGAGAAATTTTTAACAAACTCTCAAAATTTATATAAAATTATAATTATATATATTTGGTTTATATGTAATTTTACTTATACTATGGTATGTCATAGTATTTTAAGGGCACCTTTGAATGGATAACTATATTTTTTTTATGAAAGGTAGGGTACTGTCAAATCTAAGCCCTGGTTACATTATTGTTAAACATTATAGGCACTATAATATGAATGAGTTACATAAAGTTATTTTACATATTTATGTTTAAGAATGGGGTTTTCTATATTTACAATTTATTTCAAGGATCTATGTTACTATATGTTACATAAAGTTATTTTTATTATCTAAATGGGGTTATATTTTATTAACTCCTTTAACTTTGTAAGTTACTATATGTGAAACTCCAACATATAGCAATATTTAGCCAACATAAAAATAGTTTTCTATATTATAATTTAAAAAATAGTTAAATATTGTTCATATTATTTAGACACATATTATGAAATAGAAACTCCATCCATAGAAAATATAATATTAACATTTTTAAAATGACAACAAATTAAAACACGACTATTCATGAACATTTTGGCAGAAACTTCGTTGCTCTGCGGCTCTTGTTTTATTTATGTACTAGTTAAAATTTGTTTCTTAGATTAAATATATGTTTAATATTGATGAGGAAATGATTTTTTAGTGAATAGTCTTCATAAATTGATTAGTTAATTTTGAGTTTGATTTAATATTTGTTTATTTAGCATACACACAATGGAGTGAATAGTGAGTGGCTATGGAGGAGGGAGAGTGAGGGAGAGTAAGGGTGCGGCTCTTGTTTTATTTATGTACTAGTTAAAATTTGTTTCTTAGATTAAATATATGTTTAATATTGATGAGGAAATGATTTTTTAGTGAATAGTCTTCATAAATTGATTAGTTAATTTTGAGTTTGATTTAATATTTGTTTATTTAGCATACACACAATGGAGTGAATAGTGAGTGGCTATGGAGGAGGGAGAGTAAGGGAGGGGTTGCTCTTACAAATATAGGAATGTTAATTACTTGATTTTGAGTTTGATTTAATATTTGTTTGGTTAGCATACACTCAAATGGAGTGAATAGTGAGTGGCCATGGAGAAGGGAGAGTAAGAGGGGTTACTCTTATGAGTATAGGATTTTTGTTTTTTGAAGCATTTATAGAGATAGAAAAGAGTTCCATGACACTTGTATGGTTGTCTTGTGGCATATGAACAAATAAATCAATGGTAAAGTTACCAAGCTTAGGGAGGGGTTGGTAGTCATGATGAATAATGATTACCATTTCATTACCATACACAAATTTGACACATTGTTAGATATTTGAGAGGATATCTTAGTTTTGTGTGAGCCAGGGGTATCCGAGATGAACTCCAAATTTGTTAGTTGTGGGAGTAATATGAAATAAAGTGAGTAGTTCCTACAACCTAATTTGAATGGGGAGAAAAATGCAACCTATTTTATCAATAAAAGTAACATTTAAACATTTAAGTGCAACATTTAAAGTAACATAATAATTCTATTAGAGAACAAATATTGAATAAGAAGTTATATTCAATGAGAATTGCTTGTAAACATCTAAAGTAACATAATAATTCAATTAGAGTCAACAAGACAGTCATTTAAAGGCTTATAATTTACAACTAGCCGTTTTTCAGGTAATTCTTTACCATTCTCATCTACCTTGGGTACATACATTGCATGACATGAGAATGGAGATTCAGAAGTTTGGATAATGTGGAGCCATTCAAGCTCTGCAACTTCTGTTCTGCAAGTTAATGCTTCAGATGAACTCATTAGAAAATAATTAGCTTTGGCCTTGGGCATGAGCTCATTACCTTGAGGATCTCGCTTTAGAGGGAGATCACATGTCAGGTTCCTTTTCTGCTTCTTTAAATCTTTTGTCATGACTATGTCAGCAAAAGCAGTTTTAATCTCTGCAAGAGATTCTTGTCCTGCATCAATTTGTTTGGCTAACCAAACTGCATTAACTGGTTTCTTTTTCTTTTCTTTTTCTAGCTTGGATGTATAAGCTAGATCTTGATAAAGCCATGGAAGCTGATATGTATTCTGAATTATAATGAAATCGGAATCAATGGTGAAAGGTTCCCATTGTTGAATTGCTTTGCTTCCAATTACGCCATCATAGCCTTCAACTTCATATTGGACAAATGTTAGATTATCTGTAAAACCATTAAATCCAATTTGAATAGGAGCAATGCAGAATGAGGAACTATCTTCCTTGGTAGAATTACCAAAAGTAATACCTGTAGTGCCTTCAACCCAGGCATCTTTTGGGAAAGCATTGTACCTGGCAATGTTCAAATTTGCTCCAGTATCAATAAGGAATGCTAATGGGTATGCCATTATACCTGGAAAGTGGATTGTCAGGATTATTCCAGGACATGAAGTAGTTGGCTTGGCACTCCTTTTGTAGGCTTTCATCTGGCGGCTACTTGAACCTTCTTCAAAGGTGATGCTGGGTTCACCTTGTTCTTCTACAGCATGATGAATGAGAGGGCTGTAGGGCTTTTCTTCACAGTACAGTTGCTCTTCTGTGAAAGAGGCTTGAGCAAGCAACTGTATGGATCCAACAGAATTGAATTGATTGACAAACTTATCAAGTTTAGGGGATTTCTCCATTTCTTCTGTGAGATAGAAATTTTCTTCATCATCAATTTCTAAAATTTTTGCTTGAGCTTGAGTAACAATCTTTTCAAGAAAGGCTTTTCTATTTCTTCTCCAAATGCGCCTTGCCATACTTCCTGGAGAAGGAGCATTTAGAATGGATCTTTGATCCAAAGGTCTAGATGGCCATGACTGTTGAGCTGGAGATCTGGGAGGCCAAGGCTCTCTTCTTTGTAATGGTTTATAATCATGCTGTTCTGGAATCTCAGTGGGAGAGACCGATAGACCATATTGGAGAATAGGAGATCTCTGAACTGGGAGCTTAGGGGGTCGAGAGGACCCACTTTCAATGGATGGATGAAGTAAGAAATACTTTCTGGATTCTTTCTTTTCTTATCTCTTTTCCTAAAGTATCCTTTTTTCTTGGGATACTTTTGAATTTCTTCTTTTTCTTCTTGTAGGACTTTTCAGAACTGTCACAATTATAACAAGAAGATTTTCCCTTTTCGGGGAACTGATTAGAAGGCATAATCTGGTAGCATACAGATGAAGAAAGTAAAGGTTGTACCTTTCTTATTTCTTTCTTGGTTTTTCCTTCTTCACAGATCTCTTCATTAATCTGTGTTAAGAATTGAACTAACTGTGGATAGGTTAGTTCTTTCATTTCAATATTTTCTGTTACCAGATTCTCAAGAACTTTATTGTGATAGAATTCTCCTATCACAGTACCAAAACTCTTCAGAAAAGTAGTGAACATGAATTCACGATTCTGCTCACGGCCTGACAAATAGAAATTCTCATATTGGACATCACAATATTGTTTAAAATATTTGAGGTCCTTACATTTACCTTTAATAAAATTGTTGTAGGCCAACTTTTCTCAGGTGTCTATTTTTCCAACAAACAGACGTGTCAATTGACCACAGACTTGATCTGTACCTCTGTCTAACAACATTTCTTTGTAAGCATCATCTAGCCTATCCCAGACATGGCGTGCAATACCGGTCATAGCATTCAGAGCCTGCTTTATCACCTGCTTTTCATCAACATCAACATTAGTGGATATATAATTGGTTATCCAGGCTCGCATTGCATCTATACCTCTTGTATTTTCAATATCTTCAAAATGATCAAAATTAACAAGGGGCGGTGTGTCAGCTTTCAGAGTTTGAATATTTTTGAATGGATCAATGGGATTAGATCCATTAGGATTAGAACTAGAACCACAAGCCATTTGGAACTTTCCTTTGGCTTGTTCCTCTGGAGTGGTTTCTCTCAGATTCCCTATAGAGGGATCATAAACCTTTACAATTACAGGCTGCCTAACTTCAGTAGTTAACTTAGGTCCTTCATACTGAGCCTGTAAATATCCCTTTGCACTGGAAGGGAAATTCTTTGTCCTTACAGTCTATTGTTGATGAACTGTATGGGTCACGGAATGAATAGTCCTAGACTCTTCTTGAAGAGCAGACTGTATACTAGAGGATTCTGATTTGATGGAATCACTCATGAGAAGTTGTGATTGTGCAACTGAATGAACTTCTTCAGAGATTTCAGTGAGTCTCTGAGCATTATGCTTTACATGTATATTTGTAGTATTCAACTGAGAACCAAGCACATCACAATCTAATTTTACTTCACTTCTGACCTTTTGCAGAAGTTCTCTCTGTTGATCTAAGGACCGTTGCTGAGCAACCCACCAAGTTTCAGCTTGACTTTTGAACTCATTGTACTAGGCTTTGAGTTCCTGGAGATCTTTGTTAACAGATTTCATCCACTGATCAGTGAGATGCTTTTCCAAACGTTCAAGAGTGAAAATAAGAGAATGGAAATTCTCTTGAGCACTGAGACGTGCTTTTTCAGCCTTGACTACTTCGATCTGATGCCAGATCTTCCTATCCTTAGCAAGGAGCATGGATTTCCTGAGACACAAGTTTGTCCAATTAAGCAATTTTCTTTGGCTGGTACCTTGGGAATTTTTAGAGACAGGAAATAGATGCAAAGGCCAGAAATCAGCTTTATAGGTTCCAGTTGTATCATAAAGGATGAAATCCTTAAAGAGGGGAATAGCACCAGGAATGGGACAAGGACCTGCAGGAGTGGTTATAACCTTTTCATTAGATTCAGAAATATCTTGTTCAGGCATAGTAGCTTGTCTAGATGAAAACATTCAGAAATGGCCAGATCTCGGAGGATTAAAAACAAAGGAGCAGTCTTCACATCTATACAACCCATTATCTAATTCAAAATTTTTTTGATGGGTGCATGAAGAACTAGCAGGAATGGCTGAAGCTGTAGAACTGCTAGGCTTTGCCACAGAGGGGATTTTAAATAAATCTTCAAAACCCTTAGAGGGTTGTAGTCTAACGCTCTGGGAGTGAGGTAGGGAACTCACAGATGGACCAGGTTGGTTGTAGTTAAAAATTCTTTCTGTTCTCATAGAAGGTCCAATGTGCAAGGCAGGTTGGTTGCCGGATGAGAATTTGATTACTGCCTGATCATCTATTTCTTCAATTGAGATGCCTCTCAATTGTGGTTGTTTCTCATTTTCTGCTTCAGGTTGACTATCAGTATCCTAAAGATCTAGTGCCCATTCTTCAGGCATCTTGATATCTTTGTGTTTTACTATTTTGGGTGCAGTCAACTGTGTGTTGTCACTAGAGGATGTCCAAATGGTGGAAAGACCTTCTAACCCTTGGGCTTTTCTGGGATTATTGAATAAGAAGTTAGAATCAATGAGAATTTATTGCATCAACTTAACAGCTACACACACTTCCACATAGAGAGGTCCATGGTATGCATTAATAGGGATGTCATCAACAACTTTTATTTAAGTAACTTGGAGTTTAAAAATGATAAAAATTTTAGAATGGTAATTGGGTAAAGTAAATTAGTAACTGTTAACTGTAAGAAAATGAGTCCTTAAAATAGAAAATTTAAGATCACTTTAATTTTTAGGTATCTAAAAAATACTCAAATGATAATTTAAAATGTATTTTCTTTTTAATTATATTCTAAATTTTATTTTAATTAACAATAATTTTATTAATTATATATATATAGGTAAAAGGTGCAGAGAACCTAAACAAAAAAATTATTAAAATAAGAAAAACTAATACAAAGAAAAAGCCAGGCAAAAGCATATGGCAGCAAACAAACAAAAATACTAAAAAAGCTATAAATTATTCCCCTTCCTCAATGAAGTTTGAGAATGAAAGAGCAACTAGTGGGGGCCTGAAGGAACTCTTCCATTTTTGAAGGATGGTCCATAAACCATCTTCAATTCCTGCTTCATCAGAAGATGTTTAGAAGGACATATTGGTTGTTTTCTCTTGATCCTCATTTTCCTCTTGTACCGAAGTCCCTCAATTTTTTGTTGATCCACAGTCTTGACTTGAGATTTGGCCAAGGAGGAATCCTCCTTTTCATGATGAGAAGTAGTCTCTTGCTGTGAAAATTTAGAAGGGCTAGTGTGTGAAATTGCATATTTAACCGATTAAATCGGGTGAGTAACTTTCCACTAAGAAGCTTGACTTACTAATTTTTTCCTAATAGGGCAAGCAACAAGAACATGATCTGTATTATAACACTATCTGCAATGAAATGGGAGCCCTTCATAATGTAGAGGTTGGATCCAAATGTAACTTGCAATTTTGAGTGAAATTTATGTAGCTAGATCTTTGGAAATATCCATATCAACTAAAATCTGAGCAAAAGTTATGTGAATAAAATATGTAGTTGCCTTGTCAACAGTCAAAAACTCTCCAAGGAATCGCCTATGGCTTGAAGACAAAAAAAACACTCCAAAATTGAAGTGACAGATTGGGAGACGAACCCAAATTGAAAAAACATTAAAAGATTTAAAAGAGGGATTAAATGTGGGATGCCAAGGTTTAAGCATCAGATTTTTTTTATCCTAGAGCCAAAAATGGTCAAGAACAACATCTCAATCTTCAGTAGAATAAAAAAGTGCAATAAAAAACCCCTGTCCACAAGGATAAATTTCCATGTTATCTTTAAGAAGAGGTTGCCATTTTTCTGAAATCTAGGTTTTTAAATCTACTAAACTTGGCCAAAAATGATTGAAATGGCCTATCAAACCAAGTGCAACAAAAATTCTTTCTTCTTCGATCACTTCTTCCTCAAATTCCAGAATAGGGGATTGCTTTGCACAAATGAGAGGTTGGGAAACTTTTGGCAGCTCCTTATCACCTCATTCAGATTTGCTCACATAAATAGGGGCAAGCAAATCTGCTGTAGAAGGTGAAAAAACCCTAGTATTTGGAGAAGTTTTTTCACATACCTTTGAGTTGTGGATAACCGATGTGGAAGTATCAGAAATCTTTTAGTTTGCAAAAGTGGCGTTTGCATTTACCCCACCTGTAATAGATGTCTGAGTCGAGGACCCAAGAAAATGGGTGTAACCAAATCCACCTTTATTTTGAACACCCAAAACACCATCATTTTTTAGATCCATTTGTAGAATCTTTATTTCCTACCCCCAATCCATTACCAATAGAAACTGTTGAAATAGATTGAACCCGCAAAGATTTTTGAGATGGAGAGCAGGCATAGCTAGATCTAGAGCTGTTGAAATGCCATGTATTACTAAAAAGGTGGTGGGCTTCAGAAATTTCTATTGATCCAGTCAGAAAACCCTTTTATTTTCCAAACACACCAAAACCATTTGAAAATACTGGTTGTTTCTTGTCCGCGTGAGTTAGGAGGATTAGCGCAGGCAAGAACAGTCAAATCATTGGTGCCATCAGAGTCATTAAAGCACCATGCAGGGAGTTGCCATATTTTTGAAAAAATACTACTAGGTTGAATGATTATATTTTTAATATTTATGTTATAAATTAAATTTAAATATAGAATGCTCAACTAATAATCTTTTTTCTACTTAATTATAAAATATATACATGAATTATTTTATTATAAAACAATATTGTATGCAATTAATAAGTTTTCTCTAATTTTTTTTAATTATTTTGATTAAATATGTGAATGTTAAAAATAAATTATTAAAACCTAGCTACCAAAAACATTGTCTTTGATTCCATTAAAAGATCTAGATAAAGTCTCATTTATAACCTCCCTAATTTTAACCAAACAAATAATTATTTTCATCACAATACATGTAATTTGACTTAATCATAGAAATAGCCTTCTACATAAAAGAGAAACAAAAATAAAATTGACCTTATGATAGAAACAAATACATTTATGAGGAGCAAGTGGATATTACAAAAGTGGTAAGCCACATATCGTAAAAACATTAACCCTAATTTTAACCAGATTTGTTGATTTTCATGCATTGAATGATATAATTTTCAATATTATGTCCTCTCTTCAATTAATGATATTTTTAGTTCAAATTTAACATGTTAAGTATTTTACCAAGTTAGTTATTTTACAAGTTAGTTTTGAAATTAAGTATCCTCAAGATTATGGATTAAAAGTTAATAATAATATAAATTAATTATACATGACATGTTTTTAATTTTAGAGTACAATATAATGAACATTAAAATGTTCTGGATTTTAAAAATAGATTTAATATTTTTATTGAATATTAAAATATTTATTAGTAATTAAAATTTAAATAGAAATATATTTAAAATTGATATGTATATATTAATATTTAAATTTAAAATAAATTAATAGACATCAATAAACTTAACAGAGATCAATAAACTTGATTTTTTAAAGTTTGTTATAAACACCAATAAACTCTATAAAATTTTTAAACAATGGTCAATTCTACATTGACAAATTGCATGATTAAATTATTCATTATTAGAGCATTTATTCAAATAAATTTGTAAAGTAATTTAAAGGAAGTACAAAAAAGACACCACAGAACCCCAATGTACTATTCAAGTGAGAAAAACTATATTACATTACTTGCCACTTTGCAAATTTGAAAATCTTCATTTTGAAAATTTGCTTGCCACTTTGAGAAACCGCAAAGACCCAACAAAACCCTAACATACCACTTAGGTGACAAATTTATATAAAGTCAAATTAATAATATTAATAAACTTGATTTTTTAAACTCTACTCAATTAAATAAACTCCAATAAACTCTATAAAAAATTTAAACCCTAGTCAATTCTACATTAATAGACTACATGAATAAATTATTCATTATCAGATCATTTATTCAAATAAATTTGCAAAGCAATTTAAAGGACGTACCAAAAGACATTAATAAACTTAATTTTTAAACTCTACTCAATTAAATAGACACCAATAAACTCTATAAAAAATTTAAACCCGGGTCAATTCTACATGAATAAATTATTCATTATCATAACATTTGAAAATCTTCATTTTAAAAATTTGCTTGCCACTTTGAGAAACTGTAAAGAACAAAAGGTAACAAAATTTATATAAAGTCAAATTAATAGGCAACAAAGACGGAATATTTTAAACTTCACTAAATTCTCGTTAAGAGATGGCAATATCAACAAATTCTCGATAATTAACATATTAAACTCTTTGTTATTGTCAATTCGGTTACAGTTACCCTACGGCTATTAGAAAGATGGATGGTCTAGAGGTTTTTCTTTAAACTTAAATAAAGAATAGGAGAGAAGAGAAGGAAAAAAAGACAATTAACACTTGTCTTTGAGGAAATTTACAAGAAAAAAAAACATGAGAATCCTCAAATACTCAGTTGTCTTAAAAGGCCATGTTCATAAGCTTGACATGTCTAAGGCTTATGACAGGGTTTGTTGGTCATTTCTTCATAAGATCTTCTTTGTTTTTGGGTTTTTTTGGAATGGCTAGAATGCGTTATGAGTTGTGTGTCCTTGACATCTATTTCTATTCTTATCATTGCCATTCCTTCAATTTTTTTTTGCATCCAAAGGCCTCAAGCAAGGAGACCCTTTGTCTCCCTATTTGTTTATTTTGATGGTAGAAGGTTTAGATAGATTGCTGAAGCAACACAAAATGAGAGGGCTTATCCAAGGTTGGTCCTCGACTCAAAATCTTGACTCCCAATCTCATTTGCAATTTGTAGATGATACTGCTTTGATGGGGGTGGTTAAGATTGACGAGGCACTTAGTTTCAGGAGCGTGTTGGATATCTACTTAAGTGCATCGAGTCAACAAATTAATGAGGAGAAATCAAGTATTTTATTCTTCAATACGCCATAGAATATTGAACACAAAATTATAGATATTCTTCACTTCCAGATTGGGAGCCTACTTGTGCATTATTTGGGGGTGCCACTATCTACTAGTAATCTTAAGAGGGAACATTGGAAGGAAAATTTGGATAAGTTTCACTTAAGGGTGAGCCATTGGACATTTCAATGGCTTTCCTTTGCTGGTAGAGTGACTCTTATGAAATCGGTCTTTGAGTCTCTATCTATCTATAGATTTATAATTTTAATGGCTCCCAAAAGATTTCTCAAATAACTTGATGGTCTTTCTAGGAAATTCCTATGGGTAGGAAATATGTATTCTTATAAATGGAGTCTCGTGATTTGGGATCTTGTTTGCAGAACTAAGAGGGTGGGGGGCCTTGGTCTTTGACAATATAAGCTCAATTGCCTAGCCTTAGCAGCCAAATCATTTTGGAGATGGTGTAAGCATCTAGAGTGGCCATGGGCCAGAATTCTCAATTAGAAATATTTGGGAGGAGTGGTAGCTAAAGATATCTCATGGATGAATTTGAGCAGGAAAGGTTCTATGATATGGAATACTATTAAGAAGGGCACCTCACTTATTAAGGAAGGACTTTTCTAGATCATTAATAAAGGCAATAATGCTTTATTCTAGGGTGATTCATGGGATAAGCATCCTCCTATTATCTCTTCTTTCCCTAATCTCCAGTCTCTTTGTGATATTTTTATGGAGGCTAGTTGGTCCAATGTTGCTGATTTTAAGCATAATAATGCTTTGGGAAGGTCTGTATCTCATTGTTGGAAGGAGCCTAGCATCTTGAAAAGGCTTAGGCTATAGGAATGAAGAAGATTATATGTGAAACTGACTCTATGATTTTAGTGTCCCTTCTGAATAAAGGAAATTTTCAAGAGTCCTCCTGGAAGTTAGTCTTGGTGGCTAAGAAGATTCTTTGTTTGGAAAGGAATTTTGAAGTTATATTCTTTGTTCATATTCCCAGGGAGTGGAATAAGGTTGTTGATTGATTGGTCAATGGGCTTTTGAAGAAATGCAGAACTGGATTGTTGGGGATTGGAGAGATCTAGATCAGGATAAATCTCAGTAGCCTCTGCAGATTATTCATGAAGATCAAGGAGATTGATTTCAACAAGTTGTGGTTGGAGATGAGGCAATTCAATTGGAGCTAGATATGTTCTGGATGTTCTCTTCAAGTTGGTTCTGTAGAGATCCCTTGTGGATCCTTCTTTTGTTGCTTATTACGAGGGCTATACTCATCTAGAAATCTTGCTGGTGTACTTGTATCTAAGTTTGACTTAATATAATTTTTATTTTTCCCCTAAAAAAACCCAATTGTCTTCCTCAAGAACCCAAATTACTTCCAATTAGAAAAATGGGAATTGGTCAATATATACGAAATCGTTATTTGTTGCCTTCCTCAAGTACCCAAATTCCTTCAAATTAGAAAAATGGAAATTGGTCGATATATACAAAATCTATCTGTTGCCTACCTTCAACCCTCCCACCACATGATGTTCACGTTCTATCTCCATTAATGGTGCGAAAACCATTTAAATTAAAGTTATTAAGTTGTTGAAATGTCAACCATATATCTAATTTGTTCCATTTTCCTAGATCTTTAGGGGCCCTATCATTCCTTCCACCTGCAAATATAATTTACCAATAATGTCATTAGATAAACAATACAATACTAACCTATATAATCAATAACTGCATTCTAGTTCTTTATACCTTAAAAGTGAAGCCAGGTGAACATGGTTCTTGGAAGACTAAATTACCTTTGGTGCCTTACAGGTTACATTCCATGCTCTTGCAAATGCCTACAAAACATAAATTATTGTTTAGTGGAAAATTGGATTTGTTAATGTTTTAGTGTTTTGATGTTTAAATCCTCCTCTCCACTTTACATTCAAGGATCTAGGGTCGAGTGGCGAGCACTATCATACCCTAGATTTCTGTGAGATGTAGGGAAACTTGGATTAGGGAATTTAATTATCAATTTCTCTTCTCTTATGCTCAATTGACCATTAAAACCCTAATTATGCAAATACGGCAATAAACTGACGAATAACGAAAAATGCTCTTGCAGACGGAAGTAAAATAGCAAATCACAAAATACCTATTTTCGGGGTTCCGAGGCGGAACAATTGGGGACACTGGAGCGGGCACCCAAGTCCAAGGTACTAGTTTCTTTGTAGGATCTAGACCTCCTTCCGACACTGATCAGCCCTGTAACTTCTGTTTCTGGGAACTCAGCTGCAGAGGACACTAGAGTGAGCGCCCAAGTCTTGGAAATGCTTCGGTGTCCTGCTTCTCTTTGGATCCCGAATCCTTGATGCCTGCCAATCCTTCCTACAACTTCACTTTTCCCAAATATGACACCTGTAACCTGCAATCACAAGACTTGGTTTGGGGGTTGTGGTGTTTAGGAGCTTGCCTCAATCAAGCCCCGGAAGGACACTTAAGCCTTTCAAACACCTTTGTCAGATAGAGAGAGCATGTCCTTGTGAGGCAGGGGCCAAATCCAAATGAAACAATGATAAAAAGCACAATGATATCACCTTGTAGTGAAGATCTCATGGGAGGAAGATGCTCTTCATTCCATGATGAGATGAATGCTCAAATCTTTAAATACAAACACATAAACAAAACAAGTCTGCTCTTGCAACACAATGAAAGCCTTGAATCACCTTAAGAACACAATAGCTTGCTAGTAATCATCTAATTTACAAATGAATGCCTAAACATGCTTTTATATGCAACTACAAACACTCCCGCCAAGATTTTCGTAATTCAAACTTACCGTGTCGGCAAAGGGACCAAATAATGGTCACAAACTGACACCCAGAAATTAGGGTTGCCCCAAAATAGGGCAGGACTAAGACACGGGCGCCCAAGTCCTCCCCCCTATTTTGGGCAGGGTACAACTCAAGGGGTCCTCCTAGGTCCACTTTGCCATGAAACCTAGGTCTCATTCCATCGGGATGCCAAATTATGAACTAAGATGTCCTAAATGCATGCTAAAGACCCGAGAGCTAAACCTTATGAGGAAAAAGCCCCCAAGGGGACATTTTCTGACGTTACATTTAGCCCCCACTTTAATGTATGTATGAATGCGAGGCCCATACATGTATTAAAGTAAGGTCACAAACACAACAAACACACCAAGCATGGAGAAGACACGCCAATTACATAGAACACAATAATAGGCACACAAAACACGGAGAAGATAGTTATAGTCATGCAAAACACGGAGAAGACAGTCAATGCATAGAAGACACATTAATGCATGGAAGACAAGCATGATTTCTTTTCTTTTCTCTTTCTCATATATATGAAATGCAGATGCAAGTACTGGAAAGTAAACAAACCTCCCATAATACATGATGCATTCATCGTGCAAGTCTTTGTATATATGGGGCAACACACACACAAGACACGCAAAACCTCCCAAAATGCAGACTGCATATGGGGCAACACACATGCCACACAAAACAAGCATGCCAAAACACACACACTTGAAGACACGGAGAAAGAAAACACGACAGACAAGTGACGGTGTGTTCCCTATTTCTAGGCTCGTCACCATCTCAAGCACATTACAAGCACACATCGATGATTGGGCTTCGCCACAACAATCACCGAAGACACACTTAAGGGTTGAGTTAGCCACAGAACTGCTCCCTGCCTTCACAGAGGACTTTTGAAAATGCAACCCCACCCATGTCATGGAGACACCTTATAGTGGAAAGGAAGCATGGCATATAACCCCACCCGCATCATGGAGACACCTTACGGTGAAAAGGAGGTATATACAATAGATTTCAAGATGGATTGATTGATTGCAAACAAACTTAGGATACAGGAAGTACTCATCGCACTAGTCTGCACTTGAGGACAAGCACATTGCTAACATCTATAACAGACATCTTACCTTATATATGCCCCCACCTTAAGGTGGTTGATAGCAGGTATCGATATCAAGCATGTTAAGGTAGGAAGAAAACACACAAGGGTACACAAGCTCTCGCAAAGCCCATGCCCCTTGAAGGTGACATGCACTTTACGATCGCCAAATGTTCCCACAAACACATCCCTGTAAGAAACATGTTAGTGTCTACGAAATCATGATAAACAACAACATCAATGCATATGATTAACCATACAAAGAGCCATGATGTCATGTTTGTCATTGATGTCAAAAGGGGTTGTTAGTGATCATGTTGATATTGTGTATGTAGGGATGTCTTCTTGTTTAGATCAGTATCAGGATGTTGCTAAATGTTGTTCAAGAAGATCTCAGTTGGTACTGGTTTGGTTCTTTTATGCTCTGCTTTGAAGGACCTCAGTTGATTAAGGTAATGTTTGGTTTATGATGTTCATGTTGTGTGTCATGCTTCATCAGTCCACATGCTCATGCCTCATTCTTCATGGTGAACTATTAAGGTGACAAAATGTTAGCACTTGGTTTATGAAAGAGATGTTACCTTGGTGGGTTATGCTCATGTTATGGTATTTATAGGGTGTCAGATTTGTGGCGTTAGTTTGAAGATACATGATCATATGGATTGTCTCATGTTGATGGTCATATATTCTCCATGCTTCTTGTATTGAGTTCATAATGTTTGTTTTGTGCAAGTGTTTGTGATATTTGATATCAATAAGGTTCTGAGTTGGGATTGATGCCTTCATACATTAGGGATTGTGTTATGATCATATGAAGCATCAGGACCTCATGTAGACTTCATATTATTTGACTTCATGGTTCATGCTTGGAGTTGATTATGGGCTCATAATATTGTTTGTGATCTTTGATGTCTTGTGATGCCATGCTAATCAGAGTTAATGGTGTATACCATGTTGCATGTTGTCTTGATTTCATATGGTGACATGGCTTGAAGGAGTTTATGTCTTCAACATGGAGGTATTTATGTCCTCATCATGTTTGTTGCTCATGTGTTGGTTTATAGTGAACTCAGTTGGTTGAATTGGCTCATAATGTGATAAGTGCAATCAGTAATATTCATTGTTGAAAGATTCTTCATGTGCCCCTTTCTCAGTGTAAAGTTATTTTTATGGATCATTGCATATGACAATGTCATTAAGGTTTGCTCATGATGAAGTTAAGGTTTGTATTGCAGTCATCATCTGAGATTTATATTGCAATCATCATCTGATTCAGCTTGATGAGTACTACATGTGTATGATTGTTTTAGAGTGTTCAAAACAATAAAACTCTAAATTATAGCTATCATTGTCTACACAAGGAGCCTTCAATGGATATCATGCACTTTTCCTCTAATTTGTTGTTGACCTGCTAGTGGAAGTAATTTCACTAATGATGACCTGTTGAAGGGTGCTTTTGTCATTATAGTGACCGGTCCTAGTCATAATCTATTTTCTTTCCCATTTGAAGCAACCCCTTTATCTTTTTGGTCAGTCTTCCTTTATATTCATTGAGCACCAAAAAGCAATGTTTAAATGAGTATTGGGATTGCGAATAAGACATTATTGTCTTTGTTTTTTAATTTAGAAACTTTGTTTTCTCCTAATTCGATGGCTTTTTAAATGTCATCTTTTATGACATCAAGTGGATTTTATGAGATTTTTAAGGAGAGATTTTTAAGGGATCTTTTTAGTAGATTTTTTTCCTCTTAACTCGTGACATAAAAAGAAGAAGTTTTTTTAAGAGGGTAAGTTTCTCTTTAAAGATATTATTCTTTTTAAGAGTAATATATAAGGATTATAAAGAAAATTGCAGATGGATTTTTATAAAGAGATTTTATTACAATGGTAGATTGATTGTGCAGATTGATTGTTTTGAAAGAGAAGATCAAAAATCAATTTATCTTTCAAATGGATTTGAAAATCAAAGATTGTTGAGAAGGTGAAAATGATGCAATGAAGAGAGAATATGAAGAGGATCCAATTATAGGAGATTTTATTTTCTCTTACAGGGCAAAAATGAAATATTGAAGTTTTTTTATGTAAAGTTTTTGAAAATAAATTGCAGGCGCAAAATGATATATGAGATGAATATGCAGAGAGAAGAAAAGTCAAGAGTCATTTTTAAATTTTGCAGATGCATGTTTTTATTGAAGACAAAATGAATTCTTGAAGATAAAAATATATAAACATGCTTTGAAGATGAAGATGAAAGGACTTAATGTCAATTATGCAGGATCTTCATTAAGAAAAGATGAAAATCATTTTCAAGAATGTGAAAGATCATGTGATATTTAATGACATCACAGGTGCTTTGATGGTGTTGTTGTTGTGTAGACCAATGATGAAGATAATTTGATGATACAGATGAATGATTGAGTGAACCAATTTGCAGAGTAAAATACATATTGTGTGTGATGTTCTTCATAGAGGAATTATAGGTGTATCAAAATAAAAAAAGACACTTGCAGAGGCTTATAATGTTTGTGCAAGAACATGGTTTGTGTGGTTGTGTGATTCATCATACAGGGTTGAAGACATTTTTATAGAAATCTTTTGAAGAGAAAAGATAGATGAGAATATAATACTGTGTATGTGATGAAGAAAGTGTGTTGAGATAAGCAGAGATAAAAATTTAAAAGAGATGAATGAGGGTATGCAATGGTGCAAATCAGATTGAATGACAATCATTTCTTGCACACTTTGTTTGATAATGGAGATTGTATTTACCAGTAAGGTAAATTTATGCCAGTGAGGCCTTGTATCAGCTAGTGAGGCTTTGTATGCCAGTGAGGCTTGTAGGTTAGTGAGACCTTACATTTGTCAGTGAGACACATATATCAGCTAGTGAGGCCTTGTAAAGAAGTTTTTCAAAGTTAAGCCAGTGAGGCAGTTCATGAGTGGTTTTTCTACCCCTAGAGGGTTTTCCACTCCTAATTCTTTGTGTCCTTGTTTCATAAATTGTGTGTTGTTGATTGTCTTTCAAGTCTAAAAATTCAATGTTTATTTTCTTGATGCAAAATATGACAATTGATTGTTAACATATTCTCCCTCAATTTTGATAAGTTTTAGATTGTCTAGTTTTACACAACACTGATTCACCCCCCCTCTCAGTGTTGTCCTAGGCTCCAACAAGTGGTATCAGAGCCTAGGTTCCCTTTTGAAGCTTAATCAGCTTGGGTAGGTCACGTGTGTGGATTTCAATGGGTAAGTGCAAAAGAAATAAGAACATGAGAAATGTCAAGTCTCATTCTGATCAAAAGGTGTAGTCTGTATCAAATTTAGATGTTAATGTTCAATCAGTTGATAAAAATGCTTCACAAGTTGAGAAAGAGTTTTCTGGAGTTCTTCTCTTTGATGGTTCAAATTTTTCTATTTGGTATATTAGAATGCAAGCATATTTATCCTCTTTAGGATATGGTGTTTTGATGTTAGTTGAGAATGAGTATTGTGTTATTGCAAATAACAAAGAAGCTATTGAATGTAATCATATTGCAAAGAAGGCCATATTGTTTGCTCTATCTAATGATGTTTCTTGTAAAGTTATGCACTGTGAAACAGCTCAGGATGTGTGGAAGGAGTTGATAAAAATTTATCAAGGTAATGCACCTGAAGATGAAGACAACTTATTATATGAGAAGAGTGACAATGATTAAAAACCTTCACATGAAGGAGATGAGACTCAATCAAATTTAGAAGAAGAAAATTAGATTACGAGTGATGAAGAACAAGAGTTTGAAATTGATATAGAAGGAGAACTTATGTGTGCTCTGAGTGAACTCAAGAAATATAAAAAGGAGAATCACAGATTAGAGTTGTAGCTACAATAGGAAAAATAATTCAAAGACAAAGTCATTTCAGATTTTGAAAGAGTATCTTCTGATCTTGAAGAAGCAAGATTTTAGATTGTGAGTTTAAGGATACAAGTTGATGAATCGGACAAATTAATTACAAGCTTAAAGTCTGAGATTGAAGAGGCTAAGAGAATGATAGATTTTACTAAGTCTAAAAATGAAGTAAAATCTTTTGAATGCATAAAACTTGAAGCTGAAATTATTACCTTAAGAAAAGATATTGAAAGTCTCAAAGCTCTATTAAAGAGAAAGCACGAGTTTGAAGAAAGTACCACCAAGTTATATGAGATGCTGGGAAAGAAAAAACAACACAAGGACACCACTGGTTTGGGTTATGAGAAGGGAGATTGTTCCAAAGTCAGAGAGACTCCTAAAAAGAAGATTGATTTAAATTATCATAATGCTGCCCCTGAAGACAAAATGCACAATAAAAGGAGAAAATTCAGAAGAAATACCCTAGCAAGACAAGCTTATATTTACAGGTATAACTATTCATTTAATGGTTATTGTTATACTTGTAATCACTTTGGACACAAGGCAATTAATTGCAGAAGAAGTCAAGTTGTCTCAATATGGAATACTAATGTTATATGTTTCAAGTGTAATTCTCCTGGTCACAAAGCATATAGTTGCAAAAAGTTTGGAAGAATTGCATCACTTGATTTGAAAGGTTGGGAAAAGAAAAAGATTGAAAAGGTTTGGATGAAGAAAGATGAACAGAAGAAAGAACCCATGAAAGTTTGGAAGCAGAAACATAGTCAAGAGAAGTCAGATTCTAAGCTTGTGCATCTTGCACAAGTCATTTCATCTATTGCATAACATAGCATGATGTGAGGGGGAGTTGTTCATGTCCCATCAATTATCCCCAAGAAGTTTCAGGAAGGAGATTGTTGAGGTTTGTCAATATGTGTATGTAAGTGCTACAGGTGATCAGTGATAAGAAGTTCAAGGGCTCAATTCAAAAAGAGTTTGGTGTTTTTTAATGACTTGGTTTATAAATGATTTGATTTATAAATGATTCTATCTTTGTCATATCATGTTGATGCTTACAAAGATTGAGTTGTCGTGTTATTGCGGTTCAAAGTGATCTTGATATTGTGAAGTATTGGTTGTCATGGAAAAGAGCTTAAGATGTTTCAAAGAGCTCTTATCAGATATTAGCATGTATTGGCTAAAGTGGCTAAAAATGGAAGAAGTCATTTCATGAAACAGGAGGATGGTATTCTTCAAAATGGTCTTCATTATTTATCATGCCAAGAAGTGTGTGCAAGAGTAAAGTGATTGTAGATTGTTGAAGATTGATCGTTGTCATGAAAGTGTTGGCAACATCATCTCTTGAATGGTTTTCATGTCATCATGAGTTGTGAATTTAGTAATGAGAAGTCTTCATGTGGTTATCATATTTTTGCTTGTTAAACCTGCATTATTGTTCATCATAAGTATTGATGTGATTATGGTATCTTTGCATAAGGAGTCAATTTTATGATCATACATCATTCTTTATAATTTGGGAGATCTTGAGAGTATGTCAAGGTTGATGATCATATCTAATTCTTTATTGAGCTATTTTAGATGTGTTCTGTGACTAGTGTCTTGCATAAGAATTGGAGCTTTCAAATGGTTTGGAGATAGTACCAAAAAAAGATGGTAGACTGGATGTCAAGTCATGTTCATTTGGAAGTGTTCTTGATGTAATATTTTGACACGTTCTTTGATGGTCTTCATCATTTATATGTTTCAGGAAGATGGTGCAACATTGATGTTTTTCCTTGTCAGAGATTGGCAGTGATATTTATGAGCAGTAATTTGTTAGTACACTTCAACATAGGGGGAACAAATAGATTTGAGCCTTTGTCATCATATGTCAAAAAGGGGGAGAGAGAGAAATTGAATCATATAGTTTTGCCATCAATGACAAAGGGGGAGATTGATGGCATGTTTGTCATTAATGTCAGAAGGGATTGTCAATGATCATGTTGATATTGTGTATGCAGGGACAGTGTCTTCTTGTTTAGATCAGTATCAGGATGTTGCTCAATGTTGTTCAAAAAGACCTCAAATAAGATCTCAGTTGGTACTGGTTTGGTTCTTTTATGCTCTACTTTGAAGGACCTCAGTTGATTAAGGTAATGTTTGGTTTATGATGTTCATGTTGTGTGTCATGCTTCATCAATCCACATGCTCATGCCTCATTCTTCATGGTGAACTATTAAGGTGACAAAATGTTAGCACTTGGTTCATGAAAGAGATGTTACCTTGGTGGGTTATGCTCATGTTATGGTATTTATAGGGTGTTAGATTTGTGGAGTTAGTTTGAAGATACATGATCATATGGATTGTCTCATGTTGATGGTCATATATTCTCCATGCTTCTTGTATTGAGTTCATAATGTTTGTTTTGTGCAAGTGTTTGTGATATTTGATATCAATATGGTCCTAAGTTGGGATTGGTGCCTTCATACATTAGGGATTGTGTTATGATCATATGAAGCATCAAGACCTCATGTAGACTTCATATTATTTGACTTCATGGTTCATGCTTGGAGTTGATTATGGGCTCATAATATTGTTTGTGATCTTTGATGTCTTGTGATGCCATGCTAATTAGAGTTAATGGTGTATACCATGCTGCATGTTGTCTTGATTTCATATGGTGACATGGCTTGAAGGAGTTTATGTCTTCAACATGGAGGTATTTATGTCCTCACCATGTTAGTTGCTCATGTTGGTTTATAGTGAACTCATTTGGTTGAATTGGCTCATAATGTGATCAGTGCAATTAGTAATATTCATTATTGAAAGATTCTTCAAGTGCCCCTTTCTCGGTGTAAAGTTGTTTTTATGGATCATTGCATATGACAATGTCATTAAGGTTTGCTCATGATGAAGTTAAGGTTTGTATTGCAGTCATCATCTGAGATTTATATTGTAGTCATCATCTGATTCAGCTTGATGAGTACTACATGTGTATGATTGTTTTAGAGTGTTCAAAACAATAAAACTCTAAATTATAGCTCTCATTGTCTACACAAAGAGCCTTCAATGGATATCATGCACTTTTCCTCTAATTTGTTGTTGACCTGCTAGTGGAGGTAATTTCACTAATGATGACCTGTTGAAGGGTGCTTTTGTCATTATAGTGACCGGTCCTAGTCATAATCTATTTTCTTTCCCATTTGAAGCAGCCCCTTTATCTTTTTAGTTGGTCTTCCTTTATATTCATTGAGCGCCAAAAAGCAATGTTTAAATGAGTATTGGGAGTGCGAATAAGACATTATTGTCTCTGTTTTTTTAATTAGAAACTTTGTTTTCTCCTAATTCGATGGCTTTTTAAATGTCATCTTTTATGACATCAAGTGGATTTTATGAGATTTTTAAGGAGAGATTTTTAAGGGATTTTTTAGTAGATTTTTTTCCTCTTAACTCGTGACATAAAAAGAAGTTTTTTTTAAGAGGGTAAGTTTCTCTTTAAAGATATTATTCTTTTTAAGAGCAATATATAAGGATTATAAAGAAAATTGCAGATGGATTTTTATAAAGAGATTTTATTACAATGGCAGATTGATTGTTTTGAAAGAGAAGATCAAAAATCAATTTATTTTTCAAATGAATTTGAAAACAAAAGATTGTTGAGAAGGTGAAAATGATGCAATGAAGAGAGAATATGAAGAGGATCCAATTATAGGAGATTTTATTTTCTCTTACAAGGCAAAAATGAAATATTGAAGTTTTTTTTATGTAAAGTTTTTGAAAATAAATTGCAGGTGCAAAATGATATATGAGATGAATATGCAGAGAGAAGAAAAGTCAAGAGTCATTTTTAAATTTTGTAGATGCATGTTGTTATTGAAGACAAAACGAATTCTTGAAGATAAAAATATATAAACATGCTTTGAAGATGAAGATGAAAGGACTTAATGTCAATTATGCATGATCTTCATTGAGAAAAGATGAAAATCATTTTGTAGAATGTGAAAGGTCATCTGATATTTAATGACATCACAGGTGCTTTGATGGTGTTGTTGTTGTGCAGATCAATGATGAAGATAATTTGATGATACACATGAATGATTGAGTGAACCAATTTGCAGAGTAAAATACATATTGTGTGTGATGTTCTTTATAGAGGAACTACATGTGTATCAAAATAAAAAAAAGACACTTGCAGAGGCTTATAATGTTTGTGCAAGAACATGGTTTGTGTGGTTGTGTGATTCATCATACAGGGTTGAAGACATTTTTATAGAAATCTTTTTGAAGAGAAAAGATAGGATGAGAATATAATACTATGTATGTGATGAAGAAAGTGTGTTGAGATAAGTAGAGATAAAAATTTAAAAGATATGAATGAGGGTATGCAATGGTGCAAATTAGATTGAATGGCAATCATTTCTTGCACACTTTGTTTGATAATGGAGATTGTATTTACCAGTAAGGTAAATTTATGCCAGTGAGGCCTTGTATCAGCTAGTGAGGCTTTGTATGCCAATGAGGCTTGTAGGTCAGTGAGACCTTACATTTGTCAGTGAGACACATATATCAGCCAATGAGGCCTTGTAAAGAAGTTTTTCAAAGTTAAGCCAGTGAGGTAGTTCATGAGTGGTTTTTCTACCCCTAGAGGGTTTTCCACTCCTAATTCTTTGTGTCCTTTTTTCATAAATTGTGTGTTGTTGTTTGTCTTTCAAGTCTAGACATTCAATGTTTATTTTCTTGATGCAAAATATGACAATTGATTGTTAACATATTGTCCCTTAATTTTGATAAGTTTTAGATTGTCTAGTTTTACACAACACTGATTCACCCCCCACTCTCAGTGTTGTCCTGGGCTCCAACAAAGGTTATACCATGAATTCAGAGTTTGAGGATAATCGTAGGGCTATATCACAAAGCTCTCTGAATCGAGTATCGCCGAGACTAGATTCAAAGACAAACAAAGGTGCATGGAGCAGTAGTATTGTTAAGGTTTGTAAATGCAACACAAACATCATCAAATTCACTATGCGGAAAGCACTAGTTCTTCCACTAGCCAAGCGTTAGATAAGATATACAACCCCATCATCATATTAGGAACTAAGTCCATTTTTTTAATTTCTCTCGAAAGGGACACTAGGTCCGCATCAGTATAAATGTTTGTCATCATCCGCCCGCTAGATGGAAACACTAGAGGAAGGGAAACAATAAATAAGAGAGGAGAAACAAATGTCTTAGGGACAATCACATAGGAGGGTGCCCCCAGTGTCACCAACTGCGACACTATATCCGTAAGACACAACACACAACAATGAAAAGAGGCAATATAGAAGAATGATAATACAAATAGAAGAAGGTCACAACAGAGGTAGTCTCCTCGTATCTTGGACCTTACGGGAGAATCGAAGGTCATCCCAAGAGGCCTAAACAACACATAACACATCACGGGGGAAGTACTCACGAGAGAGATAAAGAGTTAGAGATACTTACCTATATGGGTACCATCGTTAAGAACATACATATCTAGGATATCTGTCATGTTGTTTTGGTCTTGTTGAAATTGAATTAATATTGAGTTTAGGATGATGAGAGGCTTTATTTTCTTTAAAAGGATTATATCCAATGCTGCTTGAGTAATGTGTTGAAGCGGATTCTATAGGTACTCGAATCCCTTGTTGATTTACACCACATCCCTTACCCACATATTCACAATTGTTATAAAGGATTTTAAATCCTCGACCATAAAGGGATGTCATTTCCTTAGAAGATGGTGAAGCCTCGTAGGTGTCATAATTTGTAGTGTAAGTGAGAGTATTGTTTTTATTTTCTACCAAGGGGACTTTAGGTTTCTTAGGTGCTTCAAAAGATTGCTTGGGTGAGATCGATGCCACTTTTGATGTGTCAAGGCTATTAATTTTATATTCCCCTATACTGCAAGGATTAAAATCTAATGAGCCCCAATTATCACCAAAGAGTGCATTCGATGGTATAGAATCTTTCACAACATCATTCGTGGCTAGAGGCTTTGATGAATTAGCTTTAAATCATTTAAGCTCATATGATCGTAAACTAGTTTTTGCATTTTAATATGTAAATAGTTATCTAGTTCAGGATCAACATGATTAGTATGAAGTTTACCTTTAAATATAAATTTGATTAAATGATGCAAGGTGGAAGGAATTGCCCCCAATGCATGAATCCAAGGTCTACCAAGAATCATGTTGTAAGATAACGAACAAGGCATGACATGAATCAGGGTAGGCACAATCACATATCCTACTTGTATAGGTAGAGTTATAGTGCCCATGGAGTGTCCTCCAACATTATCAAAGCCACGAATGCTAATGCCATTTAGTTTGATTTGTGATGTGTCAACCTTGATTTTGTGTAGTAGGTCAATGCTACAAATATTAAGAGATGATCCATTGTCAATCATAACTAGTTTTACCAATGTTTTGTTTATTGTGACAAAGATTATAAGTGGATCATATTGGTTTTGAACCTCAATTGACGGTAATTCATGTGGTTAAAAGGTAATATCCATTTTTGTCGAATGCATACTATCCAATACGGCTACTACATCATTAGGCTTAGCAGTAGGTGGGACAATCACCTTTTGCAAAGCTTCTTGGAGCATTCCATGGTATGTAGGTGATGTTTGTATTAAATCCCAAAGAGAGATCTTAGCTAGAGTAGTGCGAAGCTGTTCGACAAAATCATACTCTTGATCACTTTTATGAGTAAGATGAGGTGGTGGAGGGAGCATAGGTTGAGAACATGGAAGAGAGACATGAACATGTGGTGCTTGGTTACCTTGCTTATTATTACGGGTGTTGTATGTGTGAGCAATCACATTGTGGTGTGGTTGTTGTAACACATTTTGAACACCTTGAACCGTAATCACCAGTTTTAAGCAAGAAGGTGCATTAGGTGCCCCCCGCACAACCATCTTAGGAATAGTGCTACCAAGTCTATTAATAAGTATCGAATTAACACTGTTTCCCTCTTGATTGCACCCAACATCCATCCCTAAAGTATTTAATGTGAGAGACCTTTTCTCATCAACTAATGCTACATCTTGGCTAGGGAGAGCAATGGGATGAGAGGAAGGTACATCATCATCATCATAATCTATGGTGGAAAAAGGCTTTTCACTCTCATCTTTCTCACGAGTGTTCCTAGAGATGAATTTGGTTAAATCTTCTAATATCATAGGATGTTCGCTCATGAGGATTAAAAATTGGTCAAAATCAAGATCTTTGATAAATGCATGCAAAGATACCATTGAAAAATGAAATGAATATTCCATTTCAATGTAAGATCATATTTTGAGAAGCTTTTCAAATTGATGCAAAAGACAAGTGCAAAACTATATGTAAAAAATAGCCCTAAATACTTGATTTTTGTACTTTTTTAATGCAATTAAGTGAAACAAAGGGTGTTGTAATGATTTTAGTCAAGGGAAGCAATGTATATGTCTGATATCAGTCCAAAAAATAAATAAGATCCTTCACAACACACTCATGATGTAAATCTAAGATAATGCCAAGTCAAACTATTGTGAAAATATGTCGAAATATGCACTTTTTCACCAAAACTCAATGCAAAAGAGCATAACAAAGGGTGTTGTGAGGAAAGTGATGATGGAAAGAAAATTATATCAGTAATAACAGCCTCTTAATGTCAAAATATCCAACACAACATGCTTTTAGTGCTACTTAAGGTTAAACCCTAGTGAAAATATAGCAAAAATAGGCTATTTTTCATGGTTTTTCAATTGCAAGACCTAGAAAAAGAGGTGTTGTAATGAATTTTAGGAGGTGAAGAAAATAAAATTAATTATATCAGTCACATCAATCCATAAAATTGATCACAACACACTTGGAGTGCAAACTAGGCCAAACCCTAGGGCAAAAATAGCAAAAATGTGTAGTTTTTCACCGAATTTTCAATACAAGAGCTCGTTAAAAAGGTGTTGTGAAGATTTTTAGGAGGGAAGAAAATTATTACCCTAATAATAGCTAATTAATGCAAAAATACCATTCACAACATGCCTATGGTGCAAATTTAGAGAGTCGATAAGGCCAAATTTAGTGAAAATCGTTGTTTTTGACGCCCTAGGTTTAAGATGTTGACACAAAATGCTATATGAATGCTTTGAAATCTGATTTATGATGGAAATGAATTACTATCAGATCTGAAAATGATTTTCAAGCTCTAATATGCAAAATGCCAATGCAAATCTAATGAAAATGCATGAAAATTGCTAGTTTTTGTTGAAATTTTCTATGCAAAAATGCAAATATTTTAAATCTAAATACAAATTTACACTAAAATGCAAGACTAGATCCAAATTATAATTTGAATGAGCTTCTAAAATTAGTATAAAAATCTGAAAGAAGATTTTACCTAATAACCCTAGATTTTGGAATTACTAGGTTATATCAAAATTGTCAAAATTTCCACAAAACCTTAGCAATTAAATGATAAAAATGCAATGCAAATTTTTGAATTTTTGTATTTTTTTGTATTTTATATCAGATTTGATGCAAAAATCATGAATTAGGAAAATTTAGAAAGAATTGATGCAATTTAGTAAGCCAAACAATGCAATTTTTTTGAATTTTTCTTAATGCAATAAAATGAATGACTATATGACTGAATGAATGAAATCCAAATCTGAAGACACACACTTAGCAAGTTCTAATTTAAGTCCAAAAACACGGGTTCACCAAAATGTTTAGTGGAAAATTGGATTTGTTAATGTTTGTGTTTTGATGTTTAAATCCTCCTCTCCACTTTACATTTAAGGATCTAGGGTCGAGTGGCAAGCACTATCATACCCTAGATCACTGTGAGATGTAGGGAAACTTGGATTAGGAAATTTAATTATCAATTTCTCTTCTCTTATGCTCAATTGACCATTAAAACTCTAATTATGCAAATACGGCAATAAATGGACGAATAACAGAAAATGCTCTTGCAGATAGAAGTAAAATAGCAAATCACAAAATACCTATTTTTGGGTTTCCAAGGTAGAATAGTCAGGGAAATTAGAGCGGGCACCCAAGTCCAAGGTACCAGTTTCTTTGCAGGATCTGGACCTCCTTTCGACACTGATCAGCCTTGTAACTTCTGTTTCTAGGAACTCACCTACGGAGGACACTAGAGCGAGTGCCCAAGTCTTGGAAATGCTCTGGTGTCCTACTTCTCTTCAGATCTTGAATCCTTGATGCCTGCCAATCCTTCCCATAACTTCACTTTTCCTAAATACGACACCTGTAACCTGCAATCACAAGACTTGGTTTGGGGGTTCTGGTGTTTAGGAGCTTGCCTCAGTTAAGCCCCGGAAGGACACTTAAGCCTTCCAAACACCTTTGTCAGATAGAGAGAGCATTCCCTTGTGAGGCAGAGGCCAAATCCAAATGAAACAATGATAAAAAGCACAATGATATCACCTTGTAGTGAAGATTTCATGGGAGGAAGATGCTCTTCATTCCATGAGGAGATGAATACTCAAATCTGCAAATACAAACACATAAATAAAACAAGTCTGCTCTTGCAACACAATGAAAGCCTTGAATCACTTCGAGAACACAATAGCTTGCTAGTAATCATCTAATTTACAAATGAATAACTAAACATGCTTTTATATGCAACTACAAACACTCCCGCCAAGATTTTCATAATTCAAACTTACCGTGTTGGCAAAGGGACCAAATAACGGTCACAAACCGACACCCAAAAATTAGGGCTGCCCCAAAATAGGGCAGGACTAGGGCGCGGGCGCCCAAGTCCTACCCCCTATTTTGGGCAAGGTATAGCTCAAGCGGTCCTCCTAGGTCCACTTTGCCATGAAACCTAGGTCTCATTCCATCGAGATGCCAAATTATGAACTAAGATGTCCTAAATGCATGCTAAAGGCCCAGGAGCTAAACCTTATGAGGAAAAAACCCCCAAAGGGACATTTTCTGACGTTACAATTATAATTAAAAAATAAACAGACAAGACCATAGTATTCAAAAAACAACAGGATTTAATTATTGAAACTAATTAAACTACTATCAAAGCTTAAAGGGGAACTATAGCCAATAGTTTCCCAATATATAGGTAATTAGGTAGTTATGTTTTTAAGGAGTTGAAAAATTAAAGATTCTAAAACTACCTAGGAAAGCCTGCGCTAATGTCCATATGGAGAAATTTTTAGAAAGTTCTGAAAACTTTCAAAAACTTATTCTATGTAGTAGTAGATAAATTCACAAATCAAATTCTTTAATCATTTCATAGACTATAGGGTAGTTTTTAACAGTAGATGTGCAAGAGACCTAGAATGAATGCCTGGATTCACCTATTTTTTGGCACTGCACGAAAAAAATTGTTACAGCCACGTAACCCTCCACATTCACTATAAACTTAGCCGTGTATAATTATGTTTTGTATTTTTTTTTTAACAATATGCCTTTTAACAAACTTCCTACATAATCCACCCACAACACCTAAAAGTTTTTGGCCAATTAGAAAATTAGAAAAAAGATTGGAGCGAATCAAAATATTTATTATTAATTTTTTTAATAGTATTTGTTAAAAAATTTGCATCTAGACTTTCTAAAATATTTAACAATAAAAATACTTTTGTTTTACTTTGTACATTGTTTAACAATAAAAAATACATGTTTATGATTGATTTATTTCAAAAAAATTAATCACTAGTTTAGAATTTTTTATTACAATAGTACTATCGAGGGCAAGTACTAAACATAGCCAAACATATGATATAAACAATTTGTTTGGTTTCCATTTAACTTTTTCAAAAGTATAGAAATAGTAATCTATTTTTGTACTTGCAGTAGTTTGAACTATCATATTTATATTTAAAAAATATATCTAAAATACGCTGAGAGATATCCTACTCGAGGTGCCTATTCTACTTATACATGGTAAATTGATAAAAAATAGGTGCCTCGAGTAGGATATCTCTCGAGGTATTTTAGATATATATTTTAAATATAAATATGCTAGTAGCATCCACAGTTGCAACATGTAAACAACATTATTTTTAAAAACCCTTATCCTAACCTTAGCTCTAATTCTATCGCTAATCTTAACACTAACGCTTATTCAAATCCTAACCCTAAGCCTAATTCTAATCCTAACCATAACACTAATTCTAACCCTAACCCTAACCTTAATTCTAACCCTAATTCTAACCTTGACCTTAATTATACCTATAACCCTAATTCTGACCCTAATCATAATTCTTTTGCTAACCCCAAGTGTAATTCTAACTCTAACCCTAACAATTTTTTTTGGTTATATTTTCCATAATTGTAACCCTAACTCTAATTGTTACTCCTTACACTAACCACTACACAACACTTGTTTTAAAAATATAACCAAATTTCATCTTTCGAGCAATATAGACATCTAGATTTAAATTCATAAACACTATAATAATTATTTTTTACTATTTTATGCATATAATTTTTTTATTAATGCTGATAGATATAATTAGGGTCAGGGTTAGAATTAGGGTTAGGGTTAGGGTTATAAATAGGGTCAAGGATAGAATTAGTGTTAGGTTTATGGTTAGAATTAGGGTTGTTAGAATTAAGATTAGTGATACAATTAGGGTTAGGGATAGAAGTAGGGTTAGGTTAGGGCTATAATTAGGGTTAGAGTTTATAGCCCTAACCCTAACCCTAATTCTATCCCTAACACTAATTGTATCACTAATCTTAATTCTAACAACCCTAATTCTAACCGTTTTAATCTAACACTAATTCTATCCTTAGCCCTATTTGTAACACTAATCCTAATGCTAATTCTAACACTAATCCTAGTTATATATATAAACCTAATTCTAATCCTGATCATAATTCTATCTCTAACCCAAACCCTAATTCTAATTCTAACCCTAATTCTAGCTCTACCCCTTCTTTAGAAAAAAATCAAAGGTGAAGACACGAAGCAGTCAAAATAAGTTATAGGGAATGAATTTTATTTTTTGCATTAAATTAATTATTTGTTACCATTTAAAATTAGCTACATCGTTATTCTCTAAAATACAAGAAGAAAAGTCATAAATAGATTAACTTTTATTTCTAATAATTTAGTTTAATAATTTATTTTTCAGTAAAGTAAATTGATAGTATTTCTTTTCATTTGTTTATTACAAGTAATTTCAATTATCATAATTAGGAGTCTTCACTTTAATTTATTTAAATATAGATAATTAAAAAATTAAAAAGAAAGCATAAAACCACAAGACATAAAAATAAAACCTTTTTCATTCTGCAACAATTACAAACAAACATTTCCAAGTAGATAACAAAAACAATATTTTCAATAGGATTTTTCCATAGTATCTTCTCATGGGCCCTTTAAGGATTCTCATAGGTAAATTCTAGGGATGACTTTGGGAAATCTCTTTGTGAATAATAAGTTTCTAAGCATAGAAATTTCAACAAAAATCAATTTGTTAGAAACTTTGGTGCACATAAGAATCTTTATGTATTTGTCATTGCAACAAAGAACACACAAGATAGATCTCAATGTCTAAATTCATTTTGAAGATAATTCTCTACTATTAGAAAATAGAGAAAAATGTTCTATAAATTATTTTTGTTTAAATATTGTCTCTTTGAAATCATTTTCCAAAAAAATTTCACTTCCAAAAAAAGAAAACCAACTACAATCAAAGTAAGTTTTTAAGTGCTTAGGGAAGCTCCCACCTTTTGAAGAGTTTGTGTCTTTGAAAAAAAAACTTGGAGTAAGTTGGCAAACCCTTTAGTGGTAGCTCTAGAACATGGTGTCACAAGCACCCAAAGTTAGGGCTAGAAAATTTTGATTAAAAGATGATTATTTAGACTGTGTAAGTGTATTAACAAAGTAGATCACACACATGAGATTTAATACAAGCATAAACACCTTTGAGTGTGGAGTTTTTCCCCTTAGGGTTTCTCCACATAAGTACTTGTCTTCTTCTTGCAAGCTATTTTCTTCTATTCTACATTGGATTGAATGTGCAAAATCACAACACATTAAAATTGTCATGGATTAATCTTATTTTCAGCTTTGTAACCACATAATTTTAATGTGTATAGAAACAATTCTACCTTCATTTTCAACACAATCAACATACTAAGACTCATTGCATATCACCAGAATAAATTGACACATCCACTTCTCAAAAGAATCTGATTCTTTGTTGCCAACCACATGATGCAGTAGTGTAATCATATTTGAAATTTCTTCCTTAAAGTGTGCTCTTTTCAAATGATAGGGTACTTGTGACTTCCCCTTTTTCTCAACCTTGAACGAGTTCTTTGCAATGGAAGTCAAGCACCAATCTTTCATATTTAAGAAATAATTTTAGCCCATGGTAACATACATTTCTACGAATTCCTCTCTTGGGTAGTCTTAGGGCATGAGAGATAGTCTCCGCATCAATTTTTCTTACTATAGAGCCATCATAGGCTCTTATTTCCTAAGACTTTGGATGATAATTATTTACACATGCGAGAACCAGGTCTGGGCATGACACAACTAGTGGAAAACCCCCGACGTGAGCTAACCTACTTGTCCAGGTTTTCTCAGCCAATGGTGACCTAGGGTTTTGTTCCATTCTACTCCAAAAATTCTGCAAATCTATATGCCCCAACTCAGTGTCCTTTACTTTAGCCAAGCCATTTTGAATAATAGAGGCTATTGGAAAACCCTAGTACTTATACTTCCTTCTCACTATCTTTAGAAACCAGTAAATGTATGCTTTTGTTACTGCTAAGGGCACTAAGAAAATTCCTGAAACATTTGGGGAAGACAAACAGTCTGAACTCATGAAAAATAAATGCTTTTTCTAACTAAGGAAATTCAAATTTATTGCAGAAAAGAGTAAGAATGCCAAATTAGCTGACCTGATTAGAGAAGCCCGAACAATATACTGGTAGGAGTCACCCTGCTAGAATTATTTGAAGGAGCATACCAAAAATAGTATATAATAAAATGCCTGAGAGGGTGGCAACTCTTATAAAAGTACTTCAATAAATCTCATTGATTGTGATGACGTGTATGACAATACATTCCATTAATGAGCCACTTTAAATTCCCAATGAAAAGTGTGTGAGTGAGATTTCCAAGTCAATCCATATTTATCATGAAAGGACATGTGTCACTTTCTCCATACATAGCAATAAAGGAAAGTTGGCTTTAAATATGCGGACTGGGTGCTAGAGCAGGGAATCAGTGATTTTTAAAAATTACAAACCATTGGTCAGGAGTTAGGAAGTTCAAAGAACTTGCAACTTTTCGATCAAGAAAGATTTAACATTTAGAATTGAACACAAGATCGAAGGATAAGACTTGAATCACAACTTGGGGAAGAGTCGGCTAATCGACAAGTTTTGAAAACTTAGAACCCAATAACGAAGGTTTTGAAAAACTAGAATTCACCGATTGTGAAGGAAAACACTTAAGGAAAGGCCGCAAATTTATTTAAAGGGGCGAACAATAAGGACTAAGGAAGGAAACATTGTATTAACACAAAAATGGTGATTTTTTTGAAAATGTGGTAACAACAAGCTTTTATTGGGGACACAGACTAGAAGGATGCAAAGAATCCAAGAAAAATTGACATAAAGCCTTATTCCATGGGCAACAGGGTCACCCATAAAACAACAACAACAAACACACAGGGAAAACAAAAACAACAACTATATACAAAGGGGACACAAAACAACATTACCAGTTGTATAATTTTAAATCTTGCCCATTATAGGAAAGAGGCATATGAGTTCTATCTATACATGCTAACAGAAAGGCATTCTCCCTTATCACCTACCTAACTATAAATGGTCCTCTCCATAAAGAGTCTAACTTCTTATGAGCTCCCTTAGGCTCTCTCCTTCTGTCCCAAAGCAGAACAACATCCCCAACTACAAACTTTATTTGCCTAGCTTTTCTGTCAAAAATTCTCTTCACTACTTCTTGATGCCTTGTTATTCGATCAACTACCTCATCCCTTTGTTCTTCTATCTTTGTCAGGTACATGATTATCTTTTCTAGAGAAGATTGAAACTATTCATCCTCAATAGCTTTTTGCAAGTTCAAAGCAGATGACTCCAAGGGAATAAGTAAGGCACTTTCAACTCCATACACCATTTCAAATAGAGACATACCAATAGCTCTCTTGGGAGTTATCCCATCTGCCCATAATGCCTCATAAAGACTTTTGTGCCATCCTCTCTGGCTTCTATCTACCATCTTTTTAACAATAGAAACCAAGTTTTTATTACTTGATTCAACTTACCCCTTGCCTTGTCGGTAATAATCAGAAGAGTGATCAAGATTGATGCCATAATCATAACAGAACAAAGAAAAATTAGAAGAGGAAAAACTAGAAGTGTTGTTAGCAACAATATTTTTGGGGATACGAAATCTGACCAGTATGTTTTCTTTAACAAAGTTACATACTATTTCAGAAGTAGTATGTTTCACTGGAATGGCCTCTACCCATTTGGTAAAGTAATCCATAGCAGTCAAAATGTGAGTATGGCTAGTGCTGGAACTAGGGATAATGGGCCCTATAAAATCTAGTCCCCACTATTGGAAAGGCTCATCAATGACAATAGGTCTCAAAGGTAGTGCGGCTAAATGAGGTCTATTAGTGAATTTCAAACACTTCTCACATTTGGAGACCCAATCATAAGCATCTTTGAACATACCTCACCAATAAAAGCATTACCTAAGGATTTTGAAGGTCGTTACTAATGCAGAAAAAAGCCCTCCACAAGCATCATTATGAAAATTATCCAACAGTTTCTTTTGTTGTTTTCTATCTACACATCTAAGGAAAGTACCATCCACTGCCCTTTTGTATAGATTTTCTCCCCAAAGAACATACTTACTAGCCTTTAACTTTAGATTCCTCTTCTCCTTCACTGATAAATGAGATGGGCATTCCCCATATATCAATAGATAGGCAATATTAAAGAACCATTCATCAGTGGTGTTTATGAATAAAACCAGTGGCAGATCTTCACCTTCTTCAAGTTTATTCTCAACAATTACTTTACACAAACCCCTACCTCTAACTAGAGTAGTGGGTCTCAAATCAACATCATACTCTTGGACCTTTGCAACCCAGGCTCCTCTCTTGTTACAACCAATTTCTTGTTGGGTTAGAATACTCTTGATAGCAAGGTCAGGAACAAAAATAATAGCATGGGAATGCATGATATAAAACCTAAACTGTTTTATAGACTTCACAACTACATAAGCGTGTTTCTCTAAAGGAGAGTAGTTCAATTCATTCTTCTTTAAAGGGATGCTCATAAAGGCTATTGGTTCCTGAATTCTTTGTTCATTCTTTTGTAACAAAATGGTTGACAAGGTATGTTCTGAAGCATAGCAGCAAATAATAAATTCTTTATCAAAGTTTGGGTGAATTAAAGTAGGGGCACTAGCAATGGCTACCTTGATGTCTTCAAATGCCTTTTTGCCTTCCTCACTCCACCTAAATACTGGATTATTCTTCATCATTTCAACAATGTGTCTGGTCAATTGAGCAAAATCAGAGACAAATCTTCTCAAGAAATTGACTTGATCGAAAAAGGATCTAGTGTTGCTTTTGGTTGTAGACAGGGTCGATTGCTGAATTGATTTAACTCTTTTTGGATCAATCTTTATCCCATCCTTAGAAACAATGTGGCCTAATAGCTTGCCTTAAGTAATTGCAAATATAGACTTCTAAGGATTAAGAGAGATGTCATGATCTCTACATCTTTGAAGCACAATAGCCAAATCATCGAAGTGATCAACTCTTCCTTTTGAAAATACCGTCAGGTCATCAAGGTAGATAACAATGATCTTATTCTCCAAATCTCCAAAAGTCATAGCCATAGCCCTTTGAAAAGTAGCCCCAACATTGATAAGGCCAAAGGGCATCCTGTTATAAGCAAAGACATCAATAGGAGTGGTAAATGTTGTTTTATGTTGATCTTTAGGAGCTACTCCTATTTGGTTATACCCTGAAAAGCCATCCAGCGTGGACATCATTTTTGATCCAGATACAATCTATAGTATGTGGTCCATAATTGGCAAAGGATAATTATCCTTGAGTGAGGCTTGATTCAAAATTTGAAAATAAACACAAATCCTTATCTCTCCATTTTTCTTCCTCATTGGGACAATGTTGGCAATCCAAGTAGAGTGATGCATGTGGTAGATAATCTTAGCCTTGAGCAACTTGTCAATCTCACTAAAAATAACTGCATAAAATTTTAGATTATACGTTCACTATTTCTACCAGAATGGAGATGTGCCAGGCTTCAAAGGTATGTGGTGTTGTACTTCTCTATTTCTGAACTTCTTTAAGTCTGCGTAACACCACACAAAAACATCCTTATACTTAATTAACAAAGAAATTAAACTCTCTCTCTCTCTCTCTCTCTCTCTCTCAGAGAGCAACACTTCCCAATAAAAACAAACTTGGGATCTTCTTTAGTGTCAATATTCACATGATCATACTCAGCAAAAGAACTGATGGAAGTTGAAGTTTTCTTCTTGATGTAGTGATCATGTCTATTGAAAAGGTCTTCTAGGGAGACCAAACCCTTTGGAATCTTGTTCCCTTTCAACTGTATAACTTCAACATCTCGACCATCTGGAGAACTTACTTCTCCATCAAGAGTGTCACTACTCTCTATAGTACTACCTTCAAAGAATAGGTTGGTAAATGATTTATCCTTCTCCAGGAAAGAGATGATCTACTAATCATTATTAAACACCAGACAATGATGTGCATTATTAGGCACACTTGGCATGTATATAACTTCTACACTATAAGATTCATCCTTAAAGTCAGAATGTAGGAGAAGCAATGATGTTGGGACAACCAGGGAATCAACCCTGGTATTCTGGTCTTTGGGGAGCACTTCAATTGAGAATGCATCAAGTGCTCTATACTTTCCCAAACCCTATTTTGGTAATGCCTTAACCTTTCATTTTTTATTGAGTATATGCTTCTCATCTATTTAGCTATAAGCTCAGAATCTATTTTGGATTTCAACTATTTAATTCCCTTCTCCTTGGCCATTGCCAACCCCAAAAGCAAGGCCTCATATTCAACAATGTTATTAATGTTTTCAAAATCTAATTTATAAGCAAAAGGGAATTTATAATCATTAGTAGAAATTAGAACAACACCTGCACTAGATCCAAAAGTAGAACAACTCCCATCAAACTCCAAAGTCCACAATTCATTTGACAAGTCAAGACTAATTATATTTGGACCTCCTTCTGAAGTGGAGGAAAACATGTAAGTACTCGGGCTAGTCTCCACATACAATATTTTTGCTCTTCGATCCCCAAACTTTAGTACTATAAACTTAGCCTTAGGTTCTATTTAGGTGTGAAAAAGAGGGGTTTTGTAATTTCAAGGGTTTATGTGGAATCCTCCTTTCACACCAACATTCAAGGACATTAAACCAAGTAGAGAACTCTACTACAGATCTCTTGTCACTTGGAACAGAGGGGAAGATTGGAATTGTGTGAATTTGTTGTTTAATTAAGCCTGATTATGCTCGAAACCCTAATTTTGTAAAATCATAAATAAATGGATAAATCATAGAAAATGATCGCACATAGAGATATTAAATGACAATCAAATACATACCAGATTTTGAAGTTCGGTGTATGGAAAAGTTGGGGACTAATGAGCAGGTGCCCTAGTCCAGTGTACCTATTTCTGTCGGGATCTCTGAAGAATGTCTGCAACCTAATTCTGTTGTCACAGAGATTTCACCGCATCAGAATCTGGAGGACCAATGAGCAGGCTTCCTAGTCTAAGGCCTAATTTTCTTCTTTTCTCTGCACTTCTGACAGTCTGTAATGCCTCCCTACAACTCCACTTCTTCTGCTTCTGAAACCTATAAGCTATAATCACATAAAAGTGGGTTGGGGGTTGTGGTATTTAGAGGCTTGCCTCAGTCAAGTCTCGAAGAGACATTCAAGTCTTCCAAACACTATTGTCAGATAAAGAGTGCATATGCTCGTGGGATAGAGACAAAAACCAATTGATAAATGATTGAAAACACAAATGAATGTCACCTCAATGGTGTAGCTCTCATGGAAGAAAGAATCTTCTTTCATGCCATGAGGAGATGGAGCCAAATCTGCATAAACAAACACAATAAGAAACAATACTACTCTGCAACACAATGAATGCCTTGAATCACTTTTGCATAAAGTCACAGATTCACAATGTCCATCTAGTTTACAAATGAATGCCTAAACATGCTTATATATGTAACTAAACAACTTCACACCAAGAAATTCATAATTCAAACTTGAGGTGTCAGCATAGGACCTAATAACGGTCACATAACTGACACATGAAAATAGGTCCTGACCCAAAATAGGGTAGGACTAGGGTGCGGGTGCCCAACTCCTCCCCCTATTTTAGGTAGGATTCATCACAAGTGCATCCCCTAGGTTTTGCCATAAAACTTAGGGGTTTCTTCACCGGAAGTCATCATTAACATGTAAGATGATCTAAATGCATTTTAAAGGACCCGGGAGCTAAACATAGGAGGGAAAATGCCCTAGGGAGACATTTTTCAATGTAACAGGTTCAGGATCCAAATGAACCTTTTTTTTGTCTACATGAATTAATGCACGTGAACAATCCAATTGAATTTCCCTACCGAGGCCTTTGTAAAAACTCCTACTCAAAAGAATACCATAGCTGGAGGGAATGTCAACTACTAGAATGGTCAACTTCATCCTCTTTTTGGGGTATGCTACCAGGGCAACTTGTGCATCTTTAATTTGTCCTAAGATGGGCACCTGTGTGGAATCCATAGAGTGGCATTTTCCATGGGAGGAGGTGAGAGACAAGACAAGAGCTTCGGCCACTTGAGCAGGCATGACATTGTCAGAGGCCCCAGAGTCTATGACACAATTACTCAACTTGTAACCAACAATGTATAAAGACACATAGAAAGGCTCAGATTTCTCAAAAGGGTTTTTGGAGTGAGACACTTTAGAATGAGAACTTGAGCAATTTTGAGCTTCAACATTAGCATTAACTTCTGTAGATACTTGTGCATTCAAATGAGAAGGGGAAGGTTCTTGATTTACATACTTGACCAACCTATCTAACTCAGTGGGATTTAGTCTGAGGTATTCATCTTGGGATATTTGAATTTTTGTGCTCTTACATGACTCAACAATATCAAAATAATTAGAAATAACTTTCTTAGAAGAGGAAGTAGAAGGTACCTCAGAGGAAGAAGCCTTGGGAACTATAGACTCTACTTTCTTGGACCCGTTGGTTGCATGCATCAACAAAATGTACTTAGGAGTAGAAGAGGAATTGTTGGATTGATCCTTGGAATAATATTCTCTCTTCTGTGAATGCTGATTTCTAGTGAAAACAACACAATTAGTGCCATCCAATTTAGTATATACATTTTCACCTTGATCTGAATTTGACTTATACTTAAAGAAATTTACACTGACATCTCTAGACCGAGTGGGGTCCTCTTCAACATAGGGTTCTTCAGAATGCTCATTCATAGAAAGCATCTACATGAATCTTGTCATTTTAGGACAAGAAGCACCATCATGATCTATGGTAAGATGAAAATTATAAACCATGTGATTTCCTTTGCTCCTAGATGGAGCACCCTCAATAGTGAGCCTCTGAGCTAGGCCAGTCAAAGGTAAAGGTTGATTATAGTTGCCTTGCTCACCATGATCTTTCCTAGGCACATCATGGTAAAAGGGTTACTGAGGTCCCTTAGGCATCTGCCTCTTCAGAGCGACAATGTCATTCTCCAATCTTTGAATCATAGGATCAGTTGAGTTACTTACTTGAGGTTTCCTAGTCTGCAACCCCTTCTTCCATTTACCAGTAGTTATCAAGTCATCCTCTATAGAAATAGCCCTCTCCTGTGTTGTTGCCAAATCAACTGCACCTTATCTCTTGATAGGGAAACTAACATCCAGAGAGAGAGTGTTGATAAAGAAACACTTCAAGAGAGCATTTCCAGGTCTCATATTCGTAGGAATCCTGTTTACCAATTTGTTAAATTTGGCTACAAACTCCCTCATAGGTTCATGTACTTCTTTCTTCATAGAGGACAATTGAGCTACTAGAGTATGTTCATTCTTTATTATCTTGAACCTGTTTTCAAATTTGGTTCTCATGATGCAGAGGGCAAATGATAGAACCACTCGACTACAACATTAGCCAAAGACTCCACAAATAGTCTAACTGAAACATCCTCATGCTGTACACCTATAATGGAGCAAGTCGTAAAGAAGGCATTTAGGTGTTCATCTGGGGTAACCTTGCCATCTCCCCTAAACTTGGGAATTATTTTACAAGACCCTCTAGGTAACTCATGTAATTGCACCCCTAAGTTCAAAGGGCCTATAACAGCTCCCCATGGGATAGGTAGTTGTTGAGACATATTTATTGGGAAGTTAATTTGTAAGGGTAAAACAATCCCATGTAATACAAAGGCTTGGAAAGAAGAACTAGATGTATCCCTACTTGGAGGAGGAGAGGATAGTCTACTAGAAGACCTTACTCTACCAGTTGGTGGAAAAGTAGAGATATTCAAAGCTTGCAATAAATCAAAGTTAGAATCGGGAATACCTTTCTTTCCATCTGATTGTGTGTACCTTTTGTAAGCCATCTTAGGAGATAAAGGGTGTCAAACAACAGAGTCGCCAACCCACTTATTGGTTACTCTAGTTAACCTAAGGTTGGTTTGGTGGGTTATTTTGGTTCCTTGGCCAGTTATCAGGAACAACGTGAATTTGAAAGGGTCTATCCCTTTTAGGAACACATACAAATCCTTCAACAATGAAATTCTCAGGAACAACACCAAACTCCCTAGCTTGTCTTCTCAAGTCTTGTCTAATTTTTTCTTCTCCATCCAAGATTCTATCTACTTGATGAAATTGCTCGTTACTTCTCCTATGTCTCTAGGCTAGATTACGTAAATCAGTAATGATATCTTCTTACTCTACATTTAGCTAATTGATGTTAGGTTGAAGCACAGGTCCAAATCTCCTTTGGAGTACCATAAAGACCAATTATAAAACAATTGAATACAAATAAGTCCCTAGTAGAGTTGCCAAAAATTTGTTAGTTTATAGATTTGTCACTTAACTCTATATTCTCATGCCCACACAATGACAACTATACTAACATTTGAGTTCGATTGCAATGATATTTGCAATGACTCTCTGTATCGTTTTACAAGGCACAACTACCTTCAAAGATTTTAAATGAATGAAATATATGTATGCTTTTAACCAAAAAGCAATAATGGCATTCAATCTCAAAGAATAGATAAAAAATAAAGAAACACAAAGACTTCATGTAGCAACACTCATAATCTAATAATTTTCATAACATAATCACCACCTCAATCATTCATCGAAAGAGAAACAATCCACAACAATGAGCTTTAATAGAGAATTCCAATTTTTCCAATATAAAACTACAGTTTGAAAAGCTGATAGACATTAAACATAAGAAGAATACACATTCATCCACCATAACAAAAAGTTTACGATATCTGAATTCAACTTCTCAAACTTCCTTTGTATATTGAAAATAACTAAAAGATAGAATAACAATGAAAAATGACCTATCAACAACATAAAGTTTTCCAAAAAGATCTTGATAGCATCAATAAGCTTTGTATATATAGTCTTGTCTTAAAATAATTGTCTTTAAAACAATATAACGACTTCTTGAAGACAACCAATTAAAATATAAATAACAATAAAGTCTTTTTATATAACAGTTTTCAGAGCACGTTGAAAGAAATAACATAAAAACAAGAAATGCTATCATGTGGAAACATTTTGATCCTCCTCTTGAACTACTTCACCTCCTTTGTCTTGTTCTCTAGCACTTGTCGAGTCCACCTGTGATCTCAGCCTTGCTTTATAACTCTTGTACTTGGAAATGATGGGAGTTAAAAATTTGCCACTTGGACTCAGAGTGATGTGTACTCAAAGTCTCTATTTACTCATCATCCTCTCCACATCCACGAGTCTCCTATTGATATCATTGACTTCTATTATGAAGGTTTTGAGATAAATTGTGATATGACCAAGCTTGCCCAGTGAAGTTCCATTTACAATATTAGCACCAACAATCTCCTCATTAAGTGTCTTCCCGAAGCATTGCTTTACCTCTTTCACATCCAACAAAATTTCTCCACCTTCATCTAGAATCTCCATCTCAAGGATTGTACAGTTCTTCCTAATATCTTTTAGGTCAGTATGGTATTGATTCAGAATCCCTCTTATTTCACCTATAAACTCTCCCAACAAAGATAATTTCCATTCAATTACATCTAACCAGGAAACAAAATCATTCTCCTTAGGATCATTTAGAATCTTCTCGGTCACAAGAATATTAGTATCAATTTTTATAATTTCCTGTATTTCCTTAGACACCATGAGCAAATTGCTCTCATCCTTTTTGAAATTTTGTAGTTCTGTAATTAATCCTTTCCTCTTATTTGAAATGCGAGCATATAATTTCATAGCCCCTTCAATATACAACAAACTATCAATGGTGACCTTTTCAATCCATTCCTTGGTAGCTTTGGCCAAATTATAATATCTTTTAATCTGATGTAACATCCTTGGGTCTACTCCATCAACAGTAACACTTGAGGCTACATCAGAAGGTTGGGAAGTAGCATTCATAATGGATTGAATAAAATAAGTTAAAGCGTTTACCTGAGTTTACAATTTTACATTTTCTTGTTGCCCCACTTTAATTCTTTTTGCTAGCATACCTACAGAAAATTTAGCATGGTAAATATCACCCTCTATAGTAGGGGGGCCCATATCAATTTTGCTCATGTTAAAGTCTACTTCTGTGACATTGTGCCAATTTTTGTCACCAATTGGATTTGTAATTTCTAAAATCTGGTGTCCTGAAGAAGAATCCATCACCATCCTTGACATCCTCTTAGCCTTCTTAGGCTGAGGTGTAGTTTGTAGCAACTTGGCCACAATATCAACATTCATGTCTCCCATGCCTGGGTGTATCTTCTTTTCTTCTCTACTACTTTATTTAACCAAGAAGTGGATGACAACACTACACCACTATTACTATCATCTAGAACAACATTGTCTAGTTGATTGTGAGTACTATGTACAAGAATTTGATTTAACACAGGGGAGGCTAGAATCTCAAATAAGGAGTGGAAAGCACTGTCTTCACTAATCTGCTGAAAGAGCAAAGAATCATTACCTAGCATGGGGGAAACAGGAGGAGTCATATGATCATCCTGAAGCTGCTGCAAAGCATCAAGTTTCTTTTCCACCCCTGATCCTCCAGCTGCAGGTTCACCATCTTGTTCACTTGCACTTTTCAATCCCCTTCCCTCTTCAGGCTCTTCTCCATCTCCACCTTGTTGTGAACCAACTCTTGGTCGAGTTGTCTTCATGCTAGCTGAAGGTCTTTGATTTATAGGCTCCTTCTGTGCAAAAGAGGATACAATGCACTCATGAAAATTTCCCCTGAGCCACCTCTCAGGGTTATCCAAAATAAAAGAAGACCAAGTTTTGATATCAGTAACTTCTTTCTTTGACCATTGAATATGAGGCAAGGGTTTAGAGGCAACAACATGAAACTCCTCATCAATCATATTTGAAATATCATCAACACCACTAGGAATCTGTAGAGGCAAATTGAAAGCACAGATTTGGTCTAGAGTCAACCTCATGGGTGGGTGAAAAAAAATGGGGGGCCAAAAAGTGGCCAAATTCTTAAAACTTTTTAAAAAGCCATAACACGAGCGCGTTATAACGCGCTCGTGTTATAGCGTGCTCACGTTATAGCGCGCTCACATTATGGTTTGGTGTTGCCGAGCCTTTGGCTCGGCAACACAAAACCATAACACGAGCATAATTCACTCGTGTTATAACGCGAGTGCGTTATTCTTTTCTTTGCATTTTTTTTTTTTGCAAAAGTTTGCCCAATGTTTAAGGGTTGAGGGTTTAATGGTTGAAGGATTAGGGTTTAAGGCAGACTATCAAGGGTAGAGGGTTTAGGGTTGAAGGTTTAAGGGATGAGGGTTGAGGATTTAGGGATGAGGGTTAAGGGATTAGGGTTTAAGGTATAGTGTCGAGGGTAGAGGGTTTAGGGTTTAAAGTTTAAGGGTTGAGGGGTGAGGCTTTAGGGATAGGGTTTAGGGTTTAAGTTATAGTGTCGAGGGTTGAGGGTTTAGGGATAGTGTTTAGGATTTAAGTTTTAAGGGTTGAGGATTTAGGGATAGGGTTTAGGGTTTAAGGTTAAATGAGAGACCTAGATGTCTAAGGACAGATGGAGAGGTAGACAAGGAGTGACTGAGAAACTTAGAGAGGGGAGAGGTAGAGGTGAGGGGGAGATAGAAGTGAGAGATAGAGAGGTGAGGGGAGAGATAGAATAAGATGAGTGAGTGAAGTTGACAACTTGAGGGAAAGATGGGTAAGGAGGAGGGAGAGAGGTGGAGAGGAAGGGAAATATCTAGAGAGCCTTGAGAGATATACAAGTGAGAGACCTACAACCTAGGGAGAGAGGGGTGAGAGAGATAGATGAGTGATGGGAGTGAGGCAGATAGGGGAGGAGAGGGGTGGATAAGGGTTGAGGGTTTAAAGGTCAAGGGTTTAGGTTTTAAGGGTTGAGGTATTAAGGGTCTAAGGGTTGAGGGATTAGGGTTTAAGGTATAGTGTCGAGGATCGAAGCCTAATCCCTCAACCCTCGACACTATACCTTAAACCCCAAGGTTGAGGGATTCAGGTTTTAAGGTATTGTGTCGAGGGTTGAGGGATTAGGGTTCAATCCTCGACACTATACCTTAAACCATAATCCCTCAACTCTTAGACCCTTAATACCTCAACCCTTAAACCCTAAACCCTTGACCCTTAAACCCTAAACCCTTAAACCCTTAACCCTTATCCACCCCTCTCCTCCCCTATCTACCTCACCCCCATCTCTCCCCTATCTCTCTCACCCCTCTCTCCCTAGGTTGTAGGTCTCTCACTTGTATATCTCTCAAGGCTCTCTAGATATTTCCCTTCCTCTCCACCTCTCTCCCTCCTCCTTACCCATCTTTCCCTCAAGTTGTCAACTTCACTCTCTCATTTTATTCTATCTCTCCCCTCACCTCTTTATCTCTCACCTCTATCTCCCACTCACCTCTCTATCTCTCCCCTCTCTAAGTCTCTCAGTCATTCCTTGTCTGCCTCTTCATCTATCCTTAGTCATCTAGGTGTCTCACTTAACTTAAACACTAAACGCTATCCCTAAAGCCTCAACCCTTAAACCTTAAATTCTAAACCCTATCCCTAAACCCTCTACCCTCGACACTATACCTTATACCCTAATCCCTTAACCCTCATCCCTAAAGCCTCAACCCTCAACCCTTAAACCTTCAACCATAAACCTTGTCTCTAAACCCTCTACACTTAACACTATGCCTTAAACCCTAATCCCTCAACTCTTAAACCCTTAATCCCTCAAACCTTAAACCCTTAAACCCTATATACCCTTTACACTTAACCTTGGACACTCAACCTTGAACATTATCCCTCAACCTTCAAACCTCTACCCTATACCCTATACCCTAAACCCTCAACCCTAATTTTGATTTTCTTCCATTGATTCAACATCATTGTTGTTTTCCCCATCAGAAACCAATTCATTCAACATATTGCTGCCCATTGGTTGACTTGAACTGCATATTCTGTTAGAAAAAGGGCATCTTTTATTTGTATCAATGTTGGTATTCATAGGCTGAAGAGCATTGATATTTTTCACACACCCTGTTCTTTGAAATATCTTAACCTTAAAATATGACTTGGATATGTACTTGAACACAACAAAATCTCCAATCTCCAACCCATGATGATTCACAAAATTTTCCCAACCCTGCCTAAATTCTAGTTTATTTATTGTATACCCTCAACCCTAATCCCTCATCTCTAAACCCTAAATGCTATCCCTATTCCTAAACCCTCAACTCTCAACATTAAACCCTAATCCATCAACCCTAAACCCTAATCCCTCAACCCTAAACCCTATCCCTAAACCCTCAACCCTCAACACTATCCCTAAACCCTATCCCTAAACCCTCAACCCTAAACCCTATCCCTAAACCCTAAATCTATGTTTCTTGCTGTCCACCCCGCACTTAGGGGAGGTATATTGTTATGAAATAGGCAAATAATCTCCCATTATTTATTGGCTCACGTTTTGTCCTGCTATAGATTGATCCATTAATATTTGTGCCTATCTCACCTTCGATAGCACCTTTACAATATCTCACCTCTAGTTCCATTAGCTCATGTTCTATATCTCACTTATCTCTCCCCCTCACCTCTCTACCTCTCCCCTCTCTATGTCTCTCAGTCACTCCTTGTCTACTTCAACCCTAAACCCTCGACCCTCAACCCTATCCCTAAACCCTCAACCCTCGAACCTCAACCCTCAACGTCAAAATCTAATCCCTCAGCCCTTAACTCTGATCCCTCAACCCTCAACCCTATCCCTCAACCCTCAACCCTCAACCCTCAACGTCAAATCCTAATCCCTCAACTCTTCACTCTAATCCCTCAACCCTAAACCCTATCCCTAAACCCTCAACACTATACCTTAAACCCTAATCCCTCAACCCTCAACCCTAATCTGTCATCCCTCAACTCTAATCCCTCATCCCTAAACCCTAAACGCTATCCCTATTCCTAGACCCTCAACGGGCTCGATACTATACCTTAAACCCTAATCCCTTATCCCTAAACCCTCCAACCCTATCCCTAATCCTTATACCCTCGACACTCTACTTTAACCCTAATCCCTCGACCCTCAACCCTATCCCGAAACCCTTAACCCTCAAACCTCAATGTACTCAACCCTTAATGTCAAACCCTAATCCCTCAACCCTTAAATCTGATCCCTCGACCTTCAATCCTATCCCTAAACCCTAAACCCTAAAGCCTCAACCCTCAACCCTCAACATCAAATCCTAATCCCTCAACCCTTCACTCTAATCCCTCAACCCTAAACCCTATCCCTAAACCCTCAACACTATACCTTAAACCCTAATCCCTCAACCCTCAACCCTAAACCTTATCCCTAAACCCTAATCCCTCAACCCTCAACCCTAATCCCTCAACCCTCAACCCTAAACCTTATCCCTAAACCCTAATCCCTCAACCCTCAACCCTAATCCATCATCCCTCAACTCTAATCCCTCATCCCTAAACCCTAAATGCTATCCCTATTCCTAGACCCTCAACGGGTTCGATACTATACCTTAAACCCTAATCCCTTATCCCTAATCCGTATACCCTCGACACTCTACTTTAACCCTAATCCCTCGACCCTCAACCCTATCCCGAAACCCTTAACCCTTGAACCTCAATGTACTCAACCCTCAACATCAAACCCTAATCCCTCAACCCTTAACTCTGATCCCTCGACCCTTAACCCTTAAAACTTGAACCCTAAACCCTAAACCCTCAACCCTCAACCCTCAACTCTCAACATTAAACCCTAATTCATCAACCCTAAACCCTAATCCCTCAAACCTAAACCCTATCCCTAAACCATCAACCCTCAACACTATAGCTTAAACCCTAATCCCTATCCCTCAACCCTTAACCCTTAAAACTTAAACCCTATCCCTATACCCTCAACACTTGACACTATATCTTAAGCCTTAAACCCTCATCCCTAAAGCCTCAACCCTCAATCCTTAAACCTTCAACCCTAAACCCTATCCCTAATCCCTCTACCCTTGACACTCTAACCCTAACCTTGACATTAAACACTAATCCATCAACCCTAAACCCTAATCCGTCAACCCTAAACCCTCAACCCTCAACACTATACCTTAAACCCTAATCCATCAACCCTAAAACCTAATCCCTCAACCCTCAACCCTAAACACAATCAATAAACCCTCAACCCTTGACACTATACCTTAAACCCTAATCCCTCAACCCTCAACCCTCAACCCTAATCCCTCATCCCTAAACCCTAAACGCTATCCCTATTCCTAAACCCTCAACCCTCGACACTATACCTTAAACCCTAATCCCTTATCCATAAACCCTAAACCCTATCCCTTAACCCTTAACCCTTAAAAATTAAACCCTAAAACCTATCCATAAACCCTCGACACTCAACACTATATTTTAAACCCCAATCCCTTAACCCTCAGCCCTAAAGCCTCAACCCTCAATCGTTAAACCTTTAACCCTAAACCCTATCCCTAATCCCTCTACCCTCAACACTCTACTTTAACCCTAATCCCTTGACCATCAACCCTATCCCTAAACCCTCAACCCTCAACCCTCAACTCTCAACATTAAACCCTGATTCGTCAACCCTAAACCCTAATCCATCAACCCTAAACCCTAAACCCTATCCCTAAACCCTCAACCCTCAACACTATACCTTAAACCCTAATCCCTCAACCCTAAACCCTAAACCCTATCCCTAAACCCAACAAAACTGCTTTGCCTTATGTTAGGTTGTTAAACCCATCATTTTTGACACTCTTCTCTTAAAGATATTTGAGTTGCAAGAATATGTCAGAAAAATGGCTATGAACTTTTTAAATGTTAGTAATGTTATATGGCATGTTTTTTCTGGCCCATCTGGGGTTCATTATGCCAATAGGTGTACACACTATGAGAAAAGCTTTGCGTATGGTACATCCACAGTGAGTAATTAACAGTTGAAATCAGAAGGATGATCATTATGAGAAAAGCTTTGCATTGGGGTACATCTATGTTTCTTGCTGTCCACCCCGCACTTAGGGGAGGTATATTGTTATGAAATAGGCAAATAATCTCCCATTGTTTACTGGCTCTATCCACAAGAACTACTAAACTATACCTTAAACCCTAATCCCTCAACCCTAAACTTTCAACCCTAAACCCTATCCCTAATCCCTCTACCCTCAACACTCTACCTTAACCCTAATCCCTCGACCCTTAACCCTAAACGCTATCCCTAAAGCCTCAACCCTAAACCCTAATCCCTCAAGGTCCTAAACTCTAATCCCTTATCCCTAAACTCTAAATCCTATCCCTAAATGCTCAACCCTCAACCTTAAACCTTAATCACTCAATCCTTATCCACCCCTCTCCTCCCCTATCTGGCTCACTCCCATCTCTACCCTCCTCTACCCTCGACACTATACATACATACATATTGGCATACACAGATACATACATACATATAGGCATACATAGATACATACATACATACATACATATAGGCATACATACATACATGATTAATAGCCTTGAACATAAAAAAATTTAAGTTGAACATAACGCGCTTGCGTTATTTCAAACATGAAAAATAGCACAAACTTTTGTGGAAAAGGAAAAATGCAAAGAAAACAATAACGTGAGCGCGTTATAACGCGCTCGCGTTATGTCTTACTTTGGGAATCCAAAGCCTTGGGCTTGAGATTTGCTTTGGATTTCCAACCCAAAGGCTTAGAGTGCCTTTTGAACAATAACATATGTGTTTTTCCATATTCTTCAAGATTTCACATAATTTCGTTCGTGCTAACCCTCAGATTTGCATGTGTTTCAAGGTTGAACAAATCAAACACCTGGGTAATGTTAGGATTTCTCTTAGCTATCTGACGATATAATTTTTTTCACATTTTAACAATGTTAAGCCTTTCATCTTTAATTTCTTTTGTTTGTGTGTCTGTTTTTGGGCAAAAACCACTGTTTGGTCTTTTTTTCATTGTAAATTAACTATTCATTGAAATTTAAAAAAAAAAACATATTTAGAAACTAGACTCCATTCTACAAATATTAAAAAAAGAAAAAAATGATTTTCAATTAGTTTTCAAAATTTATAGGGGTAGCACGGCCAAAATTCTATTTTTTAGGATGTGTCCACTTTGAAAATTAGTAAAAAATCAAATATTCATCAAAAAATTATTAGAAAAATCAGGCATAAACTACATGCTATTAGCTAATTTCTCACTAAAGTGATTTTAAAAATACTAAAAAAAAGTTGACCTTTTGAGGGAGCCACAAAACATGCTATGTTATGTTTTTTTGACAGAAACAACACCAATTTCTGTGGCTCCCTCTTTTGAACCCCTTAATCTATGCCATTTTCAAAAAACAATAGTAGTTTAGAAAGTAGACTCGGAGCACTACGAACATTGTTCTGGTCGCATCTCCAAATTTTGAGTGTAACTATGCTCAATTTCTCATCCAAAGCCAATATTTCCTGATTTCAGAAAAAAATGGCCACTTAAGACCCCTTTTTGGCCCCCCATCTTCTTGCACTTACCCTCATTCAATCTCTTCTTTGAACTTCTCTCTCATTTGCATATTCCTCCGAATGATCTTCCATATGGGATTGATATTCATAGAGATTTCCTCCATACAAATTCCTCTTGACAAAGTTCTTGATATTCATAGAGATTTTCACAGATAGAGGGTGAAAATTGTATTCAACCAAAATCCTCTCTACATTTTTGGCATTATCGTTTATTTTATAGGTGAAAAAATATAAAGACACAATGAAAGTATAGCCTTTTTCTTCATGCTCTGATACTTATTGTTCACAGCCGCCATCTGGTGACAGACTTCCAAAAGAATGAAAAAGTCAGAAGCATACCTCGGTAATTTCAAAGGGGCATTTTCAAACCCACCAATTCTAAGACAAGTGAATTTGTCTAACTAGATGTAGAAGCTCCCATATCTCATAACCAATATTGCAGCTTCAGGAGAAATTCTCACTTCCAGGTTGCCTTCAATGTCTCTTGCATTAAACATTAGGAAAGCATCATTTACACGGTGGTAATCCTTAACACCAATATCTCTTTGAAATTGAGGGAAATATTCATACATAGGTGTGTCTTATGTTAAAGAACCTTGAGTCCTTAACCCTGCCTAGACAACCTCTTTACTAGCCAACATGTAGAACAAATATGAGCACATATAGAAAGAAACCTTTTGATGGAAATTAGCTAGTTGTTCATTTAGTTGATCTCTAATCAGTTTAGCCCAATCAACATACTGAGACTCACTACATATCACCAGAATAAACTGGCACATCCACTTCTCAAAATAATCTGATTCTTCTTTGTCAACCACATGATGCAGTAGTGTAATCATATCTGAAATTGCTTCCTTAAAGTGTGCTCTTTTCAAATGAGAGGGTAGTTGTGACTTCCCCTTTTTCTCAACCTTGAGCCAGTTCTTTGCAATGGAAGTCAAGCACCGATCTTTCATGTTTAAGAAATAATTCCAGCCCATGGTAACAAACATTTCTACGAATTCCTCTCTCTCGGGTAGTCTCAAGGAATGAGAGATAGTCTTTGCATCAATTTTTTTTACTACAGAACCATCATACGCTCTTATTTCCTGAGACTCTAGATGATAATTCTTTACACATGCGAGAACTAGGTCTGGGCACAACACAGCTAGTGGAAAACCCTCGGTGCAAGCTAACCCTCTTGTCCAGGTTTTCTCAGCCAATGGTGACCTAGGGTTTTGTTCCAGTCTACTCCAAAAATCCTTCAAATCTATATACCTCAGCTCAGTGTCCTATACTTTATCCAACCGATTTTCAATAATGGAGTCTAATGGAAAACCCTGGTACTTACACTTCATTCTCACTATCTTTAGAAACTAGTGAATGTATGCTTCGATTACTGCTAAGAGTACCAAGAAAATTCCCAGAACATTTAGGGAAGACAAATAGTCTGAAGTCATGAAAAATTAATGTTGTTCCCACTAAACAAACTAAGGAAATTCAAATTTACCACACAAAAGAATGAGTGAGAAAGAATGCCAAATTAGCTGACTTAGTTAGAGAAGCCCGAACAATATATTGGTAGGAGTCACCGCGCTAGAATTCTTCGAAGTAGCATACCAACAACAATATAGAATGAAATGCCTAAGAGGGTGGTAACTCTTATATAAGTACTTTGATAAATCTCATTGATTGTGATAGTGCGTATGATAGTAAATTCCATTAATGAGGCGCTTTAAATTCCCAATGAAAAGTGTGCAAGTAAGCTTTCCAAGATAATCTGTATTTATCACGAAAGGATAGGTGTCATTGTCTCTATACATAGCAATAAATGGAAAGTTGGCTTTAAATATGTGGATTGGGTGCTAGAGCGGGGAATCAGTGATTTTTAAAAATTATGAACCATTGGTCGGGAGTTAGGAAGTTTGAAGAACTTCTGACTTGCTGATCTAGAAAGGTTTAACATTTAGAACTGGACACAAGACCGACGGATAAGACTTGAATCACAACTTGCGGAAGAGTCGGCTAATTGACAAGTTTTGAAAACTTAGAACCCACTAACGGAGGTTTTGAAAAACTAGAAATCAGCAATTGTGAAGGAGAACACTTAAGTAAAGGCTGCAAATTTATTTAAAGGGGCAAACAATAAGGACTAAGGAAGGAAACATTATATTGACACAAAAATGGCAATTTTTTTGAAAATGTGGTAACATGGTATTAAAAATTTAATGCATTTTCTTTGAATTTGGATTTTGTTAGAAGAAAAGAGGATCATTGTGTTTACATTAAGTGTTTTGATGACTAGATTCAAATTATTGTTGTCTATGTGGATAACATGTTTATTGGAAACAAGGCAATGATTAGGGAGCTTAAAACTCAACTTTTTGGTGCATTTGACATGAAGGATCTAGGGGCAACAAAGTTAATTTTTAGAATATAAATGAGTACGGATTGAGCTCACAATAATTTTTGGTTTAGCCAATATAAGTATGTTGATACCATTTTGTGGTAGTTTGCTATGCACGATTGTAAACCAATGAGTACTCCCTTACTTGTAGGCACTAAGATTTTATTAGATACGTGTCTTAAGTCAAATGATGATGTAGAGGATATGCATAATATTCCTTATGCTAGTGTTTTTTATAGCCTAATATATGTAATGGCTTGTATTGAATAGATATTGCTCAACAGTGGGAGTTCTTGGTAGGTTTATGTCTAACCCTGGTAGAGAGCATTGGACTCATGTTAAGAGGGTATTTAGATATTTGTGAGGGACTTCTGAGTATTGCTTATATTATCATGGTTCTAATGATGTGGGAAAGTTATTAGATATGCAAGGCTTTGTTGATGCAGATTCGACAGGTGACTTGGATAGTCAAAGGTCCGCTAGTGGCTGTGTATTTTCTTTATTTGGTGGTGCTATTACTTGGATGAGTAAGAGGCAACAAACGATTGATTTTTCTAATACTAAAGTAGAGTATATAGTTTCTACATGTGCTTGTAAAGAGGTACTATGGTTACAAAGGTTGTGTTCAAAGTTGGTTTTGTTGCAAGATGGTTCATATCGAATGTGACAGTTAGAGTGCTATCTATTTGCCTAGGAATGCCATGTACTATGCTCATACCAAGCATGTTGATATGTAGTATCACTTTGTTTATGAGATGGTGAAGAATAATAATGTCATGTTATAGAAGGTTGACACTCGGGAGAATGTCATATATTCACTTATAAAAATGATGAGCTCAAATAAGTTTTCTTGGTGTAGGGAGGCCTTGGGCCTTGCATCTTGTACTTTATTTTTTTATGGTTTCTCTTATGTCACTACAATGTATAATATCAAGTGGGAGAATGTTACAATAGTGTGATATTTAATTGCAATCCTAATGTATATTCTTGCATCTCCAACTTCCTTGGAATGGGTACTTGGATGCTCATGAAGTATTATTTTATTATTATTCTCCTAGTTGAATTAGAATATTAGTTGTAATGGAATTCAAGGAGGAAGGTGTTGGGATACGTTGTCATTAACTTTGCAATCCTAACCATTTTCATGTGTCTACAAAGTTCTTGGAAAGTGTCCTTAAACACATAGACACTTGAGAGATAAATTATTTATTAATTATTTCACTTGGACATGTAGTTACACTCTATGTGGTGGGACACAATATGGGTGCCCACTTTAGAAGTGGAGCCCATGGAGACTTGGAGTTGACTTCTTGAAGTCCACTTTGACTTGGAGATAACTTCTAGGAGGTGGGACCCATCTTGGGCGCCCACTTTGGAGGAGAATCCAATGTGGACTTACAGTTAATTTTTTTTTTGCATGAGTGGATAATGTTGATATACTTTGCATGAGTATTATGTGGGAGTTAACATTGGAGTTAGAGATGCATGATATTTGCATGTTGCTTGCATGAGCTTGTATGAGATTGCATGGACTTGCATGTTGTTGCATGTTATTTGCATGAACTTGCATGTTTTTGCATGTACTTGCACGTGCTTGAATGTTGTTGCATGTGAGTTGCATGTACTTGCATCTTGTTGCATGTGAGTTGCATGTACTTGCATGTGCTTGCATGTTGTTGCATGTGAGTTGCATGTACTTGCATGTGCTTGCATGTTGTTGCATGTACTTGCATGTCAGTTGCATGTGCTTATATGGTGATGCTTGTGTCTTACATGTCACTCTAACCCAGGTTTAGCTTTGCATGACTCTTGCATGATGTTACAAGTTGTTATATGACTCTTGCATTATACAAATAGGTTGTTATAGATCCATATTGGGGATGCTAAGAAATGCATGTTGTTTGCATGACATTGGTGTGAGTTGGAGTACTTCAGTTGACTAAATTTGATTGGGACTTCTTGGGTGCCCATGTAGAGAATTTTAGTTCTACCTTGTTGTCACTTAACACTTCTATTGACTGAGTTTGATTGGGACTTCTTGGGCGCCCATGTTTGAGACTTTCAGTTAAGTGCTGATTTCTACTATGCAAGCATTGGAGTTCACTATATTGGGCACTTGATTTTTGCATGAGGGATATTCTCATGTTATTGGATACAATTCATTGTATTTTGAGATCCATGGCTTCTATATAATGATGCCATTTGTTGGTAGAAATTATGACAGGTTTTTGAAGTTGAAGGAGTAATGAAGTACTGCCAAAATTCAAAGAGAATTCAATGTTAATGTAAACTTGATTACAAGAATTAATACAAGAATAATATCTCTTTGGGTGTGGAGTTTTTTCTCGTAAGGGTTTATCCACGTAAATTTTGTGTCAACTTCCTTGATTATTTTTTTTCATTACTACATTGATTGAATGTGCTAATCACATACACATTAAATTAAAGTCATTAATCTAATTTTCAGATTTGAACACAAAATAGAGTTTTATAGCAGCAGTTTCACCTTGCTTTTCAACAGAAGGTGGAATATGATAGTGGTGGTTACAAATTGATTATAGCTCACTAACACCACTTTTCCATTCTCAGGCACTAGGAGAGAGGTTGGAGCATCTTCTTCAATATCGAGTGGGTCCCACATGTGTAGTGGTCTCATATTGGAGCACCATTTTTGGTGGAGTGTTCCCATGAAGTAAAGTCATAAATTTTCTATTCATGGACACATTGACAAATGGGGGTGTTGGGTTATTTTCATACCATCATTTTGGGTGGTCTTGGTTTTAGGAATCCACTTGTGATTTTCTCTCAACTCTTCTCTATGTATTGTATGCATTGGATAGAGGTTTCATGGGTTATTTACAGGTACACAAGTGTTGCCAAAATGTTATTAGATTGAAGAGATAATTTTGTTAATTACGTACTTTTGATTTAAAGATTAATACAAACTTGTGCTCCCTTTGGTGGTGGAGGTTTTTCCAGAAAGGGTTTCTCCATGTACATACGATGTCATGTATTTAAATCTTATGATTTGATAAGTTCTTATTTACTGATTTATACTTCCACACATCTAATATAGTTAATCAAATGATGGTATAATCAAAATTTCATATTTGCATACCCTATTAACAAGATTTCATTTCTAGGGGTTTACCTTGTTTTACAACACTCAACACTATGATTCTTCTATTGCATGTCCAAACATCTAAGTGAATCTTTGTTTGCAAGTATAGTAGAGTCATAGTCACCAAGTTCAAATCCACTGACTAGGTTTAGATCCATACACATGGTTTAATTACACAGTTGTGAAGGTCAATTCCATACTCACATAAGTGAACTAGGTTGGCACATAGTTTTAGATTTCATAGATCCCAATTATCTCAATTTATTTACTCTAAATCCAAAATTAGAATCTAAGCATCCATCATTAGTCATAAAAAATCATCTGTTCTTCTCAAGAATCAAGGTACACAATTATTATTCATTATTTTATTCTATTTTTGTATTCACTCAGTTACACATAGTATGTCCTAGCTCTTGTATCTAGGTTGATTATTTTATTGGTTGCTATATTTATTTAATTAAACTAGATATTTGAAAAGCTTATTATATTCCCTTTTAAAGGTAAACCATAGAAAATTTAAGATTTAAACCTTGTCTCAACTCCTATTATGTAGTATCATTGTGGCATCCATTATTGCAATGAAATCCTCTTCTCTATGCTTGAAAACTTGTTTATAAAGCATAATCATTTTTTAATTAACTAGATAGCTCAAGGTTTTACCCTTAGGTAATTTAGAGTTTCTCATCACAATGATTAAATTAGAGAGTTGATAAACATTGTAATTCTTTTATTACATGTCGAAACACCCAAGTGAATCTTTGTTTGTAGGTATAGAAGAGTCATAGTCAACAAGTTCAAATCTGTTGACTAGGTTTACATCCACGCACATGGTTCAATTCTACACATGTGAAGATCAGTTCCATATACACTAAAGTGAACTAAGTTGACACATAGTTCTAGATTTCATAGGTCTCAATTGTTTAAATTTCCTTACTTTAAAGCTAGAATTAGAATCCAATAATTAGTCATCATTCATAGCAAAATCCATCTCTTCTCAAGCATCAATGTACACACTTATTGTTTATTATTTTATTCCATTTTGGTATTTTCTCAGGTATGTATAATTTGTCCTAGCTCTTATATCTAGGTTGATTATTTTATTAGTTGCTTTATTTATTTAATTTACCTAGATATTTGAAAAGGTTATTATATTCTAGGCAAACCATACCATTTTTGAGCTTTAAAACTTTTCTTCTCCCATTATGTAATATAATTGTTGCATCCATTATTGAAATGAAATCCTCCTATTTACTTGAAAACATGTTTATAAAGTACAATCATTTTTATTTAATTATAGAGCTCAAGGTTTTACCCTCAGCTTGGATTAGAGTGTTGCACAACAATACCCCATGTTAATTGTTGTAACCAACCCAATAAACTTTAATATATATAATTTTTAGTACCCAACTCATCATATGGAATAAATTTATAAAATGTCTAAAATAATATTTTAGAGTAAAAAGCGCATAATTCTTACCTTTTCCTTTAGTTTTGTGCATGTTTTAACCATGCACCAAGATGTGTCAATATAGAACTTGATTCTAGTCATTTATGCAGAAGAACTTTCTAATCCCACGAATCTATCTATCCATTCATTAACTTAACCATTATATGTCCATACACCATATCCTCCACCTCTATAAACTTTCTAGACTAAATCACTAGTGTGATTTTAACCCTCCATAGAATCACTATCGTGATCCTATTTCCTAAAATTAGATCCATCTCGCATCAACTCAATGCCTACCTAATTTAAATTTGTGATTGATGTACTTTGAATTACATGCTAATTTGCACAAATTAAGGTGTAGGTTGGCATATTTAAGCACATCCCCTAAGTTCATTTTAATATATAAGAAAGGGACATAGAGAGAACTTATTATGCATCATCAATAGAACATTTAATCAACATGTAGCAGAAGCAAAGGATAGTCATGATAGCTTGCATCAACATTTGAAAGGATAGGTGTTGCATTCTACATCTTTCAGTGATTATGAAGTGTAAATACAAGGGATTTGAACAAGGTGTAAGGGAGAAGTTAGCACACTTCCACACCCTAGCATAGTAAGATTCTAAAGGTGTTCCTCAACACCACACTATCTAGGTTCATATAATATAAGGAGGCAAGTGAATTTTTTCATATCTGTAAACAAAGAAAAAATCATAGAAAAAAAAAAAATAGAAGTCAGACAAGATTGGTCTTTGGGGAAGATATAATTGCAATAATGATTCCATATAGTTGATTCATAGGGTCTGAAACCTCATCAAATTAAAAAGACTTGGGATTAGCAAACATAATTGATGATCCTTAAATGCTTGTATATTTATAACATACTTTTAGTACATTTCCTGCTCCTTTTTACCTCATTTGACTTCTCATTTATCCTTTTTACCTTATAATAATTATGTTACGATAAAGAAATTTATCAAAATTATTTATAGGATTTAGTAATTTTTCGATAGGAATTAATAAAAAAGGTTGAAAGTTGCTTGCCAATAGTTTCCATAAATAACTAGTTGCCTTACCATTGTTGTTCTAGTTGTTGCAAGGAGTTCTCACATAGCTATAGCTAACGAGGGAACATCTTAGCACATAATCATTACCCTCTTTCTACCACATAATTGCAATCATGGGATTTTTTCTATTAGATGCTATAATAAATCATATATAGATGTTCTAGGAGAAGTATATGGGTATTTTAGACATGTTTTTTATGGAAATAGTGTAGTCTAGTTTTACCATAAGAATAAATTCAATAATTTGTCAATAGCTACAAAAAGATGTCCATAAAAAACTAAATATTGTTGTCTATAAACAACTATTAAAATATAGTTGGAGGAGGGAATTAAGGGTAGGGAAGAATTTGGCTCACATGTGTCATGTTTTACTAGTACAATCTTACACCTTTGACTCATCGAATCTCATGTCTAATTATTCCAATGATGTTTTAATTTGTATCAAAAATAAATTCATGTATTGTAACAATGACCTACTTTATAAATGAATTAGGAAAACATAGCTTTTGTAGGAATAAATTGGAGAAATGAAAAAATTATAGGATTTAGATATCTCCCAAATAATTTGGTGAAATTTCGTGAATATAACCAAAATAATTGAGTTTGTTTAGCCAACAAAATTGGAGGGATTATATATATTGAATTAGTTTTATTACCAACTAATGTAGGCATCCTATTCTATTCTATTGCAAGTTATTGTGGAATTTGTTGAGATAGTATTTCCATAAAATAGAAGGAATATTGTATAGGATGGAAGAGGAGGAGATTAAAATTGCAAGAGGAGACCAAAATCACAAGAAGAGGAGACTCCACCTTGTATTTCAAGGTCTAGGTTTATGAAAATTGCATTAAGAGACTTATGATCAATGGTCTTATAGTAAATGTAGTCTCCTAGTCCCCTTCTCTTTGCTACAAAGGATGGAATATGGGGAAACCAATATCACTTCTTGTCAAGACACATTGAAATAATATGATAATCTCAACACCACTACAATTAGAAAAATCCTCCTCCTAGTCACTCTTGTCCTAAAGATCATTCCCATGTTATTCTATATTTTTGATAAGGACACATGGTATAACATTTTATTAGGAAGGTCATGAATCCATAAGATGAAGGCCATCCCTTCTCCATTGTTCCAAGCAATCCACTTTATATATTTGGAGAAAGTCTACATGGCAAGAAGGGATCCCAACCCTTTCATTATGGTTAAGGTAGATAAGGTTAAAAATAAGGTAGGGGATCTAGCCAATTACGAGCTCTTAATAAGCCAAGTAACTACTCCTACCCTTCCTTAGGAACAAAACCAAAGGTGAAGACATGAAGCAGTCAAAATAAGTGATAGGGAATGTGTTTTATTTTTTGCATTAAATTAATTATTTGTTACCATTTAAAGTTAGCTACATCATTATTCTCAAAAATACAAAAAGAAAAGTCATAAATACCTTAACTTTTATTTTTAATAATTTATTTTAATCATTTTTTTAGAAAAGTATTTTTGATAATATTAATTTTCATTTGTTTATTACAAGTAATTTCAATTATCATAATTAGGAGTATTAACTTTAATTTATTTAAATATAGATAATTAAAAAATTAAAAATAAAGTATAAAACCATAAGACACAAAAATAAAACTTTTTCATTCTGCAAAAATTACAAACAAACATTTCCAAGTAGATAATAAAAACAATATTTTCAACATAAATACCAAGAGGATTTTCCCATAGTATGTTCTCACGTGCCCTTTGAGGATTCTCATGGGTAAATTCGAGGGATGACATTGGGAAATCTCTTTGTGAATAATAAGTTTCTAAGCATAGAAATTTCAACAAAAATAAATTTGTTAGAAAACTTAGTGGACATAAGAATCTTTATGTATTTGTCATTGCAACAAAGAACACAAAAGATCTCTCTCAATGTCTTTTCATTTTGAAGATAATTCTCTACTATTAGAAAATAGAGAAAAATGTTCTATATTGTTTTTTGTTTAAATATTGTCTTCTTGAAAAAATGTTCTTCTTGAAAATATTTTCCAAAAACATTCCACTTCCAAAAAATAATAAAACCAACTACAATCAAAATAAGTTTTTAAGTGCTTGGGGAAGCTCCCCACTTTTGAAGAGTTTGTATCTTTGACAAAAAACACTTGGAGAAATTTGACAAACCCATTAGTGGTAGCTCTAGAACATGGTGTCATGAGCACCCAAAATTAGGGCTAGAAAATTTTAATTAAAATATGATTATTTAGACTATGTAAGTGTATTAATGAAGTATCACACACATGAACTATTAGGTATTCAACAAAATACTCTTTATTCAACCATTCACCATGCTAATTAATAATAACATTTATATGTAATCATTAAATTACTTAGGTGGGTAATAAGTACCCTAACCATTATGTATACCATTTAATTTTAATGAAGATGAAGAATGTTTGTGCCCCACAATATAATCTTGAATACCTAATTTCCCATGGATGTAACAATCCCTTAACACGATATACTTAGTAAACCTTAGTTAACAAAGATCCTAGAATAGGTGTGATTAAGTTTAGATTCGTTTAGACATAATCAAACTATAGATTGCTAGATTGAATTGTAAATCTGATTTAGAAAGGTTTTAAGGTTAATTTAAGATTAATTTATAAATTAGTTAATTTCTAAATTCTAACTAAACATAATATTTAAGATAACAAATCATTCTAAAAAATAACTAAAATTAAAATTAGTAACTTTAGCTTTTTACCAAATAACCAAATCAAAACATTATTCAATTTTACCAATATACTATTAAATACAAACTTAGAAACTAATTGTTGTTTTGATATTGCATTAACATCATATTAATAGAAATAAGGTCAGAATTCTATTTTAGCATCCAATACCTGCATACCAATTCCTACACAAGAATCTTCATCATGCTAATAACCAATTTGCATCATAGATTCATACAAGAAAATGCCAACTTTTGAATACAATATCCAATCTATTAGTTCTATAAATTTCCCAAAATAAATGATAGCAGTAGGCCACTGATGAATACATTAATTCACTTTTTACAATATTTATTTCAACTACTAAAATCTCAATATTCATTCACAATTTTATATAATTTTGCATCAGTAGATACAACTGTGTACAAGTTTTCCTTCAGAAGATACTCATAATAAATCCCACCATAATTCTAGTAGTGAAAACCAGAAAGATTCTTGCATTTTAACCAAACCTGCTTAAATATATTTCATCAAAGAATCCTTGCCTTGAATCCATTGCTTAGCCATAGCTCCACTCCCAAGCACAAGGTAGGGTGAAAGTGATTATAGACATATTCCTTCTTTTTAAAACCAAAAGCAATAGTGACTGAAGAAATTATAACAAAGAAGAATAACTCTTACGAATTGAGTAGGACATGGTTATGCCAAGAACTCATATTATGCTACAAAATCACTATTACATTTTTTCTATAATTGCAATACTAATATTTTTCTACAATGAGATACAAGGTACTCATAACTAAAATCACAATACCTTTGTCTTAGACCTCAACAATAACCCATGATTGTAAATGTAATCCACAATCAACTCCTTAGAGAGTCTAACAAGATACTTATATAAAACTATAAACCATAACCAACTCTTAACAAGTCCAAAACAATCTTATCAACAATAATAAATATCAATTGAACTCTACTAAATGAATAACTACTATAGAGAATATAGTTGAGACTTAAAAGAATCAAAATAATTATCAACAAAATGACAATCGAGCTTAAAAAAGAATAAAAATAACTATCTACAAATAATAGGGAACTCTATACGAGTCTAATAACACCATATTTATTAACAATAATAACTCCCAAAGCACACCAAGAAAAATATAAACCCATGAATACCCATTGGATAATATTACACAATTATTTCTCAAGATTCATTTTTTAAGAAAACCCCCCTTTTTTAATACAAGTGTTTAATTAACAAGGCTTCATCTCTATATAAAATATTTAATAGAATGACAACAAAAGTAATTATATACATAAATATATCCAACCAAATCATAGAAACACAACGTCTACAAAATATTGAGGAACTCAAGAAAACAAACAACATACTGTCATAATGGAAATAATCAAGTTTCAACAACCTTTTTAAATGATTTTCATGGAGTCCAACATCACAATAATATCAATATGTGGTGCAGTCACGGTAGGAAGGTTCAAAGAATGAACTATTTGGACCATGCAACAAGAATAAACACAACGGAAACAACTCAAAGAAATGGAACAAATGCAAGTTCAGTCATTCAATATATCATAGAATTCAAATACAATCTGGTCGACAACATGCAGGCTTGCAATTAGGGCTCACAGGCCTGATTACATGCATGCACAAGATAAGGCTTTGAAGCTCCCTTTGTACAAAATCTAACTATCATCTATCACTATGTTATTAACTTCATAACTACTTTCCTAAGGATCTATTACATCAATATATATCAAATCTGGATCAATAGATTCCTCTGCGTTGGCCAAGGAAGATCACAAATTCCAAAGAGGAGATGTAACATGTACACATAGGTAGGTCGGACCTAAATGCATAGAACACTTTCAGAAAATGAATGGAATGATGTGCGGATCTCCTGGGAAGGTCGGCCATGAACCAAAGATCATTGAATGATGTGTCATTAGGCTCTGAAGATCAGGAAATGCTTCCGCAAGTTTCTCCTTCAGCTGATTGCTAGTGAATATCAGGATGCTCTACTCTGAGAAACAGTCCACTTCTGATAGCGATATCTTTTCGGTAACAGATCCAAATGCTTTGAATTCTTGATATGATGTAGATGAGTGAATGTTTATGCTAAGTCTAAATCTGTAAGATGTGAAATTCCAATACTGGACCACAAGTTGAATTGCTTTTGACTGAACTGCATTGAACTGAACGGGAAAATGAAAGAAACAAAATGAAATGCCAATGTTTTTGGTTGATGCAAGATTGGTCTTGAACCAAGGATGCTCCTGCATCAGACATCCTGGGTTATTGAAAAAGTGAGTCCCTCACTTTGCTGGGGCTAGGGGAGAACCAAGACAGTCCACCTCAGCCTGAGAAATCCATGATGAAACTTCTTCCGGTCTGCCTTTCCACTTCACAAGGTATTCTTTGTATTGTCTTCCTCTGGTGCTATGTCCAACTCTACTGTCTAATATGTCTTCAATCTGCTCTGGTGCTTGTTGTGGTAATTGCTTCTTCAAGTCTTCTTCCATGCTGTCACTGAACTCTGCTTCATGATACTGATATAGATCTGCAATATTGAAAATAGGTGAAATACCCAATGTCTCTGGTAATTCCACTTCATATGCATTTCCTGAATCAAATTTCTTGAGTATCTTACAAGGTCCAAACTTCTTCATCTTCAACTTGTTATATGTCCCTACTGGAAATCTTTCTTTTCTCAAGTACACCATTACTTCCTCTCCAACTTCAAATTTCTTATGTCTTCTCTTCTCATTAGCCTATTCCTTATACTTACTGTTCATATCCTCCAAATGCTTCTTCACCTGATTATGCACTGTCTTCATATGATCTGCAAATTCTTCTGCTTCTACACTCCTCTTTTCCTCTGTACTAATGTCTCTTAGTTCTGCCACTCCTCTAGGGTTTACTCTGATCACAATCTCAAAAGGTGTTCTTCTGGTACTCCTGTTCACTAAATTATTATATGCAAACTCTGCTTGTGAAAGAATCAAATCCCAACTTCCTGTCTTCTCTCCAACCAAACATCTCAACAAGTTTCCCAAACTCCTATTCACAACCTCTGTCTGTCCATCGGTCTATGGATGAAAAGTTGAACTGAACTTCAAATCTGTCTTCATCTTCTTCCAAAGTGTCCTCCAAAAGTATCCAACAAACTTTGTATCTCTGTCTCAAACTATACTCTTAGGTAATCCATGCAATCTCACAATCTCTTTGAAAAATAGGTCAGCTACGTGCACTGCATCAATTGTCTTCTCACAAGGTATGAAATGAGCCATCTTTGAAAATCTGTCAACCACTACAAATATTGAATCATGTCCCCTCTGTGTCTTAGGCAATCCCAACACAAAATCCATGCTTATGTCTTCCCAAGGTCTCTCCGATACTGTCAAAGGTTTATATAATCTAGTATTCTGACTACCTCCTTTTGCAACTTGACAAACTCTACAACTCTGCACAAATCTCCAAACATCCTTATGTATCTGAGGCCAAAAATAGTTTTCACTCACCGAAGCCACTATCTTATCAATGCCAAAATGTCCTGCCAATCCACCACTATGCTTCTCCTTGATCAAATTATCTCTCATTGAACTTCTAGGTATGCACAACTGACTTCCTTTGAATAAAATATATTCTTGAATGGAATAATCCAACCACTTACTCCTATCTATCACAACAGGCTCTTTACATACTTTCCAAGGTTTTGCAAAATCAATGTCTCCCTCATACATATTCTTCAATTCATCAAAACCCAACACTTCAATTCTCATCTCTGTCAACAAGTTTCTTCTTCTACTCAAGGCATCAATAACTTTGTTTGATTTACCACTTCTATGCTTCAACACAAAAGTATAACTCTGCATGAACTCTACCCATCTCATATGTCTTTGATTCAACTTACCTTGACTATTCAAATATTGCAAATCTTGATGATCTGTACACAACACAAACTCCTTAGGCAACAAGTAATGTATCCACTTCTTCAAGGCTTGAATTATGGTATAGAACTCTTGATCATAGACTAAATATCTGTTCATTGCATCATTCAGCTTCTCACTGAAATATGCTGCAGGTCTACCTTCTTGACTTAATACTGCTCCAATTGCACTTCCAATTGCATCACAATCAACTTGAAATACCTTATTGAAATCTGGTAATGCCAAAACAAGTTGCTTTGTCACTTTCTGCTTCAACAACTCAAAACTTTTATCTTCTCTAGATGTCCACTTGTAATCGTTTCTGTCATGTCGCATTGTCTTTGTCATAGGGTTACAAATTGAATTGAAATTTCTGATGAACTTTTGGTAAAAACTAGCCAATCCATGAAATGATCTAACTTCTCCAATGCTCTCTGGTGTAGGCCACTCAATAATTGCTCACTTTCTCAGGGTCCATCTTCAATCCTTCCACAGAAATCACAAGTCCCAAATATACCAACTCTTCCTTCATGAAACTACACTTTTTTATGTTTATTAGCAATTTCTCTTCTCTCAGTCTCTACAAAACTTGTCTAATATGCCACAAATGTTCCTCTTTTGTCTTACTAAAAATCAGAATATCATCCAAGTATACAATAACAAACTTACCCAAGAATTTCTTCAAGATTTCATTCATCAACCTCAAGAAAGTACTCGGTGCATTTGTCAATCCAAAAGGCATCACTAACCACTCATACGATACTTCATTTGTCTTAAAAGCAGTCTTCCATTCATCTCCTTCTTTGATTCTGATATGATGGTATTCACTTTTCAAATCTATCTCTGTGAAATATTTTGCTCCACTCAAACAATCCATGATATCATCCATCCTAGGTAAAGAGAATCTATACTTAACTGTGATCTTATTTATTGCTCTGGAATCAGTACATATTCTCCATTCTCCATCTTTCTTCGGTGCAAGCACTGTAGGTACTGCACAAGGACTCAAGCTTTCTCTAATCAAACATTTCCTCAACAATTCTTGTATCTGTCTATTCAATTCTTCATTCCTTGCCGGTGTCATCCGGTGTGCTGCTTTGTTAGGCAAACTTGCTCCCGGTATAAGATCCATGTGATGACTGATTCTCCTTATAGGTGGTAATCCATTAGGTACATTGTCTGATATGATGTCTTCATACTCTGTCAACAACTCTCTTATCTCCTCTGGTTCACTCTCTTTCTTCGATGCTTCAGGCTTCTTAGGAAACAAGGCATAACACATACTTTCCTGTTTCAAACCATCCAAAAATTTCCTTCCATCTACCAAACAGATTCTAGCATTCCCACATACCACATATTTAGTATCATCCTCCAAAGGAATCAAAGTAATTCTTTTCCCATTTGCTCTTATAGTATATGTATTCTTTCTCCCATCATGTATAGATTTTCTATCATACTGCCAAGGTCTACCCAACAAGATATGACAAACATCCATAGGCATGATATCACACAAGACTTCATCATAATAAGATCCAATATGAAATTTCACCAAACATTGTTCACTCACCAATACCTTATGATCATCCTGAATCCATGCTATCTGATAGGGCTTAGGGTGTTTCAATCTTTCCAACTTCAGCTTAGTCACCATCTCCTCTGAAACTAGGTTATCAAAACTACCACTATCAATCACAACTTTACAACACTTACCTCCTGACTTGCATCTAGTTCTAAATAGACTTTTCCTCTGTGGTTGTTCCTCATTCGCCTCTGTTTGAAATAGTGCTCTCCTCATTACCAATGATTCTCCTTTCTCAAGTTTGCCAACTGAACAGGGATCACTCAGTTCAACAGGCTCTTCTTCAATATAGGCTGCTCTTCCACTACTTTTTGTCCTCTTACTTGTACTACCCTGATTAGAGTCAAATGCTCTATGTCCTTCACCTCCACATTTGAAACAAGTACCTTTGAATGTCTTCTTATCAAATCCTCTTCCTTCTCATCCTTCATTCTGGTATGCACTAGGGTTTCCTCTCTGGTAAAAATTTATGTCATCTCTCCGATAAGCACTGTTATCTTTGTCATCCTTCTTCAATGGGCTGTCAAACTTGTTCTACTCTATAAATGGTCTATCACATCCGGAAAACATTCTTCCTCTCTGAAATTTACCTCCTCTGCCTCTCTATCTCTAATCATGTCTTTTGTTTAGCTTCTCTTCAACTTTTAGGGTAAACTAATATGCTTCTTCTAAAGATGCCATCCTTACCAAACTTAGTTCTTCTTGAATGTTCAATCTCAATCCATTGATGTATCTAGCCACTTTCTCTTTGTTTGCTTCACCATTTCCTATCCTTATGATCATCTTATGAAATTCTTCAGTAGACTCTCACAAATTTTCTCTATTTGTCTTAGGTTTTGTAATCTCTTCAACAACTCCAACTCATAGTCAGCAGGTATGAACTGATTCTTCAACATTGTCACCATCCATTCCTACTTTGTAAACTTTTCTTTTCCTCTTCCATTTCTTTCTAACTAAACTTCTTTCCACCATATAGAAGCATGTCCTTTCAACTTTGTCTTTGCAAATTTCACCTTATCCGGATCTTCAATTTCCTCATATTCAAAGTATTCTTCCATGTCATTTATCCAATCAATCAATGCTTCAGGGTTCAAATTACCAGTATAGTTCGGCACATCAACTCTAGGTCTCTTTCCAATCTTTGAAATAACTTGCAACATCTTTACTTGATCTGATTCTTCTTCTTCATCACCTCCTAGGGTTTCACCAGTGTGTTCAACAGATTGAAATTCTTCCTCATCATTGCTTTCAACATTAGGTCTCGGTGTCAATCCCCTTCACCTATCCTCTTCAACATCATCTAATCATATTCACATTATTTTCATTATCTCCATCAACTCATCTATTCTACCAGCCATTGTTCCAACAGCAGCAACTCTCCTCAGTGGCATTCTTCCTCGGATCAAGTGCAAACTGCCTCAAATTCGGTGATCAAGCTACAAGCGACAACTACCTCACAATCGGTGATCAGTTGCGCACAAGTAACCTGCCTTGGATAGGTGATCTACTCACAAAAAGATCTTACGGAATCCCCTTCGTCAATTCATTCCAAAGAATCAAACTTTTGCTCTGATACCACTTGGTGCAGTCACTGTATGCACAACTAACTTCCTTTGAATAACATATCTTCTTGAATGAAATAATCCAACCACTTACTCCTATCTGTCACAACAGGCTCCTTACATACTTTCCAAGGTTTGGCAAAATCAGTGTCTCCCTCATACATATTCTTCAATTCATCAAAACCCAACACTTCAATTCTCATCTCTGTCAACAAGTTTCTTCTTCTACTCAAGGCATCAATAACTTTATTTGATTTACCACTTCTATGCTTCAACACAAAAGTATAACTCTACATGAACTCTACCCATCTCATATGTCTCTGATTCAACTTACCTTGACTATTCAAATATTGCAAATCTTGATGATCTGTATACAACACAAACTCCTTAGGCAACAAGTAATGTCTCCACTTCTTCAAGGCTTGAATTATGGCATAGAACTCTTGATCATAGACTAAATATCTTTTCCTTACATCATTCAACTTCTCATTGAAATATGCTATAGGTCTACCTTCTTGACTTAATACTACTCCAATTGTACTTCCACTCACATCACAATCAACTTGAAATACCTTATTTAAATCTGGTAATGCCAAAACAAGTTGCTCTATCACTTTCTACTTCAACAACTCAAATTTTTTATCTGCTCCAGATGTCCACTTGAAATATTTTCTGTCATCTCTCATTGTCTTTGTCATAGGGTTACAAACTGAACTGAAATTTCTAATGAACTTTTAGTAGAAACTAGCCAATCCATGAAATGATCTAACTTCTCCAATGCTCTCTAGTGTAGGCCACTCAATAATTGCTCACTTTCTCAGGGTCCATCTTCAATCCTTCCGCAGAAATCACAAATCCCAAATATACCAACTCTTCCTTCATGAAACTACACTTTTTTATGTTTATTAGAAATTTCTCTTCTCTCAGTCTCTGCAAAACTTGTCTAATATGCCACATATATTCCTCTTTTGTCTTACTAAAAATCAGAATATCATCCAAGTATACAATAACAAACTTACCCAAGAATTTCTTCAAGACTTCATTCATCAACCTCATGAAAGTACTCGGTGCATTTTTCAATCCAAAAGGCATCACTAACCACTCATACAATACTTCATTTGTCTTAAAAGCAGTCTTCCATTCATCTCCTTCTCTAATTCTGATATGATGGTATCCACTTTTCAAATCTATCTCTGTGAAATATTTTGCTCCACTCAAACAATCCATGATATCATCCATCCTAGGTAAAGAGAATCTATACTTAATTGTGATCTTGTTTATTCCTTTGGAATCAGTACACATTCTCCATTCTCCATCTTTCTTCCATGCAAGCACTGCAGGTACTGCACAAGGACTCAAGCTTTCTCTGATAAAACCTTTCCTCAACAATTCTTGTATCTATCTATTCAATTCTTCATTCTCTGCCGGTGTCATCCGGTGTGCTTCTTTGTTAGGCAAACTTGCTCTCGGTATAAGATCCATGTGATGAATGATACTCCTTATAGGTGGTAATCCATCAGGTACATTGTCTGATATGATGTCTTCATACTCTATCAACAACTCGCTTATATCCTTCGGTTCAGTCTCTTTCTTCGATGCTTTAGGATTCTTAGGAAACAAGGCATAACACATACTTTCATGTTTCAAACCATCCAAAAATTTCCTTCCATCTACCAAACAGATTCTAGCATTCCCACATACCACATCTTTAGTATCATCCTCCAAAGGAATCAAAGTAATTCTTTTCCCATTTGCTCTTATAGTATATGTATTCTTTCTCCCATCATGTATAGATTTTCTATCATATTGCCAAGGTCTACCCAACAAGAAATGACAAACATCCATAGGCATGATATCACACATGACTTCATCATGATAAGATCCAATATGAAATTTCACCAAACATTGTTCACTCACCAGTACCTTATGATCATCCTGAATCCATGCTATCTGATAGGGCTTAGGGTGTTTCAATCTTTCCAACTTCAGCTTAGTCACCATCTCCTCTGAAACTAGGTTATCAAAACTACCACTATCAATCACAACTTTACAACACGTACCTCCTGATTTGCATCTGGTTCTGAATAGACTTTTCCTCTGCATTTGTTCCTCATTCACCTCTATTTGAAATAGTGCTCTCCTCATTACCAATGATTCTCCTTTCTTAGGTTTTCCAACTGAACAGGGATCACTCGGTTCAACAGGCTCTTCTTCAATATAGGCTGCTCTTCCACTGCTTTATGTCCTCTTACTTGTACTACCCTGATTACATTCAAATGCTCTATGTCCTTCACCTCCACATTTGAAACAAGTACCTTTGAATGTCTTCTTATCAAATCCCCCTCCTTCTCTCCTGCATCCTTCATTCTGGTATGCACTAGGGTTTCCTCTCTTGTAAAAATTTATTTCATCTCTCTGGTAAGCACTGTTATCTCTGTCATCCTTCTTCAATGGGCTGCCAAACTTGTTTTGATCTATAAATGGTCTATCACATCTGGAAAACATTCTTCCTCTTTGAAATTTACCTCCTCTACCTCTCTATCTCTAATCATGTCTTTTGTTCAGCTTCTCTTCAACTTTTAGGGCAAACTGATATGCTTCTTCTAAAGCTGTCATCCTTACCAAACTTAGTTCTTCTTGAATGTTCAATCTCAATCCATTGATGTATCTAGCCACTTTCTTTTTGTTTGTTTTGCTATGTCCTATCCTTATGATCATCTTATGAAATTCTTCAGTATACTCCTTCACAAATTTCTCCTTTTGTCTTAGGTTTTGTAATCTCTTCAATAGCTCCAACTCATAGTCAACAGGTATGAACTAATTCTTCAACTTTATCACCATCCGGTCCCACTTTGTAAACTTTTATTTTCCTCTTCCATTTCTTTCTAACTGAACTTCTTTCCACCATATAGAAGCATGTCCTTTCAACTTTGTCTTTGCAAATTTCACCTTATCCGGATCTTCAATTTCCTCATATTCAAAGTATTCTTCCATGTCATTTATCCAATCAATCAATTCTTCAGGGTTCAAATTACCAGTATAGTTTGGCACATCAACTCTAGGTCTCTTTCCAATCTTTGAAATAGCTTGCAACATCTTTACTTGATCTAATTCTTCTTCTCCATCACCTCCTAGGGTTTTTCCAGTGTGTTCAACAGATTGAAATTCTTCCTCATCATCGCTTTCAACATTAGGTCTCGGTGTCAATCCCCTTCACCTATCCTCTTCAACATCATCTAATCGGATTCACATTATTTTCATTATCTCCATCAACTCATCTATTCTACTAGCAATTGTTCCAACAATAGCAACTCTCCTTGTTGGCATTCTTCCTCGAATCAAGTGCAAACTGCCTCAAATTCGATGATCGGGCTACAAGCAACAACTACCTCACAATTGGCAATCGGTTGCAGACAAGTAACCTGCCTCAGATAGGTGATCTACTCACAACAAGATCTTAGAAATCCCCTTTGTCAATTCATTCCAAAGACTAAAACTTTCGCTCTGATACCACTTGGTGCAGTCATGGTAGGAGGAATCACAGAATGAACTATCCGGACCGTGCAACAAGAATAAACACAATGGAAACAACTCAAAGAAATGGAACAAATACAAGTTTATTCATTCAGTATATCATAGAATTCAAATACAATCTGGCCGACAACATGCGGGCTTGCAATTAGGGCGCACATGCCTGATTACATGCATGCACAAGATAAGGCTTTGAAGCTCCCTTCGTACAAAATCTAACTATCATCTATCACTATGTTATTAACTTCATAAATAATTTCCTAAGGATCTATTACATCAATATATATCAAATCTAGATCAATAGATTCCTCTGCGTCGGCCAAGGAAGATCACAAATTCCAAAGAAGAGATGTAACATGTACACATAGGTAGGCTAGACCTAAATGCATAGAACACTTCCAGAAAATGAATGGAATGATGTGTGGATCTCCTAGGAAGGTCGGCCATGAACCAAAGATCATCGAGTCATTAGGCTCTAAAGATCAGGAAATGCTTCCACAAGTTTCTCCTTCAGCTGATTGCTAGTGAATATCAAGATGCTCTGCTCTGAGAAACAATCCAAATCTGATAGCAATATCTTTCTGGTAACTGATCCAAATGCTCTAAATTTTTGATATGATGTAGATGAGTGAATGTTTATGCTAATTCTAGATCCACAAGATGTGAAATTCCAATACGGGACTACAAGCTTAACTACTTCTAACTAAACTGCTTTGAACTGAATGGGAAAATGAAAGAAACAAACTGAAATGCCAATGTTTTTGGTTGATGCAAGATTGCTCTTGAACCAGGGATGCTCCTGCATCAATATGATACTCAAAATAACTTCATATTTAAGAAACTAATAGAGATATAGCAACATGGTTCATTTCAAGCATTAATCCAAATAGTTTTAAAATAATAGAACCATGCAACTTAAAAATGATTTAAACAACCATTCTCAAAAGATAACAATTACTAGGAACCAAGCGAGATCAAATATCAACTTTGATTTCCTTGAGTTCTTCCATGAACCAAACACTGCCATTATTAACAAATTCCTTGCTATAAACACCCAAGAATTTAACCAGAGGAAGTGAAACAAAGAGTCCCAAAACTACACATAGAGTAGAGAAATTCCCATTTTTACAAAATGCAAAATGATAAGATTAAATGAGAAATTTCCTTCATCTCCAAGAGTTATCTTAGAAATTTGAAACATTAAATGCATGTACCTCAAACTTATGGTTCAAAGTAATAATTACTAGATAAAACCATTCACTGAGTCCTTTAAGACTAGTAGAATTTAATGATAGCCACCACCTTTGAGACTTGAGTCTAGCTAGCCCATAACACATGACAACCATTTTAGTGGTAAGCTTAATTTAGAACTAAGTAAATATTAATATTAATAATAATATTGTAGGATGGGGTTTGTTGGCACCTAGATTTTCAAGACAACTATTTGCAAAATCTTGTTAAAATCCTCAAAATTTTTCTAAGGGGTAGATGTTCAAAAATATGATAGATCTATTTGGAATCATGCCCAAGTAAGGAGTGCATCTTGTTAATGAGCCAAATGGGTACTTGCAGTTCAAATTTGGTGAAGATTTGATGATTTTTGGCTAAGTTATGCTTATCACTCCATTCAAACATTTGGTTGCATTTCTTTGTATTTCTATTAGGTTGTCTTCGATATTCGGATATGCTTGTGTTCCTTTGTATTTATAACCAAATATCAGGTTATGTTTTGATATCTGATTCTGGTTGCACTTATCATATGTTGAAGTGGAATATGTAAGGTTGGAGGGTGACATCATGACTTATCTGAGCACTATCAAATGTTGAACCCTAATTAGATGTGGAACATGGGATGAACCGAATGTCAATTGTGCAAGATTCAGTTCGAGTTGGTGTGTCCAGTTCCAATTGCACTTCTTTGTATTACCTAACCAGATTTCCCATTGGGTTTCAATATTTGTATCTGGTTGACTTTTCTTGACTTTTTCATATTTGGTTGCCCTTCTTTGTTTTCAACTGGACATTTGATCCAGACCTTTCCTAACTGGATATCCTGTTGATTTGTTACATTCGGATCCGATTATGATGCTTTATCATCCATATAGATATGTCATCTAGATATCATGTTACACATCTAGTTGCACTACTTGTTTCCAACCGGATATCTTCCAAGCAGACTTTACAACCAGATATTTCTCAAGCACATCTTCCAACTGGACATCTCTCAAGCGGACATTTTAAACCGAGTATCTTTTTTGCATTTCCACATCTAGTTGCAATGCTTTATCTTTCCAACTAGATATTTGTCTAACTAGATATCTTGTTGCACATCCACATTCGATTAGCTTGCAAGAGGGCCCAAAAAAGCCCAGAAACGTGAGAAAACATGCTGCGACTCTCCAGATCACCATTAATGTGAAATGGGTAGTTGAAAATTAGATTTTTATTGCAGTAGGTGGAGTGGTTGGGCTTTTCCCACTCATTCTTCCATCATATCAGTGTAGTGAAAACTATAAATGGAAGATTGGAACTCATTTTAAGTGTTGGTCATTTTGATATTTTTCAGACAATTGGTGCAGTGCAATTAGGGTTTCGATCATTGTGAAATTTTCAAACCTTCAAGGGAAACTTTCTGTAAATCATATTGATGAATCAATGCAAAATTTATGACTAGAATCATTTGTCTCCATTGTTACAGATGTTCATTTAGGGAATTTTTGATTTATTATAGGATTCCTCTTGCCATGATTTGTGGCACGATCGTAATCTTTATTTGAAGGATTTGACAGGTCCATAATATATTACATGTTGTAATAGTCATTTTAAGATTGCATATGAATGAATATCATGTGAGAAGGAATCGATAAGTATGTCTGGTTTGTTTCTTAAGTTTCACACATATGGGTGTTCGAGTTAGGTAACTCACTATCATTTCATTGTTGTTCTCCCTTCTAACCTGTAAACTCTGTAACCCATTCAAGGCACAAGTTTGAATGATGTTTTGATCACCTAAACATTTGATAAATCAAACAAATCAACCTAGTGTGAGGTAGAAGTAGTCAGATCTATATGTCTTGTGTGATTTGCATTATAATCAGGGAATATAAACATTGAACTATTTTCAAACCATCTTAAGCAAATCACATGTGCATATTAGCAACTTGTAGTCATGCAAGAATATTTGCATCAGCTTATAATGAGGTTTAGATGTGCAACAAGTGTGTTTTAATTCAGTGACAGTTCTGGGGATTAAAACAACTATCTAGGTATTGTTGCAAAGTTACAATCTAAAGATAAATAGTGTGTAGTTCTAAAGCCCTATTAAGGGATACCTCAGGATTACCCTCCTAAGCCTAACCAAACTTGAAGTGTAGAGGAGTTTACCCATTCCTGTAAGTTGGCCAAAATCACCTTTAACCTATTGATAAACCTCCCTCAATCACTCTGATGACACCCCTGGCCTAGGTGATTGCAAAATGTCTTAGGGTTTAGAGTTGTAGTAATTTTGGGAACTGACAGGGTTGAATCCCCAACATTATTATCAATATAAATTTATTTAAGAAAGTATGAAGTTACAATCCCCCCTCCCTCGACACAAAAGACTAGTCAAAATAACCAAACCTATCATGTCATCACTTATGGATGAATCCTTGCACAAGTGAGATTGATAACAATAATCAATGTCATCAAGAAATCATATTATCCAAAGTTCAATCAATACATAACTAATGTAACATACTAATTTTCATTTTCCAAATTAACCCACTTAATTACTATTAAGTACAAGGTCATGATTAACATAATCATAGTTAAGCAAAGAAATATCAATTTCATAATCAAAATTAATATGCATATCTTTTCTGGATATTTCAAACTAAAATTTACAACAATTCCAAAGATAGCATACTAGTGAATTCCTTTCACTATACATTTACAATGTTTTGCTCATAGCATCAATGATAAGTTTACACATAATGTTTGACTGTCAAGTCATATAAAAGAATGTACTATATCTAGAACTTTGACATCTATATTCATAAGTCTTGGCTTGTCTTCTTCTTGGGAAGGAGAACATCACCCGAGTGCTTTTCCTCCAACCACAGAACGGCGGTCCCCTGCATAACTTCCTTCCTAGAAGCGGCCCTACCCTTCATGAAGGGAATAGATACAAGGAACCAATTAGTTTTCCATCTCAGTATCTGGTGTTGTGTACTTCATAATACTTCACGGTCATACAATTATAGATCCACTCTAACTATGTATGACACTATTGGAAGCATTATGCCATATGGAGCATAGTGAACTGACTAATGGATGTAGAGACGGATGCATTACTTTGGCTAAAGATTTATATACATAAATGTTTTGCAATGAACATAGTCGAATGTTCACACACCTCAACTTGACTTAGAAGCTATCAAATCCTACGGTGTTCATAATTTGACTTCTCTAGATCATAGAAAAGATGGGTTCAATTCACCCTTAGTCCACCTAACTTAGACTTTTGACTCCAATTCTAGGAGTGCATTCATTATTTGTCTTGTAGTATTATGCAATAAGGAATCTGTGACTCCACGTCACCCTATTCCCATACTTTCCTTTGCAAGTTCATGGTTTCAGTTTTTAAGATCAACCCCGGTCTAATTTTCTATGGCTACCTTGTTTCAAGGTTTTCATCAATTCACATTGACTATAACACATACCATTATGGTCTAATAAGTAGACAATATTAAATAGACCTTTAGTCAAAATATTTCAAAAGGGTTCTTGATACCCTATACTTAATCCATGAAGCATTGCCATTCAATAAAGAAATAAGACCATAGCATGTTTTCAACAATGAGTTATCATACTCATTTTCATATTCTTTCCTACATGGAAATAAAATGACAGTTGAGGGTTGCTCCCTTGACACACAAGATTTGACATTCACTTAATGTAGTCTATACAATGTTACCAATAATAAACTAGTTTTTCTCCAAGGGCACTAAGAGTCTTATTACTCTATCCTATATAAAGATTACACTTGAAGATATAATAACATTATCTTTCCTAAACAAACAAGTGTTTCACTTCTCATTTCATGTGCCTCAAAAGCCACCATGGCATGGCATTGTCGATAGCATCGACTTTCATGAGTGTCTCTTCATTATATTATGAATGGCCATCGACCTTTTCTATTGTCTTATCTTTCTAAAAATGGATTGGCTCGTGACCTGCTCACATGGTTTATCATTATACAACATGCATGGCCCTCAGCCAACTTATGTGGCTTATCATTATACAATGTGCATGGCTTTCATCCAGCTTAATAGCCTTTATCAAACATGCAAATGTTATGATATAAAACACAATATCTTTAATAAATCACTCATATAGACTGTAACAGGGTTATCATCATACCAAGGCTATCGTATAAGATAGCATAGCACTATTCATGTAGTCAGAGATGAAGGCCTTATCAGAGATATAAAACATATAAATGCTATCATTTATGATAACACAACACTATACATACACTCAGCCATGAAGGCCTTATCAAAGATATAAAACATATAAATGCTATAGTTTATGATAACACAACCATCGATTAACTATCGTGTGGCAAATAATAGTGGTATTAGCATACTATATAACTCACAACTATAATATACATTCATACATGTGTTGATAAGCTCGTAACCGGAGTATAGCTTGCTAAGGAGTAAGATTGTCGATGTATATTCTCATCTCCTTCCTATGAGTTCTCAAGCATGTAAGTCTCCTACCTGTAGCTTCTACCAAAAACAATGATAATGATCCCCCAAATCTTTAAAACCAAAAAGAGACTATCCATCTCTTTCTTTTTGCATGCATTATTCCATCCCACACATAACCACAACCCTTTGAATTGAAGGTGGGTAAATCAGTTGGCACATATCATGCCACCTCGCGGGTATATAGTTTCCTCAAAGACCATATCTCCCATTCGGGAGTACCCTGCATGATGATAATATTATGTTAAGCTCATCCACTTACTCCACTCTTCATGGATAGAGGTACGATTGGCCACAAGAACATATAAGCTTGATATGCTAAAATGCTCGACCACTACAAGTGGGTAAAATAAATAATTATGTCTCACATAGTATCATTTAAATCTAAATGATGTTATAGGATTATCAAAATAACTTAGGGTATCAGTAAATGATATTACCATCATTAATGTGGTATCATTAATACGCAAATATGGGGTTGAGTCTTACTCCCTCACTTCGCCATATTAGACCATAGTCAAAATAATTAAATGATATTCACAAAATTAATAAAGGAATAGATACATAAATAAAGGAAAGCTTTGACATCCAACCAAGATTTCTATCGACTGTATAAATGTTCTAAGAACAATATCTAGTTGAATCAACGTAGACGACGTCGAGAGATCTTAAAATGAATTGCCAACAATAGTCGAATTGAAATCGATAAAACAAGGAAAAAGACTTAAATTCACCCTATCTTGCATGGGTTCACAAAAAATTCAACTTTGATACTCAGATGGCAATCTGACTTTTCCCGACATCTATTTCCTTCTCCTGGGTGTACTCTCCTTCCATCTTTGGAGGAAGATTATTTTCCTGTTTACACTCACAACCATATAACCATGATCAGTGTATCATCATTTAAATCATAAAACTATATGATAAAATAATCTTATCAACATGTAACCTCATGTCTACTCTAAACATCATTCGATATCCATATAATCAAAAATTCTACTTGATATTTTCCACAAACATCAAATCATTAATCTAAGATTAATCATCCTGTTTACCACATAAAAGTAAGATTAAGCTTAATCAAAAGTTGGGGATGTAACATATCTCCCCCCATAAGAATCATCATCCCCAATGATTTAATGTCTCCAAAGATCAAATCAATATAAAGAAAAGTCTTTACGTATCATAGTAAAGTTTTTAAAAAGAGACGGGGAAATCTTTAAAAAATATCCTCATAATTCTCCCAGGTGGCATTCTCTTCTGCATATTGGTCCCATTGGACCTTGCATTGAGTTATCTCTTTATTACGTAAGTGTAGCTTACATGTTTTGAGCACCTTGATGGGCTCGATCACTACCACCCCTAGGTCCTTCACCTATATGGCATTCCAATCAAGAATAGTGTTGGAAAACTGGACAGAGAACAAGGTAATGTTGCAACTATGTAGCTTAAAATTGTTTTCAAATTTGAAATTAATAGGATGTGTAAATCTGAAAATTACTTTCAATTTAGATGTTAGAGTATTTCTCCAATTTAATCAATGTAGTAGAAGAAAATAACTTGCAAGAAGAAGACAAGTATTTACGTGGAGAAACCCCTAAGGGAAAAAACTCCACACCAAAGGGGTTTATGCTTGTATTAAATCTCTTGTGAAATATTACATTCAATACTGAAATCCTTTGATTCCTTGATGCACTTCAAAAGCTTCTTCAATCTTCAAACCTGTAAAAACTTCAAAAAGCTTCTTGTTTTTTTCTTCTAAGTAAAAAAAGCTTCTTGCTTTTTTTTTTCTTCTAAGTCCTTTACGATTCAACTCTCTGGAAAATGTATGGGGCTCTTAATTAATTCAAAAGATTCTTAATTTGAAAGCTTGAAACTCAAGTTACAATAAATTGTAATTGATAACATAGAAACCAATGCTCATGCAAAAACCAAGCGCTCCAAATAAAGAAGACTGAAGTCAAACAAAGTCAAGCCTTCAGTTAATTGTCTATCCTTGATGTGGGCACCCAAGTTTTCTTAAGTTAACTTGGCCAACATCAAACATATTTCTAAATAAAAGCAACAACATAAAGTCCTCCAATTGGGCGTCCATATTTTCCCAATCACTTTATGTTGATTGAAGTGATCAACACACATCAATTTCATGCAAACAACATGCAAGATTGATGTCCCCAAGGTTATTCTGAATTATCTTGTTCTGTACATGCAAGTGACATGCAAACATCAGATTCAACATGCAACTAATACCCATTATCTGAAACATTGAGATGTACCATCCTGCAAGTTTCTAGAGTTGGAGTGTTCTGCAAGTAATATCTTAAAACTAACATGCAACTGACATGCAAGCACATGCAACAACATGCAACTGATACCCATTACCTAAAACACTGAGATGTACCATCCTATAAGTGTTTGGAGTTGGAATTTTTTGCAAACAATCTCACAAAACTGACATGCAACAACATGCAAGGTCATTCAAGTCCATAGGAGTGACATGCAACAACATGCAAGCACATGCAAGTCCATAGGAGCAACATGCAACATGTAAGCACATGCAAGTAACATGCACCAACATGCAAGTACATGCAAGTAACATGCAAAAAATATGCAAGTTCATGCAAGCTTTTATGAACTCATTCAAGAAATATCCAATTCATGCATCTCTAACACTTTAGTTAACTCCAACATTATATCCATGCAAGGTGTCTCAACATTATCCACTCATGTAAATAAAAAAACACAACTCCAAGTCTAAATATAAGTCCCCATCAAAAGGGGACGCCCAAGTTTAACTCCCACTTACTAGGAGTTATCAAACTCTCAAAATAGACTTAGGAGAAGTCAACAAAGTCTTCATGGTCCCCCTAAAAATGGATGCCCAAGTTTGACCTTATCAATTAGAAATTGATTACAAAAGTCAAAGTGATATAATTAATAAATAATTAATCTCTCAAAGTCCTTATGTGTTAAGGAACACATTCCAAGAACTTTGGAGACACATAAATTGGTTAGGATTGTAAGTTAATGGCAACTTATCCCAACATTCTCCCACTTGACATTATACATTGTAATAAATCTAAATGATATAATCAAACTTTAAATCATAGGGAAAAACATCCCTAGCCATCAATGTACCATTGATTCTTCAACATGCTTTTATTCTCCAAGATACCTACAAAAGCAACCATGATAATCATCATCTCAAACAAGAACTCCTCACATCATGTCACCCATGATAAACAAGAAGCAAGCCAAGGTGAAACATATCAACTATCACTGAAACCTGCACCAATCTCAACATGAACACAAGCATCAAATCATATGATAACATAAGACTATGAGTGTCTGCCACACTCATACCAAATGGAAAAGTAACCACAACAAGTTACTAGCTCATCCAAAATATCATACCTCAAAACCAGGGTAAAGAAACCATCATAGGTAGAACTCCATGCCATCAACATACCAACCCAAAACTAGAATCAAGTCCCTGTAAAACAATCCTGCTAATCATCCATCCTCCTATCTCAAAGCAACATACCAATGTACAAATGACCAAAGACAAGGCCAACAAACAAAATTTGCAATAACATTGAATGGATCCGTGGATATTGACAGTCCACATCCAAGTCTTCAATGCAACCAATGGGTAAAGACAACCCACTAAACTTGCACAACTCGTAGATCCCAATAGTGAAACATGCAAATTCATCTTCACATAAATAACCTGCAAACTGAGATAACCAAAAAGATATCGTGACAATAAAGAGAATACATATCCAGGAACTCCCACTTTATGGGTAATGTTATATCTGAAAATAAGATCAAGGCATTAACAAATCCTCCTATAGAACTTCTCCTAGAGGATGTGGCTAACTCCTCTACCATATAGTGTCAAAACATATAATGATATGCATAAAACATCTCATTACTAATCTCTGAATAACTCTCCCAAGTCCTCTAAACCAATGAACAAAGAGATCAAGAAGCTACAAAATTATTGTTAACAACAATAACACTTGACTCCAATGCAAACCTCAACCCCATAAACATGAGAACCTTTAAGAAGAAGACAATATACCAAGAAATAGAGAAACTGCAAAATCATACCATGTCTTTGTACCACACTAACCTATGCCAAACTGTGTAAGTGAGATCTCTTTCAACACTCCCAAATTGAAAGGGTATCAACATCTAACATCCAAATTATGATGAAAAAATGGTAGCAATAGATGTTAACCTCTCACTGAAAATAGATCAAACTAGCCAAACATTCCCACAACAAAAGGAATAAGCCCAAAAACTACAAACGAGTAAGTGCATGGAGTTGTGGGACCAAAAAGTTGCCACATGACTTTTTGGTCCTGTGCACAACAAAATGCGAGCGCATTATAACATGGTTGCATTATAATGTACTCGCATTTTAGGATCGATAACCGAGCCTTTTACCGAGCCTAAAACTTGAGCATGTTATAACCTGCTCGCGTTATGTTTTTCTTAAAAGTGAAAAATAATCATTTACCTCATTACCTGTGGCCAAAAGACTGTGTTTGGAGAAAAATCAGACATTATAGCACGAGTGTGTTCAAGGAAGGTGAAACCAAGCAAGTGCAAGAGAGAGATTGACATTTTCATGATGCCACCTCACCAAACCCACTCTTGAAGATGTCATGAAGCAAATGTCGAGGGTCTAGCAGCCGAAGAAGGTAGGGTTTGATTAATTTTTGTGAGTTTGAAAATAATTTTTTACTTTTGCAATGTTTGATTTTTTTTATATTGCATTTACATTTAATGAGGTAGGAGAAAACACAAATCTAGCTAAGGAGGGTCAAAATAACCCCGAAAACCCTCCAAACCCTCAAAACCCACCTTCACATCCTCACAATGTAAGAGATACTCAAGAAAACTATTTAGGGAAAATAGAAGAAAACAAAAGACATCTTCAAACCCTAATTGAAATGTTAAACAATCCAAGTGCAAGCACCGATCATAGGAGAGCACTTGCGAAGTCATTAGAGATGATTGTTTCTCACACCGAATCGGTGACAAAACAAATCACTGAATTTCATGACTATAGGGAAAGGTGTCAGCAATACTATGCCAACAAATTGTCTTATGAACAAGTGAAGAATTAAAAATTTACAAAATATGCATTATGTGCACACTTTATTAATCCTAAAACTGGCCAAAGATTAGAAGAAACTTGCAAATGGTTCCCTATTCATTGGTGTAGGAATCAAGATATATCCCAAAATTTTTGGGATAGATGGTACATGGTCTTTGATGAGCACCCATGCAACAACAATGAGGTGCTACAATATCTCTTGAGGAAACTTCATTATGAGTTTGTCCTTAATAAGATTCCTAATTATTTTGACATTCGAGAGTTCCAAGGCAAAGGTGGTGGCTCTACCTAAGATAGAGAGGGGGCTCAGTGAGACCAAAATCGTATACCTAGACCCCTGTTGAAGCCAGAACACGTGTCATTCCCTTCAACTTTGAAGGAGAGTGTTGAGGTGGAGACACTAATTCATTGATTGCTCTCATGCAATATCTAGCACAACACGCCAATGATCTCACCCAAGCGAATGAGGGTGAGAGCAATAGGCATCATTTGTCCCCACATTTGTGTAGTTCATGTGGGAACCTATGCGATTATGGGACGTAGGACTCATGACAGGACTCTCAGTAGGATGTTGCGATGCAGGGGCATCATCCAATGATGGACACATCCATATTGGATGATATTGTTCTCACCGATGATGTCTTACAACGTATATTTGGTATTGACTCTCAAGTAATTTTTTACAAGTTTCATCTTGATTTAATATATTCTTATTTGAAATTTGTAATTAATTTTATATGATTATCTATATTATAAGTCAAAAATAATGTATGTAATTGTCTGTGCAATGAAATTCCAGGGTCAGAGTCTTCATCTTGCCTCTGTTAGCCATCCATTGGCAGGTTATGAGAGGAGGTCAAGTTAGCAGGTATGTAATTTATCACATGATCGCAATTATTGTACATATATCAATGGTAATATTATTTTGTGATAATTTGATGATTTCAACAGGGAGCTTTACTAGCACCTCCACAGTTTCCTTGGTCCCCTGGACACAAAACCACTTATACAGAGGTAAATTTAACTAGTTGTAATCATTATGCATTTAAATAATGTTATGTATCTATTTTGGTCGAATAATCTTAAACTCTATTTTCAAATGCTGAATATGGAGACTCCTCATCTTCGTGAGTCAGCACAGGTAGGCATTGTTATAGCCATGATGTATTCAAATCATTTGACCAAGGTATGAGCCAATAACATGAAAATGTCATAATTTTATATTTCTTGTTTTATCTCATGTCAAACAGTTCATGTATCTTGTCTATGCTTCCACACTTTCCATACACGTCTACTAGGACAATTGCAACTACAAGATCTGACAAAATTCCCATATCCTTTATACTTTGATGGATGTCCATACCATGTTCCAAAGATCCTATTTGCCATATGAAGGGAGGATGTTGGCTAAGGTTGTGGAATTTGTCTTTATACTCGCCAATTGCATTTGCTTGAAAGTTTTTAAAGCCTTATCAAAAAATCCATTTTTCATATCTTGCAATCCTTGCATTCCATGTGATGACATTTCTTTGAGGCATCATGCCAAATAGTTCATGTGTGTTGTCTATGCTTCCACACTTTGCATACATGTCTCTAAGGGCAGTTACAACTACAACATCTAACAAAATTTCCATATCTTTTATGCTTTGATGGATGTCCATACCATGTTCCAAAGATCCCATTTTGGCATACGCAAGGAGGATACTAGCTAAGGTTGTGGAATTTGGCTTTACACTTGCCAATTGTATTTTATTGAAAGTTTATAAAGCATTATCAAAAAAATCTATTTTTAGCATATCTTGCAATCATTGCATTCCATGAGATGGCATTTCATTGAGGCATCATGTCAAACAGTTCATGTATCTTGTTTATTCTTCCACACTTTGAATACATGTCTCCTAGGACAATTGTAACTACAAGATTTGACAAAATTCCCATATCCTTTATGCTTTGATGGATGTCCATACCATGTTCCAAAGATCGCATGTCATTTCTATTCTTTCATGATTGTCTAACAACTTGCATGCCTTATAGGACTATTCTTCATGTGTTGTTACTGTTTGTTGGACTCAACAGTCATCCATGTGACTATTTTTTTTACTTTTTTTATTGTAACAATCATTATACATGATTGTTTTTACACTTTTTTGACTGTAACAGTCATATATATGATCGTTTTTACACTTTTATGATTGTAACAATCATATATATGACATTTTTTACACTTTTTTTTTATTGTAATAGTCATATATATGACTGTTTTTACACTTTTTTTTACTGTAATAGTCATAAATCTACTTTAACTTGACCATGACTTCTCAAACACAAAACCTTTAATCTAAAATCTCTGCTTGAAACTTTAGTTTGTCTTGCATGCAGATCATATGGGCATCTATCCATTGCTTAAACTTTAACTACTTTCATGGAATTAAAAGTACCTTTGTCTCATTTGCTTACAACCTTGCATGTAGTCTTAGGTCTCCCCATGATGCTCGTATTTGACATTCGTAGACTTCTCTATTACTACCACTGCTCTTTTGACCCTATGATTGTCCCTTAAGAGTTTCTGACTATGGACCTCTATCTATTGTCCTTTGTCATTCTCACCACTGTCTCCATTTCATGTTGGAGCTCCTATTTAGCCCTACTCCTTGACAAGACATCCAAGGCTCCCTATATCATTATTAAACATGGACGATAGTCTCCTTATCAGGCCTCCAAGCATTATATCTACCTCTCAAGGACCTAACTGTCATCATGTCTTCTTGAGTCTCTTCACTATTTTTGTAATCTCCTTGTGTTTATGCATTTTCCCTTCATACCTATGATGACTGCTCTAAGGTGTAGCTTACAACAACTATGAAGTAGAAGCAGGAGTATGACTGCTTTTTTGGTGCAGATCTTGACTTTTTAAAATCGATCTCATTTGCCTATGGTGGCAAGGAACACATTATTCCAAAATACTTCAGTTTCATGCAGTGGAAAGGTGCTAGGAGTGACATTTTGCATTCCATAGCTCACGGGGCTGAACAGATTGCACCAACGCGTTGGGGTGGGTGGGTAAATGCCAAGGAGGTCTTGTTTCATGTGCCAAGCATCCCAGTCATTTGGGGTAGCAGGCTACCGCCAAAGTCCCTTAAGATCCCTAAGACCAAAAAACTACCAAACTATGATGAAGCAGTTCTCAAAATTCATGGCAGATGAGAATGTTCTATTTGGACCTACAAGTACATGTGGGGTCTGTCCACAATAATCTCTCTTAGTTTTGGTCAACTCCAGTCTGTTTGACTGTGTTGAAATCAAATGCATTCTTGCAAAATGCTTCAGTTTCATGCGGTGGAAAGGTGCTAGGAGTGACATTTTGCATTCCATAGCTTGTGGGGCCGAACCAACTACACCAAAACGTCAGGGTGGGTGGGTAAATGCCAAGGGAGGTCTTGTTTCATGTGCCAAGGGTCCCAATCATTTGAGGCAGCAAGCTACTAGAAAAGTCACTTATGATCCTAAGAGCAAAAATTGCTAAACTTTGATGAAACAACTCTTGAAATTCGTGGCAGCTAGGAACATTCCGTTTAGACCTACAAGTGTACGTGGGGTCTGTTTATAATAGCCTCTCTCAATTTTGGTCAACTCAAATCTGTTTGACCGTGTCGAAATCAAATGCATTCTTGCAAAATGCTTCAGTTTCATGCAGCACAACCTTGCTAGGTGCCATATTTTTTGTTTTGCTCATCGTGGGGCCAAACAGATTGCGCCAACGTGTAAGGGTGGATGGGTAAATGCCAAGGGGTCTCATTTTGTGGGCCAAGCATCCCAATCGTTTCAAGCAGTTGGCTATTGACAAAGTCCCTTAAGATCCCTAAGACCAAAAAACTACCAAACTATGACGGAGTAGTTCTCAGAATTTGTGGCAGATGAAAATATTTTGTTTGAACCTACAGGTGCACGTGGGGTCTATCCACAATAACCTCTCTTGGTTTTGGTCAACTCCAGTCTATTTGACCATGCTGAAATCAAATGCATTCTTCCAAATTGCTTCAGTTTCATGCAGTGGAAAGGTGCTAGGAGTGACATTTTACATTCCATAGCTCGTGAAGATGAACAAACTGCACCAAAATGTTGAGGTGGGTGGGTAAATGCTAGAGGAGGTATTGTTTCATGTGCCAAGGGTCCTAATCGTTCGAGGCAGTAGGCTACCGATAAAGTCATTTAAGATCCTAAGAGTAAAAATTGCCAAACTTTGATGGAATAATTCTCAGAATTCATGGAAGCTGTGAACATTCCATTTGGACCTACAAGTGCATGTGGAGTCTGTCCACAATAACCTCTCTTAGTTTTGGTCAACTCTATTCCGTTTGATTGTGCCGAAATCAAATGCATTCTTGCAAAATGCTTCGATTTCATGCAGCACAACCTTGCCAGGTGTGATATTTTTTGTTATGCTCATCATGCGATTGAACTAACTATGCCAACACATCAGGATGGGCAGGTAAATGCCAGGGGAGGTCTCATTTTGTGTACCAATTGTCTCAGTCGTTCCGGCTGTAAGCTACTGATAAAGTTGAAAGTTGCTAGGACTGAAATTTTACATTCCATAAGTCATGGGGTTAAACCGACTATGCCAACATGTCTGGGTGGGCAGGTAAATGTTAGGGGAGGTCTTGTTTCGTGTACCAAGTGTCTCAGTCGTTCTGGGCTGTAAGCTACTGACAAAGTTGAAAGGTGCAAGGAGTGAGATTTTGCATTCCACAACTCGTGGGGATGAACCAACATTGCCAATGCATTGGGGTAGGTGGGTAAATGATAGGGAAGGTCTCGTTTCGTGTGCTAAGGGTTCCAATCGTTCTAGGCTGTAAGCTACCGACAAAGTCACTTTGTCGATAGCTTGCAACCTAGAACGACTGGGATGCTTGGCACATGAAATGAGACCTCCCCTAATATTTACCTACCCACCCTGATGCATTGGCATAGTTAGTTTGGCCACACAATGAGTAGAACAAAAAATATGACACCTGGCAAGGTTGGGCTACATGAAATTGAAGCATTTTGCAAGAATGCATTTGATTTCAGCATGGTCAAATAGATTTGAGTTGACCAAAACTAAGAGAGGTTATTGTGGACAACCCCACTTGTACCTGTAGGTTGAAATTGAATGTTCCCAACTACCACAATTTTTGAGAGCTGCTCCGTCAAAGTTTGGTAGTTTTTGCTCTTAGGATCTTAAGTGACTTTACCAGTAGCCTGCTGCCTCAAATGATTAGGACCCTTGGCACATGAAATGAGACCTCCCTTGGCATTTATCAACCCACTCCGATGCATTGGCGCAGTTAGTTTGGCCCCACGAGCTATGGAATGCAAAATCTCACTCCTAGCACCATTCCATTGCATGAAACTAAAGCAATTTGGAAGAATGCATTTATTTTGGCATAGTCAAACGGACTGGAGTTGACCAAAACTGAGAGAGGTTATTATGGATGGACCCCATGTGCACCTGTAGGTCCAAACAAAACATTCCCAACTACCACAAATTCTGAGAACTATTCCATCAAAGTTTGACAAGTTTTTGGTCTTAGGGATCCTAAGGGACTTTGTCGGTAGCCTGCTGCCTGGAATGACTGGGATGCTTGGCACACAAAATGAAACCTCCCCTAGAATTTACTCACCAACCCTGACACGTTGTCTAGTCCATTCGGCCCCATGAGCTGTGGAATGCAAAATGTCACTCCTAGCACCTTTCAACTTTGCCTGTAGTTTGCAACCTGGAATGATTGAGACACTTTGTCATGCCCACATTTCCCATGCGGTCACAACACGCATCACACGTGTCATGTCCACATGCGCCATGTGGTCATGACATGAAATACCAACAACAGTAAGCTAATTCCACTTGGGATAGTGGAAAAAGGAGTGGGATTATTTAAATATTACAATCTTAAAAAATTCATAAATATTACAATTTTTAATTCATTTTTGTCCTCACATGTGAATTTAAAATTCACAAATAATGTGAGCCCTTGATGTCATAATCCACTCTTCCCAAAAAAATAAATTTTTAATTCATCCACTATGAATTTAAAATTTACAAATAATGTGAGCCCTTGATGTCATAATCCACTCTTCCCAAAAAAATAAATTTTTAATTCATCCACTATGAATTTAAAATTCACAAATAATGTGAGCCCTTGATGTCATAATCCACTCTTCCCAAAAAAATAAATTTTTAATTCATCCACTATGAATTTAAAATTCACAAATAATGTGAGCCCTTGATCTCAACTCTTGATCCTCACCTTCCATTCCCTTTTCAGAAAATCTATAAATAAGACCCTTCTCTAAGCAATTAGGGAGACTAGATTTTTGCAGGGGAACTTGATTCTTGCAGAGGGACTTCATTCTTGCATTCTTATCATGCCTAATTTACTCTAGGAAATCTTCTTTTGGCATCCTCATAATGCCCAATTCCTTCCCTATTCTCCTCTTCATCGCCTCATAATGCCGAAATTATTCTAGCCATCATATATCCTCCATTCATTATCCCTTGCTTGTGATCATAGAGAGATTGTTTTTTTTTTTTAGGAGAGATTGGGAGAAGAGACTAAGTGTGGAGCTCTTCATCAACTTCATCCATTAATGGGCTTTTTAAGGTTGGATTTCATGGCTTTTCCTTTGTATTTCTATTTGTTGCATGAAGGATGTGCGAAAATTATTTATTTGGATTTCATGGCTTTTCCTATGTATTTCTATTTGTTGCATGAAGGATGTGCGAAAATTATTTATTTGTTGCATGAAGGATGTGTGAAAATTATTTATTTTACTTGTGTTGTAAATTTTGTTATTGTGGGGAAATTTTATTGGGTTGTTGACAGAGCTTCTTCCACTTGGGAGAAATGCTCATCAACTGTGGGGTGTTGACAGAGCGTCTTCCACTTGGGAGAAATGCTCATCAAGTGTGGGGTAAGGGAGGAGTGATCCTCCTCGAGTGCATGCCTTCTTTCTTTTGAGATGTTGAAAGCCTTGAGGGCATTTGTGTGAATTTAAGAAAATTGGTTATATGGCTTGAGAGCCAAATATGATATTTCTTGGTAAACCAGATCACTTACACAAGGTTGGTTAACTTCACTTGACTCAGTCCCCCTAAGGTTTCGTTCTAGGTTTTAGTTCAACATTTGAATTAATTTTAATAATCAACCTGTTCTTAAATAGGATTAACGATAGGTTAAACTTACTTAGTTCTCTTAGCCCTGTTCAGAAATGCCGCACATTTTCTCCTCTTTCTTTTCCAAGGTTAGTTGTTCTTTCTCTTTCTTTTTTTTTTTTAATTGGACATTTATTCTCTAAATCTATAGTTGAGTTTAAAATGGCCACTCATGGTGTTGGAACTGAAAATTTCAACAATTTTCGCAAAAAATTCAGGATCCTATATCCTTAGATTTGCGAAATCTTTTGCTTTCATATAATATGTTGCCTGCTAGTTTCCTCTCGAGCCACTTAACCTACTTCCCCATGAGCATCCACACAGATGTCTTTACTGTATCTACATAGTTGCATGCACTCTACTGCAGAATCTTCCAAAAGTTGAAAGCTGCATCCAAATAGGAAGAATTAGTCAATTACAAAGATGGACTAATATCACAACGTTCAAAAGATTCTTTGTGCCCCTCATAGATGGTATGTCTGAACAATTTTGTGGCTGTCTGAGCGGTAGCCAATTCAAAAATCATCAAATATGCACCTCGATTGAAGCTACTCCATAGTTTAACAAGCAAGATGATCTTTCAAGGATGTTTAAATTGTTTGCTAAAGTAGACAAAGGCTTGGATCCAACTGCAAATATTTTTAAATAGTTTGTAATTGCAGAAGGAACAATACTTATTAAACACACAGAAGATGCAGTGACTAAAAATGTAATGATGTCTCTAGATGTGAAATTGAATTTGTTTATAACAGTTAAAACATAGCTCCAATCTAGTTTAGATATGACCCCTATCAGCTACTGTGAATTTAGTGTTAAGCACGTATATCTGGTTATGTGACATGTTTATGTAAACTTGCATACCTTACATGTTCTTCAGAAAGGGAGAAGGGATACCAGTGGAACTCTAGAACAGGTAAAGTTATGTCCTTCCTTATTTAGTTCACCTAATTACACTAATGGGAGACAGACAGTCTTCTGCAACACATCTTTCAATAATAAACTAGTCCTCTTGAGTACTCATGGTAGGCCAATGAATTCTTAAATGCTCTTCACTCTTGTAATTGTCATAGGGCTTTGATACCATGGTAAAGATATATACAATAAGAACCAAACATGATTAAAGAAGCCTTTTGTGTTCATACTGAGTAATTCATGAGTCTGAAAAAAGAGACCTTTTCTACTGAATATTTAAGGTTACAAATGTGATTTTGTCGTCACTTTTACGTATTGTAATCTGTTTAAATTCTTAAGTCAGCATGTGAGGTTATTGTGAGCCTATAGGAAGTCCTCTTCAAATCCATCTTGCATATTAGTCAGGGTTTTATCAATCACCATCTCCATGTAACTTCTAAAGATTAATTGATTGAAATTTTGTATTTGATAGTTTTAGAAATGGAATCTGATGATTAATTATTCTCGTTTTCTTCATACTCTAATGGTTTTCAAGGATTCATACGGAAGATTATGGAAATGCATGACAAGTACGAGCATTATGTTTCGGAGTGCTTTCAGAATAATAAGCTTTTAAAAAGGTTTCTAGATGCGGCATTTGAGGCATTCTACAACAAAACAATTGCAGGAAGCTCGGCTGCAGAATTGCTTTCTGCATTTTCTGATGATGTACTAAAGAAGGGCGTTAGTAATGATGATAGTGATCATGCACTTGAAAAGGTGGTGACAATTCTTTCATACGTTCAAGATAAAGATTTATTTGCAGAGCACTACAGGAAAAAACTTGCTTGTAGATTTGTGTTTGAAAGAAGTGCAAATCTTTTTAATGAACGGAGCATGTTGACGAAATTGAAGCAGCAAAATGGAACACCATATACAAGAAAGATGGAAGGCATGGTTACGGACATATCTCTAGTGAGGGATAACCACAATGATTTTGTGGCGTATCTCAACAGTGAAGGCATTCATGTTGGATTAGATTTGAGTGTTACTGTCCTTACTCATGGATATTGGCCAACCTACAAGTCCGCTAATATCAATCTTCCTAGGGAGCTGGTTAACTGTATAGATATATTCAAACAATTCTATTCTATACAAACTAAGGATCGTGAACTTATATTGATGTATTCTCTTGGGACCTGCATTGTGGAAGGCAGGTTTAATGCCAACGCTATAGAGCTGACCTTATACGACAGTACCAAATGGTTTTCAGAGATTATTTTGACTGGAGAGAAGTTGCTCCGTGCCAAAATGGATTTTAATTTGATGTATGATGCAAAGGAAAATGATAGATGGGTTTGTGGACTTGTCAAAGGGCTTACAGTTGAAAGTGGTTCAGGTCTTGCTATGCTTGATCCAGTAGACATATCGAGCGAATATTCTTGTGTTCAAGATAAGACTAGTATTTCAGTCATAACAACAGATATTTATATTCATCTTTCCTTCAGTGTTTTACGCCTTTTGCTTCGGCTGCAAGATGAGGCCGTGGCAACATTACAACTTGGAAGTGCAAATGTTATATCACGTTGCACTCATTTTGATAGAATATAGGTAAACAAAACAGGAAATGGTTCTAACCAGTACATGGCTATTTGGAGACCCCGTCCTCCTTCGAATTACGTTATTTTAGGTGACTGCATCACATCAAGATCCGTGCCTCCATCACAAGTTGTAATGGCAGTCAGCAATACTTATGGCCATGTGAAAAAACCTCTTGGTTTGAAGTTGGTTTGGACACTCACTAGTATGGTGGGGTCAAAACCTGAGTCGCGTGAGCCTGATGAAGTGTTAGGGTGTTCCATATGGATGCCTATTGCACCTTCAGGGAATTCTGTGCTTGGTTGTGTGGCGCAAATTGGCAAAGGCCCTCCATCAACTAGTGTTGTTTATTGCATTCGATCTGATCTTTTAACTTCTACTATGTATTCTGGCTGTATATATTATATTTCCCCTAATTCAAGGGACCAAATTGGCTTCAACATTTAACAGGTAGAAAATGTATTTGGGTCCTTCCTTGCACTTACATCGGTGGAGCCTCCTCCCAAGTCTATTGTGTGTGATCTCCGCGAGATGCTGCGTCGAAATTATAATGAACCTGGTTTGCTTTCCCAAATATCAACTTCTCATATTAGTTTAGAATCTATTGTTGAAATCAACCTTGGCTTAGATGGTAAACCAAGCACATATCGATCAGAAGGAACATCTCTTATTGCAGGATTGGGCCGTCACTACATCTCAACTCCAAAGTTGGAACTAATATGGTGGGACAACGACAGCGAAACCAGGCGTGCTGTTTTCGTTTGGCAACCTGTACCACCTCCTGGTTATGCTTTTGTTGGTGACAGTATAGTTGAAGGATTGGATCCACCAGGATTGGGTGTAGTTCTACAGGATGATGACTCTGGATGTCTTGGAAAGCCTACTAGCTTTAAGCAATTGCAGATGTCAGGGAAGAGTGTCGATGATCTCTTTATTTGGATTCCTATTGCTCCACCTGGTTATGTAAGTTTAGGTTGTATGGCATCAAGATTAGGGCCTCCAATGCTTTGTAAAACATCCACATAAAACTTGAAGCTGTGAATACGACATAAGCTCAATATTCAACAGCAAAATTTTTTTTAGCTTAGGCAAGCAGAAGTGGAGCCATTTCACTATACAGAGGATAGCTGTATCAGAACTCCCTATTGGTAATTAATATTTTCAAGTGGTGAGAAATGTGTAGTAATTGGGTAGTTACTGCTTTGACCTTATGTGGAGGAAAATATTAAAATGGCCAGAATATCAGGATTGACACAACAACAAAATGATCGGAGTGAAATGTAGGAATCAAGAAAGTGATATGCCAAAAGTGTTTGTTAAGGGAAAATCTAGATTAGTAAATCCTAATGCTGGGAGAACACAGGGAAATTTTAAGGTCACTAAACTACACACAGACGGGAAGAAGTTGGATAAGATAGGAGCAATAAAGGACTACACAAAATTGCAAAATGTAAAACTCAAGAATCAAGAAAGTGACATGTCCTTGATATTAGGAGATAAAAAGAGGATCAGGAGGAGGTGCATGAAACTAGATCCATATGACATTACAAACAAGCGGCTTGATGATGATACTCCCAAACTTGAACAGGTATCTGAGAAGAAAGAGAAAGACGAGATTCAAATTTCAAAGAATGCTCAGTTTCGTGCAATAAAGTCTAGTCCTGCTATCATTTCATACATCAGCAATTATGTCTTTAGAAATAAACTAGAATTTTTCGCTGCTGCAAAGGTTGCCTCTTCTTTCCCACAAGTTGACATGCCAGAAATAGCCTTTGCAAGAAGGTCAAATGTGGGTAAATCCTCCTTGCTGAATGTTCTAACCAGGCAATGGGGTGTTGTGAGAACGGCAGATAAACCTGGTCTGACTCAGACTATTAATTTTTTTTAAGCTTGGATCCAAACTGTGCTTGGTTGATTTACCTAGATATGGCTTTGCATATGCAAAAGAGGAAGTCAAAGAATCTTGGGAGGAACTGGTAAAGGAGCATGTTAGAACAAGAATAGGCTTGGACAGAGTTTGCCTTCTTGTTGATACAAAATGGGGTATGAAGCCTGGAGATGCTCAAGATATATGACTATCCAGAATTACAAGGGCTTCCCCGTTTTACAGAATTAACTTCTCTTAAAAAGATTTATTTGGAAATGTGTAGGAATAAGAGAAAAGGAACATAAAACACAATAGAAAAAATTGTAAATGGCTATCAGTAAAAAAAAACAAAGCATGGTTCCGCTGATGGGCAAAATATCATCCCATTAAAATGAAGATTTTCTAGGAGTGAGTTAATTAAATTTACTAATGATGAATGAATGTGATAAAAAGAATAATACAATGTTAAAATGTTTTCGCCAAAATATGAATGGGGATACAAGGTGAAGAATCATTTTACTCGGGGATATAATCAAATTACCAAACACATTTAATAATCAAATTTATTCCCACTTGGAGATAAAACATTTTCCAGAATAAATTAACCAAGTGATTAATCCTTTTTCAAATACATACAAAAGTTGGTCAAACATTCTTGCCGAGGAGCAGTAATTGTTTTCACTCAAGTGATTTAATTTTGCCAAATAAAAGTGAAAAAGTGTGCAAGTGAATGTAAGTGAGAAATGAAGTAAATATTAATAAGGCTTGGGATTAAAATATTTTATTGTCAAACATGACGAAGACTAAATATTTAATTTGGCAAAAGCAACCAATTAAATATTTTATTTTGCCTAGAACGAATTAAATAGTCATGCCAAAGTATGCCAAAGTCTTTTCGAAATTATTGGAGCCCTAAAAAGGGATATCAAAGAGATTTATTATAAAATATTTGGGTATACAAAGTGACAATAAATTAAGATAAAATCAAATATTGTCACGGAGATGAAAACCCTAAATATAAGTTAGTGAGAGAATATACGAAGGAAAGAAGGAAACAATACTTCACAATAAAGGTCCTAAGGTTCTGTAAGTTATATGTTTATATATTGTTTATCTGATAATTAATTTGTTTTCTTTGCAGGATTAGTGTTGTATTGAATGCAAATCAAGCGGCTCTCAACGAGGAAGATTATATATTTCATTCCAGCCTTCGAGGATTGTTAAGTCTTTCAAATCAAGTCATTTAATTCATGTAATGAATAAGGTCGGTTCTTATGGTTGGTTCAACCAATTATTAACCGTCACCAAAATGAATGTAACAGGTCTGAGGCTTGTTGCATCTCTTTAAATAGAGATCCCAGGACTCAGAAAAGGGAGTTAGAAATAGAGTTAGAATTAGGTTAGAAATAGGGATTTTCACAAAAAGACAGTTGAAATATTTTAGGATTAAATTAGGTTAGATTTTATTCAATCTGATGCAAATTTGATCCTTCTGTGCAATTTCATTCTGAGAAAGACAATGGTGCGTGATACATTCTGAGGCAGCAGTGGAGGATTCAAATTCAAAATACACTGTGACGGTATCATCTGTTTGTTGTTTTTAATTCAATCAATTTAATTATCTCCATGTCATTCATTTTCTGATTATTCAATTTGAATGTGTTAAGGATGTGTTCAAATTGTCTGGTTACATTTGCTAATTCAGTATAGTTGATTTGATTGGTTTCTCAGAGAGAATTAAATCCTTTCTCATCAATTATAGTAGTCTTAGAATGTTGAATGGATTATTAAGTATGATTAATTGATTAGGGTTATTAATTTGTCTCCAGAGTTGATCTAATTTATTAATTTGCAAATTTAAGTTGGTTCTTCCCGGGAAGATTAAAATCCTTTTAATATTTTGCATTTAATACAATTATGTCCTTTGGATTATTAAGAATGAATTAATAATTTCTTCCTTGCACGTTTGTACAAGTTGCAAACAGTTATATGTGCTAATCAGATCGAGTTATTCCCTGATACAAGTTATTTGTTTTTGACATCCTGACTCCATTGCCCGAATGGACAAAGCACCAGTCTAACTATTGATTCATCTTATAATTAAAATCTTTACATTGTTTTATTGTTATAGTTTAGATTCATTTCATGTTATTTGTTATTTATTTCTGTTAGAATTTAGATTAAATCATTTGCTTTCTTTAGAATATAGTTTACAATATTTCATCTAATTTACAAGTATGCCATTGTAATTGGATAAACTAGCAGCAAACCAACATAGATTTAATCATACAACCTACTTTGATAATCAAAGGTTCACCCACCTAGGTTGTAGCAGGACCTAAAGCGCAGGGAGAAGTTGATTGTTAAGGTCAAACTCCAGTCATTGGCTCAAAAACATTGTGAATTTGACCATAGGGCTTGGCATCCCCTTAGAATCCACAACCTGCATTTTTGAGACCCAACACATGGAATGCTTGTGATGGCTTGTTTGCGTTTATTTTCAGTGTCCTTTGTAAATGAAGGGATCATACTTTTCTCTTCATTTTCTTGTCATTTAATCTAGGATAATTCTTAAAACTTCCGAGAAACTCTTCCTTAAAATTAAAATATATTTACCTATGCTCTTTTTAAATTGTAATTCTATAAATAATGTATTTCTGAATTGCAACTCTGAGTTTAAACATCTATTCAATTCGTATTATACATTATGCATAAATAAATCCCACTTTCCTCAATTAAAATTTCTATTTCAAGTCAAATGTTTTAAACTACATATAGTTTGCCTTCAATGAATAGTGAAAAGTGAATAGTAAAAGTAAATAGTGAATAGTAAAAATGGATAGTGAATAGTGGAAAGTGAATAGTAAATAGTGAAAAGTGAACAGTAAAATGGTCCCCATCCTAGGAAGAGACCCTCAAGGTGGCGGTAATTTCAAAAGCAATACTGCAACCCAAATTTTATTTCTTTCATGGTAGCAAAATTACAACTTGACTTATAACAAAATTTAAAACTAATATTTCTACTAAGCTTGCACAAAAATAATACTTTTACAAACTTAATTAAAACATCAACTAACTCACAACTTTGCAAGTAGAAGAAGAAGGAACTAGACGAGTCTAATATCCTTTTAAAAACAAATTTTCTCTTCCTTTCCTCATTTTAAAATGGTAAAAATTAATGAACAATAGAAATACAAACATCAACCCAAAAACAGAGGATTTCTTCACAACTAAAAAAAATAACAATTTATACAACAATAGGGAGATAATTTGCTCCTTCTAGAAAATCGACAAGGAAGGAGCTATTAAAAGATCAGGCTCTCCTTAAGACTTAAGGGAAATAAAATATTTTCTAAGATCCAATAATCTTCTCCAAGCTTCACAATAAGCTCCCAAAAAACCTGCATATCACACAAGGGAAGAAACACCACACAAGCTGCTCTCCTCCCTACCGTAGACCTGCAAGATGGTCACCCCCGAGCTAGGGAGATCATCCACACACCTAGGGTATTTCAAAAATCTACTTCACAACAAGGTATAAACAACACACCAAAACACACATACACCCAAGGGAATTTACACAACACAAAAACTTAACAGAGATGAGTTTACAAAGGGGTAAGAGAGTGGACACACTCAACTCTAGAGTACCACCCTTCATAATAATTCAACACAATTTTCCTCATGGCCTTAAGCCAAACAAGATAATCAGATTCCAAAGGATATCTTATTTGGCTCTCAAGCCATATAACCAATTTTCTCAAATTCACACAAATGCCCTCAAGGTTTTCAACATCTCAAAAGAAACAAGGCATGCACTCGAGGAGGATCACTCCTCCCTTATCCCACACTTGATGAGCATTTCTCCCAAGTGGAAGACGCTCTGTCAACACCCCACAGTTGATGAGCATTTCTCCCAAGTGGAAGAAGCTCTGTCAACAACCCAATAAAATTTCCCCACAATAACAAAATTTACAACACAAGCAAAATAAATAATTTTCACACATCCTTCATGCAACAAATAAATAATTTTCGCACATCCTTCATGCAACAAATAGAAATACATAGGAAAAGTAATGAAATCCAAATAAATAATTTTCGCACATCCTTCATGCAACAAATAGAAATACAAAGGAAAAGCCATGAAATCCAACCTTAAAAAGCCCTTTAATGGATGAAGTTGATGAAGAGCTCCACACTTAGTCTCTTCTCCCAATCTCTCCTTCTAAAAAAAAATCTCTCTATGATCACAAGCAAGGGATAATGAATGGAGGATATAGGATGGCTAGAATAATTTCGGCATTATGAGGCGATGAAGAGGAGAATAGAGAAGGGATTGGACATTATGAGGATGCCAGAAGAAGATTTCCTAGAGGAAATTAGGCATGGTAAGAATGCAAGAATGAAGTCCCCCTGCAAGAATGAAGTCCCCTTGCAAGAAATGAAGTCCCCTCCTGCAAGAATGAAGTTTTATTCCCCCTAATTGCTTAGAGAAGGGTCTTATTTATAGATTTTCTGAAAAGGGAATGGAGGGTGAGGATCAAAAGTTGAAATCAAGGGCTCTCATTATTTGTGAATTTTAAATTCATAGTGGATGTAATGTTTTAATTAAGTATGTAAAAGTATTATTTTTGTGCAAGCTTAGTAGAAATATTAGTTTTAAATTTTGTTATAAGTCAAGTTGTAATTTTGCTACCATGAAAGAAATGAAATTTGGGTTGCAGTATTGCTTTTGAAATTACTGCCACCTTGAGGATCTCTTCTTAGGATGGGGACCATTTTACTATTCTCTTTCATGGTAGCAAAATTACAACTTGACTTATAACAAAATTTAAAACTAATATTTCTACTAAGCTTGCACAGAAATAATACTTTTACAAACTTAATTAAAACATCAACTAACTTACAACTTTGCAAGTAGAAGAAGGAGGAACTAGATGAGTCTAATATCCTTTTAAAAACAAATTTTCTCTTCCTTTCCTCATTTTAAAATGGTAAAACTTAATGAACAATAGAAATACAAACATCAACCCAAAAACAGAGGATTTCTTCCCAACTTCAAAATACCAATTTATACAACAATAGGGAGATAACTTTCTCCTTTTGACGAATCAACCAGGATGCAGTCACTAATCCTTAAGAGTAAAGGAAAATAAAATATTTTCCTAACACAAGAAACTTCTCTAAACTTCACAAATAGCTCCAAGAATACCTGCATAACACACAAGGGAAGAAACACCACACAAGCTGCTCTCCTCCCTACCGTAGACCCGCAAGAGGGTCGCCTCCGAGCTAGGGAGATTATCCACACACCTAGGGAATCCAAATTCATAGTGGATGAATTAAAAATTTATTTTTTGGGAAGAGTGGATTATGACATCAAGGGCTCACATTATTTGTGAATTTTAAATTCATAGTGGATGAATTAAAATTTTATTTTTTTGGGAAGAGTGGATTATGACATCAAGGGCTCACATTATTTGTGAATTTTAAATTCACATGTGAGGACAAAAATGAATTAAAAATTGTAATATTTATGAATTTTTAAGATTGTAATATTTAAATAACCCCACTCCTTTTTCCACTATCCCAAGTGGAATTAAAAAAATATCCCCACCCATGAAGGACCACACCACTTCATGGGGATTCTCACCAAAAGTGAGGGAACAAGAAGATAAGCCCTCCATTATTGGTGGACCATGGAGTCATTTCAAGCCTTGGAAATGGAGAAAGGATGGGTTTGAGTGTTGATCCCACTCATCCTATCCTTCCCATGCCTCCAAATTCATCACTTAACTTCACTGTGAAGTTAAAGTGACCATTCAGAGGTTAACTAAGGGTTACCCAAGTCAAAAGTGACCCTAGACCCATGGGGTATAACCCAAGGTTAATTTAAACTTAGTTAGGACACCCAGGGTCAAGTTAAGACACAAGAAAAGGGTCTCAAAAATTTAAATTAAATAAATGAAATTCAAATACAATTCTTACAACACAAATCATAATTCAATTTTACAAAAGGGTAGACCTAACCCATTCAACCTCCTGCAAGACAATATTACAACATTACAACATTTTACCAAACACAGAGTTGATCTTGGTTCCTCATGGAACTAGATCAACTTCACAAGGGATTATGACATAAGGTGTGGAATAATCTCCTATATCTATGGTTTTGTTAGAAATACCTGCACACTCAATCTCAATGTTAATTTCATTTCTGTACATGTGACTATTTAGCTTACTGTTGTTGGTATTTCGTGTCATGACCACATGGCGCATGTGGACATGACACATGTGATGCGTGTTGTGACCACATGGGAAATGTGGGCATGACATTTGGTATCAGAACTAAGTTTAAACACTGGGCATAATTGGGCACATTATTATTCTGCAACGTTGATTAATTAGAGTCTACCATGTTTTGTAGGATGCCTCCTCGGCGTGCTCGATGACTGCGATCGCACAACACGGCATCCGTTGAGGTGCATAGTGATTCCTCAGCTGAGGGATAAGGACCTGCAGTTATAGTAGATCCACCCATACCACAGGCACCACCAGTAATTGACCTAGGCCCATAGATTCTTCAAACACTAGAGGCTTTGTTAGAGCGGTTACCACCAGCTATTCCAGAGCCACGTAATGAGCCTTGCGTTGATCCACGAGAAGAGCCATGTAATGAGCCATATGTGGAACCCCGTATAGATCCGTTAGAGGTGCCACACATGGAGCCTTTCCTTGAGATTTCTGACACTACAGTAGAAGAGGTAGGGTCAGCCTACCGTGCACAGAGTAGGAGTCCTCTGAGACACTCGAGACGAGATGAGACCAGGAGGGTAGGACAGGTATACCATGGACCGTATGAGTATGGATTAGGTGAGCCGGTTATAGGGCTCAGAGACAGAGGAGATCCCATTAGAGATCTGCTTAGGCTCAACCCACCTACTTTCGCAGGAGCTACCGAGGGAGCTGTGGCCGAGGCTTGGTTGATTAGTCTAGACAGCTGTTTCACGTTGCGACCTTACGAGAGCAACATGAAAGCATGAGTGGCAGTGCATCTCCTGAGAGATGCAGCAGCAACCTGGTGGCGCATTGAGGAGTGCAAGCGCTAACTATCCCTAGATACACTCACTTGGGATATCTTCATAGAGCACTTTAATGCGCGATATTTGTCAGAGCATTACAGACAGTGTAGGATTGATGAGTTCCATGAGTTACAGTAGAGAGGACTCACTGTTGCTCAATATGAGAGTCGGTTCATCGAGCTTTCTCGTTACGCGGAGTACCTCCAGGATGAGAAACTCTTGGTACACAAATTCATCAGAGGCCTGAATCATAGGATAGCAGGACCAGTACGTATGGTAGATCCCCAGACCATGAGCGAGACTGTTGAAAAGGCTCTTATTGCAAAGGAAATTCAGGGACAAGGGCAGAATTCATGCCTGCAGTATCAAGATCGTAATCCCCAACAACAACAAAATTTTTGTAAACCACAATTTACACCACAAAGAGGAGGGTTTAATTCCTCATCATTACCTCCTAGGCCTCCACAGCAGCATCAACAAAAATCTAGGCCCCAACAGAGGGTTCAGGGGGGACAGAACCGTGGATGGCAGCAGCGGGGCCAGCATAGAGACTAGAGACAACAGGGATCTTCTGCGGAACCCACAAGGTCTCAGCAATCAAACAGAGGTTCATAGGGGTCCACTAGGCAGACTGGACAGCAGCAGTCAGGCAGGACTCAGTTTGTACAGTTATAGGCTAGGGGCCCGTGCTATGTATGTGGTGGGGCAGGGCATTTAGCCAGGGAGTGTCCACAGGGATTTACAGCAGGAGGACAGCCCCGTGCAGGAGGATCTGAGCAGACTGTAGGTGACGTGGGCAGATCCCACCGCATGTTTGCAGCGGTTGACAACCGCTAGGCTGATTTCTAGGCTTCAGTCATTGAGACAACATGTACGATTGGGTATTTCCCTATCTCTATTCTTTTTGACTCTGGAGCTAGCGATTATTTCCTGTCTACATTGTTAGTGGAACGTTGTAGGCTAGTGGCTTATAGGCAGGACATTAGGTGGGAGGTTGAGTTGGCCTTTGGGGTCAGGATGTCAGTAGATACTGTGGTTAGAGATTGTGAGATCTCCTTAGGTTCCTTCACTACAACATGTGACCTTAGGGTTATGCCATTAGGATCCTACGGAGTAGTTCTGGGTATGGACTGGCTTGCGGCTCATAGAGATAAACTAGATTGTTGCCAAAGGATGATTAGTTGCTTAGACGATCATGGCACACTGGTCGAGATAGTGGGCATTCAGAAGCCCACGACGGTTCGTATGATATCCACTCAGCAGCTTAAGCGTTGCATGTTGAAGGGTTGTCAGATGTTTTCTATTACGGTCAGTGACAAATCAAAGGATGAGCCTGAGGTTACCTTAGATGATCACCCTATCTTGAGAGGCTTTGCCGACGTATTCCCATCGGAGTTACCAGGTATGCCTCCACGCAGAGAGGTCAGTTTCCACATCGACTTAGTGCCAGGTGCAGAACCTGTGTCTTGTGCACCCTACAGAATGACTACACATGAGCTTACAAAACTTAAACTGTAGTTAGATGAGTTACTTGAAAAGGGGCACATCCAACTTAGCATTTCACCCTGGGGCACACCGGTCATCTTCGTGAAGAAGAAGGATCGGTCTCTTCGACTATGCATGGATTATAGGCAGTTGAACAAGGTGACGGTGAAGAACCGTTATCCTCTGCCTAGGATTGATGACCTCTTTGATCAGATGCAGGGAGCCAGAGTGTTCTCAAAAATTGATTTAAAATCTGGGTATCACCAATTGCGCATCACAGAGGCAGACATTTATAAGACTACTTTTCGAACCAGATATGGCCATTATGAGTTCACCGTGGTACCCTTCGGTTTGACAAACGCCCCTGCAGTATTCATGAGTCTCATGAACGAGGTGTTCTATACTTACTTGGATCGGTTCGTGATCATATTTCTTGACGATATTTTGATTTATTTGAGAACTGAGGAGGAACATGTGGATCATTTGCATCAAGTTTTGCAGCGCTTACGAGAGCAGCAGCTTTATGGCAACCTGGTGAAGTGTACCTTCTTCAGGACAGAGGTGCAATACTTGGGGCACATCTTATCAGGCGATGGCATCTCCGTAGATCCATCGAAAATCAGAGCAATTCAGGACTGGCCAGCACCCACCAGTGTGACAGAAGTCAGGAGCTTTATGGGATTAGTTGGTTATTACCGTAGATTTGTCGAGGGCTTTTCTAAGATAGCACATCCCATTACTTCCCTTTAGTGAAAAGGAAAAAGTTTCACTTGGACTGAGTAGTGTAAGAAGGCCTTTGGGATCCTCAAGGAGCGTCTTACCAATGCTCCCATTTTAGCGGTTCCAGATCCTACAGAGGATTTTGTTGTTTGCACAGATGCATCATTAGAGGGTTTGGGAGCCGTGCTTATGCAGGGAGGTAGAGCGATTGCATACGAATCGCGCAAACTTAAGACACATGAACTAAACTACCCTACTCACGATTTAGAGCTCGCAGCAGTTATTCATGCTCTTGTTCGTTGGAGACATTTTCTCTTAGGTTGATGCTTTGAGCTCCATTCAGATCACCATAGCTTACAGTACATTTTTACACAGCCAAATTTGAATGCTCACCAATGGCGTTGGATGGAGTTCTTATGCGAGTACGACTTTGATGTTCACTACATCAAAGGGAAGGAGAACATGGTTGCTGACGCTTTAAGTCAGAGGCGCCATGAGATCCTGACCTTGACATTAAAGGTGAACTTGAGGGACCACATCTTATAGCATCTGCTGGAGGACGAGTGGTTTCTTGAGGTGCAACAAGAAATTCAAAATCAGGGGGCCCATAAGGGTAAATTCACAGGATATTCTCTTGAGTCTGATGGTTTGCTTAGACATCGGCAGCGCATCTATGTACCCCGTGTAGGTGACCTCTGTACAGTGATTCTTTTAGAGGCTCATAGAGCACCTTATGTAGCACATCCAGGAGTGAAGAAGAGGCATGCCGATTTGTGATAGTTATATCATTGGGCTGGGATGAGACGAGACATTACAGAATATGTTGCTCGTTGCCTTAAGTGTCAGAGGGTCAAGGCCGAGCATCAACATCCAGCAGGACTATTGTACCCTCACGAGATACCTGAGTGGAAATGGAACACCATTTCCATGGACTTTATCATTGGTCTACCTATGTCATCACATCATCATAATGCCATCATGGTGACAGTTGACAAGTTGACCAAGATGGCGCATTTCTCACCTATACGGACGACGTACAATGCACCATCAGTGGTGAGAGTGTTCTTAGATCAGATTGTTAGACTTCATGGAGTACCTCACCACATCATTACTGATAGAGACTCTGTATTCACTTCATCATTTTGGAGAGCCTTAGATCAGGCGTTGGGCACACAACTCAACTTCAGTTCAGTGTACCATCCGGAGACCGACGGACAGACAAAGAGAGTTAATCAGGTGTTAGAAGATATGCTTCGTATGTATGTTATGGACCACTAGTCTAGATGGGAGGAGTATCTATATCTGGTTGAGTTTGCCTACAATAATGGGCATCACAGCTTGTTGGGTATGCCTCCTTTCCAAGCTTTATACGGCAGACCGTGCAGGACACCATTGAGTTGGGATCGGATAGAGGACAGGGTCGCCATTGGTCCAGAACTAGTTCAAGACATGGAGCAGCAGATTGCACTGATTAAACAAAGACTTCAGGAGGCACAGGATAGACAAAAGAAGTATGCCGATGCAAAGAGAACTGATCGGAGCTTCTCACTAGGTGACAGGGTATTTTTGAGAGTATGACCGCACAAGAGTCCAATCCATTACGGAAAGGGCTCTAAACTCGCACCTCAGTTTGTAGGACCTTTTAAAATTTTGGAGCGGATAGGACCTGTAGCCTATCATCTCACCTTGCCACCTAGCCTGTCACGTATCCACGATGTTTTTCATGTTTCAGTTTTATGTCGTTATATCTCTAACTTATCTCACGTATTGGATTGGAGTGCTCTTCAGGTAGAGGCAGACGGACAACTGGCATTGGCGCCAATTCGCATATTGGCTCATTGGACGCTGGGCCTTTGAGGTTGAGAGCTAGACCAGGTTAAGGTCTAGTGGGACATGTATGACAAGGTTACCGCAACATGGGAGGATGCAGCGAGACTGAGGACTCTGTATCCTCACCTCTTTGATGACTTCCAGGAGGAAGTACAATCTTAGGGGGGGAGGATGTGAGGCCTACACTTTTTCATTTCCGTACATGTGACTATTTAGCTTACTGTTGTTGGTATTTTCTGTCATGACCACATGGCGCATGTGGACATGACACGTGTGATGCGTGTTGTGACCGCATGGGAAATGTGGGCATGACACACTTTGCACATGAAACAAGACCTCCTCTAGAATTTATCCACCCACCCAGACGTGTTGGCATAGTCGGTTCGACCCCATGACTTGTGGAATGCAAAATTTCAATCATGGCAACTTTCGACTTTGTCGGTAGATTACAACCTAGAACGACCCTGGCATTTATCTGCCCACCCCGACATGTTGGAGCAGTCAGTTTCACCCCATGACGAGCAGAACAAAAAATACGGCACCTAGTAAGGTTGTGCTGCATGAAACTGAAGCATTTTACAAGAATGCATTTGATTTCGGCATGGTCAAATAGATTTGAGTTGACCAGAACTAAGAGAGGATATTGTGGATGGACCCCATGTGCACTTGTAGGTCTAAACAGAACATTCCCATCTACCATGAATTCCAAGAACTGCTCCGTCAAAGTTTGGTAGTTTTTTGGTCTTATGGATTTTAAGGGACTTTGTTGGTAGCCTGCTACCCCGAACGATTGGGATGCTTGGCACATGAAACAAGACCTCCCTTGGCATTTACCCACCCACCACAATGTGTTGGTGCAGTCCCTCCAGCCCCACAATGAGCAGAACAAAAAATATGGCACTTGGCAAGGTTGTGCTACATGAAACTGAAACATTTTACAAGAATGCATTTGATTTCGGCACGGTCAAATTGCTTTGAGTTGACCAAAACTGAGAGATATTATTGTACATGAATGCCACATGCACCTGTAAGTCCAAATGGAATGTTCCCAGCTGCCATGAATTCTAAGAACTGCTCTGTCATAGTTTGGCAGTTTTTGCTCTTAGGATCTTAAGTGACTTTGCTGGTAGTCTGCTGCCCTGAATGATTGAGACCCTTGGCACATGAAACGAGACCTCCCTTAGCATTTAACTACCCACCCCAATGTGTTGGCATAGTCCGTTTGGCCCCACGATCTATGGAATGCAAAATGTCACTCCTAGCACCTTTCCATTGCATGAAACTAAAGCATTTTGCAAGAATGCATTTGATTTCGACACGGTCAAATGGACTGGAGTTGACCAAAACCAAGAGAGATTATTGTGGATAGACTCCACATGCACTTATAGGTCCAAACGAAACATTCCCAGCCACCACAAATTCTAAGAACTACTCTGTCAATTTTTGGCAGTTTTTTGGTCTTAGGGATCCTAAGGGACTTTGTCGATAGCCTGCTGCCCGGAATGAGTGGAATGCTTGGCCCATGAAATGAGACCTCCCTTGGAATTTAACCACCCACCTTGACATGTTGGCGCATTTTGTTCAGCCCCATGATGAGCAGAACAAAAAATATGACACCTAGCAAGGTTGTGCTGCATGAAACTGAAGCATTTTACAAAAATGCATTTGATTTTGGCACGGTCAAACGGATTTGAGTTGAACAAAATTGAGAGAGGTTATTATTGATGGACCCCATGTGCACCTCTAGGTCCAAATGGAATGTTCCCAGCTACCATGAATTCTAAGAACTACTCTGTCATAGTTTGGCAGTTTTTGCTCTTAGGATCTTAAGTGACTTTGCCGGTAGCCTACCGCCCCGAACGATTGGGACTCTTGACACATGAAACAAGACCTCCCCTGGCATTTACCCACCCACCCTGATGTATTTTGCAAGAAACTGAAGCATGAGCTATGGAATGCAAAATATCACTCCTAGCACCTTTCCACTACATGAAACTGAAGCATTTTGCAAGAATGCATTTGATTTCAGCACGGTCAAACGGAATGGAGTTCACCAAAACTAAGAGAGGTTATTGTGGATGGACCCCATGTGCACCTATAGGTCCAAATGGAACATTCCCAACTGCCACAAATTCTAAGAATTACTCCATCAAAGTTTGGCAGTTTTTTGGTCTTAGGGATCCTAAGGGACTTTGTTGGTAGCCTGCTGCCCAGAACGACTGGGATGCTTGGCCCACAAAATGAGACCTCCCCTGGCACTTACCCACCCACCTTGATGCATTGGCATAGTCTGTTCGGCCTCATGAGCTATGGAATGCAAAATGTCACTCCTAGCATGTTTCCACTGCATGAAACTAAAGCATTTTGGAACAATGTGTTCCTTGCCACCATAAGCAAATGAAATTGATTTTAAAAAATTTGAGGTAGGTGTTTGTAGGTGGACCTGACATCCACCTATACATGCAAAGAATATGTTCCTAGGTGTCACAGTTTGATGGAACAGTTGGTCCAAAGTTTGTCACCTTTTCTTTCTTAGGACTCTTGAGAGATTGTTTGCATTCGATATAGCCAAGAACAAACATGAGGCTTTGCCACTGAAAAGACATCTCCCCTAGTAGTTACCCACCCATCTGGATGCATTAACACCATCTGTTTGGCCCCAGGAGATGCTAAATGTAAAAATTCAGTTATAATACCTTTCCAGTAGATGAAAATTTAGTACTATAAAGGTGTTCTCACTTGATCCAATGTCTTGTAGGGCATCAATTGAGGCTGCCCTTACCACTGCTATCATTTGTTTGTCATTAAAACTCATCAAGACTCATTATGAAATAGTAACATCATTAAAATGAATTAAAACTCATAGTAACATTGTTAAAACTGATTATGAAATAGAAAGTAAAGGACATATCATCGTGAAATAATCATGAAAACCTACCTTACTTTCGTTACAAAGGCAACTTCATAAGGATTATGCCTACCTCCATCATACTAAAATCCTGCATGCAAATGCATTTGCATTGTTTAGCTAAAATACACAAGGTGAAATGAGGATAGCAAAGAAAAATAACATACCTTTCTGTCATTCCACTAATTCAATCCAATGAACCATGAAGACAAGTATGAAGTCATGTATATGCTTATATGTGATCATTGTTATCTCAAGTAAGTAGATGGGACTACATAGAACTTTAAGGGGGCTTTTGCAACAAAAGATAAAATTGGAGAAGGAAGCAACAACTCTTAACAATTCCTAATAATGAAAATGGTTGATAATTCTTTTTGAGTAGAGGAGTCCAAGAGACTATAGTAGTAGAGGTTGTAGATTATAGATTTGGAGGAAGGTGACTTGCCTTAGAGGGTAGATTTGAGGCAGAGTTCTATAGTTAATGCATTAGGGTTTGGGAAGATTTTAACAACAGACTTATTCTTCCTTTATCAACCCTCATTGGAGCCTATCCTTGCATAATATGGTATGTACATGTGCTGATTCATAACAACAAATCCTTATATATGTAATTTGGCATGATCGCCCATTGCTTGATTTAATAATCAGACTTCATATTCAGCTTATGACAACAATATATATATATATATATGTTCATCATTCTTGGTATGGTTCTACATGTTTCATATGCACTTTCATGCTAAATCTCTTCTACATAGTGAGGTGAATCATTTGGTATGATCTTATGAATGTTTTCTATGATCTATGATTCATAATTGCCATCATTACAAGTCTAATTTTTAGCAAAGTTAGGGTTAGGGCAGAATAATAAGGTGCAGAAATTTAGGGTAGAACTAGGGTTTTTTTGGCATACACCAAGAGTATTACGTAATATCTCATTTGGGACATTGCATAGATGTTCTAAAAATCAAAGGCATATTTAATGCCATCATTGTAAAAAGAAATTGGGCATTTTGAAAAGGAGTGTAGGCTCAAACAAAGTCACATGTGAAATAACAAAGTAATTTTCACTTGAAATGAAGGAGACCATCTCAATTCCAATATTTTTCTTTTGTCATGTAGAAGGGAAATCTTAAGATAATGTTTGGTTTCTTGATTTTGGTTGTTCAAATCATATGATAGTCAATGGAGACTTATTTATGCCAGTTGATAAAGTTGTAAAGAGTTGATTAAAATTTGGAGACAATAAAGTAGTATAAGTTGTTAGAAAAGACACCTTGGTTGTTCACACCAACCAAGGTGAGGTAAAAAAAATCATGATACTTTATTAGTTGATGGCCTTAAGCATAATTTATTGAGTGTAGGTTAGCTTATTGAAAATAATTATAGAGTTTTGTTTCATGATGGTACTTGTAAATGTTTTGATAAAAATCATGGTGGAAAAAGTTGTAACAAAAGTTCTCATGACAACAAATAGAATGTTTCCATTGCAAATATGTTTATTAAAAATAGATGCTCTAAAAGAAACTCTTGAGGATACCAATTTTGGTTATGTCATGGTCAGTATGGTTAGTTGACCTTTAAGGAGTTGAACTTGTTACATACTAAGATTTGTAGATTGTTCAAGATCTTGTTGAAGAGTTTGATCATAAATTGATAAGATAGTGATAGAAGCATATGTGGTAAACATGCATTAAGAGTTGGAAATTGTGCTATGGCATGGAGATTTATTACAACCAAGTGTTTCTATGGTAGCAATTGCAAGACGCTTGGTCAAGAACTCACTATTGCATCATGAGCTAAGTGAGCTGCTAGAGCATGTATGGTAGTGCAAGTGCACATGTGGCAGTGCTGGAGTGCATGTAGTGACAATTGAGAACATGTATATGTTCTAGAGAATGTTCTGAGGTATCACAAGTATAAGAAGAAATTGAGAGTTTCTCTTTGTTATCGCAATCCATAGTTTGATTTTGGTTGCAGTGTAGGAAGACATGTACACAGATCATGTGTTTTGGTCAACAACTTTTGACTAAGTATGAAGATGAGTATGACAAACAAGATAAGTATGGTGTACCCTTGTAAGTACTGAAAGTGTTAAATTATCACAATCAATCAATACAAATCAGTCAATTGGCAGTAAAGAAGACATTTAGTATGATGGCACACCTAGTCCCAATAATGAGCATGAGTTGAACGATTTTTATATTAATGATTCAAGATACAACAAAATCATGTATATATCATATTTTAATGATTCTAATTCTATTAATACACATAATGATGACTTTTTAAACATAGATAGTTCCACTTTTAGTGATTGTGAGTTTTCTAAAGAACATAAAGTGAATTAAATTGGACATAAAGAACATACCTTAGAATTTGATATTCGATTTGACCAATCCTCCAAAATTTGGCTTCAAAATCCTCAAATTGATCTTTTTGGCAAGTTTGATTATGAATTCTATATAACTCTAGAATAGGATTAGTGAAATTTATGAAAAAACAAACATATATCATCAAATTCAATCTATATCAATGGTAATTAGCTTTGAAACAATATGAAACATGAAACTTTCAATTTAAATAATCAAATTTTGTCCAAAAATATGAAAAACCAATTCTTCTATGTTGAAAAAACAAAAAAAGGTGGTGGATTGATCAAACAATGATTCTTAAAATGTCAAGCACCATGATAAAGCATTTTCTTGTCTAATAGCATGCATGAAAAGTAGGGAATAACAGACATGTTTTGGGAATGAAATATTTATGCGCATTTTGGGAAGCATGAAATATTTATGCTTTCATGCATGCAAACAAGTATTTAGTGTTTTCTCTCTATGCATAAGTATATATTTATAAGTATATATCTATGTAAACCTTTATGTATAAGTATATATCTATCTCTCTATCTACCCCCCTCTCTCTCTAAACCCCTAAACCCTAAATAATGCTCCTAAACCTTTATCTCCTTGTCTCTCCCTCTCTAAACTCCTAACCCTTAAACCCTAAACCTGATCAACCTAAACCCCTATCTCCTTGTCTCTATCATCCCTCTACCTCTCAATCTCTCTGCCTATGTCTCTAACCATGTCCCTCACCTTTTATCTCCCTATCTCTCTCCTCAGTCTCTTATATATCTCCCTATCAATCCTATCTCTTTCTCTAAACCCTAACCTAAACCTATAAACCTTAACCCCTAACCCCTAAACCCTAAACCATAAATAATGCCCCTAAACCCTAACCCCTAACCCCTAAACCCTAAAATTGAGCAACCCTAAACCCCTAAACCCCAAACCCCTAAACCATAAACCCTTGAAGCAACCCTAAACCTCTATCTCCCAATCTCTATTGGTCCCCTCTCTATCTCTCTCTCAACCCCTAAGCCATAAACCCTAAACTGGAGCAACCCTAAACCCTAACCTCTAACCCCTAAACCCCTAAACCCTAAGCCTTTAACCCCTAACCCCTAAACGCTATACCCTAAAGTCAAGCAATCCTAAACCCTGAACTTGAGCAACCCTAAACTCATAAACCTCAAATAATGCTCTTGACCCCTAAAGCCTAAACTTGAGCAACCTAGCTAAACCCCTAAACCATAAATAATTCCCCTTTAACCCTAACCCCTAAACCCTAAACTCGAGCAACCTAGCTAAACCCCTAAACCATAAATAATTCCCCTTTAACCCTAACCCCTAAACCTTAAACTTGAGCAACCTTAAACTCATAAACCCTAAATAATGCCCCTAAAGGTCTGAGCAACCCTAAACTCATAACCCTAAATAATGCCCCTAAACCTCTCTCTCTCTCTCTCCCAAAACCCCTAAATCCTAAATAATGTCCCTAAACCCTAACCCCTAACCCCTAAACCTGAGCAACCCTAAAACTCTATCTCCCTATCTCTCCCTTATCTCCCTATATCTCTATTGTCCCTCTACCTCTCAATCTCTCTCCCTATCTCTTTGGACATCTCGCTCACTCTCTATCTCCCTATCTCTCCCCTCTATCTCTCACTCACCAGGTTATCGATGAAGGAAATGAAAACAAAAAAGCTAGGACTCTCTCTCTCACACACTCTTCCTCCCTCTCCCTCCCCCTTATCAACAAATAACATGGAAAAAAGAAAACTAGGACATGCAAAGAGGGATGAGGATATAAATTGGGAGGATGAAATGGAAACAAGATAATCTATGAAATTTCATTGGATGGGAAGAATGAGGAGGAGAGGTGGAGAGGGGAGGGAAGTAGAGAGTGAGACAGAGGGTCGGAGGTAGAGAGGGGAGGGAAGTAGAGAGTGAGAGAGGTAGAAGGTAGAGAGGGGAGAGAAGTAGAGAGTGAGAGAGAGAGAGAGGGTAGGAGGTAGAGAGGGGAGGGAAGAAGAGAGTGAGAGAGAAGGTAAGAGGTAGAGAGGGGAGGGAAGTAGAGACTTAGAGAGAGGGTAGGAGGTAGAGAGGGGAGGGAAGAAGAGAGTGAGAGATAGGGTAGGAGGTAGAGAGGGGAGGAAAGTAGAGAGTGGGAGAGAGGGTAGGAGGTAGAGAGGGGGGAAGAAGAGAGTGAGAGAGAGGGTAGGAGGTAGAGAGGGGAGGGAAGTAGAGAGTGAGATAGGGTAGGAGGTAGAGAGGGGAGAGAAGTAGAGAGTGAGAGAGAGGGTAGGAGGTAGAGAGGGGAGGGAAGAAAAGAGTGAGAGAGAAGGTAGGAGGTAGAGAGGGGAGGGAAGTAGAGACTCATAGAGAGGGTAGGAGGTAGAGAGGGGAGGGAAGAAGAGAGTGAGAGACATGGTAGGAGGTAGAGAGGGGAGGGAAGAAGAGAGTGAGAAAGAAGGTAGGAGGTAGAGAGGGGAGGGAAGTAGAGACTTAGACATAGGGTAGGAGGTAGAGAGGGGAGGGAAGAAGAGAGTTATATAGGGTAGGAGGTAGATAAGGGAGGGAAGTAGAGAGTGAGAGAGATAGTAGGAGGTAGAGAGGGGAGGGAAGTATAGAGTGTGAGAGAGGGTAGGAGGTAGAGAGGGGAGGGAAGAAGAGAGTGAGAGGGAGGGTAGGTGGTAGAGAGGGGAGGGAAGTAGAGAGTGAGAGAGGGTAGGAGGTAGAGAGGGGAGAGAAGTAGAGAGTGAGAGAGAGGGTAGGAGGTAGAGAGGGGAGGGAAGAAGAGAGTGAGAGAGAAGGTATGAGGTAGAGAGAGGAGGGAAGTAGAGACTCGGAGAGAGGATAGGAGGTAGAGAGGGGAGGGAAGAAGAGAGTGAGAGAGGTAGGAGGTAGAGAGGGGAGGGAAGTAGAGAGTGAGAGAGAGGGGAGGAGGTAGAGAGGGGAGGGAAGAAGAGAGTGAGAGAGAGGATAGGAGGTAGAGAGGGGAGGGAAGTAGAGAGTGAGAGAGAGGGTAGGAGGTAGAGAGGGGAGGAAAGTAGAGAGTGAGAGAGGGTAGGAGGTAGATAGGGGAGGGAAGTAGAGAGTGAGAGAGATGGTAGGAGGTAGAGAGGGGAGGAAAGAAGAGAGTGAGAGAGAAGGTAGGAGGTAGAGAGGGGAGGGAAGCATAGACTTAGAGAGAGGGTAGGAGGTAGAGAGGGGAGGGAAGTAGAGAATGAGAGAGAGGGTAAGAGGTAGAGAGGGGAGGGAAGTAGAGAGTGAGAGAGAGGGTAGGATGTAGGGAGGGGAGGGAAGTAGAGAGTGAGAGAGAGAGAGAGGAGGGAAGTAGAGGTGAGAAAGAGAGAGGAGAGGAGGGAGAGAGGAGGGGAGGGAGTGAGTGTTTCGGTTTGGCATAACATGAGCGCATTATAACGCGCTCACGTTATGCTTTAGCTTGGGAATTACCAAGCCTAGGGATTCCAACCCAAAGGCTTGGACTATGTTTAGGTTGTCCAAGGGCGTGTTTTTCTAGATTCTAACAAAATTCACATAATCTGGAGCGTGCTCCCCATCAGGATTGCACTTTTTTCAATTAAAAGAAAAAAATACCATCATATCTTAAGCTCTCTTTTAGCTATCCAACCATATAATTTTTTTCACGTTTTGTGTATGTTAAGGGTTTCATCTTTAATTTCTTTTGTTAGTGTATCCATTTTTTGTCAAAAACCAGTGTCTGATATTTTTGAATTTTTTTAACTGTTCATCAAAATTTTAAATAAGTTACATTTTTAGAAACTAGACTCCATTCTACACGTATTAAAAAAAATTAATTTTCAATTAGTTTTCAAAAATTTTAGGGGGGAGCACACTCAATTTTCTATTTTTCAAGATGTGTCCACTTTGAAAATTAATTAAAAATCAATTACTTGTGAAAAATTATCAGAAAAATCAGGGATAAACTACATGGTGTTAGCTAATTTCTCACTGAAGTGATTTTTGAAATAATAAAAAAAAAGTTAACATTTTAGGGGGAGCACACCAAACGCTATGTTATGTTTTTTTGAGAGAAACAAGACCAATTTGTGTGCTCCCCCTTTTTGAACCCCTTAATCTCAACCATTTTTGAAAAAAATAGTAGTTTAGAAACTAGATTCAAAGCACTATGACTCTTATTTTTGTGTATCTTCAAATTTTGAGTGTAACTATCTTCAATTTCTCATCCAACATCAGTCTTTCCTGATTTCAGAAAAAATGGCATCTTAAGACCCCATTTTGGTTCCTCATCTTTGTGCACTCACCCAAACCATTTTTGTACCTCTCCAAAACAAATCCTTAGAACTAGTTCCATAGCTCAAGATCAAATAATAATGAGAATAGAAATCCATAAACCCATGCATCTACTTCTCAACAATCCTTTTCAAGACTAGTGTAAAAGAGAGGATAAGATACATATAAAGAATGCATCTAATAATCAGGTGGGCAACACCTATTAGATCATTTACCTACCGAGTAGACCAAGAGTGGGATACAAGATCATCCTTGTATATAACACCAAGCAATAAAAGATTATAATAAAGACAACCTTCTTATAAGGTCTATAATGGACTCACATCCATTTTCAAGTGTAGGCTTCTTGGTCCTTTTGTTGACATCTCATAATGAGAAAAATTTTCAACATATTCTGCTCCTAAGAGCACCTGTATCATGCCAAAAACTCTAACTCATGATCAAGAGTGCATCATGACATAATACTATACATCCTCTAAACCAAGGATCATATATCAAAAACTGATAAGTTATAAACTCAACACCTCACCAAAAACCCCAAGAGTTCTCCATGGAAAACCAAGATGTCAACACCTCTTCAAAAACATGAATATCTAACATCCTCTGTCAATAGAACCAAAAATGTCAGTGAACCCTTACTGCAAACTAAAGGCATAATCCAAGAGCTTTTTTTGACACCAACAACCACTGTAAAAGATCACCCATCTTCTAAAAAGATTAGACATGGCTCACAACACTGCAACAAAGACAGTTTACAATCAATATCTTGAAACAAAGAAGATATGATACATTATGAAACTACAAAAAACTCCCACTGAAAGTGATACCAAGTTATGCATTGTATCATGATCAACATCATTACCAAAACTCCACTAAAAATGAAAAAAGCTTATCTTGCAACATAACTTTACTGCTATAGATTCCAATGAATAACTAAATCAGGTACTCCAAACTACCCTTTTGTCTCAACACAAAAAATACCAATGTAATCAAGGTGACCAAGAAGAGGCCTACCAAATAGAACCCACATCAACTTATTCACAAGATCTGCACATATGCAACATCTCATAGCAGAAAAACATGATCAGTGCTTCAACCTTTAATACCTAAAAAATAGATTCAACCCCACATCAGTAACATGTAGAACAAATGTAACCAGGTATAACATGTAGATTTCCAAGACTCACACCAGAATCAACTCTAGATCTGATTTTCCAAATAAATCCGCATAGGAGAAACCATAGATCATAAGAACCCAACAAGTATATCTAAAATTGTTTCCATCCAGAAAGTGTTTGAACACAATTTTCCACAAATCTACAAACCACAGATTTTGGTTAACATGTAAAACCTGCAAAACCATATCTTTGTAAATCTGAAACCTCTTAAATATCCAAACATTCACACCAATGAAAAACCATCAAATATGTTATCTGAAAATAATGGAATACCACATATCTACAAACCCACAATCTTTTGAAACAGGAAAACTATGAAAACCTACATATTCAAAATAACATGAATGTGAGAAAGGAGAAAATAGGTTGTTGAGGAGTGTCCATATCATAAAAATACCAACTCCACAACCTCCATACAACCAGTGATAAATTATCCAATGCTTTCATGTAACCATGGACTAAAACCCAGAAGCCAATATAAGCACTCCAAACTGTAGTCCAAGAAGTGAGTGTTTTTCCTTGTGATTAAGGAACCAAAAGTAACCATCCAACATGAACACCCTTTCACTGGACATGACCACAAGGTAAAGGAATAAAACCAGCAAACAAGAGAATATACACATATTGTCAAAATGGAGCTCCAAATCACTATCACAGGATCAACTCCATAAAGATCCATAATCTTGAGCCTCAAGTGTCCAACAAAGATTATTTTGACAATATCCATCTAAGAGTTAAATACCATGGCTTCCAAACTCACAGATTTGCAAAACAATGTTAACACAGAACTTCCCTTGCAACCAAAATTCCTTCAATACTTCAGAAAAAAGCATCTCTCTCTCACTGCAACCAATGGCTCTGATACCACATGTTGGAAAATGGGAGAGAGAACAAGGTAGTGTTGCAGCTATGTATCTTAAAATTGTTTTCAAATATGAAATTAATAGCATGTGTAAATTTGAAAATTACTTTCAATTTAGATGTTATTTCTCCAATTTAATCAATGTAGTAGAAGAAAATAACTTGCAAGAAGAAGACAAGTATTTACGTGGAGAAACTCCTAAGGGAAAAAACTCAACACCAAAGGTGTTTATGCTTGTATTAAATCTCTTGTGAAAGATTACATTCAATACTGAAATCTTTTGATTCCTTGATGCACTTCAAAAGCTTCTTCAATCTTCAAACTTGTAAAAACTTCAAAAAGCTTCTTGCTTTTTTCTTCTAAGTCAAAAAAGCTTCTTGCTTTTTTTTTCCTTCTAAGTCTTTTACAATTCAACTCTCTAGAAAATGTATGGGTCTCTTAATTAATTCAAAATCTTGAAACTCAAATTACAATAAATTGTAATTGATAACATAGAAACCAATGCTCATGCAAAAACCAAGCGCTCCAAATAAAGAAGACTGAAGTCAAACAAAGTCAAGCCTTCAGTTAACTATTTGTCCTTGATGCCCAAGTTTGCGCAAGTTAACTTTGCCAACATCAAACATATTTCCAAATAAAACCAACAACAGAAAGTCCTCCAATTGGGTGTCCATATTTGCCCAATCACTTTCTGTTGACTGAAGTGATCAACACACATCAATTTCATGCAAGATTGATGTCCCCAAGGTTATTCTAAATTATCTTGTTTTGTACATGCAAGTGACATGCAAACATTGAATTCAACATGCAACTGATACCCATTATCTGAAACACTAAGATGTACCGTCCTACAAGTTTCTAGAGTTGGAGTGTTTTGCAAGTAATATATTAAAACTGACATGCAAGCACATGCAACAACATGCAACTGATACCCATTACTTGAAACATTGAGATGTACCATCGTGCAATTTTCTAGAGTTGGAGTGTTCTGCAAGCAATCTCACAAAACTGACATGTAACAACATGCAAGATCATATAATTGACATGCAACAATATGCAAGGTCATACAAGTCCATAGGAGTGACATGCAAGCTCATGCAAGTGACATGTAACAACATGCAAGCACATGCAAGTAACATGCAACAACATGCAAGTACATGCAAGTAACATGCAAAAATATGCAAGTCCATGCAAGCTTTTATGAACTCATGCAAGCAATATCCAATTCATGCATCTCTAACACTTTAGTTAACTCCAACATTATATCCATGCAAGGTGTCTCAACATTATCCACTCATGTACATAAAAAGTCACAACTCCAAGTCTAAATATAAGTCCCCATCAAAAGCGGATACCCAAGTTTAACTCCCACCTACTAGGAGTTATCAAACTCTCAAAATAGACTTAGAAGCCAACAAAGTCTTCATGGCTCCCCTAAAAATGGATGCCCAAGTTTGACCTTATCAATTAGGAATTGATTGTAAAAGTTAAAGTGATATAATTAATAAATAATTAATCTCTCAAAGTCCTTCTGTGTTGGGGAACACATTCCAAGAACTTTGGAGACACATGAATTGGTTAGGATTGCAAGTTAATGGTAACTTATCCCAACAAATAGGAATATGATTATCTCCTAAAACAAACTTTTTCAAATAGAAACATTATGCATCATGGCAAAAGTTGGTAGTAGAGCATCCTGTATGCAACTGGGTTGACCTCTTCGAGAATTTTGAAGGGACCCACATATCTAGGGGCTAATTTGGACATCTTTCCAAACTTAATGGAGCTCTTTTAGGGTTTGACCCTTAGAAGGACTTTTTCTCCCACTGAGAAATGCCTTGCAATGCGTCTAGCATCCACATAACGTTTCTGCCTATCATTGGCTTCTGCTAGCCTTTTCTTAATCAAATGGACTTGCTCTTCCATTTCTGATAGAATTTCTAGACCAAGGCTTATCCTATCTTCTAGCTTATCCCAGCTTATAGGAATTCGACACTTCCTTCCATATAATGCTTCAAATGGAGCCATCTTAATTACGGAATGATAGGAGTTATTATAGGCAAATTCAACAAGAGTAAGATAATCTTCCCATTTGTATTGCTGATCCATGCAATACATTCTCAATAGATCTTCCAACACTTGGTTTACTCTTTCAGTCTGGCCATCCGTCTTGGGATGATAAGTAGAGCTTATATTCAACTGAGTTCCAAGTGAGGAAAATAAGGTTTGCCAAAACCTTGATGTCATACGGGCATCCCTATCTAAGATAATCTTCTCAGGAATACCGTGCAATCTAAAAATTTCTTGCACAAATTTGCGGGCTATGACAGGTGCCCCATCTATCAAATTCTCGGGTATAAAATGTGTCGCTTTGGTGATTCTATCCACCACAACCAGAATAGCATTGTGCCTTTTCCTTGACATAGGAAGTCCTTGCACAAAACCCATGCTAATGATTTGCCATTTCCATTCTGAAATTTCATGAGGGTATAATAGTCCACCCGAGTGATGGTGTTCCGCCTTCACCCTATGGCATTCCAAACATTCAACTACAAACTTTGCAACATCTCTCTTAATTCCTTTCCAAAAATATAAGGGCTTCACATCAGCCAATAACTTTGTTACTCCAGGATGTCCTGAATAAGGTGCAAAATGAACCTCTTTCCACACAATATTCCTTAACTCCTCGGCATTTGGAACATACATTCTTCCTTTATACCTCAATAACCCATATGGTTCAAGGTAAAATCCATCATATTTCAGATTCTGGGGATTCTCCAAAAGGGCATGTTTTACCTGCTCGTAAAACTCATCTCCTTTGGACTTTTGTAATACCTAATTCTTAAAATCAGAATGTATGGGATCATTGAGGAGATATGTATTCTCCTACTTAAGGCATTTGCCACTCAATTTTCCTTGCCTTGAATGTATTTAATCTCAAAATCATAATATGAGATTAACTCTGACCACCTTCTTTGGCAAGCATTTAAGTGTGGTTGAGTGAACATATATTTGAGCCCTTGATGGTCTGTTTTTAGTTCAAAGGGTTTCCCAAGCAAGTAGTGTCTCCACATTTGCAGTGCATGAATTACTGCTACCAATTCCAAATCATCAGGGGCATAGTTTTGTTCACAAGTTTTTAGTTTTATGGATTCATATATGATAACCTGTCCATCCTAGACAAGTACACCACCTAAGCCTTCCCCTGAGGCATTAGTTATGACTACAAAATGACTTTCTAGGTTAGGAACCTTCAAGATAGGTGCCATAGTCAACTTTTCTTTTAGTTGGTCAAATGCATCCTAGCACTTGTCTGACCAATCAAATCTTTTGCCTTTTCTTTGCAAGGAAGTAATAGGATAAGCAATTTTTGAAAAGTTTTCTACAAATTTTCTATAATAACTTGCTAGGCCTATGAAACTTCAGACCTCAAGTACATTTCTTGGTGTTGGCCATTCCAATATGGCTTTAATCTTGGTTGGGTCCACAGCTATTCCCTTAGCTGAAATTATATGACCCAAATACTGCACTTCCTTTTGAAAGAAAGTACACTTAGAGATCTTGCCATACAATTTATGCTCTCTTAGACTCTAAAGAACAATCCTTAAATGTTGAAGGTGTTCTTCCTCACTCTTAGAGTAGATTAGGAAATCATCAAGAAAAACAAGGACAAACTTGTCCAAACAGTCTCTGAACACACTGTTCATTAAATTCATAAATGTTGCATGTGCATTTGTTAATCCAAAGGGAAAAATAGTGAATTTGTAATGCCCATACCTTGTTCTAGAGGTTGTTTTGTGAATATCCTCATCTTTTAACCACAATTGATGGTACCCAGATCGAAGATCGATCTTGGAAAACACAGTTGCTCCTCTCATTTGATCAAAGAGATCATCAATGCGAGGCAATGGGTACTTGTTCTTTGTTGTTGCTTTATTTAACATGTAGTAATCTATACATAACCGCAATGTACCATCTTTCTTTTTCACAAAAATCACTGGTGCTCCCTAGGGTGATACACTGGGTCTTATTAATCTTTTTTCAAGCAATTCCTACAATTGAGCCTTTAGCTCCATTAACTTAGTTGTGGTCATTCTGTATGGAGCTTTAGATATAGGTTCTAAACTTGGAATTATATCTATAGAGAAATCAAAAGCTCTTTTAGGAGGCAATCCCGGTAGCTCATATGAAAACACATCCTTAAAATCTCTAAGAAAAGGGTACCTATCCATATCTGATCTTTCCTGATCTATGGACTACCTCTTCTCAACTCCTTGGAGTTTCTAAGATTCATAAAACATCAAATCATCTTGGAAATTAGTTTCCTTAAGGCCATTTATTTTCTCCATTTTAACAGCAAAGATCTGACATCCTTTTCTCTGAGCTCTTTTCATTTGTAGGGCAGAGATCTATCTTAGTTTAACCTCTCTCAGGTTACCTTGCAGAAAAAACTTTATTCCCAAGGTCATCTAGACATTCTATTGTTTTGGCATAACAATCTACTTTAGCCTGATGTCTCCATAACCAATTTATCCCAAGGATGACATCATAGGAGCCTAATGGGGCTACATAAAGGTTCACTTCGGTGGAGAAACTTGGAAGTTCAACCTTAGCCTCAAACAAGCATTGCTCTACCTGAGCTTTAGTCTGATTTGCATATTGAACTGACCAAGTATTTGCCATGTACCCAACTTTTCTAGAAATTTTACTTAAAACTTTTGGGGAAACAAAACATTCTGTTGCACTAGTATCTATCAAAACTATAATTGGAAAACTAGATAAAATACCTATAGTTTCGATAGGAGTGATTTGATATTTAGCTTGCCTATAATCCAGGGTTGCATGTATGCATTGTTGGAATGCTGCCTGTTGAGAGGGTAAAGGATTTCTTTGTGGCTAAGTTCCATGCATCTTGTTAGGACACTGATTGGCATAATGATCACTGCGACATGTATAACACCCTCCCACTGATCCTCACCTTTCCTAAGGCTTCCCAGAATTATCTCCATTTTTCTTGGAGTTATTATTGCCTTTCTTTTCCCTCTTGGATTCATTTTGCTTGTTCTTGGATCCTTTATCACTTTTCTCAGAAAAGTCCTCCTTTTTGCCCTTTTTCTTAAAATATTGGGACGATTGGGACCAATTATACCTTTTGTGGTTGCTTTCCCTGTATGCACACATAGATTTCAATTTTTGTTTTTGTTTAATAGTTTTTTCATAAACCGGGTCCATTGAAGTGGGACCATGCACATCAACTTCACCCTCAATCTGGGTGTTCAAGCCCATAATAAACTTTCGGATGTGAAACCTCTCATCCTGTTGATATTACGAAACATACTTGAGTAGGCGAGTGAACTTTTCCCAGTACTCATTCACATTTAAATCACCCTGTCTCAAATTTTGGAAGTCTATAAGCTTTTGGTCATAATACAACTAAGGCAACCATCATTGCCTAAAGAGTTCCACAAACTTTTCCCAAGTTAGACTCATGGATCTCAAGCCTAACTCCATTTTCTTGTTCATCCACCAAGTGGATGCTTCACCTGCCAATTGGTATGCTCCCCATACCACTTTGGCAATTTCAGAATAGTTTCTTATTTCAAAGTATTTCTTCATTTTTGTAAGCCATGCCTCTGTGGCATCACCTCTTACAATCCCATCAAACTTGGGAGGGTGACCTTTTTTCATATCTCTAGATAATTCCAGAGCCAAGTGGCTTCTTCTATCCTCTTCATTTCCCACCTTGGAGTTATTCTCTCTGCATTCACTTTGGGTGGTGTAATCATGACGTGCCTCATCATCCCCCCCATGATAGGCTTCCCGCATGGGTCCATGTTGACCCCTGACCTCCTGCTCGAGAGTTCCAATTCTCGCTCTTGTCTCTTGGAGCATATCAAGGATTTGGTCGAGTTTAGAATCAAAGTGGCCTAAAGGTTGCCCTTCTTCCTGGCTATCTCCCATATTGGTACTTGTTTGAACTGTGCTGCAATCTACTTCTCCTGAAGTTTGCAGATTAATCATTCAATTAGTTTTTCATACTATTGAATCCATTCATAAATGTAAATCCATTCTCATTCATGTAATCTTTAACAATAAAGGAAAGATTTACCAAAATTTCAAAATGCATTATAGTTTCCATGGATCTCATATAATTCATCCATAGTTACAAAAATTTTCTTTACATCTTGCTACTACTAGTCATTTTCAAACTGGGATATCTTCCCAAACTTATCCTCATCTTTGAGGTTTTTCAAATTAGTTTTAGGAGGTGGATGTACTTGCAGATACTCATCCACAACCTCCCAAGTAACATTAGGATCCTTAAGATCACTTTCCAAGATTGGTTCTTTAGGTGTAGAGGGTTTCACTAATTCATTTTCAGAGATAGGAGTAGTAACCCTAACCAATTTCTCCATCTCCTACTTGATGTGTTTAATAGCATCAACGAAAGTTTCATCATTAGCCAACCATGCGCCTATCAAGAAACTAGTTTGTTCAAAGCGTTTCATTCTTGAGGCTCGCTCCCTCATAGCCTTAAGATAACGTCCATTTCCCATTACCTTCTTTCTAGGTGTCATTCTTATTCTTACCATTTTGGCATAAGAACATCCAAACATTAGCAACCATTAATGTTGGAGAAAAAATTTATGTAGTGAGATCATAGGTCCATGTATTGAACCCGGTAGCTCTAATACCATATGTAACATACCAATTTTCATTTTCCAAATTAACCCACTTAATTACTATTAAGTACAAGGTCATGATTAACATAATCATAGCTAAGCAAAGAAATAATCAATTTCATAATCAAAATTACTATGCATATCTTTTCTGGATATTTCCAACTAAAATTTACAACAATTCCAAAGATAACATACTAGTGAATTCCTTTCACTATACATTTACAATGTTTTGCTCATAGCATCAATGATAAGTTTACACATAATGTTTGACTATCATTTCATATAAAAAAATGTACTGTATCTGGAACTTTGACATCTGTCTTCATAAGTCTCAACTTGTCTTCTGCTTGGGAAGGAGAGCATCACCCGAGTGCTTTTCCTCCAACCACAGACTGGTGCTCCCCCGCACAACTTCCTTCCTAGAAGTGGCCCTACCTTTCACGAAGGGAATAGATATAAGGAACCAATTGGTTTGCCATCTGAGTATCTGGTGTTGTGTCTTTCATAATACTTCATGGTCATACAACTATAGATCCACTCTAACTATGTATGACACTACAGGAAGCATTATGCCATCTGGAGCACAGTGAAACTAACTAATGCATGCAGAGACGGATGCATTACTTTGGCCAAAGATTTATATACATAAACATTTCATAATGAACGTAGTCGAATGTTCACACACCTCGACTCGACTTAGAAGCTATCAAATCCTACAATGTTCATAATTTGACTTCTCTAGATCATAGAAAATATGGGTTCAATTCACCCTTAGTCCACCTAACTTGGACTTTTGACTCCAATTCCAGGAGTGCATTCATTATTTGTCTTGTGGTATTATGCAATAGGGAATCTGTGACTCCACATCACCCTATTCTTGTACTTTCCTTTGCAAGTTTATGGTTTCAGTTTTTAAGATCAACCACAGTCTAAGTTTCTATGGCTAACTTATTTCAAGGTTTTCATCAATTCACATTAACTATAACACATACCATTATGGTCTAATAAGTAGACAATATTAAATAGACCTTTAGTCAAAAGATTTCAAAAGTGTTCTTGATAGTCTATACTTCATCCATGAAGCATTGCCGTTCAATAAATAAGTAAGACCATAACATGTTTTCAACAATGAGTTATCATACTCGTTTTCATATTCTTTCCTACATGGAAATAAAATGACATTCGAGGGTTGCTCCCTTGGCACACAAGATTTGACATGCACTTAATGCAGTCTATACAATGTTACCAATAATAAACTAGTTTTTCTCCAAGGGCACTAAGAGTCTTATTACTCTATCCTATATAACTGATTGCACCTGAATGTATAATAACATTATCTTTCCTAAACAAACAAGTGTTTCACTTCTCATTTCATGTGCCTTGAAAGCCACCATGGCATGGCACTATCGATAGCATCGACTTTCATGAGTGTCTCTTCATTATATTATGAATGGCCATCAACCTTTTCTATTGTCTTATCTTTCTAAAAATGGATTGGTTCGTGGCTTGCTCACATGGTTTATCATTATACAACATGCATTGCGCTCGACCATCTTATGTGGCTTATCATTATACAACGTGCATGGCTCTTGGCCAACTTAATAGCCTTTATCAAACATGCAAATGTTATGATATGAAACACAATATCTTTAATAAATCAGCCATATAGACCGTAACAGGGTTATCATCATACCAAGGCTATAGTATAAGATAGCATGACACTATTCATGCAGTCAGCCATGAAGGCCTTATCAAAGATATAAAACATATAAATGCTATCATTTATGATAACAGAACACTATAGATGCACTCGACCATGAAGGCCTTATCAGAGATATAAAACATATAAATGCTATCGTTTATGATAACACAACCATCGATTAACTATCGTGTGGAAAATAACAGTGGTATTAGCATACTATATAACTCACGACTATCATATACAATCATACCTATGTAGCAAGAGTACAACTTGCTAAGGAGTAAGATTGTTGACGTATATTCTCAGCTCCTTCCCGTGAACTCTCAAGCATGTAAGTCTCCTACCTGTAGCTTCTACAAAAAATAATGATAATGATCCCCCAAATCTTCACAACTGAAAAGAGACTATCCATATCTTTCTTTTTGCATGCATTATTCCAACCCACACATATCCACCACCCTTCGAATTGAAGGTGGGTAAATCAGTTGGCACATACCATACCACCTCACGGGTATATAGGTTCCTCAAAGACCATATCTCCCATTCAGGAGTACTCCGCATGATGATAAGCTTATGTTAAGCTCATCCACGTCTTCCACTCACTCCAGTCTTCGTGGATAGTGGTACGGCTGGCCACAAGAACATATAAGCCTGATATGCTAAAATGGTCGACCACTACAAGTGGGTAAAATAAATAATTATGTCTCACATAGTATCATTTACATCTAAATGATTTTATAGGATTATCAAAATAACTCAGGGTATTAGTAAATTATATTATCATCATTAAGGTGGTATCATTAATATGCGAACATGGGGTTGAGTCTTACTCCACCACTTCGACATATTAGACCATAGTCAAAATAATTAAACGATATTCACAAAATTAATAAAGGAATAGATACATAAATAAAGGAAAGCTTTGACATCCAACCAAGATTTCTATTGACTGTATAAATGTTCTGAGAACATTATCTAGTCGAATTGACGTAGATGACGTTGAGAGATCTTAAAACGACTTGCCAACAATAGTCGAATTGAAATCAACAAAACAAGGAAAAAGGCTTAAACTCACCCTATATTGCATGGGTTCATGAGAAAATCAACTTTGATACTCATATGGCAATCTGACTTTTCCTGACATCTATTTCCTTCTCCTGGTTGATACTCTCCCTCCATCTTTGGAGGAAGATTCTTTTCCTGTTTACACTCACAACCATATAACCATGATCAATGTATCATCATTTAAGTGATAAAACATTATGATAAAATAATCTTATCAACATGTAACCTCATGTCTACTCTAAACATCATTCGATATCCATATAATCAAAGATTCTATTTGATATTTTCCACAAACATCAAATCATTAATCTAAGATTAATCATCCTATTTACCACATAAAAGTAAGATTAAGCTTAATCAAAAGTTGGGGATGTAACAACTAATAATTAAATGAGTTCAATATAAGGTAAAGGAGACCCATGACACATGGTTTCTTTCTTATGCAATTTTCCTCAATAGAGAACTGTAAATTCATGCAGCCATGTAGTTTTTTGAAAAGATCATTTTGTTCATGGATTTGTGGTCCCCCTTTTTCAACCTTGAAACAAATAAAGTTTCCATAATTTTGATACATTCAATCAATCAAACCCACACATATGATTACAACCATACATTTTTTAATAGTTTTTAATTTTGTCCTCTACCCACTTTTGCATGTGGGTAGCAAAGGGGATTACTTATGACTCTCAATATAATTAAGGGAAACCAATATCGCTTCTTGTCAAGATAAATTGAACGCATATGATAATCTCAACACTATAATTGGAAAATCACCCTCCCAGTCACTCTTGTCCTATAGATCATCCCCATGTTGTTCGAAATTTTTTGATAAGGACACATGGTATACCATTTTATTACGAAGGTCATGGATCCATAAGATGAAGGCCATCCTTTCTCTATTGTTCCAAGTATTCTATTTTTTATATTTAGAGAAAGTCTACGTGGCAAGAAGGGATCCCAACCCTTTCAATAGGGTCAAGGTAGACAGTGAAAAAGAAGTAGGGGTCCTAGCCAACTATGATCTCTTACTAAACCAAGTAAATATTCCTATCCCTTCCCTAGAAGCAAAAATACCCAAAGGTGAAGACAAGAAGTAATCAAAATAAGTGATAGGGAATGATTTTATTTTTTACATTAAATTAATTGTTTGTTACCATTTAAAATTATGTACATCTTTATAAGCACCCTTATCCCTAAGAGTTTTTGTCCTAAACAAAAAACACTTAGAGAAATTTGGCAAACTCTTCAGTGGTAGCTTTGGAACATGGTTTCTTTCTTGTGCAATTTTGCTTGGTAGAAGATTACAAATTCGTGCAACAACATGGCATGTTGTTTTTTCAAAACATCAATTTGTGCATAGCTTCATGGTCCCCCTTTTTTGACCTTTCAATAGCTATTATTTCCAAAATTTTGATATGTTTGTTATCGTATAACCTACCATTGGTTATGAGGGGCTCTAGAGTTATTTAGAAATTGGTTGATTAGGTGGGTGATTTTGTGAAATTGGATAAGGATCTACAAGATTCACAATGAAGGTATGTAAGGGCTTGCACCATGATTGATATTTCCAAACCGATTTATTACACTATTAGGATTCACTCCTTGCATGGAACCTAGACCCAATATTTAAATTTTGAAGCGTTGCCATCATGTTTCTTCTGATGTAACATATTGGGGCATAAGATCTTGAGATTCTTTGTGTAATGTGTCGTACCTATTTATATTTTTTAAAGATCTGTTCATGTGTGATTTTTATTATTTTTATGTGATCTTTCAGACTAGAGAGAAGAATGCAGAAGGGGTTTTCAGTTTTCCTACAGATGTGTTATCAGACAATACAATATAGAGCATAGAATAGAAACCCAGAAAATATATAATGAATATGAAGAAACTAACAGATACCCAGATAGTAAAATGGCCAATAAATAATTACTATCACATACCCGTGTTTAGATTTGTAACTTCATATAACAGCTGTAGCCGAACCAACAAATGGGTATGGCTAGAAATACCTCAAAACTCCAATGAATGATAAGGATTGATAATACAAATGGTATGATCAATTACAAAGGCCCTAAACGCCTCAACAAGACCTGAAATGCAGCTGCAAATGAAAAGAGTTGTTCTTCTACAACACCCATGTTCCCTCATGGCATGGTACGGCCATGGCTGCTAATGTACAATAGCCAAACACACTGAATAACCTCTGTTTGGTGCTGAAGTCAGGCTGCCCCTTTGATACCAGGCTAGATGACCAAGATACAAGGGCAAACAAGCATTAAATCTCACTCTAGAAGCCCACCCAAGGTGTACGACCTGGCTAAAGTAGTATAGCCAGCAAGGGAATAAACACAGTAGCAAAAAACTCTCCTCCACTACACCAAAATCTACCTCCAGTCCCTCAGAAAATTAGAATACTCAATCACTAGTGAAAGATGTAACATATCAGCTCCAAATCTTCATCTAAGAACTCCATTGAAAGCACAAATGTGAATACGGGATGCATCCACCACTCAAGGCACCTTTGGGTGATCTTCCACACCTATAGAATGCCGTCACTCAGGGAGGCTTTTGTCTCCAAGAGCCTTGGTTCGATTCCTCAAACCCTCAAACCCTAGTAGAGCCAAGTATAAGAAATATCATAAACATAGCATACTCAAAATGAGGCTCAAAACCCCCTTAAAAGGACCTCCTAAAACCCAACACCCAAGATGAGAGGGAAAATATAATATTTTGATTTTCATTTATTTAACCACCTTATCCCTCCATGAGGCATCCCACTCCTAGCCACATCACTTTAATTCACAACTTCAATTTACAACTGATGTTATATTATTTTCTTCACTTAACATTTATAAAGTCTCGTCAAATAAGTAATATATCTTCGGACTTTAAACTAAATGCCAAGGCGATGTCAGAATGCCATGATCTATATCTCACTAGAAAGCCCTCGACAAGAGGAATCCAACCCCACTTCGAAAATCCTGATTCGACACCAAACCTAAACTTACTAAAAATAGTAACAGCCAAGAGAAAAAAGAGCCAACTCAGAAGGTGCCAACTGGGTCCACTGACCTTGGACCACAACTTCACCACCGACAAACACCTCCACGACCAAACTAACCATGGTTACCTAACCAAACTGCTAGTCCATGAGAACCCAATGATGGACTAACCATGTATCACGAAGGGGGCATTACAGTCCGCCCTTCCTAAGATTGCTTGCCTCAAGCAATCTCAAATCAGGATGCTCTAATATTTGCTCATTTTCCCAAGTAGCATCCTCCACTGGCAAGTTCTTCCACTTGACCAGGTACACTCTGATAGTCCTTCTCCTCAAAGTACATTCCATGGTGTCAATTATGGCCTCGAGTACCAAGATCAACTTCCCCTCTTCATCGAGAGGAGGCAATTCTACTGATGGTGTCACATTATGCCCCAAAGCCTTCTTAAGGCGAGATACAAGAAACACATTGTGTACCCTACTACTTGCTGGCAACTCTAACTCATAAGCCACCTCTCTCATTTTCTTTGAGATCCTGAAAGGTCCATAATATCGTGGCCTAAGCTTTTATGTACCACTCTTCTTCAGAGTGGACTGCCTATAGGGCTACAACATTAAATATACCATATCACCAACCTCGAATGATCGCTCAGTCCTCTGCTGATCGGTATAGTGTTTCTACTAATTATAAGCCTTATGTATGTTCTCCTTCAAAGACCTCATGATATCCTGACTCTCCTAAAGAAGGTCTTTGGCCTTGGGCACTCTGCTACCACCAAAAAGCAAATCAACAAAGTTTGGTGCCTCATACCCATACAAAGCCATTAAGGATGACATCTGAATGGACATGTGATAAGTAGAATTGTAACAGTATTCTCTCGTGTGTAGCCACTTAATCCAGGCCCTTTGTTGCCCTGACATATAGTTTTGGAGGTATCCTTCCACCCATTTATTAACAATCTATATCTAACCATCTATCTGCGGATGGTAGCTCGTGCTGGGGGTGAGCTTTGTCCCTGTCAACTTGAAGAGCTCCTGCCAAAAATTACTAAGGAACTTATTGTCCCTATCACTGACAATGCCTCTGACAACCCATGAAGATGGAATACCTCACGAAAGAACAAGTCTGCAACCTGAGCTGTAGTGAAGGTCGTAGGGATGGCAAAGAAATGTGCATACTTCATCAATCTGTCCACTACCACATAAATACAATCCATGCATTGGACTTTAGGTAGGCCTGTGATAAAGTCCACAGAAATACTATCCCACTTCCTCTCAAGAATGAGTAGGGGCTGCAGTAATCCTCCTGGGAAAGAGTGCTCCTATATGTTCTGCTGGCATATTGGACACTCTCTTACATACTGCATAACTTCTGTCTTGAGGCCCTTCCAAGTGAACCTCTCTCTGACCTATCTGTAAGTTTTGAAGTACCTGGGATGCCCTACCATAGGCAAGTCATGGAGTGCCCTCAAAACCTTCTACTTCATTTCTGAACCTGGCACCAAGATATCTTATCCTTGTAAATGATTAAATCATTTACCACTATGTACTTGTTATCTTTGATAGTGCCATCTATTATTCCAGTAGCCCATGAATCCTTACCATATTCTGCTAATATCATCTCTCTCCAATCATCTGAAATGGTACCTAATGCACACAAATGGGGCCCCCTAGATAATGCATTGGCAACAATGTTCTTCTTACCTTTGACATAAACAATGTCAAAGTCATAGGCCTGAAGCTTGCTGACCCACTTCTGTTGCCTCTCATTTAAATCCTTCTACCCAAGGAAATGTTTCAAACTGTTATGATCTATCTTTACCACAAATTTGCTGCCCACAAGATACTATCTGAATTTAGCCAATGCATGCATGATGGCTAACATCTCCTTATCATAAATGCTATAACTCCATTCCACACCCCTCAACTTCCTGCTCTCAAATGCTATGGGGTGCCTATCCTGCATGATTACCGCACCAATGCCTTCTCCTAAGGCATCACACTACAACTCGAAGGGTTTGTTGAAATCAGGTATATCCAACATAGGACATGTACTCATAATCTCCTTGAACTTGTCGAAGCACTCCTGTGTACCTCCTGTCCAACTAAATGCATCCTTACGAGTCATATCTAGGAGGGTGCAGCTGACTGAGAAAACCCCTTCACGAACCTGCAGTAATATCCACAAAGACCAAAGAATCCCTTCAGCTGAGTGAGATTCTTTGGTGGCAGCCAATCCACTATTGCCCAAATCTTTTCCGAGTCCACTTTCATGCTACCAACACTGATAATATGACCCAAATACAACAACTCGATCATCCCAAACTCACACTTTGACATCTTCGCATACAATGACTCCCTCTCTAAGATGCTCAAGACAATGTTAATGTGTTTCAAATGTTCCTCCCAAGTCTTGTTGTAAATCAATATGTCATCAAAGAATATCAAGACAAACCTCCTCAACTGCTCACAGAATACTCTGTTCATGCAAGATTGGAAGGTTGCTGGTGCATTGGTCAGTTCGAATGGCATGACCAGGAACTCAAAGTGCCCATAGTGACACTTGAAAGTTGTCTTCTCTACATCCTCATCTCGGACCTGTATCTGGTGGTAACTAGATCTCAAATCTATTTTGGAGAAGTGGCAAGCCCCGTACAACTCATCAATCAGCTCATCTATCCTGGGTATAGGGTTCCCGTTCTTGATTGTCTTCTTGTTGAGTTCCCTGTAGTCAATACACATTCTAAGGTCCCATCCTTCTTCTTTACTAGGACCACTGATGATGCAAAGGGGCTCTTACTAGGTCTTATGTGCCCCATCTCAAGAAGTTCTTTGATTGCCTTCTCGATTTCATCTTTGTATCTTTTTGGATGCCTGTAAGGAGTAGTAATCACTGGTTTGGCACCCTCCTCCAACTCGATCACATGCTCAATACCCCTGTCAGGGGGTTTACCTGGTGGAATATCACTAAACACTTTGGTGTGTTTAGTTAAGAGAGCATGTATGTGTAAGCACAAAAATCACGTAGTGCCTCCATGAGGACCCCTCCCCTATGATGATTCAAATCCTTGTCATGTACATGTAAGCGTGAAAATAAATCCTTTGAGCAGCAGGCCTCTTGATGGCGTGTCCCTTTTTCGTGTCTGGTGTTCTTTCTTCCTTGTCAGTTTCTCTCTCTCCCTGTTTGCGATGCTTTTCGACACTTGTTGCGATACTTGTTGTGATACTTGTCAACTTGTGTTTTTTGGCTTTCAACCTTGATCCTAAGCCTTGTGAGAGTCTTGTAGGTGAGTTTTCACCTCACCCCTTTGTTTTTCTTCTTGTGTACCTCATAGAAGCCTTCTAGAGGTCCCCTGATCCATCTCCCACTGACAATTTTTATTTTTGACCAACCAATCCAAATCTCCCCCTATTATTTCCAGATCTCCCCTGGAGATCCTGTGGATGCAAGTCAAGATTTGGATTCTTCCACATGACTCACCTATTTCTTGATGCAGAACCTGTCCTTTTTTTCTCTTTTACCATCTCCCAGCCTGTTTTTCTACTTCTGACCTTGTCCAACCCGGATCTCCCCCAGGTGACCCTATTGGTAAAAGGGGCGACCCTGCCATTTTTGGACCCACGGAAAAACTTGAGTTTCTCTCTCAATTTTGCTCCATTTTTGCCTATTTTTCTTTTTGTTTGCATGATTTTTAATCCTTGATACAGAGTTGACTATTTTATGCACCCACACATGCATAATTAGCTCTATTTGATCTCAAATTAACTCTCTAATCAATCTCATGCATTCCCTCACCTCCATTTTCTCTCCAGTGATAAGATATCTTTGCTTCATCACTCTCTAATCAGCTGAGTTCACTGGTAATCAGCCTCGTTAACTCCTCAATCTATTCTTGTTAACTCATCAATCATATGAGTTAACTCTCCACTCAATTCCTTCTTCTAAACCTATAAATACCCCCCTCCCTCAAACACAAAGGGAGGCAAATTCATTGTGCACACAACTCTTGCCAAATTTTGCTCTCCAACTTAGCATTCAAATGCTCTTACAGGAGGAAGGTGCCTTTTGCTTTTATTGTTCAACCAAGTAGCGTCACGCTGCTTCATTCTATGCCATTGTGCTCAACCTAAGCTCTCATCAAGCTCATACAAGCTTCATCAAAAGCTTCTTTCTACTTCTTTGGGTCATTTTGATGTCAAGAGGATCATCGATTGCCACAAAAGGATTCGAGGTTGCCTATTACAAGGATTGCTGAGGGTAGTGGAGTCAACAAATCTTCATTTCTCTCAGGTTCCTTCATTATTTTCTTTCAAGTTTATAGTAATTAGATAATCAAATTTGCTCTTGGGAACAGTAAAACATTGCTTTTTCCTTTATAGTTAGATCTTGCATGTTAGATTAATTGCTTTCATATTTCTAGATCTAGTTTATTAGAAGAAGCATTTTCCTTTTTCTTAGATTAAATTGCATTCAAAACATCGAAAACAAAAAAAACATAGGTTAACATTGCATTGGAAAAGTCATATAGAATTGCATACATATTTCCCTTTCATAGAGTGAGAGTCTTGTAGGTGAGTTTTCACCTCACCCCTTTGTTTTTCTTCTTGTGTACCTCATAGAAGCCTTCTAGAGGTCCCCTGATCCATCTCCCACTGACAATTTTTATTTTTGACCAACCAATCCAAATCTCCCCCTATTATTTCCAGATCTCCCCTGGAGATCCTGTGGATGCAAGTCAAGATTTGGATTCTTCCACATGACTCACCTATTTCTTGATGCAGAACCTGTCCTTTTTTTCTCTTTTACCATCTCCCAGCCTGTTTTTCTACTTCTGACCTTGTCCAACCCGGATCTCCCCCAGGTGACCCTATTGGTAAAAGGGGCGACCCTGCCTTTTTTGGACCCACGGAAAAACTTGAGTTTCTCTCTCAATTTTGCTCCATTTTTGCCTATTTTTCTTTTTGTTTGCATGATTTTTTATCCTTGATACAGAGTTGACTATTTTATGCACCCACACATGCATAATTAGCTCTATTTGATCTCAAATTAACTCTCTAATCAATCTCATGCATTCCCTCACCTCCATTTTCTCTCCAGTGATAAGATATCTTTGCTTCATCACTCTCTAATCAGCTGAGTTCACTGGTAATCAGCCTCGTTAACTCCTCAATCTATTCTTGTTAACTCATCAATCATATGAGTTAACTCTCCACTCAATTCCTTCTTCTAAACCTATAAATACCCCCCTCCCTCAAACACAAAGGGAGGCAAATTCATTGTGCACACAACTCTTGCCAAATTTTGCTCTCCAACTTAGCATTCAAATGCTCTTACAGGAGGAAGGTGCCTTTTGCTTTTATTGTTCAACCAAGTAGCGTCACGCTGCTTCATTCTATGCCATTGTGCTCAACCTAAGCTCTCATCAAGCTCATACAAGCTTCATCAAAAGCTTCTTTCTACTTCTTTGGGTCATTTTGATGTCAAGAGGATCATCGATTGCCACAAAAGGATTCGAGGTTGCCTATTACAAGGATTGCTGAGGGTAGTGGAGTCAACAAATCTTCATTTCTCTCAGGTTCCTTCATTATTTTCTTTCAATTTTATAGTAATTAGATAATCAAATTTGCTCTTGGGAACAGTAAAACATTGCTTTTTCCTTTATAGTTAGATCTTGCATGTTAGATTAATTGCTTTCATATTTCTAGATCTAGTTTATTAGAAGAAGCATTTTCCTTTTTCTTAGATTAAATTGCATTCAAAACATCGAAAACAAAAAAAACATAGGTTAACATTGCATTGGAAAAGTCATATAGAATTGCATACATATTTCCCTTTCATAGAGTGAGAGTCTTGTAGGTGAGTTTTCACCTCACCCCTTTGTTTTTCTTCTTGTGTACCTCATAGAAGCCTTCTAGAGGTCCCCTGATCCATCTCCCACTGACAATTTTTATTTTTGACCAACCAATCCAAATCTCCCCCTATTATTTCCAGATCTCCCCTGGAGATCCTGTGGATGCAAGTCAAGATTTGGATTCTTCCACATGACTCACCTATTTCTTGATGCAGAACCTGTCCTTTTTTTCTCTTTTACCATCTCCCAGCCTGTTTTTCTACTTCTGACCTTGTCCAACCCGGATCTCCCCCAGGTGACCCTATTGGTAAAAGGGGCGACCCTGCCTTTTTTGGACCCACGGAAAAACTTGAGTTTCTCTCTCAATTTTGCTCCATTTTTGCCTATTTTTCTTTTTGTTTGCATGATTTTTTATCCTTGATACAGAGTTGACTATTTTATGCACCCACACATGCATAATTAGCTCTATTTGATCTCAAATTAACTCTCTAATCAATCTCATGCATTCCCTCACCTCCATTTTCTCTCCAGTGATAAGATATCTTTGCTTCATCACTCTCTAATCAGCTGAGTTCACTGGTAATCAGCCTCGTTAACTCCTCAATCTATTCTTGTTAACTCATCAATCATATGAGTTAACTCTCCACTCAATTCCTTCTTCTAAACCTATAAATACCCCCCTCCCTCAAACACAAAGGGAGGCAAATTCATTGTGCACACAACTCTTGCCAAATTTTGCTCTCCAACTTAGCATTCAAATGCTCTTACAGGAGGAAGGTGCCTTTTGCTTTTATTGTTCAACCAAGTAGCGTCACGCTGCTTCATTCTATGCCATTGTGCTCAACCTAAGCTCTCATCAAGCTCATACAAGCTTCATCAAAAGCTTCTTTCTACTTCTTTGGGTCATTTTGATGTCAAGAGGATCATCGATTGCCACAAAAGGATTCGAGGTTGCCTATTACAAGGATTGCTGAGGGTAGTGGAGTCAACAAATCTTCATTTCTCTCAGGTTCCTTCATTATTTTCTTTCAAGTTTATAGTAATTAGATAATCAAATTTGCTCTTGGGAACAGTAAAACATTGCTTTTTCCTTTATAGTTAGATCTTGCATGTTAGATTAATTGCTTTCATATTTCTAGATCTAGTTTATTAGAAGAAGCATTTTCCTTTTTCTTAGATTAAATTGCATTCAAAACATCGAAAACAAAAAAAACATAGGTTAACATTGCATTGGAAAAGTCATATAGAATTGCATACATATTTCCCTTTCATAGATTAGAAGCATTTCTATTTCTAAAATACTCTAAAAAATACCAAAAAGACATTTTGCATATCATTTAGTTTGCATGCATATAGAGACATTAGAATAGACAAAATTGCAAACCCTTGATTCCATCACGAGGTAAACATAGTTCAAACGATTCCAAACAAACCCTTGATTCTATCACAAGGTAAAAATAAAGTCAAAAAACAAGTCAAACCATAGGTCAACAAAACCCTAGGTCAAAACCCTAGATTTGGTTAAGGATAGTAATCACACGATTTCCTCTCTTTTGATTCACAAATATGCTTAGGAGTGAGAGGAGAGTGGGTGAGGGATATCCATGACGAGATCGAGGAGATCCATCCATGACCACAGCAACAGACGTTTGTTCTACCACAAGGAGACCCATTTGTCCTCTTGTTGTTAGAAGAAATTATACGACAGATACAACAAGAATTCTTACAACACCTACAAAGACAAGAAGCCATCAATGAAAACAATCGTTTACCCACAGAGGTGGAATCAAAGAAACCCAAACAAAAGGAGAGAAACTAGTGACCCTTTGGGTCATAGGGTTATCTCAACTACAACAACAATTGAGTGAAGCATACAATTAAACACACAACAATAAAGGCCACAGAACTTGCCGACCCCTCTCCGCGAAGTCCAGCTCTCCAACCAGCCAGACCCCCACTATGTCTCATCTCCTCTCGACTGGCTAATTCCACGTGAGCGAGAGTGACGTGGCGGATCGCCCCGTGGCAAGAAGGGAAAGGGTTCGTGTGCGTAGCAAAATCTGACCCGACAACCCCAAGAAACTGGAGTCATGATTTTGAGTGTACAGTATGTCAGGTGGGTACTCCCTTTTCTACCACTCTAAAACTACAGGCATTACCATCACCTTTGTTGCCCACTGCACCTGATCATGACGAATCAATCTTTCCATCCTCTTGAGAGAAACTACTCTCGTCCCACCATATGAAATGCCCCTGAGCACATGTAGAGCTCTGTTCACCTCAAACTTCATCTCCATGGTCCTCAAGTTGAGTGTGAACTCTCCTATATCATGCAACACCTTCATACCCAATACAACATCCATATCACCCATGCTGACTACATAAAATTCTAACTGACATGTGTAGTTATTCAGCTAGATGGTTAAGTTGGGGATTCTCCTAGTATAGGTGAGTACAAACCCATCAGCTACCTTCACCTTGAATCCCTCAAACTCTTCAGTTTTTAACCCCCTCTTCGCCACCAAGCCCTCATCTATGAAGTTATGAGTGGCACCTGTGTCAAGTAGTGTAATGCATCACTGTCCACCCAATACTCCTCTGATCCTGAATGACCCCTCTCTGAATGCTCAAATTATGGGCTATAGGTAGGGAGGTCTCCTTGTCCTTATCTGATGCCTCAGATGCAACATCTGTAACTGAATCATTATCATCCAAATGCTACTCTGAATATGACTCTGATTCAATAGACTCATAAGTTAAAAAGTACTCCAATTGTTTGGCCTTTCCTTGGGCATCACACTTGTGCTTAGGATCCCAAGGCTCTTTGCAGTGAAACCAGAGCTTCTTCCTCCTAAGGTCATTCAACTGATCATCATCTAATCAAGAAGAACTCTTGTGCTTCTGATGTCCTGAATCCTTATGGAAATGTCTCATGTCTCTCTCCTTATCCCTCCTGTGCTGGAAACTCTTAGTCTAAAATTTACTCCTCCGCGCAGAAGACTTCATATCATGGGCCTTCCTCATGGCCTCCTGCAATGTCAAAGGGTCCAAACCCTTAATCCAACCTTGAAGAGGATCACACAACCCATCAACGAAAAGCATGATCAACCTACGCTCCAAGATATCTGAAACCATAATTGAAAGGTCCTAGAACTCTGAAATGTATGAGTCCACTGATCCACTCTGTCTCAATTGTGCCAGCTCCTTGAACTGCAACTCAGGGTCCTTCTTGTCGAACCTATCTATGAGTCTAGCTATGAACTCCACATAAGATGTAATTTGATCATGTCCTAAGGTTACCTTTCCATTGCTCCACCACTTGTGTGCACTGCCCTCCAAGTCCAAGGTTGCATAAGTGATGGCATCGACCTCTGGCATGGGGCTGATCTGGAGATAACTATCCAACTTTTGGACCCAAGCTCTCGCAGAGGTTTTACCTAAACCATTGAAATAAGGCAAAGTCATTTATTGACTTTCTTTTGAAGCTCATGATTTTGCTGCCTATTACCTCCTCTGGGTCTATGTCTCATCCTAAGATCAGAGTAATCCCTGAAAGTCATCTCAGCCCGAAACTCTGCACTCAAAGCCTGCCAATCTCTCCATATCTCATCTTGAAACTCCACCTGTGTAGCATCCTGTTTAGGAATCTCATCCCTCGGTACAAAGATAGGAATGCCTGGTCTATCCGTGGCTATGAGATGTGTAGCACCTCGGTTATTCACCGAAGCCTCTCCATCAAGATCCCTGTGTCCATTCTTGTCCCCATTATTCCTATATCCAACCCGTTCTCTGTTACCTTGGTCTCGATATCTATCTCTATCATTCCAATCAATGTTCTTGTCTCCGTTATTCCTATCTTCATACAATTCAGGAAACAAACGGGTGAAAAGGCGTGTAAGTGTTGTCTGTGACCTGTCCAACCTATCTATCAACTGTTGTTGTTCTCTTGCCAAATCATTTAAAATATCCTATGTGCTAGATTCTCTGATTTATTTTTCACCCATTTTTTCAGGATCTACTAGAATCTCACCAGAAAAGGGATTTGTTCGTGGAACTTCAAGATTTTCCTCACTATACAAAACTACTGGTTGCTCCTTTGTAGCTCCAATCTCTGTCTATGATTCAAATGGATCAATCTGTGGTACTACTCCTTCCTGTACTCTTTGTAGATTCCATGTTCCTTGTCTCTGTCTAAATAATATCTATTTGCACCTAGTTGCATGTTTGATTTAACCTCACAGTATGGCAGGATACACTGCTCTGATACCACTGTAATGTGCCATACCTATTTGTATTTTTTAAAGATCTTTTATGTGTGATTTTTATTATTTTTATGTGATCTTTTAGACTAGAGAGAAGAATACAGAAGGGGTTTTCGGTTTTCCTGCAGATGTGTTGCCGAAGCATACAATATAGATCATAGGATAAAAACCTAGAAAATATACATTGAATATGAAGAAACTAACAAATACCCAGATAGTAAAATGGCCAATAAACAATTACTATCACATACCCATGTTTAGATTTCTAACTTCATATAACAACTGTAGCTAGACCAGCAAATGGGTATGGCTGGAAATAACTCAAAACTCTAATGAATGATAAGGATTGATAATACAAATGGTATCAGCAATTACAAAGGCCCTAAACACCTCAACAAGACCTGAAATGCAGCTGCAAATGAAAAGATTTGGTCTTCTACAGCACCCACGTTCCCTCATGGCATGGTATGACCATGGATGGTAATGTATAGCAGCAAAACACACTGAATAACCTTTGTTTGGTTCTAAAGTTAGGCTGCACCTTTGATACTAGGTTGGATGACCAAGATAGAAGGGCAAACAAGCATTAAATCTCACTCTAGAAGCCCACCCAAGATGTACGACCTGGCTGAAGTAGTACGGCCAGCAAGGGAATAAACACAGCAGCAACAAACTCTCCTCCACTACACCAAAATCTGCCTCCAGTCCCTTAGAAAATTAGAATACTCAATCACTAGTGAAAGATATAACATATCAGCTCTAAATCTTCATTTAAGAACTCCATTGAAAGCATGAATGTGAATACGGGATGCATCCACCACTCATGGCACCTTTGGGTGATCTTCCACACTTATAGAATGTCGTCACTCAGGGAGGTTTTCATCTCCAAGAGCCCTGGTTACCTCAAGCCTTAGCAGATCCAAGTATAAGAAATATCATAAACATAGTGTACTAAAAATGAGGCTCAAAACCCTCTTAAAAGGACCTCCTAAAACCCAACGCCCAAGATGAGAGGGAAAATATAATATTTTGATTTTCATTTATTTACCCCCTTATCCCTCCATGAGGCGTCCCACTCCTAGCCACATCACTTTAAGTCACAACTTCAATTTACAAGTGATGTTATATTATTTTCTTCACTTAACATTTATAAAGTCCCATCAAATAATTAATATATCTTCAAACTTTAAAATAAATGCCAAGACGATGTCAGAATGCCATGATCTATAGCTCGTCGGAAAGCCCTTGATGAGACAAATCCAACCCCACTCCAAAAATCTCAATCTGACATCAAACCTAAACTTACTAAAAATAGTAAGTAACAGCCAAGAGCAAAAAGAGCCAACTCAGAAGGTGCTAACTGGGTCCACTGACCTCGAACCACAACTCCACCACCGACAAACACCTCCATGGCCAAACTAACCACAGTTCCCCTAACCAAACTGCTAGTCCATAGGAACCCAATGATGGACTAACCATGTATCACGAAGGGGACATTACAGTTCGCCCTCCCTAAGATTGCTTGCCTCAAGCAATCTTAGATTAGGATGCTCTAATATCTGCTCATTTTCCCAAGTAGCATCCTCCACTGGTAGGTTCTTCCACTTGACCAGGTGCTCTCTAATAGTCCTCCTCAAAGTATGTTCCCTAGTGTCAATTATGGCCTCGGGTACCAAGATCAACTTCCCCTCTTCATTGAGAGGAGGCAATTCTGCTGATGGTGTCACATTATACCCCAACGCCTTCTTAAGGCGAGATACATGAAACACATTGTGTACCCTACTACATGTTAGCAACTCTAACTCATAAGTCACCTCTCCAATTTTCTTTGAGATCCTGAAAGGTCCATAATATCGTGGCTTAAGTTTTTTTGCACCACTCTTCTTCAGAGTACACTGCCTATAGGGCTGCAACATTAAATATACCATGTCAACAACCTTGAATGATCGCTCAGTCCTCTACTAATCTGCATACTATTTCTGTTGATTCTGAGCCTTTTGTATGTTCTCCTTCAAAGACCTCATGATATCCTGACTCTCCTGAAGAAGGCCTTTAGCCTTGGGCACTCTGCTATCACCAAAAAGCAAATCAACAAATCTTGGTGCCTCATACCCATACAAAGCCATGAAGGGTGGCATATGAATGGACATGTGATAAGTAGAATTGTAACAGTATTCTCCCATGTGTAGCCACTTAATCCAGGCCCTTTGCTACCCTAACATATAGTTCCAGAGGTATCCTTCCACCCATTTATTAACAATCTATGTCTGACCATCTGTTTGCGAGTGGTAGCTCGTGATGGGGGTGAGCTTTGTCCTTGTCAACTTGAAGAGCTCCTATCAAAAATTACTAAGGAACCTGTTGTCCCTATCATTGACAATGCTCCTTGGCAACCCATGAAGACAGAATACATCACGAAAGAACAAGTCTGCAACATAAGTTGCAGTGAAGGTGGTAGGGATGGTAAAGAAGTGTGCATACTTCGTCAATCTGTCCACTACCACAAATATAATCCCCTCCTTGGACATTAGATAGTCATGTGATAAAGTCCATAGAAATACTATCCCACTTCCTCTCAGGAATGGGTAGGGGCTATAGTAATCCTCCTGGGAAAGAGTGCTCCTGTTTGTTCTGCTGGCATAACAAACACTCTTTCACATACTGCATAACTTTTGTCTTGAGGTCCTTCCAAGTGAACCTCTCTCTGACCTGTCTGTAAGTTTTGAAGTACCCGGGATGCCTGCCATAGGCAAGTCATGGAATGCCCTCAAAACCTTCTACTTCATTTCTGAACTTGGCACCAAGAAGATCCTATCCTTGTAAATGATTAAATCATTTACCACTATGTACCTGTCATCTTTGATAGTGCCATCTATTATTCCAGTAGCCCATGAATCCTTAGCATATTCTACTAATATCATCTCTCTCTAATCATCTGAAATGGCACCTAATGCACACCAATGGGGCCTCCAATATAATGCATCGGCAACAATGTTCTTCTTACCTTTGACATAAATAATGTCAAAGTCATAGGCTTGAAGCTTGCTGAACCACTTCTGTTGCCTCTCATTTAAATCCTTCTGCCCAAGGAAATGTTTCAGATTGTTATGATCTATCTTTACCACAAATTTTATGCCCACAAGATACTATCTGAATTTAGCCAATGCATGCATGATGGCTAACATCTCCTTGTCATATATGCTATAACTCTATTCCACACCCCTCAACTTCTTGCTCTCAAATGCTATGGGGTGCTTATCCTGCATGATTACCGTACCAATGCCTTCTCCTGAGGCATCACACTGCAACTTGAAGGGTTTGCTAAAATCTGGTATTTCCAACACAGGACATGTACTCATAATCTCCTTAAACTTGTCGAAGCACTCTTGTGTACCTCCTGTCCAACTAAATGCATCCTTACGAGTCAAATCTATGAGGGGTGCAGCTGACTGAGAAAACCCCTTCATGAACCTGTGGTAATATCCACAAAGACCAAGGAATCCCTTCAGCTGAGTGAGATTCTTTGGTGGCGGCCAATCCACTATTGCTCGAATCTTTTCCGGGTCCACTTTCACGCTACCAACACTGATATTATGACCCAAATACAACAACTCGGTCATCCCAAACTCACACTTTGACATCTTCGCATACAATGACTCCCTCTCTAAGATGCTCAAGACAATGTCAATGTGTTTCAAATGTTCCTCCCAAGTCTTGCTATAAATCAATATGTCATCAAAGAATATCAAGACAAACCTCCTCAACTGCTCACAGAATACTTTGTTCATGCAAGATTGGAAGGTTGCTGGTGCATTGGTCAATCCGAATGGCATGACTAGGAAATCAAAGTGCCCATAGTGACACCTGAAAGATGTCTTCTCTACATCCTCATCTCGGATCCATATCTGGTGGTAACCGGATCTCAAATCTATTTTGGAGAAGTAACAGGCCCCGTGCAACTCATCAATTAGCTCATTTATCTTGGGTATAGGGTACCCATTCTTGATTATCTTTTTGTTGAGTTCCTTGTAGTCAATACACATTCTGAGGGTCCTGTCCTTCTTTACTAGGAGCAGTGATGATGCAAAGGGGCTCTTACTATGTATTATGTGCCCCATCTCAAGAAGTTCTTTGATTGCCTTCTCGATTTCATTTTTGTATCTTTTTGGATGCCTGTAAGGAGTAGTAATCACTGGTTTGGCACCCTCCTCCAACTCAATTACATGCTCAATACCCCTGTCAGGGGGTTTACCTAGTGGAATATCACTAAACACTTTGGTTTGTTTAGTCAAGAGAGCCTGTATGTTAGGTGGGTACTCACGTTTCTGCTGCTCTGAAATTGCAGGCATCACCATCACCTCTGTTACCCACTACACCTGATCATGACAAATCAATCTTTCCATCCTCTTGAGAGAAACTACTCTCAGCCCACCATCTGAAATTCCCCTGAGCACATGTCGAACTCTGTTCACCTCAATCTTCGTCTCCATGGTCCTCAAGTTGAGTGTGAACTCTCCTATATCATGCAACCACTTCATACCCAATACAAAATCCATATCACCCATGCTGACTACATAAAATTTTGACTGACATGTGTAGTTATTCAATTGGATGGTTAAGTTGGGGATTCTCCTAGTATAGGTGAGTACAAACCCATCAACTACCTTCACCTTGAATCCCTCAAACTCTTCAGTTTTCAACCCCCTCTTCGCTACCAAGCCCTCATCTATGAAGTTATGAGTGGCACCTGTGTCAAGTAGTGTAATGCATTGTTGTCCACCCAATACTCCTCTGATCCTTAATGACCCCTCTCTCTGAAAGCTCAAAATATGGGCTGTAGGTAGGGAGGTCTCCTTGTCCTTATTTGATGCCTCAAATGCAACATCTGTAACTGAATCATTATCATCCAAATGCTTCTCTGAATATGACTCTGATTCAACAAACTCATCAGCTTAAAAGTACTCCAACTGTTTGGCCTTTCCTTAGGCATCACACTTGTGCTTAGGATCCCAAGGCTCTTTGTAGTGAAAACATAGCTTCTTCCTCCTAAGGTCATTCAACTGATCATCATCTAATCGGGAAGAACTCTTGTGCTTCTAATGTCCTGAATCCTTATGGAAATGTCTCATGTCTCTCTCCTTATCCCTCCTATGCTGGAAACTTTTAGTCTAAAATTTACTCCTCCATGCAGAAGACTCCATATCATGGGCCTTCTTCATGGCCTCCTGCAATGTCAAAGGGTCCAAACCCTTAATTCAACCTTGAAGAGAGTCAGACAACCCATCAACGAAAAGCATGATCAACCTACGCTCCGAGATATCTAAAACCATAACTGAAAGGTCCTAGAACTTTGAAATGTATGACTCCACCGATCCACTCTGTCTCAACTATGCCAGCTCCTTGAACTGCAACTCAGGGTCCTTGTTGAACCTATCTATGAGTCTGGTTATGAACTCCACATAAGATGTAATCTAATCATGTCCCAAGGTTACCTTTCCATTGCTCCACCACTTGTGTGCACTGCCCTCCAAGTGCAAGGCTACATAAGTGATGGCATCGGCCTCTGGCATGGGACTAATCTAGAGATAGCTATCCAACTTTTGGACCCAAGCTCTCGCAGAGGTTTGACCTAAACCATCGAAATAGGGCAAAGTCATTATACTAAATTTCTTTTGAAGCTCGTGATTCTACTACCTATTACCCCCTCTGGGTCTATGTCTCATCCTGAGATCAGAGTAATCCCTGAAAGTCATCTCAGCCCGAAACTCTGCACTCGAAGCTTGCCAATCTATCCAAATCTCATCTTGAAACTCCACCTGTGTAGCATCCCGTTCAGGAATCTCATCCCTCGGTACAAAGATAGGAATGCCTGATCTATCCGCGGTTGTGAGTTGTGTAGCACCTCGGTTATTCACCAAAGCCTCTCCATCAGGATCCCTATGTCTGTTCTTGTCCCCATTATTCCTATCTCCAACCCGTTCTCCATTACCTCGGTCTTGGTGTCTATCTCTATCATTCTGGTCTATGTTCCTATCTCCGTTATTCCTATCTTCATCCAAATCAGGAAACAAACAGGTGAAAAGCCGTGTAAGTGTTGTCTGTGACTTGTCCAACCTATCTATCAACTGTTGTTGTCCTCTTGCCAAATCATTTAAAATATCCTGTGTGCTAGGTTCTGCAATTTCTTTGTCACCCATTTCTTCAGGCTGTACTGAAATCTCACCAGAAAAGGGATCTGTTCATGGAACTTTGAGATCTTCCTCACTATACAAAACTATTGGTTGCTCCTCAGCAACTACAATCTCTGTCTCTGATTCAAATGGATCAATCTGTGGTGCTGCTCCTTCTTGTACTCTCTACGGATTCTGTGTTCCCTGTCTCTATCTAAAATAATATCTATTTGCACTCGGCTGCATGTCTCATTCTCACTTCTGCATGTCTGATTTAACCTCACAAGATGGCAAGATATACTGCTCTGATACCACTGTAATGTGTCGTACCTGTTTGTATTTTTTAAAGATCTTTTTATGTGTGATTTTTATTATTTTTATGTGATTTTTTAGACTAGAGAGAAGAATGCAGAAGGGGTTTTCAGTTTTCCTGGAGATGTGTTGCTGGAGCATACAATATAGAGCATAGAATAGAAACCCAGAAAATATATAATGAACATGAAGAAACTAACAGATACCCAGATAGTACAATGGCCAATAAACACTTACTATCACATACCCATGTTTAGATTTACAACTTCATATAACAGCTGTAGCCGCACTAGCAAATGGGTATGGCTGGAAATGCCTCAAAACTCCAATGAATGATAAGGATTGATAATACAAATGGTATCAGCAATTACAAAGGCCCTAAACGCCTCAAAGATTTGGTCTTCTACAACACCCATGTTCCCTCATGGCATGGTACGGCCATGGCTGGTAATGTACAACAGCAAAACACACTGAATAACCTTTGTTTGGTGCTGAAGTCAGGCTGCCCCTTTGATACCAGGCTAGGCGACCAAGATAGAAGGGCAAACAAGTATTAAATCTCACTCTAGAAGCCCACACAAGATGTACGACCTCGCTGAAGTAGTATGGCTAGCAAGGGAATAAACACAATAGCAACAAACTCTCCTCCACTACACCAAAATCTACCTCTAGTCCCTCAAAAAATTAGAATACTCAATCACTGGTGAAAGATGTAACATATCAACTCCAAATCTTCATCTAAGAACTCCATTGAAAGCACGAATGTGAATACGGGATGCATCCACCACTCATGGCACCTTTGGGTGATCTTCCACACCTGTAGAATGCCATCACTCAGGGAGGTTTTTATCTCCAAGAGCCCTGGTTCGATTCCTCAAGCCCTCAAATCCTAGCAGAGCCAAGTATAAGAAATATCATAAACATAGCATACTCAAAATGAGGCTCAAAACCCTCTTTAAAGGACCTCCTAAAACCTAACGCCCAAGATGAGAGGGAAAATATAATATTTTGATTTTCATTTATTTAACCCCCTTATCCCTCCATGAGGCGTCCCACTCCTGGCCACATCACTTTAAGTCACAACTTCAATTTACAAGTGATGTTATATTATTTTCTTCACTTAACATTTATAAAGTCCCGTCAAATAATTAATATATCTTCGGACTTTAAAATAAATGCCAAGATGGTGTCAGAATGCCATGATCTATAGCTCGCTGGAAAGCCCTCGACGAGATGAATCCAACCCCACTCTGAAAATCCTGATCTGACACCAAACTCAAACTTACTAAAAATAGTAAGTAATAGCCAAGAGCAAAAAGAGCCAACTCAAAAGGTGCCAACTGGGTCCACTGACCTTGAACCACAACTCCACCACCGACAAACACCTCCAGGGCCAAACTAACCATAGTTCCCTAACCAAACTGCTAGTCCACAGGAACCCAATGATGGACTAACCATGTATCACGAAGGAGACATTACACTTTGCTAAGATTTCCATGAGTCTTCACTCTATTAGCCTTAAGAAGTGCACAAAGAAATTAGGTTTCCCAGACAAAGATTTCATCTGGCATAACTATGAGAGCGTTTTTGAGTAGATTTCGACTCGCTCTTCAAAGACTCAAGATATGACTAGTGGGATTGGTATCCCACTTGAGCCTTCAATGGCCTCACTTGAATAACTACAACCTCTAGACCCTATCTCTATGCAGAATCCTTTTGAAGAGGCTTTTATACATGTATAAATGTTTAAGGAAGAAGATTTCTAGCATTACATGGAGCAATTGTTGAGGATGAGGGTTTTTCCCTCTAGGGACTTACAAAAGAATAGGAATTAGAGATGCTTGAATTACTTGAAAAATAAGAGGAACTAGTTTCTTTTCCTAGCTTTACAACCATCTCACATATAACAAGCAAAATAACCAAACCAAACTATTGAACTACAAGCAAGTAGAAAGGAAAGAAAACTAAAGTGGAAAAATTATGAATCTAAGCACATAACTCAGTTGAGGATGAAACATAGTGTACCATGGATGCTCTCTTCACTAGAAGCAAGATGGACCTTTCTTTAAAGCGGCATTGAGGAGATTCAATTCAACTTGGCGTCTTTTGTTTTCTTATGTTTTGTTTAGATTCTATGGCCTTTGTTGGGTCTCTTTGTTACCTTGGTGGTTCTCTTAGTAGAGTTATTCTTGTTATGCACATTGATTCATGAGATTGAAGCTTTCCTTTATTGTTTATCTTTGAATTATGCTATAGGGAGTGGGCCCTCATCCCACACTCAGAGAAAAAAAGTTGATCAAAAATGATTTTTTTTCACTGCATTAAATTAATTGCTTGTTACCATTTGATATTGGCTATATTTTATCTTTAAAAATACAAAAAGAAAAGTCCTATTTTTTCTCAATAATCTAGTTTAATCATTTATTTTTTATCAAAGTAAATAGATGATTTCTTTTCATTTGTTTATTACAAGCAATTTCAATTATCATAATTAAGAGCAATCACTTTAATATATTTGAATTTAGACAACTAAAACATTTAAAACCCCAAAAAATTATAAAAACACAATACACAAACTAAACCTTCTTCATTTTGCAAGAATTACAAACAAACCCTTACCAAGACAAGCATTTCCTTTGAAAACAAATTTTGTTGTTTTTCTCACAAAAGAAGCAATAAAATTTATGAAAACATTATTATGGAGATGAAACAATAACTTAGAAATCCCAAGAGGATTTGCCCATAATATCTTCTTAGGAGCCCTCTAAAGATTCTTAAAGGTAAATTCCAAGAACAACATTCATAATGAGTGATTTGTATTCTCAAAAATACAAAAAGAAAAGTCATAAATAGTTTAACTTGTATTTCTAATTAGTTTAATCATTTATTTTTTAGCAAAGTCAATTGAATTGATTTGATTTGATTTTGTTTGTTTATTAAAATCAATTTCAATTATTATAATTAGGAGTATTCACTTTGATTTATTTAAATTTAGATAATTAAAACATTAAAAAACATAAAACCACAATACACACTGCAACAATAACAAGCAAATATTTCCAAGCAAATAACAAAAATAATGTTTTCAACAGAAATACCAAGAGGATTTGCACATAGTATCTTCTCATGGGCCCTTTGAAAATTTTCACAGGTAAATTTCAAGGACAACATTAGGAAATCTCTATGAATAATAAGGTTCTAAGAATAGAAATTTCAACAAAAATAAACTTGCGAGAAACCTTGCTATATAGAAGAATCTTTATTTATTTGTCATTGTAACAAAGAACACAAAAGATCTCTCTCAATGTCTTTTTATTTTGAAGATTATTTTCTAATGTTGGAAAAGAGAAAAAAATGTTCTATATTTTTTGTTGTTTAATTATTGTCTTCTTGGAAAAAAATATTTTTTAAAGCATTTTCTTGAAACATTTAACTTCCAAAAAATAAGAAAACTAACTAGAATCAAAATAAGTTTTCAAGTGCTTGGGCAAGTACTTCCCTTTAGAAGAGTTTGTGTCTTGGACTAAAAACACTTGAAGCAATTTGGCAAACCCTTTAGTGGTATCTCTTGAACGTGGTTTCTTTCTTGTGCAATTTTGCTTGGCATAAGATTACATATTCATGCAACACCATGGCCTATGCTTTTTTTTAAAGATCAATTTGTACTATTATTTCCAAAATTTTGATATGATTGTGATTGTATAATCTACTAATCATTATGAGGGACTTTGGACTTATTCAAAAACCAGTTGATCAAGTGGGTGATTTCATGAAATTGGATAAGGTGGTGGAAGACTCACAAAGTAGATATGTGAGGGTTTGCACCATGATTGATAATTCCAAACCGATTTGTCACACTATTAGGATTCACTCTTTGCATGACATCTAGACCCAATACTTAAATTTTGAAGGGTTACCATCATGGTGGTTCCACTTCACTGGTGGGTCCAACAACCTCATTCAAAGAAGTAGAACTTGTGCCCATTGTCTTTGTGTAGAATCCTTTTGAAGAGCTTCGTATACATGCAAAAATGTCTTCTAAGGAACAAGATTTCCATCATTACATGGAATAGATTATTGGAGATGATGATCTTTACCTCCTTGAACTTATAGACTAGTAGAAATCAGAGATTCTTGATTTCCTTGAAAGAAGAGGAATTGTTTTTTTCCTAGCTTTATAACCATCTCATAGACTAATAGGAATTAGAGATTCTTGATTTCCTAGTTTTCCTAGATTTTTTGCTACATTAAATTATATTGTTTGTTACAATTTGAAATTAGCTATATTTTTTCTTCAAAAATATAAAAAGAAAATTTCTAAATTTCTTATTTTTTTTTCAATAATTTAGTTTAATCATTTATTTTTGAGCAAAGTAAATAGATGATTTCTTTTCATTTATTTATTACAAGCAATTTGAAATATCATAATTAAAAGCAATCACTTTAATATATTTATATTTAGACAATAAAATATTTAAAACCCCCCAAAAGAGATAAAACCACAAAAATGTTGAAATTTTATAAGCTTATTAGAGAAATTGAATGGGTATTAGGAATTGGTGAATATTATAGCATATAATCTTCTACAAATCATCTCCCATTCAAGGGTTAGTAGTTCTTAAAATTAATAGAAGATAGGAGAAATGGAAGGGACCAATGGATGGGGTAAAATTGAATTTTGATGGGTCTTCATAAGAGAACCCGCGTATTGTGGGTGCAATATATGTGCCAATGGGTGCAATATATGTGCCAAGAGACTCAAAGGTCGAATTGTGCTTGGGGATTCAAAACATTTAGGTATTAAGACTAACAATGAAGTAGAATGGAAGATCCTTCTTGTAGGTGTTGAAGAATATAGGAATATAATGATTGAAGGGGACTCACAAACAGTGGACAAATAGTGGTGAATAAAGAATTTTGCCCAAATTGAAAAGTCCCGCAATATAAGAATAAATTTTAAGATGAAAAAATAAATTCAATAGTTTTAAGGTGATACATTGCTATAGGGAGCATAAGAGTATTACATAATATTTGGCCAATCAAAGTATAAAAAATATATATTATTCATGTATTAAGAGTAGAGATGTTAAGAATTGGCTAAATTTATCCAATCTTCTCAATCATGATTGGGCCAACTTGGGCTTATTGGCTACTGGAAAATGACTATAGGTGGTCATTATGGCAATTAAAAGTTAAATGGTATAAAGTATCAAAATAATATGAGGGAGACCATTCACACATATAAAGTGAGGTGCTAGAATTCAATGCTAAATTTTATGAGTAATAGGAAAGGTGGTGTCATATTGGCAGAATAAGTAATAGGTAGGTTAGTAATAGGTAGGTTAGGTTTTGTGGTGGGTTGTATATGTTGTGCCATTTGTTTGGGAGTGTATGCAAAGGATGCACTTAGGTGGTTGCTATGTTTTATTGGAGTTGTGTCAATGCTTGGCAGCAGTCCTCTTTGCCATCGTTGGGTCACTGATCATTGGCTAGGTAATATGAAGCCAATTTTATGGTTTGATGGAATAGATGCTAATGCCATTATGCAAACAAGACCTTCCATTTTAGAAGATTTTAAAAGGAAATTAAAGTTGGCAAATGCAAAATTTGGTGATTCGTGAGAGTATTTAGGGTCTTTTGGTTTGTTCATCCCTAGAGGAGGGTGATCCCTAGAAGATATGGTGGTAGTAAAACAAGATATTCCAACCTAGTGAATAGAGCGTCACCATCTGAATTAAACTATCTTTTCTCCTATCTCCGTGATTGTCTATTTAGTAGTTAATAGAGCGTGTGAATGTTATATGCTCAAGTGAAAATTTGGGCATGACAGTTTCTTCGCTACCCTAAAGCCACAATGTCATGTTAATATGTGTTTTTTGTGCTATGATTGTTATGATAAGAAGGTTCATACTATTTATTTGGCTATGTATTTATGGTTATCTCTAGATTAAACCTACTCCACCCTCTTATAGGGTTGTTTATGTAGGGGTTATAGTTTGTATATTGTCTCTTAATATAAGTTGCAGTGGTGGCGCCCTTAAATATAACTCCAATATTATCTTTAAAATATCATCTACAAATCATTGAAGATCCAATATACGAAACTACTCTCCAATGCATTTTCTCATTAGATCTATAATTTACAAAGTGCAATGCATTTTCTCATTAGATCTATAATTTACAAAGTGAAATTAACATATTCATGATCTGCAGAAAGTGAAATTAAATAAAATATCGTCAATATTTGACAAATATGACATTTATTTTGATTCTCATTAATCATACTCGCCCCTAGAAAATTTGTCTTCTGAATAATATTCTGCCATGATAATATTGCCACCAAACTTCCTTCCATTCGGTGAAGCTTTTGCCTTCGTAGAACCATCAGTATCTAAGTATTCCACAAATACCTACCAAAGCAAAATAGCAGAGGTACATGTAAGCCCAATGTTATATTTGAATAGAAGATGCACTTAAACAACTTTTATAGAAACAAATAAGTTGGCATACTAACCTTCTCAAATTACAAGATTCAGGCCGTGGAGTTACAAGATTCACTACTCATCCTAATAAATAGAATAAAAAAATATATAATAAGCAATTTCCATATTGAACCAGTAGGTACTTTAAGTAGAAAAAAATAATAGTCAGATGCAAACTGCAAATACCATGTTTTCCACATTCTCTCTCTTAATGAACCAGGAGTTAATGGCAATAATATCTACCTAGTTGGCTAATTGCTCAGGGTAACGTTTGCTGGCAAGGCATTTGTAAATTTGTAAGACCCAAAATAAATCAAGGAACTATAAGAAATATAAACAATTCCACAACCTTTTCCCTATCATAGTGTCACGGGCATTCCTACTTCTAAAACATTTAGTCTACATCCCCTAAATATTATCCTTCAAGCATTTCATTCCACAATTCCACATTTAATCTACAGATTTTCCCTCCTTTTGGGAGAATAAGGACTAACTGGGAGTGCTGGTACGTCCCCCATCCTCTTCCTTATCCAGCCGCCTCCCTTATTACTTTGCCGCCTTAATTTTTTATTAAAAATATCTTTTTTACTTAGATTTTTTTAATTTCTTATCCTATCCATATCATATGGATATCAGTAGCTTAGGATTGTAATTAAAATTTATATATATCAATGCATATACCCTTATATAATCTTGGGGTAGTTATTATTAGTTCCTTCCTAGGCAAGACCGTTGGATGCAATTATTTCAACCTACTCAGCCAATTGTTAAAAATATGAATAAAAATACTATAGTTTGTAATTTATTTTTCTATTTCATAACTGGAAAACTAGTCAGTGTAAAAATCATATTTTTGTATTTTCAAATAAATGATTCAAAGTGAGGACAATTATTTGAATATAGCAGTAATTGACAAATTAATGTGTCATGTCTCAATTGAGAAGTGGGCAAAAAAAGCTGCTGCAAAATAAGGTATGTAATGGGAGTAAGAGTCATAAAATTTTAGGTTTTTTTTTATGATTTTCCTAATTTTGACAAAGTTTTTACAAAGAAAAATGATATTAGAGAAATTATTAAAGAACTTTCCCATACCCAGCAAAAAGATAAAAGAAACATACCATTTTTGGCAGAGTTGCTAGTAACTTTAAAAAGTAAATTGTAAATACAATGTATTGAATTTGCAGTGATAATTCTCCCTCTTTTTGAATTTGGGGGTTTTTAGCATTATTTCCCTAAAAAGTTACATTTTTTTTTGCAAATAAAGGAATCGGAAAAGGAATGCCCAATGGAAAGATTAATCGGTCTTTTCCCTACAGATGGATTTTTGAAAGGTCTTGTGCATCTGGTTCAAGAGACTGGGCTAGCCTTGTTGTGTTTGTTCTTGGCCTTCTGTTTGTGATTTGCTACTCATGTTGAATTCATATATGTTCAAAGGGGCTTATTATTTCAGTCTTAATCTGTTTATATCTCACATGGGTTAATAAATGTAGTGTCAATATTAGACCTAGTCGGGGAAGGGATTGTCACTACAAAGTACTCAGAGCCTTCATGGCTCCAGTTGAGATAGACTTCACTTTTCCGCTCATACCCACGCTGTAGCCACTCCATTTCTAGTTACAAGTCTTTTATTCATGCGGATTGTGGCTGATTTCTCTCTCTATGAAAATTTTAATCACTCCGTTATTTTAGTTTTCTGTGTCCCTCTTGTTTGTTAGGTTTTCTTGGCGGTAATGGCAGAGTGAGCAAACATATAGAGGAAATTAAATGTGGACCAAACTACTGATCCTGACGGGAAAGAATGGATTAATTCCATGAAAAATAAAGGTTGTGAACAAGAATAGACAGAACTCCTAATTGCTCTAGAAGATCAGTTAAGGACAAGGTCCACCAATTCAAGATTGAGTTGTGTTAAATGGATTTTAACTTGATGGGCGAATGGTTAAAAAATGTCACTTTGATTCCAAAATGAATGTTTTTTTGCGAAAACACAAAGAACAATACCTGTAAATTTTGGAGAGGGTTTCATCATATATCACTCATTGGAGACGATTTTTTTTTATTTTAGGGCTTTTTACTCCCCTTACTCAAGATCTTGTTGATGAATGACTCTAAATTTGGTTGTAGGTAGGGATTATATTGATACTGCATTCCATGCTATCATCAGCCTGCAAATGATATGTGCTTTTTCCCGCCTGATGTCCACTCTCACAGGGAATCCAAATGCACAAAATTGCTTCCATTTAAAATACTACAATTTGGGCACTTCATCACATAACGACCCAAAACTAATATAACGATTCCTTGTCTGTAAAAAATTACCTGAGATTAATCATTAAAATCTTACATACCTTGCGCTGATTAGGTTGTTGAGCGAGTGTTAGTATGTTTAATACAGGTGTTTGCTTAAAAAGCTGTAAGGATTTCTACTAACTTCCCCAACTCATCATAGCTCATTCTATGAGGTCAGTTCTCTGTAAATTTGAGGACTTTACAACCACCCTCATGACAAAACAACCAAAATTCTGAACTTCTACAATGACCATATGACAAAACAACCCAAATTTTGTAGATTTGCAGTGATCTACATACCAAAATAGCAAAATAGTTTTGACGCGTGTGTTCCATAGAGCTATTGTCTTGTATATGGATGAATTGGGCGACTGCAGCTGTACACGTCTGGGACAGGTGTCAATAAACATGTATAATCTTCATTTTAAGCAGATAGATTACTAGGAAGGAATATTACTGCTAGGTGTCTACTTTTGCAAGATGCTCAGAAATTACTCCATTGACATCTTCAAAACTGAAATTGCCTGTCTCATATTCTCCCCGTCATAATGAAATTAGAATAAATTAGGGTCATTTTATTTTCTATGCAGACATGACCATGCAGCTCATTTACTTGCATATAATTCTATTAAATTTTTAGGTTTATTAGATCCATCATATGGTTATTGATAAAGCCATAAATTCCTACGATTTCATTGCATCCCACTTCTTACATAACATCAATATACATGTACCAAAAAAAAATTGCTTCATAGGTGCATCACTCTGTCACTGCCAATGGAATAAAATGCATGTAGAACTGAATTAGTATATAAGTACACCTGTCTATTAATATCAAACATCTTAATAAAGTGGGTGTTTAGGTGTCAATTTCATGGTAAAGCTCTCAATTTCGATGAGACGACCAGAAATTATCCTTTGTAACCTGCGTCACTTGTGTGGTACCATGTTGTAGTTTGCCTAAAGAAGTAATTTTTTATTTAACTTGTATGTAATTTTCAAGTATATTTTCTAGATGTTTTTTATATTGAAAGCCCTTTATAAATATATATATAAATCAAGAAAATATAGATAAAATATATATGAAGATTTACAATAAATTACGTTTTGTTATTATGTATGGTCTATTTAAACTTAAGAAAATATTTTATAAAGATTATATATAAAATTCCTATGCCCCTTGACAAAATGCCACTGAAATTGTCTGCTGTTAGAGACAGCACTTCAAGAATGGAGCAGTTCAAAAATACATCTAATAGACTAATACACACATTTTAGCACAGTGTCCATATGACAGGATATTATTCGCAAGCTCCAGTTTCTGCAGAGCAGTTAGCATTCCCAATTCTTGAGGAACCGCACCACTTAGCAGATTCGATGAGAGATCAAGCATTGAGAGTTGAGAACAATTCCCCAAAGACTTTGAAATACCCCCACCAAATTGATTAATTCCCACAAATAATATTTGTAAGTTGGGTAACTTCAGGCCAATATCTGCAGGAATGGAGCCAACGAACCTGTTTTGTACCAGGTCAAGCGTCTGCAGTTGTGTACAGTTTATCTCTTGTATTTGAGAGCCACACTCACAACCCTTTGATTGAGATCGCAAGTTATTCCAGTCCAGTTGCAAATATTATTTCCATTTACCCAGTTGGACAAAGAAAGAGTTGGATCCATTTTTACAGAGTTTTTTAATTGAAGCAAAGATTGTGCATCAATCTGATTCTGGTATTGAAACTCATTGGAGGAAAGTGTAAGAAAGATAAAAGTAGTGAAGATCTGAAGCATAAACAATCCACCTGCTATTTCTTTTGCTTATCCCTTCTTGTAAATCTTTTTAACTCGAGAGAGATAACAGATTTATTCAAAGTTTCAAGTCACAACCTTTTTAATGGAAATTGGAAGACTTCAGCAAATATATATTCAGACGGAAAGGGGCTCTGGACTATTAAATATCATCCATTTCAAAAATCAAAAGTTAATTTTGACTAATAAAAATAAGATAAATATTTTTTTAATATATGAGGTATAAAAACTTAATATACATTATCCATAAGATTGGGCAAGAAACTACATAAAGCCATTGACAGATTGGAAAATCACTTACCATCCACATTCATTGATCAGCGAAGTTGTTTCTCACTTATTTCTACAAAATATTATTCTTCTATCCCCATATATTATTCATCTATTCCCATTTGTAACAACTTCTGATACATAATTCAACTTCTAATGCGGCTCTTGTTTTAATTACTAACAAAGTATTTTAAGACATTTTGAATGAAATAACGTGGCACTTTATAAAAAAACTACGAATTAAAAGTTAAAACCCAATTTATAAAGGTGTTCCTGAATTTCTTTGAATCATAAACATAACATTTCAAATTCCATTACTTACCCTGGTGTCAGACCAATAGCAGCAAAGTTAAGATGGGGACTAGGTTGGCTTGGTCCCAGTGCTGCTGCCAAGGAGGGATTGTAGTCGCTTGGCCTCCTCACATGCACAGAAACACTCTGTTATGACATAAAGTTAAACATATTATTATTGTAATTACTAATAGTTCAATTTTCTCATGGAAGAAAAAACTGCCCAATACTATAGACAACTCGAAAAAGGTTTCTTATGAAATGAAAATAATTCCTAGATGGCATTTATACCTCAAACATGATGCCATCCAGGGCCATAGCATTGCTGGCTTCTTCAACTGTGCGCATCTCCAGAATAGCAAACTTCCTTTCATGGTTAATATACACATTGACAACTGCATCACCTGAAAGAGTTTAAAAACTTCAGCCACATGACCTAGTTCTGCAAGTCTAACTGCTGAAAAATAAGTAGCCCATTATTGCATTTGATCAGATACATATATTATCCATACCTGGCCCTGCAGTATTTCCTCCAATGACAGCCATAACCCGACTAAAATATGTGGCAATAGTCTGTAATCAACCAGATTACAAAATGTCAAAAATATAAGCAATTCATAACTTCGAAATGCAGAGTTATTACTTGGTAAATAATTATATCACAGAAGTCACATTTTTTATTTTTCTATATATTTACACAAATGATCCAAGGGACTACATTCATCTAGTCATACCAGATGATAGCCAATTTCTATACCAGAGTAATAAATTATATATTTTTAAATCAAACTACTTATATATAAACTGACACAAATTTATATAAAATAATTGATTTATGTTTATTGGAAAAGTTCAAATTAAGTTTCCCATTTTTTACATTTGTTGAGAGATCACTTAACAAAGGAGAAATTAATAATTACCTCTGACACATATGATACAAGTAATTCTACTCAGAATAACATTTTAATTCCAATGATTAAATATTACTTAAATAAAGAGAGCTGCCTTGCATCATCAGTGCATCACTTCCTTTGCTCCAATCACAAATTTTATTCTTCAAGTAAACTACTAAGTGGTCAAAGAGTGCCTCCAACCATGTTGCCTCATTAGGCTCCAATCATTCTAAATTATTTATTGTACCATTTTCTTCATGCTTTGTTATGAATGTTGATTTGCAGGTTTATTGTTCTTTGGTGTTAATGTAATTAGTTAACAGCCCCCTCAACAGTTGTATGTTGACAGTGGACATTAATGACAATTATATTTCCAAATCTTATGCTATTTGATTTATTCCACTTGGAAGTATATGCAAGAGAATTGCTAACCAAATCAGTAGTTAGCATAAGCAAAATATTAGAATCACTTGAGAATAAACAACAATCAGTTGTGTTGATGATTGTTTTTAGACAAGTCAACAATAGAGTAAAACACTAGAGTATCCCACTCTCTCTTGAATAAAGCTCTTCAAAGGCTGAACTATGTGTTCCAGTGAAGTAACTCCAAGGTTCCTTTTTATGATTTATGATGGGTTAACTCAGTGATTACATGTGATCTTGCTGATAATCACAAAGGGACTTATGCTGACTTATTCTTACTTCATTTAGCTTATTCCTCCTTTCAGTGTGGATGATGTATGTACAAGGTCTCAATGATAAAGAAATGAAAAAGATAAAGGTTAAAGAAACTAAGGTCAATGAGGTAATGATGATGCGTGAATAGACAAACTCCTAATTAAACCTAACTCCACTTCACCAAGGATGCCTACAACTACATGAAGTTGGTGCAATCTCCTAAGGTTACGCGAATGGTTTTCAAATCATGATGGTTCATATAAGCACCCATTGAACGGCGCAGCTCAAACAAGCATCCATAATCGAACTTAAGCAAATGATAGCTCAGACTAGCTTTACACAACACTTCACCAGCGATGAATGTTAAAAGCATGAGCTAGGAGTTGATCAAATATCCAGTACAAACATACATTACCACAAATAACTGCTAATCTACTTCTAATCTATTTGAAACATCCTTCCATTTCATCAAGCACAAGAAACCATGTGATTCCACAAGACGACACTTAAACACCAAGCGAACTCCAATGTCCTTTGCATTAATATTGGAAAATATTTACAATAATTTCAAGTCCTCTCAGACAATTTCGAGAGTCTCTCTTATTCTACTCCTACTTTCCTACCAACTGAACTACTCTCTCAACTACTCCCTTACAAATGAGGCAACAAAGCCTTTATATAGAGCTCCAGATTACAATGAATGGCTAAGATCAATTAGATAGCCAAGGGTCTAGATCGTGCCACCTCATAGGTAGTTACAACAAACTGCTATTTTTAGCACAAAAGAGAGAGGCAATGAAGGCACATTTTCCAATGTGATAAGGTAAGATGAAATCATTTAAAACGTCTCCCACATAGGAATCCCTTTGGCTTCTTTCATTAAATGATACATTTAATGCCATTGAAATGATTGTGGCTGATTGTAATTGGATAATGGCGTGTACATGCCACATAAGTGCCACCTTAGCAACTTTGATGGATTCCCAACTTGCATCATCTTGTATGTGATGTCTTCGATGTGATGACTCTTGCACTTGTATGCTTAGGAATACATCTTGTAAATCTTGCCTTGTTTTTTGAATTGTAAACTGGATGTATGATACTTGTTACTCATTTGATTGACTTTGTAATACTTTCTTCTTCTTATAGGATGTAGGTATGAATGATCTTCTTCAATGCTTCTTGATGAGTGCGGTAGGAGATGATGATGATAATGCTTCCTTCATGTATTGGAGTAGGAGATCTCTCTTGGACTTGAAGTTTCAAGAGGAACTTGAAGTTGAATAGATGAATGCCCTTGCTTGATTTGAGGATGAAGTGCTTCCTGACTTCTCAAAGAGACTTGAAGCTTGATGAGTCTTGAAACTTGAAGTATGATTTTTCATGATGTCATTGATGAAGAGGACTTGAGATATGATCCTTTAGAATAGTGTTACTCCCTCCTCTGCAACTTGAAGGTGACTTCAGATGCTTGTCCTTTGGATGGATGTTTTCTTGTCTTCCCTTCTAGCATGAAGGTGATTCCAGCCCTTAGCTCCTTTGATCATTCCTTAACTTCATCCCTATTGCTGCAACATAAAGAAAGAAACAACATCAATCCTTTGACTTTTTAACATCGTTTCATAAGAAATCATTTGCTTAAGGTCTAAAGAAGATGAAAGCATTATAGAAAATAGAGCATTGAATGGAGTCTTTAAATCCTCCTTTAAACTCTTAAACTCGTCCTTCTGGGAGCAGCAAATCAGAAACTGAGATCTTCTGTCTTATCTCCTTAGTGCAGCAGATGATGGTTTTGAGATCTCCTTGCAATCTTAATACTTCAATCCTCCTACTTGAATAGGGCATTAGATCAATTTTCTGAGTTCTTCATCATAATGGATCAGCAGATGAAGGTCTTCCTCTTCATACATCCTACATGGAAATGGCGCAGCAGTTTAAAATTTTAAATCCTTATCTTCTAGATGACCTCTCCAAAAGCTGGCACATTAGATCAATTTTCTGATTTCCCCTTCATTTAGGCACTTTGGATAAAGGTTTGGAATCCTCTACAAATCAGTCTTTTGGCGCAGCAGATAAGGTGTTAGAGATCCTCTGGATGTTGGCGCAATGGATGAAAGGTTGGAGATCCTCATGATGTTGGCGCAATGGATGAGGTATTTGGAATCCTCTTGGATTGAGGCGCTTTGGTTAAGTGTTTTGAATTCCTCTGAAAAAACTTTAACATTTTTGCCTTAAAACTGGGGTTAAATCATCTTCTTAGTGGCGCATTGGATTGAGGGTTTGATTTCCTCTTCCACTTAGCATTTTTTTACCTTGGGCGCAACAATTCAAATGTTTGAATTCTTCTTGTTTTTGCGCGGTGGATAGGAGTGTTGAGATCCTCTGGAAAGTGGCGCGGTGGCTAAGACATTTGAAATCCTCATCTCCTTCTCTTAGACGGCGCATTGGTTGACACTTTCGAAATCCTCTAGAATTTTCGCTTTGGTTAAGGGATTGAAGATCTTCTAGAATTGGCGCATTGGTTCACACCTTTTGAATCCTCCTTGTTTGGCGCAGTGGTTAATGCATTCGAAATCCTCTTGTCATCCCTTTGGCGCGCCGGTTAAGGCCTTCAAGATCCTCTAAAATTGGCGCATCGGTTCAAGGTTCGGAGATCCTCTAGCCTTTGTCGCACTAGATGGGGAATTTGCGCCCTCTCAGAAATTTTCGTTTTTTCAGGGTCCTTGAAGGTAAAGGTATATTGAAAAATGTATTTAATTATACTTTAAATATTTTTCAATATACCTTTCAGGATGTTTGAGATAGGTCTCGAATCCACCGGATTTAACATGCAGATTATAGAATTTGGAGGATTCACCAGATTTCAGACTTAGTCAAATTTTCAGTGTTTTTAGGATTTCAGGCTATCAGACTTAGTCATTTCAAGATCTCAAACATACATCAGGATGGGTCTCAATATTCACTACTTGGATAGAATTTGAATCAAGACTCTTCATTTCTAGATGAAACCTCCAGTTATGAAGCAAAAACCTCTAAGAGAGAGACTTCTTGTTTGATTGGCAGAGGAAAAGAACCCAGGGCATCATCCAGAACTTCATGCAAAGCATCAGAGCTCAAAAAAAAAAAGGGGTTCCCATTTGCAATGGGGCGATGTGTGATTTGGTCACAACATCTAGCGTCAACCCGAATAAATGTTCCTAAACATTTCAGAGACAAAGACTCAATCCAGACTCAGAAACTTCAAACACTCTTCTTCTACCTATCAGCCAGCTAGACAACGAAATTGAAAAGGAAAAGAATCATAGATTGGATCAAGACACTACATCCCCTGATGTGTGATTAAATATTAATTTCGATTAAAACAGCTTCTCAAGTATTCCAAAGATAAACAAAAATCAAGTTTCAACATCTCCATGTACACCCACACACTAGATCACATAAACATAACTACTCGATCAGAGAATCAAAACCAGTTGCTAGCGTGACTATCCATATTCGAGGTTTAAAGTGCAAGCACTTGAGTTCATTCCCATCCCTCAGAAACCAGGATCATCTAAGCTCACCTTTCTCAAGCTAGGTAAAATTCATGAAAGCGAATGGACGGAGGATTACACATGGATGATAAATGACAATGAATGGGGCGACGACGGAATGAAGATGATATGGAAACTGAAAGGAGTAAAATGAGACAGGATGTCTCTACGCATGACACCTGTTAGAGACACCTGTTTGCCAGGTTTTCATCATGGTACTTATCCATAGCGCTCGTTTGCCAGGTTTTCACCAGTGGACGAAATTTTTCTCTTTACTTTTTTTTTTAATAAAACACTATTACACACGGCGCCTATTTGCCAGGTTTTCACCGAGGTAACGAATATAAAGAACTCAAAGTCTGATTCTGCAGATAACTCGATGGTCCAAACACAACCATGTCAAGTTGTTATACATATTGATGTTGGTAAGAAACAACAAAACAATACGGTGAATGAAACGGAAACGGGAGCAATGGATTATGATGTGGATTATATAAAGCAGGTAGATGAAAGTGAGTTCAGACATAAACCAGATGAATGATGTGAGATGAATGGAGTGAAACCATAATCAACGTCTGCTCGTACCGACCTAAACTTTGAAGCTTGCAAGTGGAAGGGAAACGAAATAAAGGGACGGGAATGAAAATGGATAACTATTAATGAAATCTTCACGATCTTCACGACCTTCACGAACTTAGGATTTCTCCCTTAATTTTGGTTCATGGGGTGAAGTAATGGATGGAATGGAAAATAGAATGGAATGAATGGATGGACTGGATGCGGTAGCCTCTTTGGATTCGGCTAGAAGTACCCAGAGCTTCATTCTTTTTTTTACTTTTCTCTATTGAAGGTATGGAATGAAATAGCCTTTCGAATATATTTTCTTTTATATGTGTTTGAAGGCATAAAGACTCTTTAAGCTTTTCAGGAATTTCTTTGCTTCATGGGTAAAAACATCCAAGTATTTATTTTATGGAAATATGGGCGAATGAGTGAAAAGAATTGCAAGCTTCTAGTTCAGACGACACTCACATTCGCTAATCATGATTAGGAAATAGGTGAATGAATAAAGGATATGGTAATGAGAAAAGAGACGGAGGTAAGATGGATAACGAAAAGTATGGATAGTTACCTGCTTTAAGACTTTGCATGGTAACGAAGGTGAAGTGAACATATATAATAGGTGGATAATGGAAAACGATGGATTCTAGACGGAGCCGATAGGAACACCAACATCTTGACCTTGACTTGTATGCAGTGAAAAAGGTTGTTTGGAAAGGATATTGACATGGGAATACTCCAAATGATTCATTCATAAGGACTTCAACTTATCCTTCTGGAGTATGCAACGAACAACAAGACCATATAGATGATAAGCGGAATGATGGATGGAAGTATACAGAATGCTTATTATGGAGTGAAATGGAAACATGAATTACCTTGAGATGTTCACTTGATCCAGGCTTACAAAGACTTTCCTAGGAACTTCAGGATCATTAAGATGTGTAAGATATAAAAACCTCAAAATACTTCAGTCAATACCAAACAAATGACTCATCTCCCAAGAGCAAGCAATCATGCTATCTGATACTAGCGATGGAATCCACGGGAAATCCATCAATCATGACCCCAGTTTCTCAATGGAACAAATAAAAGTTCATAAACTTTAAATTTGGCATTTTAAAATATTATGATCAGAAGATAATAGTGTCAAAACAGAATATATGGTTAGTGTCCCAGTCAAATTCAAAGTCTAACCAGATGATAAATTGGAAGAAAAAGGTCTTCGGACTCCAAGACTTTCATGAATAGATGTCTAAGAGATGAACTAACACGTTGTCCGGAGTTGACACCAGAGTGTGTGTTTGAGATACATCACCTTCTTACAAATGGGAAACCGACACAACAAAACAACTAAAACAACTAGGAAAAACAGCTAATCTATGAAAACAAATGACAACCAACCACTAAGCTAAGGAAAAGACAACAACAAACAAGCAACTTGAAAACAAAACTAAGCTAAGGAAAAGACAACAACAAACAAGCGACTCGAAAACAAAACTAAGCTAAGGAAAAGACAACAACAAGCAAGTGACACTAAGCTAAGACAAACTAACACTTGAGTCAAATGACCTCAAGGAAGCAAATTTATTCTAAGACGCGACATGAAATAAAACCCTACTCTAACCCAGCTATGTACAAGCAATAGAGATGCAACCCAGGACATAGAGTATATACATGCCCTAACATGATTATTCAGTATGTACAACAGAAGCAATGCAGCAGTGACAGTTCTCAACCGGACAAATTCATCCTTGAACTCAGAGAAAAACTCATCTTTCAGGCGACAATCCTCAAACGTAGGAAAAATTTCTAGAGGTATTATGATCAATTGAGGATTTTCGTCGGGACCATGATTTATCCAAATGCAGGTTGTTCTACCTAATTCTCCATAATCAAAATCATATTCAATATGTTCAATGCGTCCAAGATTATCATCATTACTATCAGTGCTATCAATGTTATCAACACTATCAATTAGAAGTTCATGCTTTTCAAATTCAAAATTCTTCTAATCAATAGAAGGGAAAGATACAACCTGATGCTTGTTGTTTTCAGTGAGACATGGCCTACCAATCGTTCGATCATACTCTATGCATTCGTCAGGAGGTCGCCATTGATGGTTGATGAGCTTCTCATCTTCTTCATATTGCATGATCTCATCGTCCAACTCTTTCGTGATCTCCAGCAAAGGTGTTAATAGCTTCTTAATCTCAGCATCCATAACAGCAACATGTTCTTCAACTGTCAATCTCTTATCTGGCAATATATCTTCTTGTATAGTGATGGCAGCATCGAGCGTCGACCCGAATTGCTCTTGTCTATTCATGGGCTCTTCATCAGTAGCCTCTTGAATGATGACTTCTAAATTCCTTTGCAATGCTTCTAACTCATGATCTTTTAACAACTTTTTCTGTACTTCTTGTAGCTCATTCTCAAGGATCTCTTGATGTAATGTAGATGCATACTCCTCAAGAAACATATCTTCGTCAAATTCAGGTTCCTGCCATAAGCTCAAACTTCTTTCTTCCTCAATTGCCGCTTCAAGTGCTCTGACATCTTTCAAACCTTGTTTACAATCCTCTAATGCTTTTGATAACCTCTGTCCGAATGCTTCTACCTCTTCAGGATTAACAAACTCGTATTCATATTCCTTCTCACTGGTACATTGCCCATCAAGGCTCTCTATAGTGAAGACTTCTTCTTTAACAGGTAGACCGGCTTCTACTTCTTGCATGGCTTGATGAATTGCTTCCCAACATTTCTCACAAGTGTATTCCAAATGATCAACATCATGTACCCTACACCAATTTCTAGAAAGCAATATGTTGTCTACGCTTAAATCCTTAGCATTCTTCAATTCCTTCTTGATTTTCTCTTTCAGCTTCTTGAATGCTTCACCACTGACAGGAGCTTTCTCATCTATCTTTGAAAACACTACTGGCTCATGTACTTGTAAGAATGAAATTTTCTTTTGCACTGCTAGATCCATCCTCGATAAGAATGTTATACAATCTGCTTCTCTATGTTCATTTGTATTATGAATACAACATCCATATTTGCACTCGAAATCTTTCAAACTCTTGCCACAAAGACGCTCATTCAATGACCACCATAGCTGAAGAATCATTGGAGTTGAATTTGCAAGATCATATCCCACAACTTGCCACATATCCACTTCTGAATCCATGGTTGAGAAATCCATCATTTGATTTTTTTGTATTTTTTTTTATTTTTTTGCTTTTTTTGGATTTTAGAATTTTCTACTTTTTTTTTTGTATTTTCTGAAATTTTCTACTTTTTTTGTGTTTTCGAAATATCAATCCACCACTTCGGAGTATCTAGTTGCTCTACTTGAAATGAAGAATATCTAGGCTCATGCCCTCCTTCTAGCGCCAAAAATGTTGATGATTGTTTTTAGACAAGTCAACAATAGAGTAAAACACTAGAGTATCCCACTCTCTCTTGAATAAAGCTCTTCAAAGGCTGAACTATGTGTTCCGGTGAAGTAACTCCAAGGTTCCTTTTTATGATTTATGATGGGTTAACTCAGTGATTACATGTGATCTTGCTGATAATCACAAAGGGACTTACGCTGACTTATTCTTACTTCATTTAGCTTATTCCTCCTTTCAGTGTGGATGATGTATGTACAAGGTCTCAATGATAAAGAAATGAAAAAGATAAAGGTTAAAGAAACTAAGGTCGATGAGGTAATGATGATGAGTGAACAGACAAACTCCTAATTAAACCTAACTCCACTTCGCCAAGAATGCCTACAACTACATGAAGTTGGTGCAATCTCCTAAGGTTACGCGAATGGTTTTCAAATCATGATAGTTCATATGAGCACCCATTGAACGGTGCAGCTCAAACAAGCATCCATAATCGAACTTAAGCAAATGATAGCTCAGACTAGCTTTACACAACACTTCACTAGCGATGAATGTTAAAAGCATGAGCTAGGAGTTGATCAAATATCCAGTACAAACATACATTACAACAAATAACTGCTAATCTACTTCTAATCTATTTGAAACATCCTTCCATTTCATCAAGCACAAGAAACCATGTGATTCCACAAGACAACACTTAAACACCAAGCGAACTCCAATGTCCTTTGCATTAATCTTGGAAAATATTTACAACAATTTCAAGTCCTCTTAGACAATTTCGAGAGTCTCCTATTCTACTCCTACTTTCCTACCAACTGAACTACTCTCTCAACTACTCCCTTACAAATGAGGCAACAAGGCCTTTATATAGAGCTCCAGATTACAATGAATGGCTAAGATCAATTCGATAGCCAAGGGTCTAGATCGTGCCACCTCATAGGAAGTTACAACAAACTGCTATTTTTAGCACAAAAGAGAGAGGCAATGAAGGCACATTTTCCAATGTGATAAGGTAAGATGAAATCATTTAAAACATCTCCCACATAGGAATCCCTTTGGCTTCTTTCATTAAATGATACATTTAATGCCATTGAAATGATTGTGGCTGATTGTAATTGGATAATGGCATGTACATGCCACATAGGTGCCACCTTAGCAACTTTGATGGATTCCCAACTTGCATCATCTTGTATGTGATGTCTTCGATGTGATTACTCTTGAACTTGTATGCTTAGGAATACATCTTGTAAATCTTGCCTTGTTTTTTGAATTGTAAACTGGATGTATGATACTTGTTACTCATTTGATTGACTTTGTAATACTTTCTTCTTCTTATAGGATGTAGGTATGAATGATCTTCTTCAATGCTTCTTGATGAGTGCGGTAGGAGATGATGATGATAATGCTTCCTTCATGTATTGGAGTAGGAGATCTCTCTTGGACTTGAAGTTTCAAGAGGAACTTGAAGTTGAATAGATGAATGCCCTTGCTTGATTTGAGGATGAAGTGCTTCCTGACTTCTCAAAGAGACTTGAAGCTTGATGAGTCTTGAAACTTGAAGTATGATCTTTCATGATGTCATTGATGAAGAGGACTTGAGATATGATCCTTTAGAATAGTGTTACTCCCTCCTCTGCAACTTGAAGGTGACTTCAGATGCTTGTCCTTTGGATGGATGTTTTCTTGTCTTCCCTTCTAGCATGAAGGTGATTCCAGCCCTTAGCTCCTTTGATCATTCCTTAACTTCATCCCTATTGCTGCAACATAAAGAAAGAAACAACATCAATCCTTTGACTTTTTAACATCGTTTCATAAGAAATCATTTGCTTAAGGTCTAAAGAAGATGAAAGCATTATAAAAAATAGAGCATTGAATGAAGTATTTAAATCCTCCTTTAAACTCTTAAACTCATCCTTCTGGGAGCAGCAAATCAAAAACTGAGATCTTCTGTCTTATCTCCTTAGTGCAGCAGATGATGATTTTGAGATCTCCTTGCAATCTTAATACTTCAATCCTCCTAGTTGAATAGGGCATTAGATCAATTTTTTGAGTTCTTCATCATAATGGATCAGCAGATGAAGGTCTTCCTCTTCATACATCCTACATGGAAATGGCGCAGCAGTTTAAAATTTTAAATCCTTATCTTCTAGATGACCTCTCCAAAAGCTGGCGCATTAGATCAATTTTCTGATTTCCCCTTCATTTAGGCGCTTTGGATAAAGGTTTGGAATCCTCTACAAATCAGTCTTTTAGCGCAGCAGATAAGGTGTTAGAGATCCTCTGGATGTTGGCGCAATGGATGAGGTATTTGGAATCCTCTTGGATTGAGGCGCTTTGGTTAAGTGTTTTGAATTCCTCTAAAAAACTTTAGCATTTTTGCCTTAAAACTGGGGTTAAATCATCTTCTTAGTGGCGCATTGGATTGAGGGTTTGATTTCCTCTTCCACTTAGCATTTTTTTACCTTGGGCGCAGCAATTCAAATGTTTGAATTCTTCTTGTTTTTGCGCGGTGGATAGGAGTGTTGAGATCCTCTGGAAAGTGGCGCGGTGGCTAAGACATTTGAAATCCTCATCTCCTTCTCTTAGACGGCGCATTGGTTGGCACTTTCGAAATCCTCTAGAATTTTCACTTTGGTTAAGGGATTGAAGATCTTCTAGAATTGGCGCATTGGTTCACACCTTTTGAATCCTCCTTGTTTGGCGCGGTGGTTAATGCATTCGAAATCCTCTTGTCATCCCTTTGGCGCGCCGGTTAAGGCCTTCAAGATCCTCTAAAATTGGCGCATCGGTTCAAGGTTCGGAGATCCTCTAGCCTTTGTCGCACTAGATGGGGAATTTGCGCCCTCTCAGAAATTTTCGTTTTTTCAGGGTCCTTGAAGGTAAAGGTATATTGAAAAATATATATAATTATACTTTAAATATTTTTCAATATACCTTTCAGGATGTTTGAGATAGGTCTCGAATCCACCGGATTTAACATGCAGATTATAGAATTTGGAGGATTCACCAGATTTCAGACTTAGTCAAATTTTCAGTGTTTTTAGGATTTCAGGCTATCAAACTTAGTCATTTCAAGATCTCAAACATACATCAGGATGGGTCTCAATGTTCACTACTTGGATAGAATTTGAATCAAGACTCTTCATTTCTAGATGAAACCTCCAGTTATGAAGCAAAAACCTCTAAGAGAGAGACTTCTTGTCTGATTGGCAGAGGAAAAGAACCCAGGACATCATCCAGAACTTCATGCAAAGCATCAGAGCTCAAAAAAAAAAGGGGGTTCCCATTTGCAATGGGGCGATGTGTGATTTGATCACAACAAGTTGCAAGTCCCGATTTGATTCATTAAACTTGAAGCTTCTATATGGACTGTGGACCAGTTTCTGTTGGAATTGTTTGTATTGCTAATGTAATTTTAACTCATTCCTAAAATACCTGCAAATTCATGAATCAATTTATATATTGAGCTAAAAGAAAGAAATCTTCTATCAATCATCAACTGCATTGAAATTTTCTTTGAAATAGAATAAAATAAATGCCATAATAGCAGAGAGTTTCACCTACTCATGAGCCATTGGAGGAAGCACACCTACGTATATACGTCTTGCATGCCAAGTAGACTGTAAGACATCGAAGAAAGGATAAGGTCATTCCAAAGAATTTATCAATGAATCAAAAAGATGTAAAGGAGTCAAATTAATCTAGCTATACTGACTATTGTTCTAATACCAATACATTCAACTTCTAGCTATACGTGCAAACAATTATGTGAGGGATTCATTCTCTAAGATTTGAACAAACATTACAAACAGAATAAATTTAAGTATTGATTGTTGAATGGTTTGTATCAAGATTATGTAAATTCATAGCACAGTTTTTTAGGATATAGCAACCTCTTGCATTTGCTAACGACAACAAGGACAAATCGAACCTAACCTTTACTTCGAAGGCATATAACAGATAGGACATTCACATATACACAAGTGATCTGAAAACTTGCTGGAGAAGTCCAGATCTGAAATCATTATTGCTTGCATCTCAAGGACTTAGCACAATAGAGACTAAAGATCATGCCCAAAAGACAATGTTTCCAATAACAAGCAATAAATTCCAAACTTCTTGGAAGAATACTGTATCTTTCACAAAACTGTAGAATGCAAGACCAATCCATGACCTCATCTCTATACATAAATTAAATGAACATCTCTAACTACAACAATGATAAATAGATTATAAGGTTAGCACCCATGGTGATCATATACACTCAACACCTTTGAATAATCTCATATTACATAATGCATGGCATCATTTTATGGTTAAAGTTTTAATATACTCATCCAACATTCAATACATAGCATATAATTGTTAATGTCCACTTCATGGAGATAACCAACTTATCCCGTAGGAGGAGCAATGGCATCATATGACAGCAATTGTTGCCAGGAATTCCAAATTGTATGGATTTCGCACATAATATTTTGAATCCCCATATATATATAAACTGCAATAACATCAATTTACACAATAATGCTATATCCATCATTACCATTGTTGTTCACGATTCAACATAGTCCCCCTCAATTCTCAACAATTGCTCATAGATCACATTTACCTCCACAAGCAACTTCTCAACATTGTTACAAATTCCCATAGACTATCATCTTTCCACAATTGAACACAGTTAGAGTGATCATATTACTAAGCAGCTCTCCATTTATCATTCTTAAGGTTTAACTCATAATTTAGCATGACAGATAGAATTCACGTCCTTCTTATCAAGATACAATATTAGATGGCCTCCGATAATAGTAGTACTTAATGCTGCTATGCTTAGAATTTAATAGTCTAGGAATGAACATAGTTTCATTCTAACTACAGTAAGAACCCCCATATCTAACCCTTGTGTTTTCTCAATTCTCACAATTATAGCACAATAAGAACATGTCTAGCAATATGAAACTCTACAAAAAAAACCTGGATAGCTACTAAAGTGCAATCACCTATCAAAAATAATATCACAAGGATTCCAAACCCAAGACAAGGTTACATTATTCTTTGACCATCGAACTACTGTAGTTCACCCCTTATAAATTCATGAAAGCAAGGTTCACATGCCATAGTGGATATACCAACCTTGTCTACCTCATGAGGATGACCTAGTTGTCTTCTAGAGTACAAAGATTATATCAAGGCCTCAAAAAATAAAAGAATACAAGAAACCAATTTTATGTAATTCTATTTGCAAAAATATAATGGAGATGCCAAGGTAAGAAGACACGGTAAAATTTACAGCTCATCCCTCATGTAATATCATACATTAAAATTTCCATAATTTTGTCTAATTGATATGAAGTAGGAGTTAACATCACAATCACCGTGTATTGGCATCAACATTCTCTTAATGAACCAGGAGTTAATGGCAATAATATCTACTTAATTGGCTAATTGCTTAGGGTAACGTTTGCTGCCAAGACATTTGTAAGACCCAAAATAAATCAAGGAACTATAAGAAATATAAACAATTCCAAAACTTTTCACTATCATAGTGTCACAAGCATTCCTACTTCTAAACATTTATTCTACATCCCCTAAATATTATCTTTCAGGCATTTCATTCCACAATACATTTCGTTTAATAGATGGAACAACACTGGGGTTTGGTCGAGATTTCAACAACATTTTGGCACATCCACAGTTATGAATAACAACAAATAGGTGTCTCAGTCCAGCAGTTTAGATCTCCATAGTGTCCAAACCAGGCAACCATTCGCCCATTGCTTGAGCCCTTTAAAACAAGGAAAATATCTCCACATTGGTGCGCTCAGATTTCTGAGCGTGTAAGGTACATAAGGATTAGATTGGGAGTGCTGGTACATCCCCCTTCCTCTTCCTTCTCAAGCCGCCTCCCTTATTATTTTGCTCCCTTCAATTTTTATTAAAAAGATCTTTTTTATTTAGATTTTTTAAAATTTCTTATCCTATTCATATCATATGAATGTCAGCAGCTTAGGACTGTTATATATATATATGTCCGTATTACTATTTGTATGGCATTTAAGGTTAACTTTGCATAATCTTGGGGGCAGTTATTAAAATTTATATTATTATTAAAATAGTAATTATTTAATAATAATTCTTATTGAATGTGTATTGAGCGTAGCCTATTCAAGAGGACTTTCAGCAACTACCAAGCATACTTTTTTTAGAAGATGAGGGAAAAACCCTGAGACATATATTAATCGGCAAAGTAGGTAAATACAAAATGGGGTAAACAATCCCATATCGAAAGAGAACAGAACGAGCCGGAATATGCACACGGCTACCCTTAACCAAACCAAACAAAAGAGAGCATGAAAAGATATAACACCAGCCAAAAAGAAAAAGCCAGCAGAAGCAGACTACCCCAAGCACACCTCTAAGCACCACCCGGCTCGCCTCCGCCTTCGGTTCATCCACCTCGTTCTCCTCCGGCAGCTCCTCAGTGTCCGACTCGTCATCGAGGGCATCAAGGTTCCTTGGAAGGCGTGGAGCGAGATCTGCTGCATGAAAGCAAACGAAGCGGATGGTGACGAACAATTCCTTGCATCTGATCCTAACCTTCCTCGGCACTGAATATGAATGAACCCTGAAAGCGCTTTCAAGCCCAAAGATACAACTACAGCACAGACCGCTTTGCATCTTCCTGTAGATGCACTCGTAAGCATACTTGCTGACAGGACCTCTAGACTTCAACTATATAAGCGAATAGAACTAATATTAAATACCACAATTGCTTTTATGGTGCTTAAATTTGGTCAAACCTCAAGTTGCCACAAGACATACACTTAAACACCTTGACATAAAGTTGGCATTAGGAACACTCCCCAACAAACTACAAAGCCTTCATCATCTTACACCTAACCATAGACGAATCGATCAGATCCACAAGTAGTTAAAATGATTGCCAAAAGATGTGACAGAACTCAACCTTTAAATTCAGGTATACTTTTTAAGGCTCTCCTCCCCGCCCATGGAAGAAAAACACCTCTCCAAAAGTGTGGAATGATGAGGCTGAGGTGAGTATAAGGTTATCGTTGAGAATTCATGGTGGTAATATAGGTCATCAAATCAGATAAACTCCCAACTAGTTTCTTGTGTCTTTATACCTTAGTGTATGTGCTTGGTGAAGATTTTACAATCTCATTCGTATTTATACGGAAGGCTTGGACAGAATAAAATTAATCTAAGATCCAGATAATATTGGTGAAGATTATTACAATCTCACTGACATGAATACAGAAGACTTGGACTCAATAAAGTAAATCTCAAGATCTAAATAATATATTGAACTGACTGGAGAAGATTATTACAACGTCACCAACATGAATATGGAAGGTTTGGACTCAATAAAATAAATCTCAAGATCTACATAACAAATTGAATCAAATGAAACAAAAAGCATCATGGTTTCAAAATTCATAATGAAAAAAATTTAAGAAGTACAACAAAGATTGTCAGTTTCGCACCATAATGAAACCTGTATTCAAATCCTGTACATATTAACCAGATAAATTATCACATCTAATTTTGTTGTGCACAACGTTATCCTGGGGTTTAATAAGTGATCACAAAGTATTTTAAGACATTTTGAATGAAATAACACGGCACTTTATAAAGAACTACAAATTAAAAGTTAAAACCCAATTTATAAAGGTGTTCCTGAATTTCTTTGAATCATAAACATAGCATTTCAAATTCCATGACTTACCCTGGCGTCAGACCAATAGCAGCTAAGTTAAGATGGGGACTAGGTTGGTTTGGTCCCAGTGCTGCTGCCAAGGAGGGATTGTAGTCGCTTGGCCTCCTCACATGCACAGAAACACTCTGTTATGACATAAAGTTAAACATATTATTATTGTAATTAATAATAGTTCAATTTTCTCATGGAAGAAAAAATTGCCCAATACTATAGACAACTCGAAAAAGGTTTCTTATAGAAATGAAATGAAAATAATTCCTAGATGGCATTTATACCTCAAACATGATGCCATCCAGGGCCATAGCATTGCTGGCTTCTTCAACTGTGCGCATCTCCAGAATAGCAAACTTCCTTTCATGGTTAATATACACATTGACAACTGCATCATCTGAAAGAGTTTAAAAACTTCAGCCACATGACCTAGTTCTGCAAGTCTAACTGCTGTAAAATAAGTAGTCCATTATTGCATTTGATCAGATACATATATTATCCATACCTGGCCCTGCAGTACTTCCTCCAATGACAGCCATAACCCGACTAAAATATGTGGCAATAGTCTGTAATCAACCAGATTACAAAAATATAAGCAAATCATAACTTAGAAATGCAGAGTTATTACTTGGTAAATAATTATATCACAGAAGTCACATTTTTTATTTTTCTATATATTTACACAAATGATCCAAGGGACTACATTCATCTAGTCATACCATATGATAGCCAATTTCTATACCAGAGTAATAAATTATATATTTTTAAATCAAACTACTTATATATAAACTGACACAAATTTATATAAAATAATTGATATATGTTTATTGGAAAAGTTCAAATTAAGTTTTCCCATTTTTTACATTTGTTGAGAGATCACTTAACAAAGGAGAAATTAATAATTACCTCTGACACATATGATGCAGGTAATTCTACTCAGAATAACATTTTAATTCCAATGATTAAATATTACTTAAATAAAGAGAGCTGCCTTGCATCATCAGTGCATCACTTCCTTTGCTCCAATCACAAATTTTATTCTTCAAGTAAACTACTAAGTGGTCAAAGAGTGCCTCCAACCATGTTGCCTCATTAGGCTCCAATCATTCTAAATTATTTATTGTACCATTTTCTTCATGCTTTGTTATTAATGTTGATTTGCAGGTTTATTGTTCTTTGGTGTTAATGTAATTAGTTAACAGCCCTCTCAACAGTTGTGTGTTGACAGTGGACATTAATGACAATTATTTTTCCAAATCTTATGCTATTTGATTTATTCAACTTGGAAGTATATGCAAGAGAATTGCTAACCAAATAAGTAGTTAGCATAAGCAAAAGATTAGAATCACTTGAGAATAAACAACAATCAGTTGCAAGTCCCGATTTGATTCATTAAACTTGAAGCTTCTATATGGACTGTGGACCAGTTTCTGTTGGAATTGTTTGTATTGTTAATGTAATTTTAACTCATTTCTAAAATACCTGCAAATTCATGAATCAATTTATATATTGAGCTGAAAGAAAGAAATCTTTTATCAATCATCAACTGCATTGAAATTTTCTTTGAAATAGAATAAAATAAATGCCATCATAGCAGAGAGTTTCACCTGCTCATGAGCCATTGGAGGAAGCCCACCTACGTATATACGTCTTGCATGCCGAGTAGACTGTAAGACATCGAAGAAAGGATAAGGTCATTCCAAAGAATTTATCAATGAATCAAAAAGATGTAAAGGAATCAAATTAATCTAGCTATACTGACTATTGTTCGAATACCAATACATTCAACTTCTAGCTATACATGCAAACAATTATGTGAGGATTTCATTCTCTAAGATTTGAACAAACACTACAAACAGAATAAATTTAAGTCATGATTGTTGAATGGTTTGTATCAAGATTGTGTAAATTCATTGCACAGTTTTTTAGGATTTAGCAACCCCTTGCATTTGCTAACACCGACAAGGACAAATGGAACCTAACCTTTACTTTGAAGGCACATGACAAATAGGACATGTTAAATTATTCACATACACACAAGTGATCTGAAAACTTGCTGGAGAATTCTGGATCTGAAATCATTATTGCTTGCATGTCAAGGACTTAGCACGATAGAGACTACAGATCATGCCCAAAAGAAAATGTTTCCAATAACAAGCAATAAATTCCAACTTCTTGGAAGAATACCCTGTCTTTCACAAAACTGTAGAATGCAAGACCAATTTATGACCTCGTCTCTATACATATATTAATTGAACATCTCTAACTACAACAATGATAAATAGATTATAAGGTTAGTACCCATGGTGATCATATAGACTCAACACCTTTGAATAATCTCATATTACATAATGCATGGCATCATTTTACGGATGATTACTTTCCTAAAGAAATGGTTTTAATATACTCATCCAACATTCAATACATAGCATATAATTGTTAATGTCCACTTCATGGAGATAACCAACTTATCCCGTAGGAGCAATGGCATCATTTGACAGCAATTGTTGCCAAGAATTCCAAATTGTAAGGATTTCACACATAATATTTTGAATCCCCATATATATAAGCTGCAATAACATCAATTTACACAATAATGCTATATCCATCATTACCATTGTTGTTCACAATTCAACATAGTCCCCCTCAATTCTCAACAATTGCTCATAGATCACATTTACCTCCACAAGCAACTTCTCAACATAGTTACAAATTCCCATAGACTATCATCTTTCCACAATTGAACACAGTTAGAGTGATCATATTACTAAGTAGCTCTCCATTTATCATTCTTAAGGTGTAACTCATAATTTAGCATGACAGATAGAATTCACGTCCTTCTTATTAAGATACAATATTAGATGGCCTCCAATAATAGTAGTACTTAATGCTGCTATGCTTAGAATTTAATAGTCTAGGAATGAACATAGTTTCATTCTAACTACAGTAAGAACCCCCATATCTAACCCTTGTGTTTTCTCAATTCTCACAATTATAGCACAATAAGAACATGTCTAGCGATATGAAACTCTACAGAAAACCTGCATAGCTACTAAAGTGCAATCAGCTATCAGAGGGATTCCAAACGCAAGACAAGGTTACATTATTCGTTGCCCATCGAACTACTGTAGTTCACCTCTTATAAATTCATGAAAGCAACATTCACATGCCATAGTGGATATACCAACCTTGTCTACCTCATGAGGATGACCTAGTTGTCTTCTAGAGTACAAAGGTTATATCAAGGCCTCAAAAAATAAAAGAATACAATAAACCAATTTATGTAACCCTATTTGCAAAAATATAATGGAGATGCCAAGGTAAGAAGACATGGCAAAATTTACAGCTCATTCCTCATGTAATATCATACAGTAAAAATTTCCATAATTTTGTCTAATTGATATGCAGCAGGAGTTAACATCACAATCACCATTTATTGGCATCAACATTCTCTTAATTAACCAGGAGTTAATGGCAATAATATCTACCTAATTGGCTAATTGCTTAGGGTAACGTTTGCTGCCAAGACATTTGTAAGACCCAAAATAAATCAAGGAACTATAAGAAATATAAACAATTCCAAACCCTTTTCCCTATCATAGTGTCACAAGCATTCCTACTTCTAAACATTTATTCTACATCCCCTAAATATTATCTTTCAGGCATTTCATTCCACAATACATATCATTTAATAGATGGAACAACACTGGCGTTTGGTCGAGATTTCAACAACATTTTGGCACATCCACAGTTATGAATAACAATAAATAGGTGTCTCAGTCCAGCAGTTTAGATCTCCATAGTGTCCAAACCAGGCAACCACTCGCCCATTGTTAAGCCCTTTAAAACAAGGAAAATCTCTCCACATTGGTGCACTCAGATTTCTGAGTATGTAAGGTACAGATATTCCCTCCTTTTAGGGGCATAAGGACTTTGGGAGCGCTGGTACGTTCCCCTTCCTCTTCGTTCTCCAGCCGCCTCCCTTGCTATTTTGCTCCCTTCAATTTTTATTAAAAAGATCTTTTTTATTTAGATTTTTTTTAATTTTTATCCTATCCATAACATATGAATGTCGATAGCTTAGGATTGTAATTAAAATTTATATATATATATATATAAGTATTACTATTTGTATGGCATTTAAGGTTAACTTTGCATAATCTTGGGGCAGTTATTAAAATTTTTATTATTATTATTAAAATAGTAATTATTTAATAATAATTCTTATTGAATGTGTATTGAGCGTAGCCTATTCAAGAGGACTTTCAGCAACTACTAAGCATACTTGCTGACAGGACCTCTAGACTTCAACTATATAAGCGAACAGAACTAATATTAAATACCACAATTGTTTATATGGTGCTTACATTTGGTCAAACCTCAAGTTGCCACAAGACATACACTTAAACACTTTGACATAAAGTTGGCATTAGGAACACTCCCAAGAAACTACAAAGCCTTCATCATCTTACACCTTACCATAGACGAATCGATCATATCCACAACAAGTTAAAATGATTCCCAAAAGATGTGACAAATTCTATGGGTCTGCACTCAACCTTTAAATTCAGGTATACTTTTCAAGGCTCTCCTCCTCACCCATGGAAGAAAAACACCTCTCCATAAGTGAGGAATGATGAGGCTGAGGTGAGTATAAGGTTATCGTTGAGAATTCATGGCGGTAATATAGGTCCTCAAATCAAATGAACTCCCAACTAGTTTATGTGCTTGGTGAAGATTTTACAATCTCATTCACATGTGTATGGAAGGCTTGATAGAATAAAATTAATCTAAGATCCAGATAATATTGGTGAAGATTATTACAATCTCACTGACATGAATACAGAAGACTTGGACTCAACAAAGTAAATCTCAAGATCTAAATAATGTATTGAACTGACTGGAGAAGATTATTACAACCTCACCAACATGAATATGGAAGGTTTGGATTCAATAAAATAAATCTCAAGATCTACATAACAAATTGAATCGATTGAAACAAAAAGCGATTTCAGAGGTAGTAACTACCAAGATTAATAGATCGAGTAACGTTCATTCTGCATGGTCCGGATAGGACGAGTTCATTTCCAAGAATTGGCCCTTTCTAAAACCAATTAGGAGGAGATTGTTAGGATCATCAAATGGTAATAAGGTTTCAAGAGACAAGATCGAATGGATCTCCCCTTCTTCAAATTTTGTTAAACTTAATTTTGATGGAGCGTGTAAGGGGAATCCGGGCTTGTCGGGGATGGGATGTGTTCTAAGGAACAATGAGGGAAGCTTGTTAGTGGCCAAAGCTACTAAAATTCCTAAGGGGACTAACAATGAAGCGGAGGCGTGGGCTCTCGTACATGGGCTCCAGCTGGCGGCATCTTATGGAACAAAGAATATATGGATTGAAGGGGATTCTCAGGTTATTGTGAATGCTTTGAAGGCTAAAGGGTCAGATAATTGGAAGGTTAATTATATCCTCCAGCAAGCAGTAGCGCTTCTAAACCTCTTTGATAATTTTTTAATATCCCATTGTTTCCGAGAAGGAAACAAAGTAGGGGATGGTTTAGCTAATTTAGCTATTGACCAGGAGTTGGAAATGGAAATTTTTTATCCCAAACAAAGCAATGTCCCTAGTAGGTTGATGACATGGCTTAAGAATGATGTGGAAGGCAGTGTCACCTAAAAGGTGCAAAGGTGTTGAGATGTCACTAGCCGTGTATGGCTTTGGAAGACAGGATCCTAACGTTCTTGGGTACAGTGATGGACACAGGTTGTTTGAAAGGTTGGGGGCCCAAGGTTTTTGGGAGGTCATAAATGGGAAGCCACGTGGACTAGGAGATATTCTTTCCTGGTTTGTACGAGGGGAAGGACTTTGTGTATTTATGGTTTTGGAGAGGGGTAGACCAACATTCACCTTTCAAATGAGGACGGTTGGATGTTCTGTCCAGAGTATGTGAAGTTCAAGTGAGCTGTCATCTCATTCCTCTTGTCACACGATCCAAATCTTTTCAGTTGTCAAGTTGGTGAGTGTCCTAAGAAGGCAAACCTATTTCGTACTAAGTGGTGGTCTTTGCGCCCATGATTCCTCAAAAGGACGGTAGCCATTAATGAATAGCATGGAGACTTGATAGTTTTCAAGTGTGAATTTATGAAAGCTTAATTAAGTGGATTGTAGCTATGATTACTTTTGGATCTTCTCGAGATTTAGACGAGGGTGAGTTCACTTATTTCTTGGATAGGTGGCATCTTTATTGTGGCGGGGAAGTAAATTTCATCTTCAATTTCCTTAGCTGCCAAAGTCTTTTTCTTGTGTCATCTTCATTTTCAGGCTCTTCCATAGCGGATATTAGACTCAATCAGCAACTTTTCTTTCCTCCAATGCAATGGGAGCCTGAAATTCGGGGGAAGATTAAGATTACAGATGTGATGAGGATGATTGATTGTGATAGCACAATGGTGCAATTTGCAGTGCGCAACATAGTTGGTCATAGATGGATGAAAGGGTATGAAGAAAGGATTCTAAATTACTCCGATGTGGTTTCTCACATACTGTCTAATATAATGGATTTAGTCCAAGACGGGAATTACGTCCATGCCATAGCTACAGGATTGTTCTTCAATCACATTTATAGTGTTGACAGATGGACGCTGACCTTGAAGGACTATGACCTGATGCAAGGTGACGCACTTATTGGGGGCATGTTTAACATTGTTAGCCTTAGATCCTCCCTGGTTATTGATAATGTTTACAAGGCTTTGCAGAATAGTCTTCACCAAGTTTGTATCGATGAATTGGAGAGTGAGGTTTCTGCAAAAAACTTCTACTTCACAAAGAGGAAAGCTCTTTGCATAAGGGAGATATTCACCTCAATCAAATTCCTTCGGCTTCACTCTCCCAATTGGGCTCCCCGTTTACTGCGGGAATTCTTCGAAAACCCAGATGATGCAGATGCCTCTCAGGATGAAGGTTTGGAGGAGGATGATATTGTAGTGCAAGTAGTCCTCCCGAGTGATGGCGAAGCTGCAGCAGTTCCTGGTGCGGATGGTGATGGTGACGTGTAATTGCCTTTGGTGGTATGTGGGTGTGGGGGTTGTTTTTACTATTTAATGTTTTTGTTTTGCTAATTTGACGGTAGTTCTTCATTATGGGGTTTTTTGGTGTCTCCAGTTGTCTTCCTTATCCCTCTTTCTAGCCAATTAGGGCCTTCAAATGTTTGGTATATTTTTGGATATGCTGTTGTGGAAGTTGGTTGCCCTTATGTATAAACTCTTTTTAATATAAATTACATGTGGGTTTAAAAAAAAACATCATGGTTTCAAAATTCATAATGAGAAAAATTTAAGTACAACAAAGAGTGTCAGTTTCGCACCATAATGAAACCTGTATTCAAATCCTGTACATATTAACCACATAAATTATCACATCTAATTTTGTTGTGCACAACATTATCTACAAATCATCAATCCCTAGGGTTTAATAAGTGACAAATGATAAATCTAAACTTGAGATTGAAATTCAATATTGTTTAATAAGTGAAAAAAAACACTCGGATCTATATTTTCCAACAAATTAAGAATACGCAACACAAGCATTACAACCTACATTTACACCAGAAACCACAACGCAAACCATAATCACCTATAAAAATGGAAAACTCTAACAAAAATTTAAGCATCGCTAAAGAGATTAAAACCTGGTGTTGAATGTCCTTGTCTTGTTTAGGATGACTATCGTAATTCTCACCATTTCCTTCAGCTACCCCAACAGTTCTATAGCTAAATAAGTAAGACAAAGTATTTTAAGACATTTTGAATGAAATAACACAGCACTTTATAAACGAACTACAGATTAAAAGTTAAAACCCAATTTATAAAGGTGTTCCTGAATTTCTTTGAATCATAAACATAGCATTTCAAATTCCATGACTTACCCTGGTGTTAGACCAATAGAAGCTAAGTTAAGATGGGGACTAGGTTGGCTTGATCCCAGTGCTGCTGCTAAGGAGGGATTGTAGTCGCTTGGCCTCCTCACATGCACAGAAACACTCTGTTATGACATAAAGTTAAACATATTATTATTGTAATTACTAATAGTTCAATTTTCTCATGGAAGAAAAAATTGCCCAATACTATAGACAACTCGAAAAAGGTTTCATATAGAAATGAAATGAAAATAATTCCTAGATGGCATTTATACCTCAAACATGATTCCATCCAGGGCCATAGCATTGCTAGCTTCTTCAACCGTGCACATCTCGAGAAATGCAAACTTCCTTTCCTGGTTAATATACACATTGACAACTACACCACCTGAAAGAGTTTAAAAATTTCAGCCACATGTCCTAGTTCTGCAAGTCTAACTGCTGTAAAATAAGTAGTCCATTATTGCATTTGATCAGATACATATATTATCCATACCTGGCCCTGCAATATTTCCTCCAATGGCAGCCATAACCCGGCTAAAATATGTGGCAATAGTCTGTAATCAACCAGATTACAAAAATATAAGCAATTCATAACTTAGAAATGCAGAGTTATACATGGTAAATAATTATATCACAGAAGTCACATTTTTTATTTTTCTATATATTTACACAAATGATCCAAGGGACTACATTCATCTAGTCATACCAGATGATAGCCAATTTCTATACCAGAGTAATAAATTATATATTTTTAAATCAACACCCAATAATGGGTTAGGACAATAAAGAGTCATAAAAAGAAGGAATCATGTTTTGAGGTGGCGAGCTCAAAAGACTCGTGTGATAGGTTGGTTGGCAGAGCATTATTACAAGGTGGTGGAGTGTGGGAGAAGGCAAATTGCCATTCTTGAGAAGAAGCGACGGCCGGTTCTTTATGCTTTGACAGGGTGTGTTTGTTTCTCGCCTGTGTTTTCTCTGCATTTTCTGTGGGAAGTTTCTGGGCGAAGGCATGGAGTCAGGGGGCTAGGAGCTCGGGCTCTAAAGGAATAGAGGGGTAAGTCCATGTTGCTAGACGCAGACAAATTCCCCACTCTGGCACAGATAATTCGATAGGGGGACGGATGAAGAGGAGGTACACGCCGAGGAAGAGAAGGCAGAAAATACCAGTGGAGGCAGCTTTGGATGGATTTCTAAAATGTATTGAGAAGGAAATTAAAAATCCCATTCTACGGGAGTGGTTGTTTCGGCTGCTCAAGGTTGCTAAGGAAGTGGATGGTCAAGAAGGAGTTAATGTCCGTGATGCCATGGTTCACTTGCTGCTCGACTCGGGAACATCTAGAGGCTGATGGAATGTTTTCAGTGCAACACAATCCATTGCGGTGGTTACTATGTTGTCTGTGGCGGCAACCTCGGTGTTAACACACAAGGATTTGGTGGAATCGTCCAACCAGGCAGGGGAGAATCATGAAGCCTCATTGGGGCATCTACATGACATCCTGTTAAATGTTTTAGAGACCAGGAAAATGATGGAAGGAGTTGCTACTAAGCTGGATGTTGTTGTTCCTGCTCGGGCCAAGCCACTGTATACCTGCGCATGTGACGAAGAAGGAATTGTCGTTTTGGAGGGAGATGCAGATAAGTAGGATAGTCAGTTCATAGCTTTGCTTTTGGTCTTCGTCTGTTAATGGTTTTATCTGTTTGTTTATAGACTGGTGTTTATGTGAGGAGTCTAGGCCGTGGTAATTTGCCCAACTCCTCCAGTAATATGACTCTGTTTAGGTGGCTGGTTAGGAACATATGTTTATCTCTGATGTTACAGACTGAAGGGTTCGGCCCTATTTTTGAAGGGTCCCTGGTCTCTAACCAGGGTTAATATATCAAAAAAATATATTTTAAAATCAAACTACTTATATATAAACTGACACATTTATATAAAATAATTGATTTATGTTTATTGGAAAAGTTCAAATTAAGTTTTCCCATTTTTTACATTTGTTGAGAGATCACTTAACAAAGGAGAAATTAATAATTACCTCTAATACATATGATGCAGGTAATTCTACTCAGAATAACATTTTAAGTCCAATGATTAAATATTACTTAAATAAAGAGAGCTGTCTTGCATCATCAGTGCATCACTTCTTTTGCTCCAATCACAAATTTTATTCTTTAAGTAAACTACTAAATGATCAAAGAGTGCCTTCAACCATGTTGTCTCCTTAGGCTCAAATCATTCTAAATTATTTATTGTAACATTTTCTTCATGCTTTGTTATCAATGTTGATTTGCAGGTTTATTGTTCTTTGGTGTTAATGTAATTAGTTAATAGCCCCCTCAACAGCTGTATGTTGACAGTGGACATTAATGACAATTATATTTCCAAATCTTATGCTATTTGATTTATTTAACTTGGAAGTATATGCAAGAGAATTGCTAACCAAATCAGTAGTTAGCATAAGCAAAAGATTAGAATCACTTGAGAATAAACAACAATCAGTTGCAAGTCCTGATTTGATTCATTAAACTTGAAGCTTCTATATGGAGTCTGGACTGTGGACCAGCTTCTGTTGGAATTTTCTGTTGGAATTGTTTGTATTGCTAATGTAATTTTAACTCATTTCTAAAATACCTGCAAATTCATGAATCAATTTATATATTGAGCTGAAAGAAAGAAATCTTCTATCAATCATCAACTGCATTGAAATCTTCTTTGAAATAGAATAAAATAAATGCCATCATAGCAGAGAGTTTCACCTGCTCATGAACTGTTGGAGGAAGCCCACCTACATATATACGTCTTGCATGCCGAGTAGACTGTATGACATCCAAGAAAGGATAAGATCATTCTGAAGAATTTATCAATGAATCAAAAAGTTGTAAAGGAATCAAATTAATCTAGCTATACTGACTATTGTTCTAATATCAATACATTCAACTTCTAGCTATACATGCAAACAATTATGTGAGGGATTCATTCTCTAAGATTTGAACAAACAGAATATACTTAAGTCATGATTACTGAATGGTTTTTATCAAGATTATGTAAAATTATAGCACAGTTTTTTAGGATGTAGCAACCTCTTGCATTAGCTAATGTCGACAAGGACAAATGGAACCTAACCTTTACTTTGAAGGCATTTAACAAATAATAAGACATGTTAAATTATTCACATATACACAAGTGATCTGAAAACTTAATGGAGAAGTCCGGATATGTGGTTTTCCAGTCAAGCACCTTTACAGAAGGCTGCAAGCACCCTGGTGGCAAGGTGAGGTTGCCTGTAGCAATGCTACAAGTGATCACGAAGCTGCTACAGGAATCCAGTTAGCTGCTACACGCATAGTATATCTCGTTGCATGTGCTCAGACTGCTCTAGGCATCCAACTGTAAGCTATAGGTTTGCTACAGGCATCCAGCTTGTGGCTGTAGCTGTTTATATGACTTCCAAATGGCATGGGGCCGTTAAGGGGTACAATTCTACCCGTGTGTTAATCATTTGAGAGCATTATCTTCTGCTAGAATCATTATTAGAGAAATTCATATTGCTTTTAGCAATGCTACAGGAGACAGAATTGTAGGACATCAAAAGTATGTTTGGACATCAACACTACAGGTGACTTGATTGTGGTTCAAAACACTATCATGCTGCACATGGAGAAGTAGTAGCAGATGGGAGCTCACTTCGGACTGGAAAACAGAGGAAGCATTGCATAAGCATCTTGAAGTTGCTCTGTCTTTCCTTCATCATAGGGTGACACCATATAAGACAACAACTGTCTTATGTGTTATTGGCAAGTCATTTAATCATCCCTGGGCCATGATAGCTAGGTTGTCATAATTGGTAGCAGTCTTTATCTTCTTTTACCACAATGGCAGGGTCGTTATGATATGGTTGGTGGTCGTGCCAGTTATTCTATGCAGGATGAGTGGATATTCTCTACAAGCAAGCCATGTGGAAGAGGTTGGTTGGTCAGTTGGCTAACGAAAGATATTTGCCAAATTGTTGAGGCGAACAGTAAGAGAGTAAACAGGGACCTGCAAACCCAGAGAGTAAACTCGAGACAAGGGTGATTTCTATTTGGTTTTAAATCTTTAGCTTATTTTGTAGAAATAGAGTTCAGGTCTGACATGAGTTGCCAGAGGGTCCTTAAGACCAAAACCATGGTTTTGTGGCAAAACAGTTTCATTTAGGAAATGATGATTCCCATGAAAATTCTAAAATCAAACTCCATGAGGGTAAAGCTTCCTAGTCCCCCTCTACATTTCTAAAATGGAAAAGCACTAAAGCAGTTAGATATTTTTTGGGGGACATTATGATTGCTGAAAATCTGACAAAACACAGAATACTATCTGGATGTGCTTTTTCATCTATGGAGATGAACTTCAACAAGTTAATCCCAGAAAAGATTTGCCAGAAACATAAAGAAAGTTTGTCATCAATCAACGGACTATGTGAAATTGTGAATATGGATTTCAGACGCCCTAAATGTTATCCTTATAACTATATTAGACAGAGAAGAACCACAACTACGAAGATTGAAAGGTTAATAAAAAGAAATATGTGTTGTTGCAAATTAAAAAAGAAGGAAATTTTAAAAATAAATTCAAAGAATGTTACAATCAAAAGATGGAAAAGGGTCACACAAAAACCCTTTAAAAAACTATTCCAACTCAGATTCCAAGAATAGTTTACAGAGGTTTTTTCTTTGCTTCATTTTCCTTAATGCTTCTGCATATAGCTTGGACATGATTCTCCACATCGAATCATGTACACCTTTTGCAATAGGCTATTGAAATAAGTCCATCTTAAACAACGTGAAATGTGAAACTTTTTTTGGTAGCACTTGAAAAATCTTGCATATAATAATTTCAAAACCTAATCCTTTAACAAAACTACTCAAACTAATATTAATCGATTACAATGCAATATGATCCTAATGAAAGGAAAATTAATAGAATTAAAAAATGCACCAAAAACGTCTAGAGATTGGACTTAAACATGAGGACAAGGATGCCATGGTCAAACATCAAATTTGATAATAGCAGATAAAGTTGTTTAACATTGCTTGAAGGAAGAAAGGAAATCATTGTCCACTCAAGCAGCACCATTAAGACCAGTAAGATCCATGATAAATGTTACCAATGTCATAGAAGACCTAGTCAAGGAAGATGCAGCCAATGAAGTCAAATATGCATCAGTGATGATCATGAAGAATTATTCTACGCATGCAAATGGAACTAGTAGAACATAATAAAAGATGTAACCGGTAATGCAGTTTTACTAGCCTTGAAGCAATATTAGTGTGGTGAATGAGAAGGTGAATTAACATTAAGGACTTCTTCAATAATAGGGATGACATCTCAGATATGAATTTCTTTGATAGGGTATTGTTTATATTCTTCTAACATTATAATATCTCCAAAACATTGAAGCCATAAAAATTTAGAATTTTGTGGGCCTTAAATACTACACATTTCAGAAAACAAAAACATTCAACAAAGCAAACAATACATTCCAACATCAGTACACTTTGATCAGTATTTACACCACTTGGACATCAAGTAATTTACAGACTTGACCAAGGGGGCTTTAGAATCCCAAGTGAAAGCTCTCAATATTTAGGCTTACTCTATCAAATTTGTACTCACCTACATATGTTGGATTATGCCAGTTTGCCATAGGTGGTTTATGTGGCTTAGCCATCAAGGAATTTCCCCCCTCAACTACAAAGACCATTAGGATTCTATAATAACCACCTCACCCCTGGTTACTAATATTTTTTAAAATTTGATTATAGTTTCTTTGTCAAAACATAAACATCACATAACTTGGTAATCTATCTTCTTCCTGGAACACAAAAAAGGACTAAACAATTAACATGTTCTAGCTCTTAACTATACTAAAATTTGTCCACATTAAATTGAAGCACCAAAGAATTCTATATCTTAAAAATTTATTCCAATTTAAAAGTGTTAGCTTCATAACCTTACCAAACCATGGTAATGGCAACAACCCTATGTCACAAACTAACATTCTTGCACTATATGGGGTAAGCTCTCTTTATCATGACATATCCCTAGACCGAGACCTATTCCTCAAGGGTTCATTTCAGATGACCCTACCTATGCACACTTTCAAGGAACCAAAGGCTCCATAGTTTGCACCACAAACTTCCATCACTTTCGTTCAAAATGGATTATGGATTGGTGCAGGGGCACCTAACACAAGGTGGCCTCCGTGAGGCATTTAAGTCATGTTTGGCTTTGAAATCATGTTTTGAGTTGTAATAAGGTCTATTTGACCAATGCATGTAATTTCTGTTAGTATCTAGGTTCATTTTGTAAGTCCCAAGGACACTTGTTGAATCTGTAGTCACAAAGGTTGTTAGGCAGTTAGGAGGTTGTTAGACGGTTGTCTCCCAGCCGCTTGGAGTCAGGTTGGTACTACTCAAGGCGAGTAGATAAATGCCCAAGATCAGGTCGAATGTAATATGATCAGAAAGAAGTGTGATTTGCAATTGTGAAACAGAGCATCTATGTGTGTACATTTCTGAAAGGCATAATAAACAAAATCTTGTTCTGTGCATCTTTCTGTCATTCCGGATTCGCTAGGTTTTCTCTGTATAAATCGAATTTCTATTTTGTGGTCGAGATGGATTCTTAGTCCATTCCACCAGTTAGATTTCTTCGAAATCAGTGGAATGGCTGTAAAGTTTTTTTATTTTTTTGTTTTGTTCGTTTGGGTGTTGTGTCTGCAGGATCGCGTACAATGGTGCTAAGAGATCCTAGCATCGTCATGTGCTAGGTTGGTAGAGTAGAAGATCTGTGTAGTTGCGGAGTTACAGGGGTCGAGACCATCAGAGGAGGATCGGCTGTTAAGCCGAAGGTGCTTTGTATGACCGGCACAAGAAGTCAGGAAAAGATCTGTTGAAGAGCCTTTGATAAGGAAATCGTGTTTAGATACATTGGTTTACCTCTGATCGTCGATGATACACCTGATCATACTTTGGATGACCGGTTGTGAACGGTTAAGTTATGCATTGGGAGGACTGGAGGTATCGGCAGAAAGACGGAAGACTCAGCTGATAGAGGGAGTCTCGCCGACGATGGAGAGTTGAACGACTCAGCGTGAGTCCTGTGTTATCTCACCGAAAATAAGGTAAAGTCAGTTATCGGTGTAAGTTTGGACAATGGTAAGACTTAAGAAAGTCTTTCCGACCCCTTGTTGTCATACCGATCGAAAAGGTTGCCGTTTGTGGGAAGAGAGGGACCCGATCTGTGGAATCCACTATGCGCTCCCCATCATATTGGTATCAGAGCTAGCAAAAGCTCTGGGTGGAGGTGTTGTGTATTTGATTTTTTGAAGGCAAATGAATCCTATTCCTGTAGTGTGTGGGCAGACGATGATGAGGTCTGTCAAGACCATTCACCAATAGAGATTTGGTTGGAAGAGGGTGTAGAGTGAAGCCACTGCAAGAGAGAGTGGTAGTGCATCTCCAGGATCTGCTGTTGGACGAGAGGAATGGGTCTGTGAAGCAGCGTGTAGGATGGACAGTTGATTGAGTATTGTGTTGTAGTCAAATTGAGGATTTGCAGGAGTGTTGGCATTTGGGTGTTGTCTGTGAATGTCTATGTCAGACAGAGAAAGCGAAGGAGAGGCTAGCGATATGCCTCCAAAGGGGATGACCACCGAAGTGGTCAAGAAATTTCAAGAGATGGAGGAGATGATCAAAACTGGAGTCACGGAAGCACTCCAAGCAGAAATGAAGGCAATGAAGATAGGTAAAAGGGTAGATGAAGATTCAGATGAAGAAGAAGAGAAAGAGGAAGAAGCAGAGGAACAAGAAGAGGCAAAGATACCAACTGAACAAAAGCAATTTCTGGAAGCCATCAAGGCAATTGGCAAGGACTCTTCAGAGGCTCGGATAGATATCCCCATGTTCAGTGGAAAGATGAATGCTGATGAAGTCATGGAGTGGATTGAGGCTCTGAACAACTACTTTGAATACAAGGAAGTTCCTGACAATAAGAAAGTTAAGTTAGCAAAAACTAAACTCAAAGGCACTGCCCTTACATGGTGGAATTACACCCAAGGAGAGAGGGTAAAGAATGGGAAGAGTATGATATCTTCATGGAGCAGAATGCTGGAGAAGATCAAGTCCCAGTTCCTTCCATCTGACTATGAGGTGCAGATTTACAGGCAGATGCAGAATCTTAAGCAAAAAGATATGGATGTGGCTACTTACACCGAGAAATTTCACAAATACAATCTTCATTGTGGGTATATGGAGGATGAAAAAGCCAAGGTAGCAAGGTATTTAAATGGTCTGAGGATTAATATTCAAGATGAGATAAGTTTATTTACCCCTGAAACAGTGGACAAATGCTTTCAAGTAGCATTAAGAGCTGAAGAGAAGCTGAAGAGGAAAGGTGAGCAGCAGAGTAGAGGAAGAGGTGACAAAAATTTTAGAGGCAGTTTTGGAGGAAGAAGTCCTAACCAAAGGCCTAGTGGTGAGTCTAGCCAAGAAGAGCAAGTTGGAGACTCAAGTAGCAGAGGAGGCTACCGAGGAAGAAGGCCAAATGAAAGAGGTGGGACAAATGGATCAGACAGAGGATCCAAGTTCTCCAACATGAGATGCTATAATTGTAATCAGATAGGGCATCCGGCTTATAGGTGTCCAAAGAAGGCCTCAACTTCTCAGGGTAATGAGAGAAGAACCACATTGACTCAAGAGGATGCAGGAAGTGTGACATCTCCTGAAGTAAATCTGGAATCAGAAACGGGAGAAGCACTGATGATCAAGAGGACGTTGCTCAAAGAACCAGTGAACACTGAACCATCACGGAGGAGAGCTCTTTTCAGAATCAATTGCAAAAGCAAAGGTAAAATATGCAAGGTAGTCATAGATTCTGGTTCAACATATAATATGGTGTCTAGGGAAATGGTGGATAAATTGAACATCGAAAGGATTCCTCATCAAACTCCTTACAGGGCATCTTGGGTAAGTGACAGTCAATCACTTTTGGTAAGTGAACAAGCATATGTTGATTTTCAGATTGGAGAATATAAGGAGAGAATTTTATGTGACATTTTGCCCATGGAGTGTTGTCACCTACTTTTAGGTAGGCCATGGCAATTTGATAGGCAAGCATTATATGATGGCTATGCTAACACATACACCATCAAGAAGGATGGAAAGACTTTTGTGATGACACCATTGCAGGAGGATGCTAAAGCAAAGAAGGCAGCCAAGATTATTTTGGTGGGTAAGAAAGAGTTTGTGCAGATCAATGAAGAAGAAACAAGGATAGTTGAGGATACCTCAAGGAGTGGGGTTACCAAAGATCACAGTTTGAAGGTGATTTCAATTTTAAATGATGGAAATCAGATGGTAATGTCTGAAATGGATCAAATGAAGGTCAAAGAGAAGGTCTACAAGCAGCCACAAGTTGATTGGAAAGAAAGAGATGCTATCATAGTAGGAACCATTGTTTGTCCTCTAGAGCCAACAAGAGTCGCAAAGCAAACATATTCTACCATAGAAGCAGTCAAGAAGCATCCAACAAGGTTTTGAATGCAGGTGTTCAAGCAGAGATGACAGTAAGGAAGAATGGCGAACAAAGTCTGGGTTTGGTTGCAAGCACTCACTCATGGCAAGGTGTGAGTAGAGCCTACAATGCTAGGCATGAGTTTTTGATTCCATGGACACAAGTTGTAGTCCAGAGACCGTGGGGAAGGCATGAAGCAGCAATGGATACAGGTGGTACAAGACAAGGACTCAACTCATGGGACATGAGTTCTTTTCAAGGTGGGGTGTATGGTGCAGGGGCACCTAACACAAGGTGGCCTCCATGAGGCATTTAAGTCATGTTTGGCTTTGAAATCATGTTTTGAGTTGTAATAAGGTCTATTTGACCAATGCATGTAATTTCTGTTAGTATCTAGGTTCATTTTGTAAGTCCCAAGGACACTTGTCGAATCTGTAGTCACAAAGATTGTTAGGTAGTTAGGAGGTTGTTAGACGGTTGTCTCCCAGCCACTTGGATTGATCTCCCAGCCACTTGGAGTCAGGTTGGTACTACTCAGGGCGAGTAGATAAATGCCCAAGATCAGGTTGAATGTAATACGATCAGAAAGAAGTGTGATTTGCAATTGTGAAACAGAGCATCTATGTGTGTACATTTCTGAAAGGCATAATAAACAAAATCATGTTCTGTGCATCTTTCTATCATTCTGGATTCGTTAGGTTTTCTCTGTATAAGTCAAATTTATGTTTTGTGGTCGAGATGGATTCTTAGTCCATTCCACCGGTTAGATTTCTTTGAAATCGATGGAATGGTTGTACAATTTTTTATTTTTTTGTTTTGTTCGTTTGGGTGTTGTGTCTGCAGGATAGCGTACAATGGTTCTGAGAGATCCTAGGATCGTCATGTGCTAGGTTGGTGGAGTAGAAGATCTGTGTAGTTGCAGAGTTACAAGGGTCGAGACCATTAGAGGAGGATCGGCAGTTAAGCCGAAGGTGCTTTGTATGACCGGCACAGGAAGTCAAGAAAAGATCTGTTGAAGAGCCTTTGATAAGGAAACCGTGTTTAGATACATTGGTTTACCTCGAATCGCCGGTGATACGCCTAATCATACTTTGGATGACCGGTTGTGAACGGTTAAGTTATGCATCGGGAGGACTGGAGGTATCAGCAGAAAGACAGAAGACTCAGCCGATAGAGGGGGTCTCGCCGACGATGGAGAGTTGAATGACTCAACGTGAGTCCTGTGTTATCTCACCGAAGATAAGGTAAAGTCAGTTATCGGTGTAAGTTTGGACAACGGTAAGACTTAAGAAAGTCTTTCCGACCCCTTGTTGTCATACCGATCGGAAAGGTTGCCATTTGTGGGAAGAGAGGGACCCAATCTGTGGAATCCGTTGTGCGCTCCCCATCATGGATTCACATGATAACAACCCCAAGTAAAGTTAACAAGTCAAGTAAAAAAATCATTATTGCTTACATCTCAAGGACTCAACACAATAGAGACTACAAATCATGCCCAAAAGACAACGTTTCCAATAACAAGCAATAAATTATAACTTCTTGGAAAAGTGCCATATCTTTCACAAAACTGTAGAATGCAAGACCAATCCATGACCTCATCTCTATACATAAATTAAATGAACATCTTTGACTACAACAATGATAAATAGTTTATAAGGTTAGTACCCAATGGTGATCATATAGACTCAAGACCTTTGAATAATCTCATATTACATAATGCATCAATACATAGCATATAATTGTCAATGTCCACTTCATGGAGATACCCAATTTATGCCATGGAATGAGCAATGGCATCATACGACACCAATTGTTGCCAAGAAGTCCAAATTATAAGGATTTCAGACATAATATTTTGAATAGTCCCCTCCACACACACATACACACATATATAAGCTACAATAGCACTAATTTACACAATAATGTCGTACACATCATTACCATTGTTGTTCACGATTCGAAATTTGTCCCCCTCAATTCTCAACAATTGTTGATAGATCAAATTTACCTCCACAAGCAACTTCTCAAATTCCCATAGATTATCATACTTCCACAATTGAACACATAGTTAGAGTGATGATATTACTATGCAACTCTCAGTTTCTCATTCTTTGGTGTAACTCATAATTTAGCATGATAGATAGAATTCACTTCCTTCTTATATGAGTACAATATTAGATGGCCTCCAATAATAGTATTACTTAATACTACTATTACTATGCTCAAAATTTAATAGTCTAGGAATGAACATAGTTTCATTCTAACACAATAAGAACATGGCTAGGGATATGAAACTCTACAAAATAACCTACATAGCTACTAAAGTGCAATCACCTATCCAAAATAATATCATAGGGATTCAAAACTCAAGACAGGGTTACATTGTTCTTTGCCCATCAAACTACTATAGTTCACCTCTTATAAATTCATGAAAGCAAGGTTCACATGCCATAGTGGATATACCAACCGTGTCCATCTCATGATGTTCACTTAATAGTCTTCCAGAGTACAAAGGTCATATCAAGGCCTAAAAGACAAAAGAATACAAGGAACCAATTTTATGTAACCCTATGTTCCAATAATATAATGCAGATGCCAAGGTAAGAAAACATGGAAAAATTTACAGCTCATCCCTCATGTAATATCATATAATAAAAATTTCCATAATTTTGTCTAATTGATATGGAACAGGTGTTAATATCACAATCACCACGTATTGGCATCAACATTCTCTTAAGAACCAGGAGTTAATAGCAATTGCTTAAGGTAACATTTGCTGCCAAGACATTTGCATGACCCAAAATAAATCAAAAGGAACTATAAGTATAAACAATTCCAAAACCTCAGTCATTCCTACTTATAAACATTTAACCTACATCCCCTAAATATTATCCTTCAACCATTTCATTCCACAATACATATCATTTAATAGATGGAACAATACTGGGGTTTGGTCATGATTTCAACAACATTTTGGCACATCCACCATTATGAATAACAACAAATAGATGTCTCAGCTCATCATTTTAGATCTCCATAGTGTCCAAACCAAGCAACCACTCGCCCATTGCCTAAGCCCTTTTTAAAACAAGGAAAATATCTCCACATTGGTGCATTCAAATTTCCGAGCATGTAAGGTACAAATTTTCCCTCCTTTTTGGGTCATAGGGACTAGATTAGGAGTGCTAGTATGTCCCTCTTCCTCGTCCTTTTCCAGCCACCTCCCTTATTATTTTGCCCCCTTCATTTTTTGATTAAAAAGATATTTTTAATTTATTTTTAAAAAATATTCTTATCCTATCCAATCATATGCATATCAGTATATTAAGATTGTAAGTAAAATTTATATATATCAATGCATATACCCTTATTTGTATGGAATTTAAGATTAACATTGCATAATCTTCGGGTCAGTTATTCAAATTTATAATATTATTAAAATTGTAATTATTTAATAATAATTCTTATTGAATGTGTATTGAGGGTAGTCTATTTAAAAGGACTTTCAGCAACTACTAAACATACCTGCTGAGAGGACCTCTAGACTTCAACTATATAAGCAAACGAAACTAATACTAAGTACCACAATTGTTTACATGGTGCTTACATTTGGTCAAACCTCAAGTTGTGACAAGACATACACTTAAACACCTTGACATGAAGTTGGCATTAGGAACATGTTGTGACCTAATCACACATCACCCCATTGCAAATGGGGACCCCCTTTTTTTGAGCTCCTGTGCTTTGCATTAAGTTTTGGATGATGTCTTAGGTTTATTCCATGATGAAGTCAGTGGTTTGTTGCCTAAGTGAGGAATAGTTTCTTGAGTTCTCTGTCTAGTTTTATTCAAGAGTCATTTGCTTTCATTCTGAGATCAATCCTGATGCATGTTTGAGATCCTGAAATGACTAAGTCTGATATCTTGAAAATCCTGAAAATTGATTAAGTCTGAAATCTGGTGGATCCTCTAAATTCTAGAATCTGCATGTTAAATCCGGTGGATCCGAGACCTATCTCAAACATCCTGAAAGGTATATTATAAGAAATTCATACTTATACTTATATATATTTTTTAATATACCTTACCCTGAGGAATACTGGAAAAATGGCTAAGTGCTCTAGAGGATTCAAATTCTTGATCCAATGCGCCCTTATGAGAGCATTCAACTGGAGCACAAAATCATGAACCAATGCAACTGATCCAATGCGCCACATGTGATGCGCCCTTGTCAAGATGATGATGATTTTAGAAGACATTTTATTCAAGCATCAAAATGCTCATCCAATGCGACCAAGGTAAAAGGTTTGTTTGATGGATGAATTACAAGTTTCAAGATAAGGAATCAAGATCAAGATCTAATGCGCCTCATCCAGAGTGCTACTCCCTTGTGAGAATAGAACTTTTAATGAGAAATCAAAACCTTGATCTATTGCGCCTCATCCAATGCACTTGAAGGGGGTGGAGATGGCAACTTTTAGAGCATTTCAAGAGGATCCAAAATCATGATCCATTGCAACCAAGGTGAAGAAGTCTATCTTGATGATGGAAGTGCAACCAATAACCAGAGAAATCAAAATCCCTATCGATTGCGCCAAAAAGAGTTAGTTTTGGTTGAAAATTCAAGAGGCTTTTAGGGAAGATTCAAGTTCCTTATCCACTCTTAGTGTTGAGTTCAACTCAAATTTTATAAGACTTTTAAGAGAAACTAAAATCTGATTTGTTGCGCCTGATTCAATGCGCCTTCCTCATTAAGAAGTGAAAATGATGAAACAAAGCAAGATTTTAAGAAGGATCCAAGAACCTCATCCAATGCGCCAATTTGGGTGAGTTTTTATTGAAGTCTTTGACAAGTTTAGAGGATCCCAAGTTGCCAACCAATGCACCAATAACCAGAGGATTCAAAACATCCATCTGCTGCGCCAAGATTAAGAAGGCTGATATAGTTTTTAAAGGATAAAATTTTAAAGAGAAGATCAAGATCTTGATCTAATGTGACTAAGGAGGAAAGAGTTTGTTTTAAGGATTCAAAAGGATGATCTACTGCGCCATCCTTAGAGGCATTCAATTCAAATTTTAGAAGACTTTTAAGAGAGCATCTAAACTGGTTATCCAATGCGTTTGAAGAGGTTAGAGTTTTCAAAGTGTGAACTTGCAATAGGAGTTCAAAACCTTAAACCAATGCGACCACCTTATGGTGGAGACTAAATTGAAATTTTTGTGAAGTTTTTCTAGAGGATCCGAAATCATCATCTAGTGTGCTCTATCTAATGCGCTGCCATGAAGGGAAATTCAAGTTTTTTTTAACACATTTCAAGCAAGGATCCAAAATTAAGAGGCAAGACACTCAAAGGTGGATAAATTTGTGTGATTTTAAAGCAATAAACAACATGTCGATGTGGTGTGCTTCATCTAGAGCGCCATTTTGAGAAAAGGAAAGGCAAAGTGATAATGTTAGAGGAGCATAAAACCTTCAACTAGTGCAATTGATCTAGTGTGCTTCAAAGGGGAGAAGTAAGACAAATTCTCAAAAGAGTAAAGTCTAATTTTGTCTAATTGGATCTGATTTTAATCAATTATTGAAAGGTATTCATCAAAAGAAGTCCATTAGTAAATCTGATCTGCAGGTTCTTGCATTCTGATTTTTCATTTTCTAGCCAGACTTATTAATTTTAAGAAGAAAATTGATCTATAAGTTTAAGTGTTCTGATTTGTGGGCTCTTGAAAAATTAGATCTCAATAAGCATGAAGGGCTAAAAGTGTTCAAAATGACTCCTATTTTCTATAAGATTCGATATTTATCAATGGTTTAATTATTGTTTCCTTGTGCTGTAGGAGCATTGATGAAGTTGGAAGGCAATCACTACATAGGAGCTTGGAAGGAGCTAAGGACTCATCAAAAGAGCCAGACACCTGAACCACCTTCATGCAAAGAGTGAAGTCAAGATAGAAGATAGATACTCCAAGTGATCACTTCAAGTCCAACATACCACTATTCTTCATCTTCTCCATCATCAAACATTCCAAGGTCATTCATGATAGTGACAAGTTGTCATTGATGTCAAAAGTGTGGTCAGTATAATGGTGTAAGTTGTTGCAGGGCATCATGTAAGTTGTTGCAGGACATCAGGAAGAGTACATCTTCAGAAGTATATCATCTTGTGTGTTGTTGCAGGATTACATTATCTTGTGTGTTGTTAGATTGTCAGATTGTCAGGTTACTTCAAGGTATGGGAAGATCAGTTGGGAGTTGGAGTTAAGTTTGATGAAGAAGTCTTCTCTTAACCTTTCATGATTTAGTTGATATTTGAAGTTGATCACCTTTCATGATTTAGTATTTGCTTTTACATGTCGAAAAGGTTGTTTTCAAATTGAAGATGGTATTAGCCACTAACAATTATCTCTGCAAAAGTTGTGAAAAGGAGTAACCTTTTTGTGAATTTAAGATAAGGGATGTAAATTAGAATTTAAATATTCTAAATTCTAAACAAGACTAAATCCCTAATGCTGCCCATAGCATAAAAGATGCATTTTTTGTTTTTAATAGTTATTGACTGCTATAATAAGTTGTTTATGACTTTAAGTCATTATTAAAGGGCATGTTTCGAAGAGGGCATTTGTTTTAGAGTGAAAGGCACATGGAGGAGCACGTTGGAGGGTCATTGATAAAATAAAATAGAATTTTGAATGGTCAAATTCCTTATAATATATTTATGTAGCCCGATTCTTTCAAGTCCTTTTGTATTTGAATAGACCATCAAATGTGCTTTAAGAAGCCCGATTATCATTCAAAGACTTTGATTTTTAAAAAGAAGACTATCAAATGTTTTGGAGTATTATGGTCTCCATTTATTCATGAAAAGCATTGTATTTAGAGGAGACTTGCTTTTTATTTACTAAAATTTCTAAAATGCCGATCCTTAAGCCTTTTATGGCTTTTGTTTTTTTTGAGACTTTATTCAAACTCTATGTGGTCGGCCCATATCAATTTTTTAAATGGTGATTTTTATTTTTGTGGTGATAAAATTGGAAATTATTTTTTTAAGAGATTGACATCATGATTTTTTAGGAAAGATTTTTTGATGAATGGTTTTGGAAACAAATAAGGTAATTTTCCTTTAAAAGGCAGATTGGATATAGAATTTTTTGAAGACTATTTTTATGGACATTATTATTGAAAATTGATTTTTCAGAGAAGACCGAAAGTTTGGAAATGTGATTTTCAAAGAGAAGATCAAGTTTTTGGAAATGTATTTTTTGCAGAGAAGATCAAGAGTTTATTTTTACAGAGAAGATCGAGAGTTTTGAAAAGATAATATGAAGGATTTTATTTTCTTACAGGGATCTGATTGTTTTTTATTGAAGATTTTTTATGTGACCTTTGTGCAGAGAAAGAGAAAGGGTTGGAGTTTTTTTGAACAAGATTTTCATGATTTATTCTTTGCAAATTGGAGAATACAAAAAGAATACTCAAGATGAAAATTGAAAAGAAATTGATTTGATTTTGTAGAGATGTAATTAGTTTGATTGCAGGAATTTGTAGAGAAGAAGATGAAAATGAAAAGACTAAAATGTTAGAAAATATGAAATATGAAAGGTCATCAAAAGTTGTTGAGGTTGTGTGATTCATATGCAGGTTAAAGTCATACACTTGGAAATATTACATATGGAGTTTGTATTTTTCAGAGAAGAGGAACTTCAAGAATTTTTATTTACAATATTTCTTTCAGGTGAATTGATGTGACTTTATAAAAAGACAGAGATGAAACATACAGTGTTGTGAAGTGTTGTTGAGAATCAAGCAATGTTGTTGAGAATCAAGCAGTATTGTTGTTGTAGAGAGGATCAAGGTACATGATTGATTTTGAATATCTGAGTTTGTACATGATTTGGGTTGATAAAGAGAATGGCCATTTGACAGAAATGTTTTGTATTGAAACAGAGAAACCCTATGAGTTTTTTGTTTTCAGTTTGTTCTGTTTTAGGGGTTGGTGCTCCTTGAAGCTGGTGCTTCTAAACTTTGTTGCCAGTGAGACACACAGTATGCCAGTGAGGCTTGTAGGTCAGTAAGACCTTTCAATTGTCAGTGAGACATAATATTTAGCCAGTGAGGCTTTGTAAGAAGTTTTTTAAGGTTAAGCCAGTGAGGCACTTCATGAGTGGTTTTTCTACCCCGAGAGGGTTTTTCACTCCAGAAATTTCTGTGTCATAACTTGTCTCTATGTGTGCATATTTGTGTTTTGTTGATAAGTTTTTTTTGGTTCACATCTTTCACTATCAGTCTTTGTGCATATGAGCTCAAACAGATCATTAATGTCTTTCTTTCTACTTGTCTTGTAAAGTTTGCAAAAAGTTAAGAATTTACACAACACTGATTCACCCCCCCTCTCAGTGTTGTCATTGACTCCTACAATTCATCCATATACTTCAAGTTCTTTCACAATCTTCAAGTCCTTGAGAAGTCATCTATTCTACATATCAAGAATGTGTTATCATCATTGTCTGCACCACACTCTTCATGAAGAAGCATCAAGGAGATCAACATCAACCTACCTGCAAGAAGAAACATCACAGTGTTAAAAAAAATGAGCAGCATCTATCATACATATCCAGTTTACAAGAAGATGAACAAGGCAGAATCAACAAAGGTACATCCCAAGCATTCAAGTTCATTCAAGCAATTACATTGAAGACATCATAGATGATGCAATTTGGGAATATGCTGAGGTGGCACCTATGTGGCCCAGATACTCATCATCAAGCCAATCATAGTTCGCCACATCATTCAACAAACAAGAAGATAAAGAGGACGCCTATGTGGAAGATTCTCCAAGATTCCTTATTCATCCTTATCTTCTTGGAAAGTGTGTCTTCATTGCCTCTCTTATGTACTAAAAATAGCAATTTGTTGTAACTACCTGCTGAGATGGCATGATCCTGGCCCTTGGCTAGCTGAATTGATCCTAGCCTTTAATTGTAATTCTGGACTTCTATATAAAGGCCTTGTTGCCTCATTTGTAAATATATATAGAAGGGAATAGTTTATATAGTTTATAGGAGTAGAGTAGAAGAGACTCTTAAAATTTCCTGAGAGCACTTGAAATTGTTGTAAATATTTCTCAAAATTAATGCAAAAACATTGGAGCTTATTTGGTGTTAAGTGTTGTCTTGTGAAATGACATGGTTTCCTGTACATTGATGAAATGGAGAGATGTTTCAAGTAGATTAGTAGTTCATTGATATTATGTATGTTGTATTGAATATTTGATCAACTTCTAGCTCATGCTTTTGACATTCATCGTTGGTGAAGTGTTGTGTAAAGCTAGTCTGAGCTTCATTGTAATTTACTTAAGTTCGATTGTGAATGTTTGTTTGAGCTGCGTCGTTCAATGGGTGCTTATATGAGCCTTCATGATGTGAAAACCTTTCGCTATCCTTAGGAGATTGCACCAACTCCATGTAGTTGTAGGCATCCTTGGCGAAGTGGAGTTAGGTTTATTCAGGAGTTTGTCTATTCACGCATCATCATTGCTTCATTGACCTTAGATTAGCTCCCTAAACCTTATCTTTTTCCCTTTTTTATCATTGATACATCGTGAATACTTCATCCACACTGAAAGGAGAAATACGTTGAATGAATGAAGAAGAAGTCTTCGTAAGTCCCTTTGTGATAAACAGCAATATCACATCAAGTCATTGAGTTTATCCATCACAAATCATAAGAACAGGAACCTTGAAGTTACTTCACTGGATCACATAGCATAGCCTTTGAAGAGCTTTATTCAAGAGAGAGTGAGAGACTTAGTGTTTTACTCTATTGTTGACTTGTCTAAAAACAATCATCAACAGAACACTCCCCCAACAAACTACAAAACCTTCATCATCTCACACCTTGCCATAGACGAATCAATTACCTATCCACAACAAGTTAAAATGATTGCCCAAAGATGTGACAAATTCTATGGGTCTGCACTCAACCTTTAAATTCAAGTATACTTTTTAAGGCTCTCCTCCCTGCCCATGGAAGACAAACACCTCTCCATAAGTGAGGAATGATGATGCTGAGGTGAGTATGAGGTTATCGTTGAGATGTACATATTAACCGGATAAATTATCACATCTAATTTTGATGTGCACAAGGTTAGCTACAAATCATCAATCCCTGGGGTTTAATAAGTAACAAATGATAAATCTAAACTTGAGATTGAAATTCAATACTGTTTAATAAGTGAAAAAAACACATACTCTGATCTATATTTTCAAACAGATTAATAATACACAACACAGGCATTACAACCTACATTTACACCAGAAACCACAACACAAACCATAATCACCTGTAAAATGGAAAACTCTAACAAAAATTTAAGCAGCACTAAAAAGAGAGATTAAAACCTGGCGCTAAATATCCTTGTCTTGTTTGGGATGACTGTTGTAATTCTCACCGTTTCCACCATACCTCCTGTCGAAGTCAGACATTTTTCCTTTCTATTTCTTTCGTGGCTTCGCTTCTCACTTCCTTGTATCAAAACCACAAAAGTGCAGAGAAGAGATCAATCGATATCTGGATTATAATTCCGAATTTCCGATGCTTGAAAATACTTGTAACGAAAGTTGCCGCCGTGAAGAAAGAAAAGATATATAGTGAATATGAGCGTATCTGTAGCGTCAGCTTTCATAAAAGTAAATACATAATACCCCGTCAGTTGAGCGGGGTGTTCGTGCGGGTTTTTAATATAGGAAAAACTGTTAAGTAGGTTTTTTAAGCCATTCAACTTTATTACTAGCAATATCACCTTAGTAATACCACCTTAGTGTGTAATGGGTACTCACATAGAATGTAGATAAAAGTAATTAGTGGTTTCTTTATAATTGCACATTAAACATTGAAATTTTTTGAGAAGAGAGCATACAATTTTGTTGTTAGGAAATGGTTGTTGTCCATCCATCATTTGAACAATGAAAGAGTGTAGTGATATATTTTTGAATAGTTGTGGGTAAAAGAAGGTATGCAAGCAATTTTTTTTTTTGGGTCAATTATTTGCAAGTGATGGTGCCCTTAACTTGTCCTCTTCTTGTTTCCCAAGTATATCGAGCACATCCAATTGAAATGGTAGGCCTAAGTACATATTTGACAAGACTTGCCATTCATTAGGACTATTTTCTTACATTGCATGTCCCCATTTAGAAGGATTTTCATCATCAATATTTGTTAATGGATCTGGAGATGTACGGTGCAAATTTCATGGATGGTAGTTGTTTCTAATTCTTTTCCAATGGGTTGTAATATGTTGTTCTAATGAACCAATATTATTGTGAATGTTTCTAAATGTAGTTGCCAATGGACACATGTCATATTTGGATTAGTGACATGAAATGATTGATTGAAAGTTACTATCTTTTCTTTATCTCTATGTCTCTCCTTGTTTATCTATCTATCTCTCTACCTCTTTCTATCTCTTTGTCTCCCTCTCTCTTTATTTATCTTTCTCTATACATGTATCTCTCCCTATCTCTCCCCTCTTTATCTCTCTACCTCTCTACCTCTCTCTATATGTTTATCCCCCCTCTTTATCTCTCTTTATCTCTCTAGATCTCTCTCCCTTTCTTTGTCTCTCCCTCTTTATCTATCTTTCTCTCTACCTCTTTATTTCTCTCTCTGACTCTCTATTTCTCTGTATCCCCCTCTTTATCTCTCTATTTCTCTACCTCTCTATTTATATCTATCTCTCCCTCTTTATCTCTTTTCCTCTCTCTACCTTTGTTTCTACATCTCCATCTATCCCCTTCTCTATATTTCTCTCTCTTCCTCTCTTTACCTCTCTATCTCGTTACTTCTCTCTTTATATCTCTATCTCTCCCTCTATCTATATCCCTCTCTCTTTATCTCTCTCTATGGGGACTTCCAACTATTACCAAATCAAAACCTTCAATTGAATTAACCATTTCATCAAGTCTTTCTTTTGTTAAATTTTGCACATCTTCTACCTCAATCAATTTACCCTTTTGATGTGTTTTTTCCACCTAGCTTTTGAGGATAAGAACCCAGTTCTAAAGAATAAAGAAAGGATATTAATCCCCTTTAGATAAATAGGATTCAAAATAGAAAGATGGTATACTATAATGGACAAATCAAAAGAGATACATTTGCCTCTTCTTCTATTTTGACATCTATGGAAGCTAGGTGACTCGCTACTACATGAAAAGTATTTAAATTTTTGGTTACAAAGTCTCCTTCATGCATCTTTAAAGAATACAAATTTCTTTTCAAAAATAGCTTATTTACAAGATAGTCAGTTTACCTCTCTCTCTCTCTCTCTCTCTCTCTCTCTCTCTCTCTCTCTCTCTCTCTCTCTCTCTCATACTTTATGTTTTCAGTCGATAAAAAAAAAAGGAGTGGATCTAGCAGCACCCATAATTTCTATTGTCTTGCATTCTTTGGATTGTTGGAATGAAATGGTTGATCAAAGTTAGTCTATCTTTCCCTTTATATCTCTTATCTCCATCTCTCTCTTGCTCTATCTCTTATCTCTATCTCTCTCTTGCTCTATCTCTCTCTATTCCTCTTTCAATCTCCCTCTCTCTATATCCATGTCTCTTATATTTCTCTCTCATGGAGTAGAATAAACATGTATACATAGTGGTAAATAAACTTGGTTGTGAATAAAATTGAAACCATGTAAGGATGTGTGTTATTCTATCTCTCTTTCTCTATTCCTCTCCCTCTCTCTATTTTTGTAAAATTACCATTTATGAGGCTATAGTGGAGCTAGATGATGTGGACCAACCCATACCAAGCTCCACTTTTTACATTGGAAAAGTACCATAGCATGGTCTTTAATGTAGGGTTTTCCATCAGAATGCTTGACTATATAGCAGAACGAAAAACTTTTTGCCACTATGTTTATGCAATTAAGCTTAGTTTTGTAATCCCATGATGGCCAATGATTTTGTATTTTAGGAAATGTCTCTTCAATTGTCATGGGTGGTAAAGGTTAAAACTGAAAAATAATTATTAATAGGAAGGTTATGCATGTAGACATGTTTTCTACTTCAAATTGAAAAGTACTTTGAATCGACAAATTATACTTCAAAATCATACATAAATAAGGATATGGTTTTCCCATACACCCTTTGGCAAACTATACACATATTCAAAGTAAAATTATGGTGGGCCCTACTCAAACTCTTTAAGCTTCCATTGCCAAACCACAAGGTGATCTAGAAATCCAAATCCAACCAATCCTGTAACATGGTGTGGTAAACAAAAATTTATATATTTATAAATTCTACAAACAAATCTCTGGAAGACATACTTTCTTTGAGATTTATCTTTTGAAATGTTTTCTTGTATGGGTTTCATAGTAGTCATTTTCTAAATCTTGGTGCTTTCTTTTATGAAATTTGATTTTCTGCACATCCTCTAGGATTTAATTAAATCCTTGGAAAAGGAAACATGACTAATCAAACTAATAACCCTAGGATTTTAATTGGCAACATCCAAGCCTGCAATTAGTTCCATGTTGATTGTGAAAACAAATTTTCTCCATATAATTAAAATAATGTCTATAATTTTCAATATTTGTTTATGCTAGCCTCTTCAATTTGGGGGAACATGACTATGAAAAAACAATAAATTACTAATCTATTTAAGTGTAGATAAGTACTAAACATGCTAGCAGAATGTCATACAAGTCTACAATTGGTAACATCCATACACGCAATTAGTCCCATGCTAGTTTTGCAAACAAATTTGCTACATAGAATCAAAATAATAATAATGTCCATAATTTTCAATACTTGTTTTTGGTAGCCTCTTCAATTTGGGTGGGAGCTTGGCTATGGAAAATAAGGAATTTATAATCTATCAAAGTCCATATCAGTACAAAATGAAGGTTACATTATTCTGGCAAGTTACACTTGAATCCATTGCATGCCTTACATAATTCACAATCAGTGAAAATTCATAGAAAATAGAGGAATGCTTCCCCTCTAGCCCATCCCTTGTGTTCTTGTTGTTGCCTATCATATTATTATTGGGGCTTCCACCTATTATTAGATCAAAAGCTCCAATTGAATTAATTATTTCATCAAGTCTTTTTTCCTCAGATTATTCACGTCTTCTACTTCAATCAATTTGCCCTTTTGATGTGTTTTTTCCACCCAACTTTTGAGGATAAGCTTGTTTTCTTTACAATTTTTTTGCAAATACAACATAATTGAGTTGTATACCCAAATGATGCAAAGAAACTTCTGCACCCCCGATTCTAGAGATCAAAGAAAGGACATTGATCCCCTTTAGATAAATAGGCTTCAAAATAGAAAGATGGTAAACTATAATGAACAAATCAAAGTGATACATTTTCCTTCTTCCATTTTTACATCTATGGAAGCTAGTTGACTCACTACTACATGAAAAACATTTAAATTTTTGGTTACAACTTGTCTCCTTCATGCATCTTTAAAGAATACAATTCTTTTTCGAAAATAGATTATTTACAAGATAGTTAGTTTACCTCTCTCTCTCTCTCTCTCTCTCTCTCTCTCTCTCTCTCTCTCTCTCTCTCTCTCTCTCATGCTTTATTTTTTTGGTCGATAAACAAAAAAGAAGTGGATCTAGCAGCACCCATAATTTCTATTGTCTTGCATTCTTTGGATTGTTGGCATGAAATGGCTGATCAAAGTTAGTCTCTCTTTCCCTTTATATCTCTTATCTCCATCTCTCTCTTGCTCTATCTCTTATCTGTATTCCTCTTTCAATCTCCCTCTCTCTATATCCATGTCTCTTATATTTCTCTCTCATGGAGTAGAATAAACATGTATACATAGTGGTAAATAAACTTGGTTGTGAATAACATTGAAACCATGTAAGGATGTGTGTTATTCTATCTCTCTTTCTCTATTCCTCTCCCTCTCTCTATTTTTGTAAAATTACCATTTATGAGGCTATAGTGGAGCTAGATGATGTGGACCAACCCATACCAAGGTCCACTTTTTACATTGTAAAAATACCATAGCCTGATCTTTAATGTAGGGTTTTCCATCAGAATGCTTGACTATAGCCCCAAGTCTATAGCAGAACGAAAAACTTTTTGCCACTATGTTTATGCAATTAAACTTAGTTTTGTAATCCCATGATGGCCAATGATTTTGTATTTTAGGAAATGTCTCTTCAATTGTCATGGGTTGTAAAGGTTAAAACTAAAAAATTATTATTAATAGGAAGGTTATGCATGTAGACATGTTTTCTACTTCAAATTGAAAAGTACTTTGAATCGACAAATTACACTTCAAAATCATACATAAATAAGGATATGGTTTTCCCATACACCCTTTGGCATACTATACACATATTCAAAGTAAAATTATGGTGGGCCTTACTCAAACTCTTTAAGTTTCCATTGCCAAACCACAAGGTGATCTAGAAATCCAAATCCAACCAATCATGTAACATGGTGTGGTAAACAAAAATTTATATATTTATAAATTCTACAAACAAATCTTTGGAAGACATACTTTCTTTGAGATTTATCTTTTGAAATATTTTCTTGTGATGGGTTTCATAGTAGTCATTTTCTAAATCTTGGTGCTTTCTTTTATGAAATTTAATTTTCTGCACATCCTCTAGGATTTAATTAAATCCTTGGAAAAGGAAACCATGGTTAGCATGACTAATCAAACTAATAGCCCTAGAATTTTAATTGGCAACATCCAAGCCTGCAATTAGTTCCATGTTGATTGTGAAAACAAATTTTCTCCATATAATTAAAATAATGTCTATAATTTTCAATATTTTTTTATGCTAGCCTCTTCAATTTGGGGGAACATGACTATGAAAAAACAATAAATTACTAATCTATTTAAGTGTAGATAAGTACTAAACATGCTAGCAGAATGTCATACGAGTCTACAATTGGCAACATCCATACATGCAATTAGTCCCATGCTAGTTTTGCAAACAAATTTTCTACATAGAATCAAAATAATAATAATGTCCATAATTTTCAATACTTGTTTTTGGTAGCCTCTTCAATTTGGGTGGGAGCTTAGCTATGGAAAATAAGGAATTTATAATCTATCAAAGTCCAGATCAATACAAAATGAAGGTTACATTAATCTGGCAAGTTACACTTGAATCCATTGCATGCCTTACATAATTCATAATCTGTGGAAATTCATAGAAAATAGAGGAATGATTCCCCTCTAGCCCATCCCTTGTGTTCTTGTTGTTGTCTATCATATTATTATAGGGGCTTCCACCTATTATTAGATCAAAACCTCCAATTGAATTAATCATTTCATCAAGTCTTTTTTGTTAGATTATTCACATCTTCTACTTCAATCAATTTGCCCTTTTGATGTGTTTTTCCACCCAACTTTTGAGGATAAGCTTATTTTCTTTACAATTTTTTGCAAATACAACATAATTGAGTTGTATACCCAAATGATGCAAAGCAACTTCTGCACCCCCGGTTCTAGAGATCAAAGAAAGGACATTGATCTCCTTTAGATAAATAGGCTTCAAAATAGAAAGATGGTAAACTATAATGAACAAATCAAAGTGATACATTTTCCTTCTTCCATTTTTACATCTATGGAAGCTAGTTGACTCACTACTACATGAAAAGCATTTAAATTTTTGGTTACAACTTGTCTCCTTCATGCATCTTTAAAGAATACAATTCTTTTTCGAAAATAGATTATTTACAAGATAGTTAGTTTACCTCTCTCTCTCTCTCTCTCTCTCTCTCTCTCTCTCTCTCTCTCTCTCTCTCTCTCTCTCTCTCAGTTTATATTTTCAGTCGATAAACAAAAGAAAGGAATGGATCCTGCAGAACACATAATTTATATTGTCTTGCATTCTTTGGATTGTTGGCGTGAAATGGTTGATCAAAAGGTAGTCTCTCTTTCCCTTTATATATCTTATCTCTGTCTCTCTCTTGCTCTATCTATCTATCTCTATTCCTCTATCAATCTCCCCCTCTCTATATATATATTTATGTCTCTTATATTTCTCTCGCATGGAGTAGAATAAACATGTATACATGGTGGTAAATAAACTTGGTTGTGAATAACATTGAAACCATGTAAGGATGTGTGTTGTTCTATCTCTCTTTCTCCTTTCCCCCCTCTCTCTCTCTATTTTTGTAAAAGTATCATTTCATGAGGCTAAAGTGGAGCTAGATGATGTGGACTAACCCATTCCAAGCTCCACTTTTGACATTGCAAAATAACATAGTATGATCTTTAATGTAGGGTTTTCCATCAGACTGCTTTACTATAGCCCCAAGTCTATCACACAATGAAACACTTTTTGCCAATATGTTTATGTAGTTAATCTTAGTTTTGTAATCCCATGATGGCCAATAATTATGTGTTTTAGGAAATGTTTCTTCAATTGTCATGGGTGGTAAAGGTTAAATAAAATACAAACATTTGTGTGTCTACTAAATGGATGTCAACTAGTTTTGCATCATGGACAAAATTGTTCAACACCCCCTAGTCGAACATTTTCCTATAGACTTTTTTATTGGAGATGTATACCCTTCAAGGATCACAATTATTTTTTGTTGGTGTAATATTAAATTGCACTTCTTATTCATTTACGTTGGTAATTTCATTTTATTTACTTGAGTAGATTAGGAAATAAGAGCACATATCAACTCCCTTGATTGATGGGATTCTTTGCCACCTCTACCTCATTCATCTCCTTGATTGATAGTATTTAGGTGCCACATCTCCCTCATCAAGATGAGTTTCACTTGACACATCTACTCCTACAGTTGAGTCATTCCTTTAGTTCACTACTGTCCTATGAGACACTTGTCACTCTAATTTGTATGTGTTTAGATTCTATATATTATAGTCTATTTCCTTATTTTACACACCCTGAATATAGATATTGGAATGTTATTATTCTAATCTTGTTTGCATATTGAATTAGTGTCATCTTGATGTTTTTATCTTAGGGAGATCTAATATTACATAATTTTAATTAAATCTAACATGGTCTCAAAGCCATGATGTCATAGATTTAACCTTTTTGGGGAATGAGTGCAAGTATATATGAGTTTTAGGCATATCTAGTGAATGGTGGAGCTATTATGAGCTCATCATTGTCTCCAAAACAACTAAATTAGCTAGGATCCATTTTTATTTTGTCCTAGCTAGGGCTTTGTCTTGGTTTATGTAGGTTATTTTTACAAAACTTCTCTTGGAGGGAACTAAACCTCACCATTTAATTTGGAAGCATAAAAAACTCTAGGAATGGTTGTAATCTTGATATGGTTTCAATATGTTTCTTTAGAGCCCCTAGTCAATTTCCTTCAATGCAATGATCAAGATTCGATATGATTTGCCAAATACATGGTCACATTTTCATTTGTGATTTTAATTAAATCAAGGTTTATGTATGATGGAGTACTAGTGTAGAGGTACTTTTTGTGAATTTTAAGATTGTCTTTAAAGTTGAGGTTTTGTAACTTGTACATATGGCATACCTAGCAGTCATGGTGGTATCCTATACAACCCTTTGTTGGAAACTCTAACTTCCATATTCCTCTATTAGCTTTCAATAGTTTCGTGGGCTTCTTTCTAATCCCTCACCTCCATTTATTAGTTTCCTTGTTCTTTCTAGCTAACAGTTAATGACCTCAACAAAGTATTGATATCCTATACCTAACTGCAACCCGTGTTGCATTCATACCCACACCAAATCAGGAGATTCTCTGTCAAAGCATACAACATACAATAGGAAATTTAGAGATCATAATAACCAGGTGTCAGTTGTAAATTAATTCTAGATAATTTAGAGTGTATTGTGTGAGTTTGTAGTGTGTTGCAAGAGTATGGAGTGTATGTAATGTGGGATAAGCATTTTTTCATTAAAATGTGCCATACATAAAGGCTTTTTTTTTCTACCATTTGCACCCAATTTTAAATCTAAGGACCCTATAAATCCACCCCATGACATATTAATATTTTTAAATTCCTATGTTTTTTAAACTATCATAAACTATAATAAAAATGTTGAAAAGGGAGGGTTCGCCACACAGGATTTAAAAGCCTTTCAAAATTTGACTTTGTAAAGGGGGCACTATTACTTGTTTTGATTTATGTAAATCCACATCAAAAGGACAAATTGGAGTGACCAACTAGAATATTTCCTCTTAGATGTTGGAATTTTTAGAGAATATTCTCTATCAAAGTTTTATAGACCATTATAAGTCACTTATATGGAAATGGGTATATCTTTTGCCCCAAATATCCATTTTCCACATTCTTACAAGCATTGGAAAGTTGGTTCCACATTATTTTGTATGCTATAACTTGTTTCTATTTTTGGTGCTATTGGTGCATGTTTTGAAAGAGATATTTTTTAGACTTCTATGTGTGCCTTTACACAAACTTATAATCACACTAATTATAAAGTGCCATTTTCTAGTTGTCAAGGGTGGGGGGAGGTTATGCAATCATGCATTGTAAACATACACTAATTATAAAGTTGTCAAACCTTGTATCCATTTGAGGGGGTTATGTAAATCTTTTTGGGAATATGGTAAGATGAGCTAAGATAAAATTCCATTTTGAGGGGTTGCAAACATGTTTCTAGGAATTTTGTTTCACTCTTCTATTGTCACTTTGGAAAAAGGGAACTATTTGCCCTAAAATGAATAGATAAGAATTATTTCCTTGAGTAGGATCTACTACCCTATCTTCATGGACTTGATCCTAAGCTAATTGACCATGAACCAAAATGTATTTGCTTAAACTACAACAACATGGTCCATGGACTACTATGTCTTACAATTTCTAAGGACATCTTACATCACATAGAGCGCATTGAGTGTCCTTTCACTACCATGACTATAATCAATCAACTATATGGAGATCTGGAACCTCCAATAAACTTTGTTGTTCCCTTAGAGAACCTTACACATGTGGATGAAACTAAAACACTAAATGATCCTCCTCTTGATGTCCCATCTACAATCATTCATACTTACACCAGAGATGTGAGTAGTTCATGGGACATGTAATCTAGTCATTCAACATGTATTGAGATTCTAACACCTTTAGTAACTTTGCCTCTTATTCATACTCAAGCATCTAATGTGGACATCTTGTGGAATGGGCAGTGTAGTTAGATGAAATGCATTGTAATTCGACCACCACCTCTTGCTGACACTATAGAGTGTGAAGATCTTTCACCAATGGATTCCAAGGATTCTTTATAGAACTTGACATCTTGTGGGATGTGCAGTGTAGTCACATGACATGCACTAAGATTCCACCTTTACCTATTGCTTTTATAGAGTTCACAGATGCTTCACCAAGGGCTTTTAGTGATACTTGTAGTAGGACATCTCATGGATGAGCATTATAGCCACATGGTGTGTTTGAGATTCTACATCCATACACTAATTTGGTATCTATTGCACATTTTTTTCCACATGGTTTTGAGTAGTCATCTTCTTCGGTTAGGCTTGGAACTCATGATTTGATCTTGGCACCACTCAACACTAACATAGGGACTATTGTATAACTTCTAAAGACATGTATTTTGGGCATCTCTCTCTCTCTCTCTCTCTCTCTCTCTCTCTGGGGGTATAATTGTAAATGAATACCTAATATGGCCTCATTGATATGACTCATTTCACACTTAAGGGAGGTGTTGGTTTAAGTATTATACTTACCTAGGATAGTGCTTACCATAAGTGTAATATTTAACCTAGTAAATTAATCTTACATAAGATATTAGGAATATTCAAGGTGTACACATGTCATTATTAGATACTTAGGTGAGGGAAATAAAATATTCACTCAAGTCAAGTCAAGGTGTATGCATGTCATTATTAGCTACCTAGGTGAGGTAAATAAAATATTCACTCCAAGTCAAGGTGACGCATGTCACTATTAGCTACCTAAGTGAGGGAAATCAAATATTCCTAATATCCTAAGTAAACTTAATTAAGTAGGTGTAATGTTACACTTGGAATAAACACTATGATGTGTTGTACACATGTCATTATTAACTACCTAGGCAAGGGAAAGCAAATACTCCTAATATCCTAAGTAAACTTAATTAACTAGGTACAATATTACACTTAGGATAAACACTATCCTAGGTGAAGTATAATATTTACATGTTGTTCTCAAAATTAGCTACGCTTGTTTTGTAGACAACCCCACGAAACTTGTCTGTTTCGTGAATCTACACTCTAGGATCGCAAATCGAGACAAGATTCCCTTGGTCTCGTGCGAAGTTATTTGACATTCTAAACTGGTCTACAACATTTTCCTTGAATTGGTCTCTCGATATTCGCGAAGATCGTTCAAGTTGTAAACTGATGAGGATTGTCAATTTTTAGTCAATTTCAGGTGTTAGAAAACTTTCGAAGTTTTAACATGTAAAGGCGGTGATTTCGGCCGCTCATACATGTTAAAGGTTATGTTAAATTGTGAAAGCAGTTATCTTCGCCGTGATTACACGTTTGGAAGTTTTTTGTTTTTAACACATGTAAGAGCGGCGTATAATGCCGCTATTACATATGTTAAACCTTTTGTTGTGTAACGGTGGTTAAATCACCTGCCTCTACATATCTTATTTGGTAGAACTTGCCAGAGCGGCCGAAAAGCCCGCCGTTGCTTTTGGTTGTTAACCCTACTTGTCGGAGCGGCCGAAACTCCCACCCGAACAAGATCTTTAGAATCTTGAACGTCGAGTGTCATTAATGGCCGCTCGTGCCACTTGTTAAAGCTTGTTCTCGAGCTTTAAATATGTCTTTTTGTTTGGTGTTTTGGTTATTTGTTTCCTCCTAGTTCTCTCTGGATCCTCTCGCATCGCTCGACTGCACCATTGAAGAGTTCAACCTAATCCACCAACATCGAACCTAGAGTTTCAAACCTTTGACAGGTAAACCTTCTAATTATTATCTTTTTCTTTACTAGGGTTTTAGTTAGTTTTCGATGGTTTTCCTTTGTCTCATTTTTGTTATGTGTTTCATTAATAGATTGTTTTCTTAAAACTATTATGGTCGTCTTGCTCAATCTCTGGTCGGTTCTTCGCCCTGAATATGTTTTGGATGATCAATGTTTATGCCCAAAGTTTCATTGTATTTGGGACGGTGGATTTACCGCTCAAGCCTTTACATACTTCTTAGGTCTCAAAGTATACCAAATCATACCTCACATACCTCACATACATCGTCGACCTTAATCCCCGCTCGAACACCAAAAACATTACATGTTAATCGATGTTTTTCGCTACAAAAACCCTTCATTGTTGACTCCCATCCTACCTGCCAAAGCGGCCAAGACACCTGCCATTGCAAGACCAATTTTTTCCCGTTTGATGAAAAGGCAGCTAAATCATCCGCCCCTACATAGAAAACCTTTGCACAAAGTTTAAAAGCATTTACCTGCATGATCAGTGTTTTTCACCACCCGAACGACTACTGTTCACGACTCCTATCTGCGACAGCGGTGAAATCCCCCGCCCTAGCATTTGAAGTTCCGAACTCCCCATTACATGCAAGAACGGTCATTTTGACCGCCCGTGCATGTTAACCAATAAACTTCCAAAACACATGCAGAAGCGGCGTTTTTAACTGCCTTTAAACATGAAATCTCTCCCAACTTGCAAAGTCGGCCAAATCACCCGCCCAAACACATTTTCCTGATTTTTCCCTAACACTGGAAAATTCACTTTTCAAAACCAAAAGCCCGCTTTCACCCTCGCCTCGATTTGCGCACTCAAGCCCTTTAAACGCATGCTTTCCCATCCATGATCATCAAAACGCAGTTGACCCAGTTTATCCAATTTTTCCCTAACTGTGAGATCATGGCCTTTTGCAGTTCTCAGTCAGCATTTGTGGTGTTCAAGTTCACAGTTCTCTCCAGAGCTCATGTCAGAATCATCTCCTTCAAAGTCCAGAGCCATGAAGTACAAGTACCAGGGTGTCTTTCCAGTAACAGCAGTTCAGTCGAATGTTGATGAAATCAGAGACACTGAAATTGGACACATAGATATGGCCGAATTCATAGATAGAACTAAACAAGCAAATCCCTCTCGGCATATGCAGAAAATCATTGACAGCAGTATTCATTTGGTTGCATCATTTCCTGTCAATGCACATAATCCTGAATTTGTTCTACAAGTGGCCAACCACTACAATAGAGACACTAGAGCTATGACGGACTCACAGGGAAATGTTATCATGAGATTGGATGCGGAGTTCATGGACAAAATCTTCATGTGTCCACCAATTGAAAACGTCAGGCAAATTGATTTTGCTCAGGGTCAACAAGACTATGACAATGACTTGGAATCTGCTAGAAGGCACATAAACAGCAAATGGTTGAAGATTCCTAGGGCAACTTTGACCAGATGGCCTAAAGACCTTCACAGGAGTGATTTTGTGGAGGAAGTGTGTGACTTGATTACACTTTTGAGTCACATCAGAGGACTCCCTTCTGCTTCTAAATTCCAAGACTGGATGTACACTTACATCAAGGTAATTCTTCGGGGTAACCAGAAGATATTCTGGGGTGAACAGATCAGCAATGCTCTGCACGAGCAACTGATAAGGGTCAATACTACCTTCAAATTTTACATGACCTCTTATCTTGTCTATGCTGCTGCAAGCATGAGGAATTTTCTAGGTTTAACCCAAGTGGGAGACAGGAGGTTGGTCCCAGTGTATGAATACTACCCCCAAATCACTCTGAAGGGGTCGACTCATCATTTCAGAAGAGTCAATGATGCGTTCTTCTCAGTTTTCATGTGCTTGTGGAATGGTGAACTGGTTCAAAGAAGAGTTTCTGATGAAGCATGGCAGGTGGTAAATTCTTTTGGTTGTTTGTTCCTACAATTCCCCACCTTTACTTATCTTCGGGTAGGATACTATCCTGGTTACCCTTACATGCTACCACGGTATCCTAGTGATCGCATTGTTCTTATGGAGCTTTGCAGACAATTGATTGTGGTACACAACAAACAGATGGAGCTTAAGAAGTCAGGGATAAAGTTTCCCATCGAAATTGGGAGGTATTCAGTTCAGTTTGCCAACAAAGCAAAGATAATCGACTCTGAATTGCAGTTGGTCACCATGAAGACCTACAAGAAAAGAAATCATTTTGACTTTAGAAGGGTTCAAGATAAAATAAAGAGGAAGTCAAACTTTCATGAGCCCATGGTCGAAGACATATGGGCAGATCTCAGGACCCAAAATGAGATCAGAAAACTGGATTTCTGTAGGCTTCATCTGAGCCAAATTGAAGAACTAGGACTAGCTGATATTCCAGATGGAATGGAGGATGATGGAGATGTTCTAGATCATGAATATGAGGCAAAGAATGTTGAAGCTTCACCTCTCACAGAGGTGAAATGGTCAGTCAAGGAGGAGATGTCTATCAGATATAGATTCCAACCTATATTGGCAAACACCAACTTGTGGTTGGAAAGTAAAGGGATCAAGTTGAAAGAGTTCCTGACAAGGTCCGAAGAAGGAACACAGGAGCAAACAGGTAAAAAAGTAGAGAACCGAACCAAGAACAAGAGTGACACCCCTTCCTCCTCCAAGGTGCACAAACCAAAGATCAAATTTGTATCCAAGGGAGGAAAGAAGAAAGAAACCACGGAGGCTTCTGATGCCACCAAGTCAGATGTTGAGGACATCAATGATGATCATATGGAAATTGAAGATGTTGAGGCTGAAGAACAAAATGTTCAAAGGTCTAAGACAAAGGTATCTGAAGAAGATGAACAAGGTGAAGATGAAGATACAGAGGTAGAGCGACTTGATGGTTCCCCACAGACTCCTGTGAAAGACCTTCCTTCTAATACACAAGTTCTTACACCTCCTCCTCATGTCCCATTTTCTGATGGTTTGCCAGTAATTTCAAACGTTCCTCTTTCTCCCATTTTTGTTGTTTCTTTTGACAATACTCCTCAATCCATGAGGGCTAGTCTTGGAACCGTTTTTGATTCTTCTGGTTCCATTCCAAGCTTATCTTCCCCTTCTTTTGATATCGGGGAACAAACTGTTTTGGAGAACCTTCTTGATGCTTCACAAAAGGTTGTTGATACAGGTGTTGTGTTTACCAACACAAGTCCAATTGTCACCATCACGGGTACAACCATGGAGCCAACCAAGCAAGTAGTGGATCCTCCTCCATCTGTTGATGCATCTATACTTCCTCCATGGTTATCTGCCTATACCCCAAAGAGGAAGAAAGAAGCCATCTCACCTGATGAGATTGACATTGAAAAGTTGTTGCCCGTGAAAGCTAAGAACCAAAAGAAGAAGCCTAAGACTGTTTCTAGGCTGGTCACTGAAAAGGGAATCAGCTATGCCGAAATCGCCAAACCTCCTGAAGATGCCACAGTTGATACTTTTGACATGAGCAGCTATGTCATCTCAAGGGTTGAACTTGGTAAAGTGACTCATGAAGGTGTCAAAGCAGATTTCCAGACCACTGCCACTACCCTACTTGAAAAGTATGATGAAGCCAAGAGGGAAAAAGAGCAATACAAAGCAAAAGCAGAACAACTGGCCGCTGTCCTTCAGAAAATAGTAAAGTCATCAGAGATAGTAGAACCAATGGCAGTGACAGTGGAAGATCCCCTGATACAGAAGGTTGAAAAAGCCCAAGCTAGAGGCAAGATAGTGGGGCATGTGGTGGAGCGGTTGTTGGCACAAGGATGAGTTCTGTTGAAAACCGCTGTGGAAAGAAAGGAGAAAATGGACAAAGCTAAAGCGGAGCTGGACAATCTGGTAGATCTACTTTCACAAGAGCTACAAGATCAAGAAGAGAGCCTAGAAGAGTGGATAGATATGAAGAAGATCAAGATAAAGAATCTGATCACCATTGGGGTCATCACCAACAGGGAATCATATCTCAAGACCAAGGAGACTCTAGCTCATCGTATTTTCATAATAAAGAGTCTACTTGAAGATCTGTGCCAAGCTCGAGAAGCCAGTGAAGACAGTGATGTCACACTCCTACATCGGCTGGAAGAACTTCCTTGCACCTTAACAAGGGAAGATCATAGCTTTCTCATGGCACAGGAAATGATAAGTTCTTTTGAAGAAATGGTACAGAAGAAATTCAAAGAGGAAGCTCCCTCTGTGCTCTCAATGGACAACCTGTATGATCAACATTCGACTCTGGAGAACCTGAAGGATAATTTAGAAAAGCATGAAAAGGTAGTAAAGGCAGTGAAAGATTCAATCCTCCGAGCTCACACCATCTCTGAAAATACAGCAAAACCAGATGCATGCGAGATGTCAGTTGTTCAAACCATGTATCAGAACTTCCTAAGGAAAAAGGATGGAGGAAGCTAATGCCTTAGCTTATTTTTTTTAGATATTATGTAAATGGAATTTTGTTTTGGACATCTACACATGTAATTTTCCAAAATGAAATTACATGTGAAACAAGAGAAGTCATAAGTCAAATAGGACTCTCTTGTTGAATAAGTCAAATTAGTTGTAGATTTCCTAGATTTTCTCAAGGTCTTTCCCTATAAATAAAGGGGACCTTTTTTGTAAATACTATCTTTTTCTATTGCAAGAAAACTCTGGTGAATTGAGAAGCAAATCAAGACTTTGTGCTTTTTGTGAAAATCAATATTCAAATATTTATCAATACAAGAAAGCAAGTTCAATTCCAATCTTTGTCTTGGGATTATTTGTGTTGTGATAGTTTTGTTCCTACGTCTTGCTATCATAATCTTATTTGATAATAATTGAAATGTGGAGTTTGTTTCAAGTGATTGGAGAGCACTCTTAATTTGATTCTGATAAACTTTGTGTTATCAAATCAGTTGTGGGTTATATGTTCATGTTTGTGAGAATACAATAGTTTGGAGACTTTGTGCTGCAAGTTGTTATATTTGATTTACTTTTATCATCTTGAAGAGGAGTGAAGACTTTGGGCTGCATTCTACTTCAAATAGTTCTGTTCACAAGTAATCAGTGAGGTAACAGAAAACTTTGCGTTTCTGTGATTTTGTGATAATTTATAAGTTTTATATCAAGAGTTTAAAATATAAACATCTATTCTAAAAAAAGAGAATGAGATGAGATGGAACCACCACCAACATAGTTTTTAGTGTACATAAAATTGATAAGTTGTTTGATTTGCAAAAGTTAAGTAATTAGAGGGAACCTCCCCTTGCTGAGAGGAGAGACTTTGTCTCATCATAGCTGTGGCTGATATACCCATTTTGCCGTTAGCGAGTTAACGACAAAATATTCACCCAACAGTTTTTTGGCGACTCTACTGGGGAATCGAACGCACAACTTGAAGCCTCACGCTCCGAGTTGAAGCATTTTCAGTTCTTTTCCATTTTCTTGCAAAATTGTGTTGAGCATAATACAGTCTGGCAGATTCCTGGTACACCAGAAGTAAGAGGGCTCAGGGTATTATTGATCCTGCATTTGAATTGATGTAGCAGAATAATTTTGGATTCTTAACTCCACGACCTCGTCTTCAGCGCACCAGGAGTTTTCCCCCTACAAACACCAGGTCTCCCATACCAAGTGAAGTTTCTATTGCCAGTGCTAACAGAGTTTTGGTTGTTCATACGCCACCAAGGTTTGTTATACCACCTTTCAATCAGCACGTCATGGCAACCCAAGGTCCTTGGGGTAATACCTTTGGTCCTCTAAATTTGACCCCACCATTGCATGAACTACCTCATAGTTCAAGAAAGAATTTCCCCAAATTCTATGGTGACGGAAAAGTTCATCCTGATGAGCACATTGTGGCTTTCTGTATAGCCTGTGGTGTGATAGGTGTCGAGCACGAAGACGTGGCTATGCGACTCTTTGTAGAAACACTACAAGGCGCTGCCGCAGACTGGTTTTACCACCTCCAAGCTCAGACCATAACAAACTGGGCTACTCTCAAAACCAAGTTCGAAGCCAGGTTTAAACCTGCGGAAGATGCTCATGCATTGTTGGCACAGCTGACACAGATGAAAAAGGAACCTCATGAACCAATGCGAAATTTCATCGCTAAGTTCAACAAATTGAGAAACAAGATTCCCGCCACCGCTGAGCCCACAGCGGAGAACCTCAAATGTTTCTTCATCAATACACAGCTTCCGGAGGTGAGTTTCCTATTGAGGCGAGCTGCTCCTACTGATCTTGCTGCAGCTCAGATTCTGGCAACTGAAGTAGAAGATGATCTTGTCCTGGCGGGTAAGATAAGAAGGGACACTAATAGAAATAAAAGTTCCTCTTCTACTGAGAACGCTTCCACAAGCACCACAGATCCCATGGTGCAAAAGCTAGCAAATGAATTGCTAGCTCTCAAGAGACAAATGTCCCAAGGTATATCTGCGCCTCCTTCTTACCGAGATATACCAAGGAGGACATTTCCAAATAATTCATATCAAGGCAATGCTGCTAGGAATCAAGGACAGCAAAACCGTCTTCCACCTACACAGGGGAAGCTTGCTATTGAAGTAGCGCTGGTCAACTCTGCTGTTGGCTACTATGAAGCTGAAAATGAACTTTCTTTCCAACTTGAGTTGGAATATGAAAATGGTGCTAATCTCTTCACAGAAGGAGAAGAAGAGTTAGCTGGCGACTCTACCATTAGCTTTCTGAACTACCAGGACGAAGCTGAAAAAGGAGAAGTGAGTGAAGGAGCATATGCTGTTTTCACTAGGTCTCAAAATCAGTTAGCTCTTCAAGCTGATAAAGGGAAGGCGAGAGAAGAATCTCAACCGGCGATTTCAATCGCTAAACAGGGGACTCCGCTACCTTTCCAATCGAAAGACCCGGTGGTCAATAAACAAGTAAGTGCCTCTAATGAATTTGTACCTTCCACCTCTACTCCCCAAACTAGTGCTATTTCTACCAAAAATCAAAATGATGGTTTTTCTTCCTCCGTATCTAATTCTTTTCAGCAGTTCGATATAATAGACCATGCTAGGAGAACTAAGATACAAATGTCTGAAGTTGAATATTTACAGGCTAATCCTGAACAATTTGATAGATTAGCCAAATATGTCAAAAATAAGGCCGTTCCTACAGGACAAGAGTTTCTCAAAGCTACTCATGACTCCTCCAAAAGTAAACCTACCCAAAACAATCTTGTTACTACTCCCCCTGAGGTCTCTGGGAAAATTGAACCTTTCTATGTTTCCCTATTAGTAAATGGTCATAAATTGAGCAATTGTGTAATAGATTCTGGAGCCTCAGACAACGTTATGCCTGCTAAGGTAGCAGATGCCCTTGGCCTCACCTTAACCAAAACTTTTGGGAGGTGTTTTTCTATGGAGAATAAGCAAGTTCCACTTTTGGGTCAAATCAAAGACGCCCAATTTGCATTTGCAGCCTTTCCGGATAAGAGAATCAAGATGACAGTCTTGGTAGCTGATGTTCCAGCTTCATACGGCATTCTTCTTGGACATAACTTCTGCAAGGATGTGGGTGGAGAGTTGAACATGGATTTGTCTGAAGCTAGGATACCTGTCAAAGGTGTCATGCAGAAGTTGCTTCCTGAGAAGGAGGCAAAATACATTGTTACTCAAACATCAAACCCCAAAGCTCAAATTTTGTTTGAGTCCTCGAGAATGGGTAACTATTTTCTATCTACCGAAGATTGTTCTGATTCATCAGATGAAGCTACATCGGGTGATAGCTCCGATATGTCAGATGGAGACTCAGAAGAGTTTTCAGATGAAAGTTCAGGTGAGGGTATAGCAATTCCAGATTCTTCCCTCACCGATGAAGAGGAATCTTCTGACCAGAGAAAGTCCAAGAAATCAAATTCTGATGGAGTCTGGATTTTAGAATTTGATGGCAGCTGTTCTTCTACCGGTTCTGGAGCCGGAGTGGTATTGATATCGCCACAAGGTGATATTTTACCTTTTTCGTATAAGTTACAGTTTGACAATACCAATAACACCGCCGAATACGAGTCCTTGTTGCTCGGATTGGCGCGTGTTAGAGGTGTTAAGATCCTTCATGCTCAAGGGGACGCCGAATTGGTGGTTTGTCAAGTAAGAAATTTGTACCAAACAAAAAATGAAAGATTGAGACACTCGCAATCGCGTATGGGATTGCATTGAAGATTTCGATGCTTTCAATATTTCAGCAGTGCCTAGAGAGTTCAATGATCGTGCAGATTCATTAGCTGTTTCTGCCACTCTCATGGTGCCTCACAAGGATTTCAAAGGAAACAAGTACACTATTGAGCTGGTCTTCCGACCAAGTGTACCTGATAACGCTGACCATTGGCAGGTGTTCAATGGCGATAATCAAATCATTGCTTTCCTAGAAAAGATGGATAGTTTTGATGAGCTTTACTTTGAAGGAAGTGAATCACCACCTCGTGAATATGTTTCTGAGGTAGATTCACAGACTGGCGAAGAATTTCTACAATTGAAAGGAAATAAAATCCCAAAAGGTTTGGTTTCCCTTGAGAAACTCTTTGATAAACATGACAGGTATATCAAGCAGCGGCAACAACAACAGGATTTGAGTTCCTCCATGGAATTTGAACAGGTCAATTTGGGTTCGAAAGTGGATCCTAAGATGGTCAACATTGGAAAATGTTGCACTGCTGATGAAAAATTCAAATTCATTACCCTCCTCCGCCATTACATTGATGTTTTGGCTTACTCCTATGATGACTTGAAGTCTTTCAGGCCTAAAGAGGTTCAACACGAAATTCCCCTCAAGGCTGGATCGTTGCCTTACAAACAGAAGCAGAGGCAATACAATCCAAAGATATCAGGTACGATTCTTTCTGAAATTCAGAAGATGCTGAATGCAAGGATAATTTTTCCAATTCATCATTCCACATGGATTTCAAACATAGTATCTGTAAGGAAGAAGAACGGAGAAATCCATATCTGTGTTGATTTCAAAAATCTCAACCAGTCTTCCTTGAAAGATAACTACCCTTTGCCCATCATGGACCAAGTATTGCAAACAGTGACAGGTTCAGAAATGCTATCTATGTTAGATGGTTTTTCGGGGTATAACCAAGTGGAGGTAAATGAAGCTGATCAGTTCAAAACTGCCTTCACCACACCACGGGGCACATTTGCATATCGCAGAATGCCTTTTGGTCTGATTAATGCTGGCGCAACATTTCAGAGAGCGATGGATCTTGCCTTCAGAGATGAAATGGGTAAGTTCATCATGGTGTATCTCGATGACTCGACTATTTTCTCCAAAAACCGTCATGATCATGCGCATCATTTGCGACAAGTGCTGGAGCGCTATCGGCAAAATGGTACTTCACTCAATCCCAAGAAGTCAGTTTTTGGGGTGACGGAAGGCAAGCTTCTCGGACACATTGTATCCCGAGAAGGTACTAAGATTGACCCGGAGAGAGTTAAATCTATTCAAAGTCTCACTCTACTAGCAAGTAAGACTGTTGTTCACTCTTTCTTTGGAAAAGTGAATTTTTTGCGAAGGTTCATTCCTGAGTTTGCAGAAAAAACCCATCACATTGTTAATATGATGAAGGGTAAGACTACTTTCCGTTGGACTGCGGAAGGTAAGGAAGCATTCGAGGATATCAAGAGAGCTATTGCTCATGCTCCAGTTCTTGTTTGTCCCGACTACACTAAGGATTTTGTAGTCTATAGCTATGCTTCAGAACACACACTTTCAGCTATTCTGGTTTAGCAGAATGAAGAAGGCATCGAATCCCCCATATCATTTATGAGTTGTCCTCTCAAAGCTCATGAATTGAAGTATTCGAATATGGAGAAGCATGCCTATGCTGTAGTCGAAGCGGTTAAGCATTTCAGGTTCTATATTCTAAACTCACACACTGTTGTCATGGTGCCTGATACAACAGTCAAATCCATCCTAACTCAACAGGAGTTCAGAACAAAGAGAGGTAATTGGATCGCTAAGATCCAAGAATTTGATCTGGATATCAAGCCTACCAAGCTTGTGCGTGGCAAAGGTTTGTGTCAATTGATCGCAGACAACGTTCCAAAAGAGACAGGGGACGAAGAAGAAGAAGTTGTGGACACGCCAACTGTTCTTTTTGTTGCTACAACTGACAAGTGGTATTCCAATATTGCTCATTTCCTTACCTATGGTGAGTGCCCTTCTCACTTGTCTTATTAGGAAAAGAGAACTGTCAAGTTAAAAGCTGCTAACTACATCCTTTGGGACAATGGTTTGTACAAAAGAAGCCTTGACGGTGTATTTCTCCGTTGCGTGGATAAAGCGCAACAAGGTAGACTTTTGGAGTCTTTCCACAATTTGGCTAAAATGGGAGCTTCTGAACAGGGTATGGAGATCCATCAGAAACTAATGGAAAGCAATTTGGCATCAGATGTTAAAGTTGCAAATGCCCTGCTAGACATGTATGCAAAATGTGGAAGCATACACATGACAGAGAAATTGTTTGACAAAATGCCTGAACGAGATGCCATCTCATGGAACTCAATGATTGCTGGTTATTCACAAAACAGACTTGTTGAAAAAGCTATGAAGAGTTTTAAGCAAATGCAGCTGGCAGGTGTAAAGCAAAACCCAGAAACCTTTTCCAGCACCCTCCGAGCTTGTGCCAAACTCGGAGCTTTGGAACAGGGTATTGAAATTCATAAAAAAATAATTGAAAGCGGCTTTTTGTCAGATGTTGTACTTGTGACTTCCCTGATTGACATGTACACAAAATGTGGAAGCATACAAAAGGCACAGAAATTGTTTGACAAAATGCCTGTCCACGACATGGTGTCATGGAATGCAATCATTGCTGGATATGCACAAAATGGGTTAGTTGAGAAGGCCTTAAATATTTTCAAAGAAATGCAATTGGCAGGGGTAAATCCTATTACACCCCATGTGTTTCTATCTACTTACTATTTACCTAGTTTGGTTAATTTGTTTAGAAAGTGAGTGATTATGGATTTCTGTAGCTGTATATGTGTTTTAATCCATTTACTATAGATTGGATATTTTATGAAAATTGAAGTATTTATGAATCTTGCATCTATGTGTGTTATCTATTTTGAATGCAATATGATGAGAAAAGAATAATTCAATGTCTTGTATTAAATGTGGTTATTATTAATTAATGATTATGTTTTGATCAGTTAACTACTCTTGCGATGATCTAAGTGGATGCAGGAACAGGTTGTCTCTCTAAGGAGGGGAGGTATCACTCAGGAGAAGGACTTGGTCTCGTAAATGTAAAAGAGAAGCCTAAACTGAGCAGCACACACTCACATCCTATTTGATTGAGGTTGAGTCGAGTCAGTGTGGGTAGTGGTAAGTGAGCTGAGTTATGTATCTTGAGTCTTAATGGGATGTTCGAACCTGCATGTTCTTATGTGTTTGGTTTTTCTGAGTTAATTAATGATCGTACAAGTCCTTGATACATTCTTATACGTGAGTCGATATGAGCATGAACATATGTAGGTAGACGTACCTACGTATATTCATGAGCATATTACTCATAGAAATGGAAATGTCATTTGGCTTATGAATGAATTATCATCTTTTTTGTGATAAGCCTATGAAGATTTTACGACTTTATATGCATTTCTTGATTATGAGTTATATTTGATTTTATAATGATAAATTTATACATATGTGAATATATATAAATGTATATTTATCGTCTCTCTATATATACATTTAATATAAATATTATTATTATTTTCTCTTAATTGCGAAAATATAATTTTATTATTTTGCGGAATTTAATTTTCGTAAATATTGTTTTATGGTAAGTAAAACAATTAATTTTTATATATAATAAATTAAATAAAAAAATATATAATAATAATATAAGGGTAGTTTTCTTTTAAAAAGTAATAATAAATATAATAAAATAAGTAATAATAATTAAAAAAAAATTAATAAAAAGAAATTATCTTATAAAGTATAATATTAAAACTTAAGTTTAGAGTTCTTTTTATAAAAGAAAAAAAAGAATATGTAGATCTTAATTTTTAGAGGGCATGCCTTTTTAAGAGATACGCGGCCCCCACTTTAAACCTTATTTAGTATTATTTTTTATTCTTTTAAATATTGAAAAGTTTTTTTTACGTGGGCCCTTAAAACTTGTTATTAGTTAATAATTTTAATTTTATATTTTATATTTTATTTGTAATTTTTATCTAACACCTTGTTTTTAGAAGGTTGTTTGGATTTTTGATCTAAATTTAGTTTTTGATAAGCATGTCTCTATGATGTTAACATTGTTGAGTTGGTTAAAGCGCATCGACATTATGTCGACATTATATCGACATTTTTCATTTGGTTGTGGTATAAAAAGGGGTACTCTCTCTCATTTTGAAGGACACCATTTTCTAATCAAGAGCTTTTCTTTTTCAAATTTGAGTTTTGCATTTGTGTTGAAAATTTGTCGTTTGTTAAGTGGTTTTAATTGGAAAAGCGATCTAGAGTGTTGGAAGGTCGTTAGCAGAAGAGTATCTGATCCATTTGGAGCTAAATTCTCAGGCATGGAAATTATTTCTCTTTTGTTATGATTTTCATGTTTTCAAAATATTATATGATGTATTATTGTTAAGTGATTATTGAATTATTATTGTTAATGTCTTTTGATTGTATAATAGTTAATGTATATATGGATATATATATTTTTCTAGATAGTAAACTTGTATTGTGAATATGAGATAGTGTCTATGGTTTAGTTTTTGACTAGATAGTTTCGTGAATCAATCATTGATTGGAATTTAAATAGGAAAATTGTACAAGGGGAAAGATAGTGAGAATAGGATTCAAGTGGTATTACTTCGATATATGTATTCTAATAAAGCATGTAATAGGTTAACCTTGGGATATGTGATCCATGGAAGAGGTAGATAACCTAGTATAGAGATTGTCGTCTTTCCCAGATGAGATAGAAGGGTGGGTGAATATGAGACAAAGAAAATTTTGGCCAAAGTAGTTTAAGTAGCCAACGTTTACACTGTCTAGCTTCACTGTGTTCCAGGTTTGCATTACTAAGTAGAGATGTCATATTTTGATGGTTGTAGCCATAGTATGATAAAGGAAGTTAATGTAGGACACAACACCTGCTCAAATTAGGCTTAACTTTGAGGTTGCTATACCAATCCCTTTGTTGAAGGGTAGGGCCATTTACCTATTTGGTAAATGTGCGGGGGACCGCAGATAGTCCGTGGTTGGAGGTAAATCACCTCAGTGATGCTTCCTCTCATGCAGTTGGTGGCCGGGAGTATTGAAGACAGACAAGTATACAAACATGTGATTCTATTTATCAGTTAACCTCTTGAAGCTTCTTTGTAATTTATGAAAAAGGTTGTAAAATTTGAATATTGAATTCTTTTATTGAGAAATGTAATTTGGTTATGCAATAGAAGTTTGAAATTATATGTTTCAAATGTGCATTATATCAAATGTTCAAAGGAAGAATTTTATTATTCCTGTTATGAATTCACGACTTTATTTACTTTCAAGTTAAAATTGGTAACTCTTAGTTGGTAGAACAAGTGGCATGTTATAAATCCAAACCTAACAACCTTTGCTAGTATCCTCCCTGCTTGTGCCAAACTTGGTGCTTTGGAAGAGGGTCTTGAGATCCATCAAAAGATACATGAAAGTGGATTTTCATCAGATGTTGTAGTTACAAATTCCCTGATACACATGTATGCAAAATGTGGAAGAATACAGAAGGCACGTGAATTGTTTGACAAAATACATAATCCAAATGTGATTTCATGGACAGCAATGATTGCAGGATATGCAATAAATGGCTATAGCAAGGATGCCCTCCAATTTTTTGAACTGATGAGACAATCTGGAATGAAGCCCAACCATATAAGCTTTGTATGTGTTTTGTTTGCATGCAGCCATGCAGGTCTAGTGGATGAGGGCTGTAAATATTTCAGTGGCATGAGTGACTCTTGTTGCGTTATGCCTTTAGTGGATCACTATGTATGCATGGTTGACATTCTTGGCCGTGTTGGCTTTCTTCTAGAGGCCCTAAACTTTATCATCAAAATGCCTATAAAACCTGATGCAGTTGTGTGGATATGTTTGCTTGGTGCTTGTAGATCACACAAGAATATAGGGCTTGGAGAATTTGTGGCAACACTTCTTTTTGAGTTGGATCCTAAACATACCGCCCCTTATGTTCTCCTGTCCAACATTTATGCAGAAATGAACAGGTGGGATGACATTCAAAAGGTAAGAAAATTGATGAAAGGTACAGGAATCAAAAAGATACCTGGATGTAGTTGGATTGAAGTAAATAAAATGGTACACACTTTTAATGTGGGAGACAGATCCCATCCTCAAACACAGGAAATCTATGCAAGGTTGGACAAATTGTCAAGGGAGATAAAGGCAGCAGGGTATATTTCAGATACAAGACCTGTCATGAATGATGTGGAAGAGGAGGAGAAAGAATCGCTTCTCTGTCTCTGTCACCATAGTGAGAAGTTGGCAATTGCATTTGGCTTGTTAAGCACCTCCCCTGGAACAACTATTACAGTTGTCAAGAACCTCCGTGTTTGTGGTGACTGTTACACTGCAACCAAGTTTATCTCCAAGATTGTTTCTAGAGAAATCATTGTGAGAGATGCGAACCGGTTCCATCATTTCAAACATGGTCAATGTTCTTGTGGAGATTTTTAGTGATGTTAAGTGAAACAAGCAAGAAACAGAAGCTCTCAAAGGAAATGCCTTAAAGATTTTCAAGGAAATGCAGTTGACAGGTGTAAATCCAAACCTGGCAACCTTTGCTAGTATCCTCCCTGCTTGTGCCAAACTTGGTGCTTTGGAAGAGGTTCTTGCGATCCATCAAAAGATAAATGAAAGTGGATTTTCATCAGATGTTGTAGTTGTAAATTCCCTGATACACATGTATGCAAAGTGTGGAAGAATACAGAAGGCACGTGAATTGTTTGACAAAATACATAATCCAAATGTGATTTCATGGACAGCGATGATTGCAGGATATGCAATAAATGGCTATAGCAAGGATGCCCTCCAATTTTTTGAACTGATGAGACAATCTGGAATGAAGCCCAACCATATAAGCTTTGTATGTGTTTTGTTTGCATGCAGCCATGCAGGTCTAGTGGATGAGGGCTGTAAATATTTCAGTGGCATGAGTGACTCGTGTTGCGTTATACCTTTAGTGGATCACTATGTATGCATGGTTGACATTCTTGGCCGTGCTGGCTTTCTTCTGGAGGCCCTAAACTTTATCATCAAAATGCCTATAAAACCTGATGTAGTTGTGTGGATTTGTTTGCTTGGTGCTTGTAGGTCACACAAGAATATAGGGCTTGGAGAATTTGTGGCAACACTTCTTTTTGAGTTGGATCCTAAAGATACCACCCCTTATATTCTCCTGTCCAACATTTATGCAGAAATGGACAGGTGGGATGACATTCAAAAGGTAAGAAATTGATGAAAGGTAGAGGAATCAAAAAGATACCTGGATGTAGTTGGATTGAAGTCAATAAAATGGTACACACTTTTAATGTGGGAGACAGATCCCACCCACAAACACAGGAAATCTATGCGAGGTTGGACAAATTGTCAAGGGAGATAAAGGCAGCAGGGTATATTTCAGATACAAGACCTGTCATGAATGATGTGGAAGAGGAGAAAGAATCGCTTCTCTGTCACCATAGTGAGAAGTTGGCAATTGCATTTGGCTTGTTAAGCACCTCCCCTGGAACAACTATTACAGTTGTCAAGAACCTCCGTGTTTGTGGTGACTGTCATACTGCAACCAAGTTTATCTCCAATATTGTTTCTAGAGAAATCATTGTGAGAGATGTGAACCGGCTCCATCATTTCAAACATGGTCAATGTTCTTGTGGAGATTTTTGGTGATGTTAAGTGAAACAAGCAAGAAACAGAAGCTCTAACTATAATAGGGTGCATGGTATCCGACTTGCTGTGGTAAGAAGGAATTGGGTTTTATTTTCAATTTCTGGAAATTCTTGTTGCTGAGTGATTGGAAAGCTAGAACAGGCTGTGGACTCAAGGAGATCTTATTATATATTTTGCATCCCTGCATAGATATATTGATGAGATATTTTTTAAGGCCTGTTATGTAATACAACAGAGTCTCAACTTTGAACTGTTTTCCAGAAATCCTCTACAGTTCCAGGCTGAAAGGCTGGAGGAAGCAGGGGAATGAAAAAATGAAAGGAGAGGAATGCTTGAAGGAAATTGAAAGAACAAATCTGATGGAAGAGATTACAAGAGGCAGAAGAATGGGAAATTGAAAAGATAGATGCATAAAAGCAAATTGTAATCTGCTCAACCAGCAGGGAATGTGACAGAAGAGATTATGATGAATCCAATCCTTGGATATGATGCTGGCAGCATCTCTTGACCAATCTTACATTTGTCATTTTGGATGATTCGTCTGTCTAGATTAATTCTATTATCTTTGCCAATGTCAGCTCTGCCATTTGGGCATAAATTATGTACCAATTTATGTATGCAAATTTATATTTGTCCATGGACATTGTGTTGTCCATGGTCATGGAATCTCAAGGAAATTTTGTGATGCAGCCACCTTTGCTCTTATAGCTGGTCTGCGCTTAAACTTAATAATAAAAATACCCTGGATTGACATGACTGACATCATCTTCCAAAAGGACATAGCATAAACTGAAAATGAGAAAAGTTCAATATCACTAATAGAGACAAAACCTAAACAAATCATAATGTTATCAACTCAGATATTGCAATAATATAAAAGGATCAAAATCTACATTTTAAAAACTCAACCCAACTCAAGAATTCACAAAACTTTCAGATTTACTTCTCTTTTCTCTACCTCTATGGCTTAAAGCCTTTTCATATCTTGTTTCCTTCCAATGCTTGGAACTGACTTATTATGACCAAATCCTTTATAACTCTTTTTGACACCTAAGATGCTTTTATATTTCCCTTGTTTATAATTTGTAACTCTATGACACCACTCATTATTTTGTAACTCTAATGATCATATTTATGGGGAGGCTCATACCTTGACCCATGGTACTCATGTCCTGTACTGAAAACATGTCCTTGTCTCAAAGACTCTATGAGGATCTCTCCAGACATTAAGAGACTTTAGATGAAGTTTCTCTGGATCTCTACATGTCTCCTGGAAGCATCTCTTGAAAATTGGGAAACTTCTCATAGAGGTTTCTCAGAAATATCATATAAACTACATTGGGCTATTATAAAGTGTTGAAATGTGGTTGACAAAAGCTAAAAGAAATAAAGTACACTAATTGACTTGAAATTTTCTATTTTTTTTCATTACAACTTTAAAGTTTTTTTGCATAGCAAAAAAAATTCTTATCAAATCCCAAAGAGGTAATAGTACTACGAGAAACAATAATAAGGCATAAGATATGTACGTGTATTGAAGTTTTATCAATTGATTGAAAATATAGTTATCTCCGAGGACCCTCTACCATGTTTTTAAAATAATGGTGTTTCACTCCCCTCCCATCGCCAAGTGAATAAGTAATTTTTATCAATATAATTAATCTTTGCTTTCGTTGACATCTATTTCAATATTTTCAAATGTTAATTTTCTTATGCTCAATCTTTTTAGTTATATATATATATATTTTGGAATCTCCAAGTATCTGTCTACATTTTTTTTTTGAAAATGGTATATCCATATCCATACCTGTCTCTCGTACTAGTACCAATCCCCATCTCCTGGTAACTATGCTAATGATGCATAAACATCCTTGTCCTATGACTCACATGTTTGATACAAATCTGCAATAACTTTTATTTTTCCCCCTTAATAGAACAATATGCTTCCAATCATTGCTCTACATTTTCTTCTAATTCTTATTTGAATATTCCATGTAATTCTATGAATGCTCCATGTTGATCATCTCCATCTAGTTCATTATAGACATGGGGAGGAGTTAATGCCATTTGAAAGAAGCATTATGACCATTGATGCAAACAATAAAATGAGACAAAGGGTTCTCTTTACATATTGCCACTAGGGTGACTCAATTCCCTTACTTCCAACCTATGGTGCATCCCTCCATTTTGGTCCAATATCAAGGATCTCTCAAATATTTTGTCCTATAGAACTAGGGTCATATATGCTTCACCAACTTCCTTATTACTTCTCAAGAATTCCCAACCTTGGAATTTTGTAAAGGCTCTAGAAGAAGCACCAAAATCCCCCTCTAGAATCATCCAACCTGGCCCTCTTAGCCATGGGTTCTCTTTAATGGACATCATCAAATCATGTGTTCTTATGTATGCATTGTAGATAATAATACTATTGATCCACCAACCTCACCTTTTGATATGTGACATGTTTCCCTCTAGTTTATTTTGTTAACTCATAGGCTTTCATGCTCATGTGTCTGTCTCTCTCGGCTATTGGTATTTCAAATTATTTTGGCTTTACATGTTTTAAGCATTTACCCATTCCTTTTTAAGCTCATCTTTATTTTGGGGGATGCATCCCCCCAAAATTCATGCCGTTTCTAGGATGGAGACGTCCCCAAGACACAGGGAATTCGAGGAAACGCCCCCCCACCATATATGGAGACTTTAGGGAAATGTTGAAACACTCTTGGGACTCTCAAGGGACTTGTTGGCATCCCTCGAACACACTAGAAATGCCCAATTGTCGCTTGTGTCAAATAATTGAAAAAAGTGTTTTTTAGAAAATCGGGCATTTTTTTAAAATTTGGGCCACTATTCCTAACCCTAATAGTCTAATGGGCCCCACCCACACCCTAAACACTCAAAAAAGCTATAAAAATCATGCATCTCTCATCATTTAGACTGGTCAGATTCTTCAGCTTCACTATTAGTTCTTTGAAGAATGAAGATTTGGTTAGAAATAGTGAGGACTTGGTGTTGGAGGCACAAAAAAGAAATGCTTGAAGAGCACATGGAAATACACAACTTGTACTTGTTACTTGAAAAAATAGAGCCTTTGTCAAAGGCCGCTATTGATCATGTGTGGACAAAATATTATTCACAGACAACTAGGATACAAAGATCAGAAACATATTAGAGTGATCATGACACCCTTCTAATTCGCATTGACAACATTGTCTAGCTATGCCATGAGAAATTTAGTGGTAGAGAGCAGGAAGCTGAGATTAAAAATTTTAAAAACCAGTTGAGGCCTCTTCTCTAGTTCAATCAAGTGTCTTTAAGAGTGAAGAGGGGCCTAGAAACAATTAAAAAACTGCTGAGGTAATACTCCAATGATGTAGAACAATTATACCAATACCTATTCTAGCAACTATACCAGCCTCTGTACTTCCATAAAGTATATTTCGGCCTGGCATATAAAGCAGCCAATACATAGACAAAAGCCTATAAACAAAGATAAAGATTAAAATCAAGAGTAGAGACTGGCAAGTGATCTTGTCCTTGGTCCCTATTTTATACAAGTTTTGATTATTCCATTTGCCATTATAGGCCCAACTAGACAAGCGAAAACTGAAATATGATTGCTAAATGATCTTCTCCCTGGACCCTATTATACAAGTTGCCATTTTCTATTAGCCAAATTGGCCCCATTATCTAACTCTGCCAGTGTCGATGTCAGTTCGGGCATACACTATCTAAATGGCACTAAATGAAACCAAAGCTATTCATCATGATAGAGTCCAATATAAATTATTTATGTAATGATTCAGCATGAGAATACATCAATATCTCTCAAAACTTTTGTTTATAATTATTAATGATTATATCTAGCAGATCAAAACACTTTCCAACTTTCCTGAAGTTATCACCTCAAAGAAATTTAGAATGTGGTTTCAGAAAGCCATGACAAATCCCCAAGTAAATTGCATCCATAACACAGAGAAGCAAGACAAGTTAAACTAACCTGTAATGACTGCCAATGCAAGACCTGTCCAATTGCTTTCCCTCTACTAAACTGTGTGTACCCAACTGAGCCCTCGACAAAAGACAATTTGGGATCTAAATGAATTGCTTCAAAGCTTGTATCAGAAATACCACCTGATGCAAAATCCTGGCAGTCTAATTTTCTGCAGTCCTCATCATTATTTCCATTGCCATTCAATTTAACAATCACAGATCTCAACTTCTGTACATTAATTGTATGGTAGTAGACAATTTTTTCAACAAAAGTTGTTGGTTTGAAATGTCATTGTAAGTAACTAGAAAATAAAACTCAAGCACTTAGTCATCATTTTCAGTGTAATTGCTTTGCAAACAAATAGCAGGGGCAACATTCGGGCCAAACATACGTGCATAATGAACAAGAAGATATTCCATGATGCCAAAGGTCTTAACATCAGTAGAAAAGTATAGGTGTTTCAGGGCAAATGATTTTCCTGGAACCCCCTGCCCTATCTCCAAATGGTGCTCAGAACATCCATTTCGGAAAGGCAGCAAGTAGGCATCCCTCACATAACATGCCATGTTTAAAGCACAAGGAGGGTTTAATGATTTTAAATCACTTTATAATGTTATGAAAAAACTTAAGCATGGCATTTCCAAAACAGAGCACAATTAGTAGATTATTGTACAACCTTTTGTGAAATGGCTCAAATGTGAACTATCTAGATTCAATGTTCCAAGATGGATATGTCACAATACCTAAAGACTACACAACATTGTTAAAATCAACATGGCGCAGCCATGGAGGTATCCCCAAGCCATATGAACACCGGGCAAGCAAGAGATCTATTGTGTAAACCAAAGAGGAACCAGGCCAACATACATAAAGTTGCACAAGTATATTTGAGGCATTTCCTTCCAGGCACAGTCATACGAATCAATGAATTTGAACACAAGTATAAGATGGCAATTAAACATGCCAACTTGGCATATGCACACACCAAGTTTCATATAGAACTAGTAATCTAAACAAACTAGCATGGATTAAAGGTGAAGCGTAGAAAATCATATGTCTGGATGGCCCCAAAATAATCAGAAGACTGCACAGCCATCACAAAATGGTGCAGGGCACAAGGGTAGTGCAACAAGTGTTTCCAGCTTGGCACCCAAACAACATTAAAAACAATGCATAGCCATGAGTTATTGTGTATCCTTGAAAAGAGTGGCGCAACATACAAGACAAGTGGAACGTAAGCCCTAGCATTTAACATGACTTAAGTCCATGAAATGCAAATTTTGATGCCCTCATATTTCAACTAGTGCCCTCAATGTTTTGATCAGAGTCTCTACTGTGATAACCAATACTTTGTTTGCTCTTCAATTGAAACCTCTAGGTCAGTTCAGTTTCACCAGCACTTAGGCTATTGAAAGCACAACAATTTGAACACCAGCATGAAAGGAACTTTCACAAACTGTTTTTAAAACGGAACCGAAGTCTGTGCTGGTGGTAGATTGTGAGTCTCACAAACTATTTTTAAAACTTCTATCCCATGATAAAGGGTTCGAACCTTGTGAACTGCAATATCTGCCTTCGTTAAATGCAAATGTATGACCCATATTGTAGAGTTGAGAGTGCTAAAATGGAGTTGTTTACAAAGATGAATTCGGAGCTTATGAAGCTTCACAGGAAGAAAAGGACTTCTTCTAGTACGAATTGTGCAAAATCTGACAAGTGCAGGACTTCCCGGTAGTTTTGGAATGTTGATAATTGAGTTTTTTCTTAATGGGAAGTAATTTGCACAATGTAGCTAGGCAATTTGAGGGTTTTCCTTTGCTTTGGATGAGTTGGTGAATGAATTAAGTGAATGTTGACAATCAGTTACGAGGATCTGCGTCTTTTGTTGGAAACCACCTATGGTCTATGCCACAGAGGAAAGCAAAATGGTAATCAAGGGAGGCTTTAACTAGGCTTGTTTTTCAGAAGCTGAATATAATAACTGGGTGAGTAGTCTATAAATTGCAGCTAGCTTTGTACTTAAGTTTATTATGATAGCTTTGTGATGACAGTTGTTACAACGATATTTGCAATGCTTGGTTTCCTTTCTCCTTCCAATCATGGTGGGTTGATGATAGCTATGGTTCTATTGTGGGTGTTCAATGGTTTGTTTGTTGGCTACTCTTCAGCCAGTATGTGTAAGATGTTCAAGGTCACAGAATGGAAGAAAAATATTCTGAAGACTGCTTTTATGTTTCCTGTTACTATTTTCTGCATTTCCTCTATACTGTATAATGCCAAAAGAAACTCGACAAGCCTTGCTGAAATTGTTCCTGCATGTACAAAAATGGTAACTCAGAGACCTATAATTTATTAGAGTTATAAAAATGATTATTCAGATAGTGGCATATAGCCATATACGAAATATGGAAGCACAAAGGTACACAAACTGTTGTACAAAATGCCTCAACAAAATGTTGTTTGTAAACTGGAGTCATATGGTACAAAAATAGTGTAACCACTTTCCTATATTGAGCTCTGTCCTTTGGAAACATGAATCCTGACGGTGAAATCAATCTGCACAAAGACACTAATAAGGTCAGTTAACACTTTGCTTCTTTTCCTTTCATGCCCATTTCATGTTTTACTTTTCTTCTTCTTTGGGCAAGGGAATGGGAATATTATATTCCAAGTCTCAAACCCATATTATAATTTGGTAAAGGATGCTTTTTATATATTAGTCTGCAATTCAAGATTGGTACTGCTGCCCTGGAGCAACTTACCTCTCCTCAAAGATGGCCTGCGTCCACTTGCGAGTTTTCTCCATACTTATGTGAATGGATTTGGGCCATTGATGTAGGCTCATTCTGAAGGCTGGTGAAGGGTGTTAGTTACAGCCACGGAGCATGGTTTTGGCTATAAGTAGCAGATGTAACTTGATACATGGAGTAACAAGAATTTTGTTTGGTTAAGATGGGACTAGTATAGGGAATGTAGGTGATTCAGACAGAAGGATCAACAATACCCATGGTAAATTTACATAATTTTCCTCTTAGGATAAGGTGCAGTATGTGATCCACATAGCCTATCTAAGGGTAGTTTTGTTGCTGAGTTAATATGAGTTTTCTCTAGAAATGTGAGGAATTCTTATAAGCACATCCATTTGTATAAGTCGGTATAAATTGGTTGAATTTTCTGTATTTTCCTGTTCCCTGCTAATTATACTTCAACAACACTCTAGCTCTTTAGCTTTTTTCATTTTCTTTTTGGCTAGTAAAAAATTGAGAAAAGATACCCTGCATTAAAATGGGATATTAAACGTTATCAAATGAGGAACTCCTGGGATGGACTCAAATCTTCTGAGCTATCACATTGGAAGGCATCCATGGCATCAAAATCTACCCAAGCCTTTTCGGATGACCTGTATTTCAGTTCTATGAAAACTGAGTGCATTAACTCAGGTGGACCAAGTTCCATTTAATCTCTTCCATGCTATTTAGCATAATTAATTTGCAGTCATCTGATCGCTGCAAACTGGTGCTAAAGCAGATTTATCTGCATTTGTAAGAAATTATGTTATAAATTTTCTAGGATCTAACTTCCTCTGCTTTTTGGTTTGCCAGTAGGTGTTGGCAGAAGCAGTGTTGTCTTGTATCTTGGATCAAGCTTGGTCCAGTGGTTTCCATGTGGGATTTGAACTCAGATATTTATCATGGCAATTGATCCAGTTCACCACTCAGTAATGCCCTCTAGGTTGTAATGTGTATAATTTAAATTTAGACGATATGCACTCATTTGGAATTAGTTCAATTATATTATTTAAAATAGCTTGCTATTTAAATCTTCTAAAATTTTATTTTTATTTTTATATTTTTTGACACTTGTATTAGTAAGAGATGGAACAGATATATTGATATGTTCTCTATCTAGCTGCTTTATATGCAATTGCTCATCAGTTACAATCAGAAGGCCTTTTGTTTTGTGTGGTTTACTATTTTTGCATCTATTTAGGTCTCCGCAGGTCTGCAAGAGCTCCTTGGGATTTCAAATCTGAAGAAGGTCTTACATGGACTTTCTTAAGATCTATTAATGAGGATCAAAGGCTCTGCTCTGCTCAAAGCCTTGCATTGATGGCAGAGTGCAATATAGAGCTGCTCATATCCCTTGCTGTCATGGAGGAATGTTTAATTTTGCATTATATATTTAATCCTTATTACAGTAGATTTATAAAATAGATCTGCAAGTCTCATAATGAGATTTCAGAGCCGAAAATAAAGAGCTAAAGATCTCCTTGAGGCATTCTGTCAAATAGATCACATGCCTTGTCTATGCTTCCACATTTTGCATACATGTCTGCCAGGGCAATTGCAACTATAACATTCGACAAATATGGCCCTTCCTTTATCCTTTGATAGATCCTCGTTCCAAAGCTCCCATTTTGGCACACTCAGGCAGGATGCTGGCAAAAGTTGCGAAGTTTGGCTTGGCACCTGCCAATTGCATTTGCTTGAAAGTTTGGAAAGCCTTTTAAAAAAATCTAGTTTGTGCATACCCTACAATCATGGCATTCCATGAGACGACATTTCGCTGAGGCATTCTATCAAACACTCCACTGTCTTGTCTATGCTTCCACTTTTTCTGTGCTCCCAACTGTAATATCTGATATAAATGCCTCTTCCATTATGTTTTGATGTATGTCCATACCCTGTTCCAAAGCGCCCACTTTAGCTCATGCAAGGAGGATGCTGGCAAAGGTTATGGAATTTGGCTTGAGATTTGATGATTATTTTAAATACATTTAGCAATAATTTTCATTTCCTATAATATTTGCAGCAGCTCTTTGGTGGGAGATTCAGAGGACTATTTTTCAAGGCTTAGGCAGGGACTGCAGCTGTGCACCACAGCCCTTGTTACACATTACAATTATTTTATGCGGATTAATGAGTGGATAAATTTCAATGCAAAGGGGTTATCTTCTCATGTGTAAGGTGTTCCTTCGAATGCTTAAAATGCAATATAAATGCCATCTCCCAGCTTTGGTACTGTCAGGGAGTCCTACCTCTGAGTTTTGATCATGTGACATTCCTTTGGATTCAAAAGACGTTGTTTTGATGTTGGGCTGCCATTGATGATAATGATGACTAGATCAATTGTTGAGTTATTTATTTCCATCCAATCTCACATCTTCAACTGTGGCTGAAGAATTCTACTCCACTCTACTTATCACGGAGTCCTTTGTTTTCAATAGATGAGTGCATATTCACCCATGTAAGTGGAACCCATTGGAGGTGGGAGCTTATGATTCAGTCAAGTTGGTGCACATTTTTTTGGTCGACTGTGACCGAGTTGAAAATGTAATCAAGTGTGTTGTTGGTCAGGACATCCTAATGGCTTGTCCATGTATTCTGGAATATAGCATCGTTACGTCTATTTTTTTATCAAATATAATGGATATACTATAGGACTCTGCTTTGGTTTCTTATCTAGCTTTTAGGTATGTTCAGAGTTACTTACTTCTAGAGGAAAAATTCAATTCAGCTATGGCAGAGTATGATTTAAGCGATGGCTCTGCATTGGCGGGAGGATTATTTTACTACGATCGATTAGCTTCCTCTTCTACTATGAGAAGTGTTTATAATGTTATGCAGGAGGGTCTTCACAGTGATTGCTCTAAAGTATTCATGACTGAGATCAACTCACATGGTGCAATGTTGGGTGAAATGATGACTTCCAAAACCAGACTCTTGTTTAAATCTATGGGTCTTCTGCTTCATCACATTCCCAAAGATTTTATAAAGAAGTAGATGCCCAAGATTGAAAAAAGTGAAAAAATTCTCCATACAAAATGCTTTCTTCTCCGTGCCTCTAAATACATCTGGTGTGGTCATCAATCTTGTCCTAGCCCCTGCAATCGTTTTACCTCATGTTGTTATGGAGGATGGTTACAGTTCTAGTGGCACTACTTAATATATCAGTTAATTATGTTTTTGACTTTCTATGTATTTTGGGCATGTGCTATGATAGGAATATTTCTAATGATGGGCCAATTTTGGGCCTTTTTTTTGCTTATGACTATGGCCAATTACCTATATAAATCTCTTCTAATAGAATAGAATTTACAGGTGGTCTACCACCTTTTATCAATAAAAAAATACTATTTATTTCCATACTTTATTTATGTCTTTGCAATAATATTTATTTGCTTATACACATGCATACGCATACCCACACATAAATACATACATACATATACATGTATGTAATATGCACTCATTTTCTTGAGTGTATTTTCTTATATATAAAAATTACTTGTTTTTATATACTTAAACAAATGCTCGTATTATATATATATTCTCTAGGGAATCCACTTAACAAATCAATGGCATAACACATGCATATGTAACATACTAATAAACACCTTAATTGAGCATATTTATCTTTTAATTTTATGTTTTTGATGTCTTCTCTATATACACTGGTATATTTAAAATGCCTTCCTATTTTCACTAGGTATGCTATGTACCTATTTTTTTGGTTACATTTTTATATCCCCTTATTATATCTACCTATCAACCAAGGGCACTTCCCAAACCTACATATAACTTAAAATTAATCTCTTGATTATCATCATAGATATTAAAGCCTTGACACATAAAAATTTGAGAACTATGACAAATAGGTTATCGTACAAAAATCTTTAGTTTAAAAACACTTATACATCTCAACCCCCAAGCCCTAGCCATGCCAACTCTAACAGTAAATCCCCCTAATAGTAGATATGTCAATTATAGTATACATATTAATCCAAATTATAGTGTAAGGGTTTTAGAGATACCTGATGATTCTTCTAGGTAGGGTTGTGACATTACCAAAAGGTCTTCAATTCTTTTTTAGGAAACTTTGGTAGGATTGTACTGAACAAGAAATTTGGAAGGTATGTCAAGATACTCTGCATTAACAGTGGTCATGTATATGTGAAACATTGCTTTGAGCATTTATGCACTCTTGAGGGGATTTATCTTCAACACATAGTTGCATACACACCACAACAACATGGTGTTGTAGAATAGAAGAATAGGTCCTTGAAGGAGATGGCTAGTTGTACGATTCATGCTCATTCTCTTGCTCCAGAATTTTGGGTCGAAGCTATTAATTTTGTGTTGTTTACATCCAAAATTCGTCATAAGGCCTTAAAAGGTATGACTCCTTTTGAAGCTTGGTGTGGTAGGAAAATGGTTGTGGGGTATTTTTAGGTTTTTGGTTCCCCTACATGGGCACATGTTCCCTCAAAGAAATACAAGTCTTTGAAACCACAAAGTTTGCCTTGCATCTTTGTTGGATATCTTGATGGTTTCAAGGGGTGTTGGCTCTTGGATCTTGAGACACATAAGCTCTTCATTAAGAGGGGTGTTCATTTTGAGGAAAGCTCTCCTAGATTATCTTCTGGCATTCCTTCATCTTCCTCCATTGTGAATTCAAATGATAGCGACTTTGAGGATTCTTAATCACCTCAAACTGGTAGGTTTGATCATAAGGGTTCATGTCCACCTCCATAGGGTTTGCATTTAGAGGCTAAGAACTCTCCTCTTATTCTTTATTTCCTTGATGTGCTTGACAGGCTCTCTAGTCTACATGCACTTTTATTGGGGATCCTTCAAATACTTAAAGCATTCAGTCTCAACACTGACATCTTCCATGTGTCTATATTGCCTCCATTTCAAATCCATAGTCTTTTCATGAAGTATCAAGTATTGTTGAGTGGGATTCAGTAATGGAGCAAGAGTATAGTTCCTTGATGAGGAACCATATGGGTCTTAGTTCCTCTTCCTAAGGAAACAAATGGTTTGGTGTGAGTGGGTCTATCAAACCAAATATGTAGTGGATAGAATTGTTGACAAGTTCAAAGCATGGTTTGTGGCCAAATATTTCTCATAATTTCTTGGTGTTGACTACACTAAGACTTTTTCCCCATTGCAAAGATGAACTCCATAGCCTAACTCTCACCCTAGTCATAGCTCATGGTTGGGTTTTATATCAAATGGATGTGAAGAATGCATTTCCTCACAAGGACCTATAGGAGGAGATATAAATGGAGCAACCACAAGGGTTCATTGAGGATTCTTCATTGATTTACCAGTTGAGGAAGTCTATCTATGGCCTCAAACAAGCCCCTCATGATTGGTATGTTAAGATAGACTCCTTTTTTCTCTCCATCAAATTCTTGAGACACCACTTAGTTTGAATATCTACATTTTGCGATAGGATGACTCTCATTTTCTTCTTATTCTCTATGTGATGACTTAATCATTACAGCCTGAGTTCCTCATCCATCATTGGTAGAGTCAAATCTACTTTGCATGATAAGTTTGCTATGATAGACTTGGGTCTCTTGCACTACTTTCTTAGGATCGATATCACTCAGTATTCTTCCAAGATCACACTTGCTCAACCTAAGTATGATCTTGATCTCTTAGCTTGGTTTTACATGGTTGATTACAAGCCTGCACTAACTCCCTTTTTGTCAGAAGTCAATCTTGAGGTGAATTGTTCCACTCCACTTGTTGGTTCCACTATATCGTCAACTTGTTGGTAGCCCCATCTATCTAACTCACACTCAGCCTAACATTTCATTTGTGATTGGCATAGTTTCATTCTTTATGTAGGAACCACATGAGATTCACTAGAAAGTTACCAAATGCATCTTACATTATACACAGGGCACCTACAACTTTGAGATTCACTATGCAGTTAGTACAGGTTTAGACTTGGTTAGATACATGGATTATGATTGGACTAGTGATCTTGATGATCATAAGTTCACATCTAGCTACAACTTCCACTTTAATTTTGGCCCCATGTTTTGATAGAGCAAAAAGCAACATGCTATTTCTCTTTCTTCAACTAAGGATAAGTATCGAGGGGTTGTTAATGCTACCACTAAGGCTCTTTGGTTCCAGAATATCCTCACCGAGTTTGGCATTCCTTTTTAAAGGTCATCAGTCAATTTTTGCAACAACTTTTGTTCCATCCAAATCTTGAAGAACCCATTTCATCATTAACAAACCAAACACATCACTTTGAGATCCACATGCACTACATTAGGGATTTGATACAACAGTAGGTCATTGATTTGTGCTATTGTCCTACAACAAAGAAAGTTGTGGATATCTTCACCAAACCCTTCATTGAGAGCAAGTTCCATGATTTGTGAGCTCTCTTAGGGGTGTGGGACACTTCTTCATGGGGATTCAGATAGATCTTCTCTCTTCATCCTCTTATGGGAGGAGTTTTTTTCCTATGGGGTTTCTCCTTCTCTTCTTTTCAAGGGGATCCTTCTGTACATGAGTACGTCATCAGACCTTGTTGTTGGGACCCATCTTTGAGTATTTTTTCTCTCTTTCTTTTCTCCATTAGTTGCACTTAAGGGTGGGTGTTGGTGAACAAGGTATATCACCTAAACAGTTCATCATTTAGGTCCTATTCGCACCTAGTTAAGTTTACTTAGGGACATTTATACTTTATTCCACATTCATTGTACATTTTTTTCTCTTGGTGGTGTATCATATATATACCCACCTCTTGCTCTCATACAAATATTGCATTCTCATGTGTTTGCATCCTTTGATAGAATATAGTTTATTCTTTCATATTGGTCTTCCTTGTTCTTTCCATTAGGCTTATAAATAAATTTGGAAACAAAGGTTGGGAATCAAACAAGATTCTCACACAAGAAATTATGCTACTTTATTTTCTATTTAAAAAATATAGTTGGTACATATGAATTGGTTTTCATCTAAAGGCCTTCTTAAGGTACTCTTTTTTCTCTCACACATATTGTGAACATCAAACCAATTGATGAGACCATGATTTGTCTTGTTTTTATTGCTTTAATTACCTATTTCCCAAAGACATTTCTAGACTTATATATATCTTAATTATGTCTATGTTTATCCTTAAGACACTGAAGTATGAAGATGGTATATAATATGTTGTTAATTAATGATGTGTGGATGATTGATTGTTCATGTAATATGTTAGTATTTTATGTTGATTTTAGTGATAGTGATGCATAAATACTATGTGGTGCACTAACTTCTCATGCAGCAAAAGTGTGGCTTCATATCATGAAGAACACTGGACAACCCACAGCCGAAGGAGATGCTGATAGCCACATAAGATGATATAGGTACCTGCAGCCAAAGGAAGAAGATCCTGAATTGACTGGGATGAGACATCCATGACTCCATAATGGTTATCCTTCAATGAATGATGCAATCCTAAATGATGAAGGAATCTAGAACGTGTTCTCTATTATGTTTCTAAGTCATTGATTATTCTTCATGGATAATGAAGAGATAGAGTTGTAGTAGGACTATATTATCTCTGCCGCCTCCATGTTAGTTAGTTTCCTATTTCTAGTTGCTTTGTAATAAAGTCTTTTTCCTACGATTTGGGATAATGGACAGTAATGGCATTTATTATTCAGTAGCTTTATTTATATAAACAATGCTGATCTCAGTTAGCTAGATTGGATGAGATTAGATTTTGCTTCACATAGATTGGACAGAGATATAGTATCAGATTTTGTTGTATCGTTGTTACTTTTGTGTTCAATAAAAGAATATGTGTTTTGAGTTATGTTAATGATAGCAAAGATTCAGTAGAAATTTAGCTAGATCTTGTGGGATCATAGTCACTCAAGCCGGCCACTTGAGGTACTGTTTTTCTCCACCTTGTTCATATGTTTAGTTTATAAATTGCATGTTTATGTAAATGTGTGATTGATATATGTTGTTATGAGTAATGTGAAGTAGTTTAACTTTGGTAATTTATGTTATTGAGTGAATTGCCTCAAGGTGATCACCAACTAAACCAATTGATAATTACTCTCTTACATAGAAGTTGCAAAGAATCATTTGATTATTGTTGTGTTAGATAAGCTTAGTTATTTCCATTATTCTTGTTTACTTAGAGTATTGTATTTACTTTATTTAGTTCCCTTACACAACCTCTAGAATAAAACTCAAGAATCCTCAATTGTGCACGTAGTACAGGCATCATCTAAGAAGAATATGATTCCCTAGTTTGATAATGTAAATGTAGCACATTATATAACTAGTAGGTTGCTTGATATAGGATATGTTGGTCCATTGAGTAGAGTGCATGCCCTTTCTATATCAATGTATTGGTTAATAACGGAGTTAGACATTTTTGGCACCATTGTCGGGGATGGTGCTAAGGTTTAGAGTTTCTAAGTTCTTGTTGATTTATGCTTGTACTTGCTTTATTAGGATATAATACTCTCTTTTTTAGCATATAGGATCACTTAGATATTCTATCTATCTCCAAAATATTCACTAACATAGTGCAAGAACAGAGCCATTAGCTCATACATTATTGTATGCGGCGGCCAAGAGACCATAGAGGGAGGTTTCTTCCAACTAGTTCAACAGAAGAAGAAGAACACTTTGAATCATCCCTTGGTCTGGAGAACATTGAGGATTTTGAAGATATTGTAGATTGGAACCAAGACATCATGGCAGACGAAGAAGTAGAAAACCTAGCTGAACCAGTCACCTTTACCTTTCCTATTACAAACCAGGAGAGAGCTGACACCTTGGAAAATATCCCTCCTTCAGCTCTACCAAACTTTCATAGGCTAATCACTGAATACCCTGATACATTTCTCTTTGAGTTTGATGTACTCTGTAGGAGTTATGATTACACTACAAATGCATACAGGCTCAAGCTCTTCCCAGCCACCCTCAAGGATGCTACATTAAGATGGTTTATGGGTTTGGGTGAGAATTCTGTAACTACTTGGGCCACCATGAAGGAGAAGTTTTTGCAGAAATATCAGGACTATTTTCATGGCAGAGACATGAAGGGGGATGACATCTTTAGGATGTCACAAAAAGAAGATGAGCCCCTGGAAGATTATGTAAAGAGATTTCAGTTTTGCAAGAAGTCAAGCTAGAATAGGCTTTCTCCAAAGTCACTTAAGCTGGTCTTCCTAAGAGGTGTGAGTGAGGAATGTATGGATGCACTCAATCTAATTAGAGCAAGAGATATCTCTCAACTGGGATTTGATGAAATTTGTCAAAGCTGCAAAAACTATTCACACTCTACTCTAAAGAAAAATAGAGGTTTAAAACCTTGTCTTCAAGTAAATCAGCCATTGGAGTCTCCAAAGTAGAGCTCAGCAATCTCCTGTCCAACATGAAAGAGGATATCATAAGCCATCTGGCAACATAGTTGGACACTTTGCACATAAAGAAGAAATAAGAGGCATCAGAGGTAGCTTTGAATACTATCCACATTGTCGATAGAAGAAGGCCAATTGCCGATGCAAGGGACTTGCTAGTATTTTTTAGGGTAAGAATGACAAAGCATATTTTAGATCCATAAAAGATGAAGAAGGTCAAGTGTTCTACATTGCACAATGAAGGCCATGGCAACAAAGACAAGGTATGCCTCAAGACCCCTTGACCAACTCCATGTCATTTGCACCACCTGCCTCAAATTCTCATAACTGGAACAATGCACCTTGGTATAACTGGACACAACAGCAATGGGCAACCATGCCACCTAGTTGGACCTAGCAATAGGGGGTATAGCCATAGCAGCCATCCAATCCTCAAATTATAATCCACAATGGTAGACCAATCAAAACCCATGACCACAACAATGGTGTGGGAACCAATCTTGGAAAAATCCAAATGTGAACTACTCGCAGCCACAACAAACCCTGCCTCAGCAACTTGCCCTTATGCTATATACAGCCTCACCTACTCCTACACAGCCTAGAGCTACTCAATTGTCGGCACAACCTACACCTAATCCTAACAACAAACATGTTTAGCAGGCCTATACTAATGAATCCATCCAATACCCAACATATACGGTTGAAGTTAGTGATGTGCACCTGTGCTCAGGAAAGATGCTTGTTGGACCATCATCACCATTCATCACCGAACTTGTAATGCCCACCATAGTTTGTGCCTTATGTGCTTTTTGATTCATGTGTTATATGTTGTTCTGAGTGTTTATCAGTGTATTATTTGTTTATTATGATTTGATGCATTGCACCAAACTTGCCAATGAGGTCTATGCTACCATCGAAAGGTTTTGAGGGTGTATTCCGCTTGACCATCGAGGTGTTTCCGATGGGGTTGTGCTTTGTTATTTGGTTTCCAACTATGAATTATGGGATGCATACGTTGTGATTGTGCATGTTAGATTATTCCAGTGCTTCAACTTCACTGTTTTCACTATACTTGTTATAGTTGTGATTGTTGTATTATTCTTGCATTGTGAAATGTTTTTGTTTATGCATCATGTTCCTGGATCATGCTAGTCGTAAATGATTATAGTGGATGTGAGTATTTTATATCATGTGTGATTATACCACGTTGGAGTGGATTATGTTGCTTCAACTATTATATGTGGAATAGGTACGCCTGATGGTTGAATTGAGTGTGCAGGTAATTACAGGTGTTAACTAATGTGGGAAATGTGGAGAAGGTTGACATGGGATGCTAGTAAGCCATCTCACCCTTATCTTTGTGTTGTGGAAACTTGTGATGTGTGTTTGGAATCATTTGTGTGTATTCCTTAGCATTCTTGCACTTTATTTTAAAATGGTTTGAAAAGCGTGTTTTTCATGTTTTCAGATTAAATTAATGATTTTAATTTAGAAATTGTTATTTCTAATTTAGTGAAAATGTTTGTTGCATCATTATATGCTTGTGGAACAAATTTGAGTGATTTCGGTTTAATTCCAAATTTTGATATTTTTTCGTAAAAAAGTAGAAATTGCATTAAATGAGAAAAATGAATGCCAAGTATGGTGTGTTTGTACTTTTTGGAATGAGACTGATTTAAATGGAAATAACCTGTTTGGAATAGTTGAGTTTGTTTGACTAACTATTTCCATGTTGCTTTGAGTGAATTAATTGAATGTTTTTAGTGAAATAGAATTATTAATGTGTTATTTTATATGCCTATTTGATTTACAAAAGAGACATTCAATTATTTCATTGTTGAATTAAATGATTTAATTGTACAAAGGCTATAATTTTGATTTAATTTATTAAATCACTTAAGAGGAATATTTTATTATGAAAAAATGAATAGTGTCTTTGGAGGCATAAAAAAAAAAAGACATGTATTTTAAATTCTTCTTTTCTCTCCAAAATTGGCTCTCTCCTTTGTTTGAAACCCTCTTGCTGGAAAAATAGATTTTCTCCATGGAATGGAAGGACTTAGATTTGCTTGTTTGAAGTGAGGATTGGAATTGATTTGTGCTTGGTTGGGAGTGATCAAAGATTGTTTTTTTCAAAACCTTTCTTTGTGGAGTGCTTGGAAAGAGGTATGAATTCATAACTCTCTTCCTTGTTTAGTTTTGTTTGTTCTATCCATTGCCATACCATCTTAAATGGATTGCTATGGTATTCATGAATAGAAAAGAAGGTTTAAAATTAATTTCTAAATTTTATTTGCATTTCTATTGTGTTCCTCATTTGGAAAGAGTTGAAACAAAGAAAGTCATGGCAAATTTTATTTAGAAATGCTCACCTTGTTTTTATTTCATATTTGAGGTGTTGTTTATATAATAAACAATGGGTAGTTGTCAAATTTTCAATTGAGTTCAAAACATGAAAGTTGAAAAATTGATGTGTTCTTCATTTGGGGAAAACAAGCTGAAACAAAGAAAGTCATGAAAAAATTTATTTAGAAATTCCCACCTTGTTTTTATTTCATAATTGGGGTGTTGTTCATATAATAAACAATGGGTAGTTGTCATATTTCATTTTGAACTTGAAACATGAAAGTTAGAAAATTGCCCAAGGAAGCCAAGCTTTCAACAATGGAGAATTTGGGTTGTTATGGTTTTTCCATACAAATTGAAAAAAAATAAAATTTTAATTTTAAATCATTTATTTTATTAATTTTAATGTGGAATGAGTTCCCTCCCATGGGAAATGACGTTTTACAGCTTTTTAGAAAATGTTGTATTTTTGTCAAATTGGGATTTTGTTACCTCGTAAACCGTATCAAGCCCAATTAGTAAAATTGGAGCTTTGGGTGTTTAGGAAGAGGTCTAGGGGTAAGGAAAGGAGTGGCTTCCATCGTACACCACAGCCCAAAGAGGTCGTTGGAATTAAACAAATGAAAGTTTTAATCAGGAATAACATTTAAACATATTGGGTAATAAAATTTAATAATAAGATCATCTACACCAATCTGCATGTCCTAGTGAAGTGTCTGGCTTGCTTGGGTTTGGCTGTAAAGAGCAATCTCGTGTAGTGTCTGGTTGCTATGAGGAGGTTATGCCCTCATGTTCTATCGTGAGGTAAGTATTGCCCTCGTTTGACACTCCTTGTCCTAACTACCTAGGTTTATCTTCCTTCTTCCACCATTAGAGTTTGACTCGACATGTGATGTTTACCATGTGATTGCATGTGCATTGTGATGTCTGATTCATGCTTGTATGTGTCTATGATGGACTATGATTTATGCCTCGTTTTGCATGCATTAAAGGTGTGATTACTTCCCTTATGCTTGAATGTTGTGATGTCATACTATTATGCTTTGGCAAGTGTTTCATATGTTACTTGAATGTAATTAGATGGTAGTTGTACCATGTGTTGTTTATATGCATTGTATTGGCAGTTGTGCCATGTGTGTTGTGTGCATTGATTGACATGTATGCCATATGTTGCTATGTATACCTTGGATTGAGTGAGATGATGCTAGTTGGTTTGCCATGATCACCTTCTCCATAGCTCGGGGGTTGCCTAGAGTTGCGTAGACAACTATTGCACTCAACGATAGCAATATGGTTGGGAGGCGAGCAACATTTCCCCATTGGTCCTTCGTGATGATCTTCAGTTGTTGGATGATTCCCTTATCTTCTTGCGGGTTGATTATGATGTGCTTCATGTCTTGTTGCACCTTAGAGAGCATGTTGGCTTTTGGGTGGTTTATGCACTTGTATATTATCATTATTGAATATTGTAATCTTTGTAATGTAGGTCTTTTGAGACCCTTGTAATAAGATGTAATTAATGCTATGAGTTGATTTATGGTGTTGGCTATGATTCATCTATGTTTAGGATGAAGCCCTTTGAATATTATATTTATTGGATATCGTCTTGTATTTTTCCACGACTCAGGTTGTAAGGACGTTGGCATGTTTTGATAGATTTTACATGTTAGAATCTAGCTATGTTAGCATGTTTAGACTCAATTATTTGATGTTTATGGATATGTTTGTATTGTATTGTATTCATCCTACATAGGTGGTGAGGATCCTAACTTTGCTTTTGGCATGTGTCGATGTTGGTGTCGAACATGTGTAGCCTTTTGTATCACTTTTGTCTTTTTTGGCATGTGGACATTTTTGGTTCAACACCTTAATATTTTTGGTTAAAATGAATCCTCTTTGGCATTTATTATTGTTTTTAGCCTCGTAGGTGCTTTGGTGTCATTTCCATGATGTGATATGCACTCTTGGATTATTCCCTCCTTTGCATTGGGAAGCATGCCTTTACATCAGTTTGATTAGTGACCATTCTAGTTGGTTGAGGAACTATACCTCCTAGTTGGACTATCCCATGGGGAGCGTTACCTTTGTGTTTGGGATGTCTTGTGTTGTTGTGGAATGGGCTCCCTCATCCTACTCCATGTGTTCGCGAGGGAGTGAGGTCGTGAACTTGTATCCAATCCTCATCATGGAGTGAGCTCCACCTCTCGCTTAGTCATCGTGGTGAGTTGTCACATGATGGGTGAAGTCTTTTGCTTGTGCCACCTTGCATTATACAATGGTGATGTCTTTTTAGGTGTTGTTGTACTTGTTGGAACACCTTTTGTGTGCGTGAGTGCAATGCGACATGTAAATGTCGCACTTACAAATGTAAAAAATTTGTTGGTTTGGTGTTTGTTCAGCTAATGCTTTGGGTGAAAGCTCAGAGCATTACAGAACTTCCTGATGAGGAACCACCATCCGTCACTAACAACCATCTAAATAACCAGCAAAAGCCTTTTGAGCAAATCTCTCTACAAGAAGAAACCATTACCAGAAACCCTCCATTTCCAGAGAGATTGAAAATGCACCCTCCACCAACTCCATCTGAACCTGATTTTGATTTCATGGGGCAGTTAAAAGATGTATGTGTTAAAATTCCCCTCATCCAAGCCATCAAGGATGTGCACATATATACCAAAGCTATAAGGGATTTATGCCTTAAGAAACTAAGAAGGAAGAGAAAAGATCCTCACACAGTCCATGCTATAGGACAACTTGTTGATATCATGTTAGGTAACTTGGTTGTTCCAAAATATGCAGATCCTGGAAGCCCTGTGGTTGATGTAAACATCAATGGTACCCTTATCAAAAACACCTTGATTGACCTAGGTGCAACCATTAATGTAATGACAAAAGAAACAATGAGTAACCTTCAGTTAGATAACCTCAAACCTATTCCCACAGTACTCTAGCTGGCAGATAGGTCCACAGTCAAGTTAGAAGGGGTTATTGAAGATCTTGTTATCACATTAGATTCATGGGAATACCCTGCATACTTTATGGTCTTGCAGCCCAAGGCTAGCCCAGGAGGATATCCACTCATCCTAGGGAGACCCTGGCTGGCAACAACAGATGCCTTCATAGGATGTCAGTCAGGAAATATGATAATTTCCAATGGGAATGTAACAAAGAAGTTGGTCCTTTATCCACCTGCTCAACCTTTTGCTAATATGGAGTAATCCATTTGGCCAGACCTAGGGGATCCTGACCAATATTCTCTTTAGACATTAATAACAATTGAAAGAAACCTACTATTGGCTATCCAAGATGAAGATGAGGTGATTTCCAATGTCATACAAAACAATTATGGAACAGATATACAACAAGACTCATATCTAATATGTATGGCCTGCCCTGTTCACAATGTTCTGCCTATAATCAATACTCCAGCCTGTGCTTCCTCCAGCAGAATGTTTCATCAATCACTGCCTCATAGCTGTAGTCTCAACTTATCAGGGTTGGATATTGCCTCTATGATGCCTATGGTAGCACCAGTTGACTTTACACCAGGAAAAACATTTAACATCAACAATGAATTGACATTTGTCCACAAGACTAGACTGATTAGAATGCTGCAAACTCATAAGAGAGCATTTGCATGGGACTATCATGACATAAAGGGAATTGACCCTAACCTTTGCATGCATAGGATATACATTAATGAAGGATGCAGACCAGTTAGGCAGCCTCAAAGAAGGTGAACCTTACAGTAAGAGACATAGTGAAGAATGAATTACAGAAATTACTGGATGCAGGATTCATATACCCAATATCAGATAGCCAATGGGTGTCTCCACTGGTAATAGTGCCAAAGAAAGGAGGTGCATGGAGATTTTGTGTAGACTAGAGAATTAAACACTATCACTATGAAGGATCATTTTCCTCTTCCTTTCATTAACCAGGTCCTAGACTCCTTGGCTGGTAAAAAGTATTTTTCTATTCTTGATCAATTCAGTGGATATAACCAAATCAAATTAGCCCCTGAAGACCAAGATAAGACCACATTCACATGCCCATGGGGGACATATGCCTATTCTGTCCTTCCATTTGGACTCTACAATGCACCTGCCACATTTCAGAGAGTTGTTTTAAGCATCTTTACTGACCTTGCTCATGACTCTATGGAAGTTTATATGGATGATTTTACCACTTATGGAGAGTCTTATGAGGCCTTGAAGAACCTTGAAAAAGTATTACAGAGATGTCAAGATCATAATTTGTCCCTTAGTCATGAAAAATGTTTCATGATGATGTAGGAAGGAGTATTGCTTGGTCACTTTGTGTCCAAAGTAGGAATTCAAGTGGATCCACACAAAATTGAAATCATTTCAACCTTACATGTTCCTCAAAAACATAAAGATGTCAGAAGTTTTCTAGGTCATGCAAGGTATTATTGAAGATTTATAAAGGATTTCAGTAAGATTGTTGCTCCTTTGTTTGTCTTACTCTCTAAAGATGCAGAATTTAATTGGACAGCTGACTGTCAAATATCCTTTGACCATCATACTCAGAGGACCTAATTGGGCAATACCTTTCCATATACATACAGATGCTTTTGATTTTGTAGTAGGAACTATGTTAGGACAAAAAGAAGGGAATGTGGAATATGTAATTTACTACATCAGCAAGAATCTTCAAGGTGTTGGACTTAACTATATTGTTACTGAGAAAGAAATGTTAGCTGTTGTTTATGTAATTAATAAGTTCAGGCATTATATCACTAGGTATCATGTTTTCATTCACACTAACCATGCAACAATAAGATATCTTATGAATAAACCAATGGTAAGCAGCAGATTGGTTAGATGGTTATTCCTCCTTCAAGAATTTGATATCACCATTGTAGACAAGCCAGGGAAGGCCAATGTTGTTGATTTCCTCTGCAAGCTCCCTACTTGTAATGAGGACAGAGCCATTGATGATTCTTTTCCAGATGAACACTTATTTGGACTGACTGTACAAACTCCTTGGTATGCAGATATAGCAAATTATCTAGTCACAGGGAAAACACCTCCACACCTCTCACCCAAAGAGGCACCACCTTGTGGAGAGTAGCTTTTCCTATTCATGGGTATCTGGTTATCTCTTCTATATGTTGGTTAATAGTTTTGTCACTACAAAAATAACCTAATTCACCCAAGAAGTAGCAACAAAAAGACACCAACAAATGGAGTAATCGTTGTGAGTGCAATGATTATCCTCTACGTTTGAGAGGGGCAGCTCCCTCGTATGATTTAATTAGTTTTTCTGGGTATGCTTTTAATCGGAAAGCGGGAAAGGAAAACTAATATCTACACATAAACATGATATAGATATGATGGACAAGCATAGAATAAACAGAATGCAAATTAGATGATGCACAGATCACCCACTTCACACCCACAAATGATAACCAGGAAAGAATGAGTTGCAGGTCCTTTCAAGAAATGATTTAACTGGAATTCATAGATTCCATGGCAAATGCATTCACAACTTGATATACAGAAGCTACATTAAAGGATGATTGCAAAGACTCAAAGGAAATCTACAATCAAAGAAATATAGGCAAACACACAGATTTGAGAATCTCTTTATTCCCCTAATGTAAAATATAAGCTCACAGACTCCATATCTCCTATACAACAAAATGTGTTTTGAGGAAAAACCAAACTGCTCCTATCTTCCCTAGGCAAATAAATAAATGGAAAAGATCCCCCAGCCCTCACAGAGGCTTCCAGATGAAAAACAGCAAAAGATCCTTTTACAATGAATGGTAATCAGTTTATAAAGACTCTACAGATGGGAAACTCAAAAGCCCATTTCCCCAAAGAAATATTACAAAATGAAATAAAATCAAGAGTCATTCCTGCCTCTTGGCATTCTACAAATAGAGCATAGGAATGCTTTCTTCAATCACCTTTGAAAACAAGACTCCAAAGACTAATGAAGACTTCTACTCTCTAGCCATATACGAGCACATTCGTTTGGTATACTTCTCCTCAACTACCTTGTCCTTTAAAACTGCCCCCATTGCTGCATGATTGCAAGCAAAGTATAAGATTTTAATTCAACAGAATTGCTCCACCAACTTTCACTTATACTCTTTGGATTCAGGCATCAACCAATCGGGAGAATCCCTGATAAAATCTATGGGATAGCTTGTGACATCATTTTCAACGTATCAAGTTTTAAATCCTTACTTACAGACGCAAAAGGTATGTTTGGAAATGCTTTTCAACACAGTTGCTTTGAACTATACAGGAACAACAATGAATGCAAAAATAAGTGACTAGACAAACCATTCCTTTGGGCAACCGTAAGGGTGAAGAGCATCTGGAGCACGTCTTGAGCTATTAAGACCGTAATAAAGAAGAGTCTTATTTACAAAATCTGTAGCAGATTGGACAACCTAGGCAAGCATTACGTGGTTTGCTACCATTAGCCATACTCTAGGAAGTTGCGCCACATTACAGTAATGACTGCCCTCTGGCTCACCATCAACACAATAACTGAGACACCAAGATGAGTTATTAGATACAAAAACCATGGCCAACCCATATAGCAGCCCTAACCCATTCACTTATCTCATGTACAAGTTCAAAGCATCCTCTACCCCCTGCCCAAAAATAGGCTAACTGATACAATTGTGAAGATATCTTAGAACATAGAACAAATTGCCATTGGCAATTGCAACAAGATCTCCACTATCAGCCCATTAATATTACACATCTGGTAGATTTGAATTCATATACTTTCTCTTTAAGGGATACCCAGCTTCACACAAGCATGGGAAAATGCTCCCGTCTTGCTTCGAGGGTCATTCACAGCTCTCATAACAACCAGCCAGCTTTCAAGTTTTGAGACTATGTTTGGAGGATGACAATTTCTACAACAATTAAAAGATTATATCCATTATAATGGTGCAGTCCTTGACATTTGAGCTGGAGGTCACACATATTGCACTAATAACCAAAACCCTACTACATTACATTTGTAGAAGCTTCGAGCTCCTTTAACAAATCCATTTCATGCATATTAACGTTCCAATCTTCAGTGTCCACGTTTCTTCTACAAGCTGCCACTGCACTTGAAGATCTTCAAGCCTTTCAACAAATCTATTCAGTGTATATCTTGCACTCATAAGATATTGTCTCTCGTTTTAGCAAGGTCGTGGCCTTGTAAATGCATTCGCATTTTTGCATGCATGCTAACTCTAATTTCCCTCTATAGTATCTGACAACAAATAGCTAATTTATATGTTTTGCTGCGTTGTTGTTATTCTGATATTGGCTAAGAGCACAGGCAGAGATGGAGAAGACTAGCAAAGGATCATAGAATTTGGCGTTACACCAGCCAATCTCATTTTCTTGAAAGACTCTAAAGTTTTTTCGATGAATATATTTTGGTATATAGCCTGCAATCATTGCATTCATACAAGACCATTTGTCTCAATAAACCGCGGCCTTGGCTTTGTGCTTCCCTTTGCGTTCACAATTGCATGCATGTTGATAAAACAAATTCTAACTATGATATTTGACAGAAATCTTGCTTTTTAGACGTTATCATGATGAGAACATGCTGGTGAAGATCGTGGGATTGGCTTTCAAACTAGCCAATTGCATTTGCTTGAAAGAGTCTAAAACCTTTCAACTTATGTTTTGTACCTATCCTACACTCATTGCGCTCCATAAATAAATATATCTTTTTTTAGAATGCTTTCTCCATTTTGAGAGGTAGCGGCTTTTTCAGTGCTTTTGCATTTTGTATGGGTATCTATCAAATTGTTTTCAGCTATAAAACTAGCAGTTACATCTTTTTGAAATCTTTAAGCCTTTTCATCAAATCCACTTTGTATACATCCTGACAAAAATCTACGTTGGATTCCTTGATGAGACGCGACTGGACATGGAGAAAACTGGCGAAGGAAGTGGCCTTTAATGATTTTTACGTTTTGCATGACTATTAACAGCATCTTCCATAATATCTGGCAAAAACTCCCGCTTCCATTTTGTTGTTTCCAACTATAGTCTTTGACAAAAAATCTCTATTTTTGGAGTGTTGTTGCTATCTTGGCGCAAGTTGTAAGTGCGTTGGCAAAGAGGACCTAGATTTGGCGTTTCATCTGTCAATCTCATTTACTTGAAACTTTGAGCCCTCTCAACAAATTAATATTGTGCAAAACTTGCAATTACTACATTCCATTAGATAACATCCTTTTATGAAAACATTCCAAATGGCCCGCAAGCTTTTCCATGCTTCTATATTTTGAATGCATGTTAACAAAACAACTTTCAATTATAATAATCTGACAGAAATCCAGCTATCTTCATGACCTTCGTGAAATCATTGGATATGTGTTTTAGGAAGACCGTGGCTTTATTTTCTTATGCTTTCACATTTCAGATGTATTCATCTGCTAATTGCATTTGCATGAAAGTTTCTAAAGCTTTTTCGACACCTCCATTCTGTACATATCCTGCGATCATTACTTGCCATTAAGAATGCTTTATTCAATCATTTCAACAAAGAAACCTACCAGATATCCCACTTTTCGTGTATTCAAACAAAAACTCCAATCGTGTTCTAAGAATGGACCATGACCTTGTGTTTGTAAGTCTGCATAAATGAATTTCTGTGAGGAAACCAATTCAGGAACAGTTCTTGCAGAAAGACTAATTACATTCTGAAATTTGATCAAAGGAACAGGTAGCTCATCGTGGTGCAACAAATCCAATTGTGAATGACAATTGTATACACCTAAAAATGGCTTGTGTCGAATTAAGTAAATATTTTAATATTTATTTTAATTCTTATTCTTCCATCAAATTAAATAAATATTCCAATTTATTTAAATGATTCACATCCCTCCAATAATTAAATTAAATCAATTTATTTAATTCAATCCCCTAATTCTTCTAATCTCACATAATTAAATAATTCTAAATCATTTAATTAATCCTAAATTCCTCTATCCTAAGTCCTAATTTCATAAATCCACATTACTAATCCACATCACGTTTCCACCTCACCTATCCACCTCACCATGTTGCACATGTAATTAAATATTTTAATATTTAATTAGCTAATATTCCCTCACCCACATGTCTTATTTCTCCTCTAATCAGATTAGTTAACTCATTAATCAAAATAGTTAACTAATTAGTCAATTGAGTTCACTGGTCAATCTATTCTGTTGACTCCCCAATCAACCCAGTTAACTGATCAATCATCTCAGTTAACTCTTCAATCTATTATGTTAACTCCCATAACTCATAAGAAGGCTTGGACACTTGTCCTCTCCTAATTCGTGCACATTCCCTCAAGCTTCCTCAACCGTACACCTCACAAGTAATTTCTCTAGTCATGGATCTATTGACACTTGGATTTGGTCTTCCCTCAGCCCATATAAGCAAGGTCCTCACACCCATTTAGATCCATCTAATCTTAAGCAATCTTACTTAGCAGGAATCATTACAGCGTGCCTTTGGCAAAGTTATCATCCATTTGCATTACAAATCATTATCATCACCATGTCTCCATTATCAATCACCCATCTCCATTATAGTTGCATTGTAGTTTAGTCTCCATTGCACATTCCATATCACAGCCATTTTGTTCTTGTCATCTTCAATAGCAAGGAAGTGCACACTTATGAGAGCTTCATTACCATCAAGATCAAGAGGAGATAGGCGAACAATGGAAGCATAGAGGTAAAATGGTCTTCGAAGGTATATTCTTTGATAATTTGTATTTACATCAATTTCCATTGAGTTATTGAATGATTAGTTGTTTAGTACTATTGTTCACATTTTCTGATAACATTTCTGGCACCCACCGTGGGCCCTTGCCCCATTTTTAACTTTGATTTGAGTGTTTTGTGAAGGTTCTGTCATGACAAGTCATTCTTGTGCATACAACTTCCAGTTCTGCGCATTCAACACTTTCTGCACCGCATTCAATCTTTCTACGCATCTAACTTGTTTTGTTGTGCATCTGACACATTTCTCTATGCTTTTGATCTTTCGGCACATACACAGCGCAGTCCAGTGCATTCGATATCTGTTGTTGCGCTTATGATCTTTTGGTGCATCCAAACTGCAGTCATGCGCATTTAATCATTATTGTTGCTCTTTTGTAAATCTGCGCATATGAATCGCAATATTCTGCATATGACCTGCAGATTTGCACACATGATTTGTCAGAGAAAGGTGTAATGTTTTTATCAGATCTTCTGTACTAACTCTCATTTGCAGGTGTTAGAAGCTGGACTTAGTCATTTTAACTGCATTATTAAGCCATTTAGAACTAATTAGGAGAGAGTAACTTAATATGTTCATGCAAATCATAACATAGACATAACTAGGAGAAAAGTAAATCATTTTGTTGCATCACAACTTGCATCTAGTCCCAACCTAGGGGTTAAAACTAAACAATTTATTTATGTTTTTACTATCTTGCACTACAATCCATCACATAGCTTAATAGGGGAAGTAACACTTGTTTATTTCTTCAAGCAACAATCTACACCTAGATTTGTTAGAAGGTTAAAATAAACAATCTTTTCCAAGTTATTGCTATCTTGTTACAAATCTATGTGCTTGGTAGAGTTGACACATTTAGTTATTTTTCTTTTAACTAGGAAGATAAAGAACCAGTGTTCTCTATGTTTTCAGAATGATAATAGGACTATGCTCTCCCCTTTTCTGGGTGACCAAAATGTCAAACTTATCATTTTGCATGTTTAACCTTTAGAGAGGCCTGTCCTTGGAATTCCTTCCTTCCAAGTGGGACGACCTTAAGTGATAACGAGCTAAAGCCAAGCCACCTCCAAGTCACTATAAATAAATTGTGTTTGTGATGAAAGCTGCAAACAACGGGTGTTGTTGTGTTACATCGACCAATGTTTCCCCCAAAACCCTATGGAGTGTAACCTCTGCAGGCTAGGAAGCTTCCTTATGGGAGCAAATGGCCGCACGTGTAACCACCCGAACGGATGCCTTGACTAAAATCCTTTTGTTCTAGTAAGCTAAAATCCCCTATTTGGTGACACAGGAGGAGGAACCTCTAGAGCCGTCCAATGTCATACACTCATTTAGTGTAGAGACAGAAAAGTTCAACTCTTTGAAGGAACTGTAACTTGGTATGCATGAGAAGTGAGTGTCGTGGAGGGGAGCTGGTGCTACCAAGTTACTAGATGTCCGCCTTTATGCAAGTGGCTAGTGTAAAAACCAAGTTGGAACTCATCAAATACTATCCTTGCCAACCTTAGGATTGTGCTTGCTTTTTGGTCAAAAATTTGTAATAACAAACATGGAATCTTCTTGTGTGTTGTGTTTTCTTGCAACTAATTGATACAAATCATCAGCGAAAATACCAGACTTGCTTCAAGAAACATTGTGAAAACAAGCCAACATCGAGAAAATTGAAACAAAAAGATAACAGTACCTGCAGTTTTGCGCATTTAAACCATTTTGCTGCACATATGACAAGTTTTGTTGTGCATTTAATCCTGCTATGCAATTGACCCATTCTGTTGGGCATTTGAGATAGTTTGTTGCGCATACAATACTTCTACACATTTGACACACAAAGCAGTACATATGAGCCACAGTACTGTACATTCAAAAATCAAAGCATTTCAACCAAACCTGCGCATTTGACCTACATAGCTGCACATTTAACCATTTTTCCTACGCGTCTGAATCTGCGCATGCAAAATAGAGAGCTATTCCATACACTTTTGAGAAAAATTTAAACTAGTTCTGGGTACCCATTATTGCATATACTTTGTTTATGATCTCATGAAAACCATACAAAATCCATTTCACATACTTTTCCAACACATTTCTATTTGCCACATCATCCATAGTAAAAACATCAAACAAAGCAAACCAAGTTTCCTACTAAGGTGTTATTAAAATATTCCAAAAACTCAAAGCAAAAATCTAGTTGGTTTCATAACAGGATTTATCATCCTTCATCCCGGAACTACACTAGTGTAATCTTGATAAAAGTAGTCCATATCAATAGCGGTGATCAACTCTCCCTACTTTGACTATCTTTTACCTCAAGAGCACATTTGTTTGAGCAAACAGTAGATCAAAATTTGAACCTTAGGAAAATTCTTGTCATCTCAACCTTTTCACAAGCAATTTTCATCCAACATTCACCCCCATCAAATGGTTTTTATGGTTGCAACTAGATCAAAATCCAAAGAAAAGAAAGATATGGATCCTTTGAACAAAGACATACCATCTTCATCTCACAGTGATGGAGAGGAAGAAATCCCGTTTGAGGTCGTAATGGATGCTATACAAGACTCAAAATTTCAAAAGATGATGGACAAGGTCTTAAACATGGACCCTCAAAGGTATTTCCTTATGCTAGCACAAGGGACCAAACTTCTAGCAGATTTTGACACCTCCACCTTAAAAGACACCACCTCTACGAACGACATGGAAACTCCCAAGATCACACAAGAGGTTCCCAAAATAGACAAGGCTAAGGATACAATCAATCCCTTGGATATGTTGACAACGCAAATCTAAGCCTTACAACAACAACTCGTAGACATTCAAACCGAAGCATCAACAAAACACTATTCTCTAGAGGATATTTCACCATATCCTTTTGACAAGACCTTGATCATGATACCTTTCCCCTCAAAATTTGAGGTACCAAAATTTAACAAATATCGAGGAAAGGGTGATCCAAGAGACCACATCAGAGAATTTAGTGTAGCATGTCTCGAAGTCGCCCACAATGACACCTATCTCATGTGATTATTCCCAAGTAGCTTGGGAGGACAAGCTATGGAATGGTTCTCTCACCTACCTCTCGACATCCAAACTTTCAACGAGCTAGTGGATAAGTTTGTCACTCATTTCTCCTATAACAATGAGCATGAAATCTCAATATTAGATCTTTGTATCACAAAACAAAAGGGTGGAGAATCCTTCACCGCTTTCTTACAAAGATGGAGACAACTGGCCAGCAAATGTCCATATCATATGCCAGAAAAACAAATGCTTGAGATGTTTGTACACAACCTAAACACTAATCTTAGCTACCAAATACAAATCCAATGTCCTACTTCATTTAGTAAGGTCATTGAAATGGGGTTACTCATTGAAAAAGCTTTGATAGCAAAAGGTCAAGTCAAAATCTACAAGGAAACCCCTAACTCTAATAATAACACGGACAAGTCGAGGTTTTGGACTAAGAATAAAAACATTGTCAACGACGGTGTCGTGGATGCAAAACAACCGATCCCAAAACAACTGATCTTCAACTTGTCCAATCTGCAAAACAAGCGCCAAAACAATGTGTCACAACCCACTAACTTTCCTCCTCAACGAAAGTTCACACCTTTGGGAGAATCACTGGAATCAACCTGCGAAAGCTCATATCGAACAATGTCTTAACACTTCCAACGGCATGTGATTACGAACCTAAATTCAAACCTCCTTGGTGGAAAGACTCAGACTTCTACGAGTATCATCGAAGCAAGGGACACAAGACCGATGACTGCCAAAGCCTCAAAAACTTACTTCAAGACTTGGTAGATCAAAAGGTGGTCAAAGTTAAGGGACAAGGATCCAATGAGGACCATTTGGCATATCAGAATCCACTCCCCAACTATGAAGAGGGAGGTTTTTCAAACCAAACAATAATAGGGGTAACAATGCAAACTATACAAATGTGTCTTATGACTACATTGTTAACCACATTTCTGAAAGTGATGCGTATATCAGTGGCGTCACTATAAACAAAAACCTCAATTGTAACATAATAGCCCGCGGTAAAAAAGTTACTCTTCAAGGGGCACCATCCAAAACTCCATCCACATCTAACCAGTACAGTGTCTTAGAGCAGCTCCACAAAACACCAGCACACATTTCCATTTTGGAGCTCTTGCGTCTATCCCCATCCCACAGGGCCATCCTCGACCAAGCTCTCTCAGAAACCACAGTCCTAACTAATCTAGCAGAAGAACAATTCCAGGCCATGGTAGGCCACCTAACCACACCTCATTTCTTAACCTTCACGGAAAAGGATGATATGTCCATCACACAACTGCATAATGTGTCTCTCCACATCGAAATCTTCATCCACAAGCATAAAATAAAAAGGGTTCTAATCGATGGAGGAGCGGGTTTAAATATTTGCACCTTAAAGCTACTCCTTGCATTGGGGTTTTCGGAGAATGCTATTGATCCTAAAAAGAAAATCACCATCAAATCTTATGATGAAGAGGAAAGAACTTCAAAGGGAACCGTTGTTTTGCCTATCAAAGTGAGACCTGTAGTAAAAGATGTAGTGTGTCAAGTGCTTGACATGGAACTTGCATATAATATTCTCCTTGGAAGACCTTCGATACACGCAATGAAGGCGATATCATCAACCTATCACCAGTGTATCAAATTCCCCCATGATGGCCAAGAAATCACCATCCAAGGTGATCCCAATCCATTTCAATATTACAACTCCGTACAATCTAAACCCGACATTGTAATTCCCAATAACTGTGCCTCTATTTCATCCTCATCCCGTGTTGACCCAAAATCATTACCTTCTTCCTCCAAGGCACCCGAAATCAACCTCAAGCTCAAAGACAAGGGTGTCAGAGAGTATACCATTGCCCAATCCTTTTGCTTAGCACAGTTACCACTCTCTCCCAAATCCTATGGAAAACCTTCCATAAACAAACCCAAGACTTTGGAACCTCCCAAAGGTCCTTTTGTTAAATGGGGAAGCTTATAGGATGAGAGTGATGAAAAGGACATCCTACAGTGGCTATACAAGGATGAAGGTAGTCACACCAACTCACATGAACCACAAGGCCAAATGCAAACCGAACAGTATGGTCAGGGATTCTCTATCTTGCAAATGATGGGGTATGATGGCCATGGTCCCTTGGGATTGAGAAAAGATGGTATCATTTAGCCTATCCAACCTTCTTCTTTAGTAGCCTGAGACACTACAAGGCTAGGTTACACCGGCAAAGCAAAGATCAAAGGAACAGACAAGCATAAAGGCAAGCAACCACAAACATCTACTACTAACCTAGTAGAGCAAATTCACCAACTACAAGGATGGAGTGAGACAGACTCCAATGAATATGAGTGGGATAGTCTCTCTGAACTATCTTTTGATGAAAAAGACATTGATGTAGTCCAACAGTATACCTCAAACCAAACAACTCATGAGAGACAAGGCTCACCGTCTAGACCTGTAGAGTTCGATCCGCATAATAACGATAGTGAGTTTCACGAAGAATGAATAATGTACCCTTGACAGATCAACTAGTGGAGAGTACCATCGCAGGAATTGTCGATGTTTACAATAACCATACCAATTCCTCCATCTTGACCATCACCAGCCACGAACCAAACCAACCTGACGACCCATTACCATTGTTACAGCCTGAACTCATAGATTGGGATTTACAAGACTCCCCCTGAGCTAGATACCTTTCAGAATGATGAAGCCATCATTGACTATCTAGAACTTAGAGAACATATACCCGCAAGGGACCACAGAGTTGGCTATGCCATAGAACTCAATGACAAGGCTTATTTTGGTGAGAGTGTCAAGCCTTTCAGTCTCAAAAATATAAAAATGAAAGGTAGATCTAATAGTGAAAATTGCTCTATGGCAATGTTAGATCATGAAAATAGTAAAAAGATGAAAGATGTATCCAACGGTGAAAACCTCTCTAAGGTGCCAAAGGATGAAAGGCTTGACACTCTTCCCAATTTAACACATCAGGAGAGATCTGTAATCTTGATCGAACTAGCAAAACCAATTAGCATCGGCATAGAGGAAAATCCAAGGATAATCCACATGGCAAAATCATTATCAGCACAAGAGAAGCCAGAGTTCACCGAATTCTTCAAAAGGAAACAAACCAACTTTGCTTGGTCATATGTGGATATGACAAGGCTAGATCCAAATCTCATAACGCATCACTTGTCAATGTCTCCATGAGCTAAGCTAGTAAAAAAAAAACTATGAAAAATGCATCCGCATATCGCCCTCATGGTAAATGAAGAACTGAAGAAGCTATTGGATGTGGGTTTTATCCGTCCCTTAAATTACCTAGAATGGATTTCAAACATTATGCCTGTCTCCAAACCAGATGGAAGGATTTGCCTATGCAATGACTTTAGAGACCTAAATAAAGCTTGTCCAAAAGATGATTTCCCTTTACCCAACATTGACATTATTGTAGATCTCATGGCAGGGCACACTATGTTGTCTCTAATGGATGGTTTCTCTGGATATAACCAAATCAAAATTACACTAGAGGATCAGTACAAAATAGCATTCACATGCCCACGGGGTACCTATTGTTGGTACGCCATAGCATTCGGACTAAAGAATGCGGGGGCAATAGACCAGCAGGCAATGACTACGATCTTTCATGACATGATGCACACAATCATGGAAGATTATATAGATGATATCTTAGAAAAATCACTCACAAGAGAAGGACACCTGGTAGTATTAGACAAGATCTTCACAAGATTGGAGCAGTTTAATGTGCACCTCAACCTAAAGAAGTGCATATTTGGAGTCACATCCAGCAAGCTTCTCGGACACATAGTGTCCGCCAATGGAATCGAAGTAGACCCAGCTAAGGTAAAAGCCATCATGGAAATGTCGCCTCCCAAAAATCTCAGTCAGTTGTATCTCTACAGGGAAAGCTACAATCTATCATAAGGTTCATCTCTCAACTAGAAGATAAGTGTCATCCATTCACGCATCTCCTCCATAAGAACATTCCTTTCAAGTGGGATGACTCATGCGAACAAGCTTTTCAACATTTAAAGGAATATCTAATGAAACCACCTGTATTAATGCCACCGATCTAGGGCAAGCCATTACTACTTTACATCTTAGCTACACCAAAAGCTCTGGGAGCTCTGCTTGCACAGCAAAATCATGAAGGAAAGGAACAAGCGATCTACTACATCAGCAAAACACTAGTAGGTTACGAGTTTCAATATACACCAACTGAAAGAGCATGTCTTGCTGTTGTATTTGCTTCAAAAAAATGGAGGCATTACATGATCTCACACTCCATCAAGCTCATAGCAAAGATTGACCCATTAAAATACTTGCTCAACAAAGCTACCCTAACATGTAGAATATCCAAATGGGTCATTATACTCAGTGAATTTGACATTGAATATGTAGATAAATGAGCAATAAAGGGGCAAGTGATTGCAGATCAGCTAGCGGATGCACCTTTAATAAGTGACAACCCATTAAATTTTGAATTTCTAGACGAGTATATCTTTCGCATCACAACAACAGCCTGGAAACTATACTTTGATGGATCATATACTCAACATGGGTCCAGAGCAGGTATCTTGTTGATCACACCAAATGGAGACACTATACCAAAGTCGTACAGGCTACTCTTTCCATGCACTAATAATGTGGCTGAGTACGAAACCATTCTCATCGGCATCAAGCTAGCAGTGGAATGGAAAGTGATAGAACTTCATGTGTATGGCGACTCACAACTCATCATTAACCAGGTGAACGATGAATACCAAACAAAGGACGAGAAGTTAATACCATACAAGTGTATGGTAGACGACTTCAAGGAATACTTTGTTGTCATCTCTTTTGAGCAGATACCAAGGTTGGGGAACAAAGCAGTAGACGCCATGGCAACAATTGCATCTCTCCTGGATATCCCTAAAAACCAATCACGTTATGAATTCTTGGTAGAGCCAGTGTCCCATCCTGCATACGACACCCTCGAATCCCACATCATTTGCCACATTGTAGGATCAGATTCTCCCCTATACGGAAAAGTATTTGCCTATCTAAAAGAGAATACCCTACCACATAATCTCTCAAGTAACCAAAAGTGAACCTTCATTCGCCAAGCATCCCATTATACCATTATTGCCAACACCCTGTATCGACGAGGTCTAGATGGTACTCTCCTTAGGTGTCTAGATAGAGAGGAATATCAAACTACCTTGAGCAAAGTACATGAAGGTATATGCGGGACCCACTCTAGTGGTTCTACGTTGGCTAAGAAACTCATTCATTTGGGATATTACTGGCCTACTATGGAAAAAGACTCATATCATTTTGTAAAATGATGTAACAAATGCCAGATCCACTGTAACCTAATACATGCACCAATGCAGGAGCTATAGTCGTTAACAAATCCTTGGCCATTTTGTCAATGGGTACTTGACTTAGTGGGCAAGATACATCCACCATCATCCAGCAGCCATAAATTCATCATAACCGCCATTGAGTACTTTACAAAGTGGATTGAAGTTGTACCCTTCACCAATGTCATGGGCAAAAAAATTGCCTCTTTCATTTTGAACTACATCATTTGCTGCTATGGCATCCCTGTATCCATTATCACTAATAATGGAAGACCATTTAAAAACCAAGATGTCAAAGAACTATGTGACAAATTCCACATCCAACATTGCTTTTCTACCCCATATTACCCCCAAGGAAACAACCAGGCAGAGGCATCAAATAAAACCATCTTAAAAATCCTGAAAAAGACTGTCACCGATGCCGACCGTGATTGGCACATCCAATTGAATCCCACATTGTGGGCCTACCACACAAGTATCTGCACACCCACAGGTGCAATGCCATATTCCTTCATCTATGGCTCTAAAGCCATCTTGCCCATTGAAGTCAAGATCCCATCCTTGAGAGTTTTGTTAAAAAGCCTCATATCTGATGAAGAATACAGAGTTTCCAGACTTCAAGAATTAGAGCTGCTCGAAGAAAGAAGGCAACATGCCTTTAACCATCTCAGGGCTTATTAACAAAGGTTGTCCAGAAGTTACAATCACAAAGTCAAACCCTGGGTATTTCAAGTTGGTGACTTAGTCCTCAGAGAGAATCCCAGGAATCAGCAAGACAAAGAGAAGAAAGGTAAGTTCAAATCCAATTGGCTAGGTCCCTATGTCATCATTGTTGCCTATGGATCAGATGCTTATCAATTGGCTACATCAAAAGGTGAATTGTTCGATGATCCCATCAACAGCATGCATCTTCGCAAGTTCTACACCTAAACCCCAATGCAAGGGATCAAAAATAGCAAAAAAAATAGAAAAATGACAAAAATAGCAAAAAAAAAAATGACAAAATAAACAAAAAAAATCGTCCTTTGGTGAAAACCTGGTAAACAGGCCCCTTGGATAGATACCATGATGAAAACCTGGCAAACAAGTGTCATGTGTATTTTAGCTATCATGCAAATAAAAGCAAGTGGTGAAAACCTGGTAAGCAAGTGCTCCTTGTGATAAAGCTGCCTACTCCATCTTTTCAGACCTTGTTCCTCATTCATCCCTTCTAACTGCATCCACCCAATCACATCGAGGTACCTACCATGGCTTGTTGTTCGCTCATCCTAACCGCCTTCTCCCATCAAGCTGTCAGTCCAAGCTTGCGTCCATCTTGTCATCCGTCCTACTCGAATCCATTGAAACATTGTCGAACTACGTCGCCTCTGAGCTATCACGTAGGTAAGGCCATCATCGATGTGCCCTCGAGGCTCCTTTCCCATCCATTCTAGCCCGTGTCACCCATCCTTTGGCCCATCCGAGTCTGCACCATTTCCCATCGCCTAGGTTCTAGGTCCACAAAGTCCACACCCCAAACTACGTTGCCTCTTTGTCGTCACGTAGGCAAGGCCATCATCGATGAGCCCCCGAGGCACTAGGTCAGTCCCTTAGGGCCCATTTCTTCATGTCTATTGTCAATTCATCCACAATAAATCAATCATTTACTTGACTGGGGGCAAATCCTTGACCTATTTGATAATTAGATTCTTGAATGTCACACCCCTCAAAGGATAGCAATAAGGACCGCAATACTATCGCCAGACAACAGGTAGCATTACAAACACACTTTTTCAACAAAATGCTTGACACAAGAACTAGACCTATAAACAAGACATAATGAGCCTCAACCACCATGATGATTGTATCTATTTTCGTTGCAAGAAAACATAACTATGGCACTTGAAAATTTGTGCTTCTTAAAAAGGTTCAAGTTACAGAGTCTTGATTTTTGTTATTATGTCTTTTTATGCTACTCAAGGATGTCAAAAACTAGAGGAGATATGATGGGGGAATAATTATCTTATTTGTTTGTTGTTTGTGGATCAATCTTTAGTAATGTGACAACTTTGTCTAAAGACATGATCGACAAAAGATCATTGAGGACGTTTTAGGTATGAACATGAAACAGGGAGATCCTTGTCTGTTGACGCATGCAAGACATACTTAGGTCATCTACATTCAATTTTGACTAGATGCTTGTATTAACTTGCTATATCAAAATCCATGTAAGAGATACTCAGGTCATCTCGGTTTAATTATACCTAGATGCTTGTATTTTCTTACAACATAATAAAAGTTCAATGATGAAACAAAGTACTTCAAATACTTGCATATACAAAGATGACAAAATCCACACATTCGTACATATCAAGTTGCATATCATTCCATTATAAGCATTGCATCCTTGACCAAATTCCAAGTGTCGAAAGATCTATTTATCCATTTATCCATTTATCGAAGTCATTTCTTCTACATTATCCATTTATCCCAGTTATTAAATTCCATTCTTCTCAGGTGTATTATTATTAAGATTGAGTATACTTGGAACAACAAAAACAATTCATTTGCATGTCATGAATAGGTGTGTCATCATAAAGTATCATCACATACAATGCATTAATGGTAATAAACATTTAGATCATGTTTTAGATATAATGTTGTCATTTAGATGCATGTGTCACCATAACATTGCATTAACCAAAAATCTCACAAAAACATAGCTATCATCACATTTGCATATTAGATCATCATCCATAATTAAAACAATGGCAAACGACATAGATAAACATCTAAGTTATCACAGTGTCTGCATTAGATCATCATAGAATGTGAACGTATAGGATCATAAACATGCATATAGGTCATCATATCCATCATATAGCTCATAGAAACATCACGTCGCATAAACATAAAGTGTGTCATAGAATCTAATATACATGTTAGCCACATCACATACAACCATAATCATGTAAAGTCATCATATAGATCATCATGTCCATCGTATAAACATAAACATATGCATCAGAGTCATAAACCACATAGGTCATCTATAAGCATAGCATATCATAACATCATAATGAAAGTCATGTCCATCACAGTAGATCGTAACCATAGTCAGTCAAATCATGATATCATATAATCATCATCAAAAAGAATATAAGTGTTCAAGTATACAATGATGTCAAAATAACAATACATCTCGAAGTGTCCAAACCAAAGTGGTGTATAAAAGTGTCCAAATAAAAGTACTAAAACTGATACATGTCTTGAAACAACTAGGAATGGCTCCCCCCTGATGGTGCTGGTTGTGGTGGTGGGATACCTCCTCCTCCCCCACCTGCTATTCCCATCCCTGGTGCACCTCCTCCTAATGGTCCGCGAGGTGGCCCCATAGGTCCCATCACCCCACTGCTCTCTGTAAGTGCCCTCTGTGATCTGATGCGGTAACTAGGGTGGTAACTGCCTGCCCTACGCTCTAGTGGCACCGCCTGTTCATATAAACCCTATCAGTAGAAGATCTCTTGGCCTGCCCTCACCATCTTTGTCACTGTCTGGCTGGTAGGACCCTGTCCCTCAATCAGATGTACCTACTCTAAGAGTGCCTCCACCTTGGTATACCTCTGAATGGTTGTATCTCGCTCTAACCAAGCGGTTTGTAGCTCACTTTGTAGCTGTATAATTTGGGCCTACATTTGCCCTATCTGCTCCTGCTACTGTCCTAGCATAGACTGTGCCCAAGCTAGCTGGGCTCGTAACCCTGCTATCACCCCATCATCTGGCCCTTGTCCCTGTGGCTGCACTGGAGGCTGAACCTATGCCTATAAGGCTAGCTGAGCATGCTGGGTAGGATCAATCCACTGGCGAACCCTCCTCCCATCTCCATCTCTGCCATCATCCCCATCATTGCCATCGTGACCACCATCCTAACCTCCTCCTCCTCCTAAGCCAACACCATCATGACCTCCTCCGCCACCACCACCATCCCCACATCGGCCACCTCTGCCTCCCCGTCCTTTGCATCTCCTGGGTCACCTTTGTGGCCCCTCTCATCCTCCTCCCAATCATCCAGAATCAAGGCTCGCTCTCCTGGTCCGAAGTAGCGTGGAAAAGGATGTGTTGTAAACCAGTCAAAGTAGTCTTATGCCACCCTCGCGTCTGCCACTGCCCTGTGCATCGGCCAAGGCTGATATGGAATATGTAGAAACTCATCACGAACTACTTCATAAGATGGGCTGGGTCCCCATCGTCCCCGCTCCTTGTGCGTATGGATAAATATGGCATTGCCCACGGGCATCCCCTAGATTTTGCCAAACTGCCTATACACACATGAAACAATGTGTCTCTCTAAAATATAGGGTGTCCTCCCTATAAGCCATCTCATCTGAAAGAAGTAAGGTAGTTCATGTGCATCCTCATCCCATACCTCACAATCCAGCTATGGTCACCAAACAACTAAGTCAACATTGTCAAAAGCATGCCTCCAATACTCTAGCTTTCCCAACTTGGGTTGGGAAAGGCTCTCCTGAAACATATAGGAGTAAGGATGATCCCTACCATGAGTACCAATGCCAATAGTACGAGTAATCGCTATATGAGTCCATGCACATGTCTAAAGCAATGAAACTCCGCAAGCCAAGCTAGAGGAACCATCATATACAAACTATTGTAAATCATGATACAAATGTGCAAGGACGCACACTCCCCAAGCATATCTGGTACCCTCATGCACAATCTGCTCTAACACTTGACCCCATCCAACTACAAATCCATGAGAGCGTATGTTAAGACACACAATACCTCTAATCAACCCCGCCACAACTGCAGGAAGCGGCTCATAGTACGCCAACATGTCAGCCCAGCTAATCTTAGTACCCTCGATTTTATCATCATCAAAAACCTGCCTGCACTCATCCAAACCTGCCCCAGTCTGTGACTCATACTCCACAAGCTCTCCATTGATGGTTATGTGCAGGATCCTGTGAACATCCTCCAAAGTAACTGTAATCTCCCCAGTGGGGAGATGAAAGGTCCCATCCTCACTGTGAAAGAGCTCTGACAAGGTAGTGAGCATACTAAGATTTGCACGAATGTTAGGCATGAAGCAAATGAAAGACAATCCCGCCAATCCAAGAATAAGAAGATCAGTCTCCGTAAGCTGAGGCCTCAACAACAGTGTAATCGGATAATGCTCTCTCAACATGAGAATGTTGTCTAGCTCCTCCTACAATCAAGCAAGCGCGCATTAGTCCATCAAATTGACTGAAAGGAAGCTAGGTGTGCGAAATTCGCTTCCTACACTAATCTAATGAGGGGAGGAGAGTGAAAATTCAAATTTATCCTAACTATTACAACAACATTAAACCATTAACATGAGATATTGCAACAAACACATAAACAAGAAGGTGAGACAGAAGAAGAGAGACACAAGATATACGTGGGGAAAACCCTTACGGGTGAAAAACCCCACAATCCAAAACACTGCTCAACTGTATTACATAAACAAAGAGATTACAATACAAATCAGAGCCAATGCTCTTGCAGGAGTCTTCGACACTCATATCTACAGATGATCTGGTAGCATAACAGTACCTCTAAAACTTGTAGTACATCTTCTCCTCCAAGCACCTGATTATATAGAGTTTACAAGGTAGTTTTGGCTCTATCTTGGAATAGGTGTCCAACATGGCCTCATGGCCCAAAACCCATGCCTAAGGACACTTGTCCAACTTTGTAGAATGCTCCTGACACTTGTCATGTCACCCCATCCCAAAGAGGTCACCTATTCCCAAAATGGGTAATGACAGATGCTTCTACGACTCTTACGACCGTCATAGAATCTGTCATAGCATAATGACTTACAACTATAAGAGAATCTATCATACACATGCTATAAATAGCATATTCTATTACATGTCATAACCCACCTTGGGGTGCCCAAAGATGCTCTTCGACACTTGTGTGTACCTGTCATAGAATCTCCTATTTCTGACTCTTACATGTCATAAAACTGTCATAGGAATCTGTCATGACCGTTTCGGTCAATATTCCCTTACACAACACCCAAAATGCCGACACATGGTAAAATATTCCTACCACTAAGGAGGATGCCTGTCTCCTCATGTGAGGACAAAATTACAAGTTATCATCTTCCATGTAGGATGACACATCACCATGCCACATCCCACAAGATGACAATATGGAATTTACAATTAATTTACATCATAGGCAATGAATAAATAAATACAATCAAAATAATCCAAGGAATTACCAAGGTTGAGACACCTTAATTCCAAACATTCTCCCACTTATCAAACACCTTGTAAGAGCCAATAGAATAACAGGATTTAATTGCTATAGGCCGAGAGGCCCATAGACTCTGAACACCATCTGAACTTCCCTGTGCCCACTGGCTTTGTCAATGCATCTGCAACATTCTTCAAAGTATCTACCTTTTCCAAATTTACCTTCCCATCCTCTACCATGTCTCGCATGAAGTGAAACTATACATCAATATGTTTTATTCTGGCATGGAAAGTTGGATTCTTTGCAAGGCAAATTGCACTCTGACTATCACAACTGATCGTAATTTGACCTGCATCAACACCAATATCTGAACACAATCTCTTAAGCCAAATAGCTTCCTTGCAAGCATGAGTTGTAGCCATATACTCAGCTTCAGCAGTGGACAAAGCAACCATAGGTTGTCGCTTACTCATCCAACTAATTGCACCACCAAACATTGTGAACACATATGCACTGGTGGATCTCCTGCTATTAATGTCACCTGCCCAATGAGAATCCACAAATCCATGAATACAAACTGAATGCAGAAGTCCTATAGCATTGCCATGATAGCAAATGGAATACTCAGAAGTACCCCTCAAATATCTGAACACTCGCTTAACTGCATCTCAATGTACCCATCCAGGATTAGCCATAAACCAACTAAGGACTCCCACTACTTGGGCAATGTCTAGTCTTGTACAGACCATAGCATACATCAAACTACCAACAACACTAGCATAAGGTACTCTGCTCATGTCCTCCACCTCACTAGGAGATTTTGGACAATCACTAACAGATAACTTTGTTCCCAATGAAACAAGAACACTCACTGGTCTACAATCTGCCATGCTGAACCTGTCCAACACGGTCTTCACATACTCTAGCTTAACCAAAGTTTTTTGTTTGCTCTATCTCTTCTGATCTCCATTCCTAGAATGTATCTAGCTGCCCCGAGATTTTTCATCTCAAACTATGTTGACAACTGAGACTTCAAATCAGAAATCATATTCTCACCATTCCCAATCAACAACATATTGTCAACATACAATGCAATAATGAGAATGTGATCATTGTCAAACTTGTAATACACACAATGATCTGATTTCAATCTCAGATAACCAATTGACAACACAAAGGCAACAAACTTCAAGTACCACATCCTAGGAGACTGCTTCAAACCATATAAAGACTTCTTAAGCTTGTAAACCAAATTTTCTTTACCTTTCTCTATGTAATGCTCTGGTTGTGACATGTAGATTTCTTCCTCCAAATCACCATGAAGGAAAGTTGTCTTCACATCCATCTGTTCTACCTCTAAATCATAAGCAGCTGCAAGAGATAACAGAAATCTAATGGATGTCAGCTTTGCAACGGGAGAGAAAATTTCACCATAATCAATTCCCTCCACTTGCGAGTACCCCTTCGCAACCAATCTAGCCTTTTACTTTTCAACACTACCATCTGTACCGAATTTCTTCTTGAACACCCATTTGCAACCAACGGGTTTTCGTCCATCAATCAAAGGCACCAAGTCCCATGTTTTGTTCTTTTCCAAAGAAGCTATCTCATCATCCATGGCCTCCTTCCAGGAACCTGCATCTTTCATGCCCATAGCCTCTTTCACAATTCTAGGCTCATCAGTGTTAGAAAGTAAAGCAAAGGCACAACTAGAATCAAGTAATGAATAACCAAACCTATCAGGTTACTTTCTTGTTCGTGTAGACCTCCTCAAGGGCTGAGGTTGAGGTTTTACTTCTTCTTTGCTTCCAGAGCTACTAGAGCTCTCCTCATCATCAGGCCTCACAGGTTCTGTCGGTTCTGTCTTCTCAGGGGTAAAAGGAAACTGAACTGCATCTTCTTTCTTTTTTGACTGTTCTGGCTGTAGAACAACAGAAGAAGGTGTTAGCTCTCTGAAGATAACACTTCTGCTAAACAACACTTTTTTAGTCACGGGATCCCAAAGCTTTTATCCTTTCACACTGACACCATAGCCAATGAAAATACATTTAACAGCCTTGTTCTCCAACTTAGACCGTTTCTCCCTAGGCACATGTGCATATGCCTCACAACCAAAAACATGAAGATGCCTTACTGAGGGCTTCTTACCAGACCACACCTCTATAGGTGTTTTACCAACAAGAGCTGATGTAGGAGATCTGTCTACCAGATAGAAAGCAGTGGCAACAGCTTCGGCCTAAAACTTTTGTTCAAGGCTTGCTCCACTACGCATACTTCTAGCCTTCTCCATCAGTGTCATGTTCATCCTCTCTGCAACTACATTTTGTTGCATGGTGTATGGAGTTGTCTTATACCTTTCAATCCCTTTCTCTTTGTAGAACTTATCAAATTTTGCTGAACAAAACTCACCACCGTTGTTAGTTCTCAAACACTTAATCTTTTTACAAGTCTGATTTTCAGCAAAGGCTTTAAACTCCTTAAACTAACTAAAGACTTCAATCTTGCTTCTGATAAAATAAGCCCATGTCCTTCTACTGTAATCATCTATGAAAGATACAAAATATATAGAATTTGAAATCAAAGGAACATTAACATGACCAAACACATCAGAATGAATAAGATCTAATACACCAGAAGACTTGTGAGAACTAGAGTAAAACTAAACACAGTTTTGCTTTGCATAAATGCAATGTTCGCAAAAGTCAAACTCGAGATTACAATCATTTAACTCCTCAAGGAGGTTTTTATTTTTCAAGGTACGCAGACCCTTCTCACCAATGTGGCCATATCTCAAATGCCATAACATAGTGTTTTTAGCAAGAAGCTTGGCTTCCATGGCATGTGCACTACCATCGGAACTAGTTACAACAGATTTCTTCACTGCTTGTTCAGATGGTGGGGATGAAGTGACAGCAGCTCGTTTCCTTGAGTCAAAAGAACTATTGCACTGTGAAGTGCATGCCTCCAGCTGAAACAAAATACCCCTCCAAGTACCCTTCGGAAGCACCATAGATCCTCTTGTCATCTTGCATCCATCCTTCAAAAAGACATCCTGCACACCTAAAACTTTCAACATACTTACAGAAAGCAGGTTCCGTGCAAGGCCTGGAATGTGCATAACTCCAGTGATCCCCTTCACTCATCCATCAGGGAATCGGATTAAGACTCTTCCACAACCAACAATCTTCAAATGAGAGTTGTCACCTAGGTACACTCTTCCACCATCAAACTCTTCATACTTTGTGAACCAGTCTCGATGGGAGGTCATGTGGAATAATGCACCAGAATCACAACCACACATCATCATATGCATGGGTGGCCAGGGCTGCGATGAAGGCATCACCATCATCTTGTGACTTGTCAGAATCTAAATCAGGAGCTTTCTTCTTCTTTTTCTTCTCCTCTTTGCATTCCTTTTGGAAATGCCCTGTTTTACCACAGTTCCAACAGAGAGCCTTGGACTTTCTAGGAGATTTGGATCTCCCACGGGATTTGGATATGCCCTTATCACTTTTCTTGTCCTTCTTCTTCCCTTTCTCTTTGGATCTTCCATGAACCACAAGAGCCTCTTTGGCTACCTCAGAAGACTTTCTCCACATCTCTTCAGATAACAACAAAGATACCACTTCTTCCATTGTGAATGTGAATGTGGTGCTTCCAATATCCATCATAAGATGATCCCACGAATTTGGCAAAGAACAAAGTAGGGTCATACACCGATCCTCCTCCTCCATCTTCACACCCATAGATGTCAACTGTGCAATGATTATGTTGAAAGCATTCATATATTGGTCCGAATAGATCCTTTGTCTTCCATCTTCAGAGCAAACTTCTTTTTCAAAAAGAGCTTGTTCACTAAGAACTTGGCCTGATAAACATCTCCCAGCTTCTTCCAAAGAGTATTCGTGGTCTTCTCCTCATAGATATTCAATAGGATAGAGTCAGCTAGACAGAGTCTTATGAGACCCTTAGCCTTCCGATCTTTGAGGTCCCAATCAGCTCATGACATTGCCGCAGGTTTAGTGCCATTAACAGTTTCCCATAGGTCACGATCAACAAGTAGGTCCTCCATCTTGAGTTTCCACAACTCAAAATTAGTGCCATTGAATTTCTCAACCTCTAACCTTCTGGATGTGGTTGCCATCTCCTTGCTATAATAAGATACAGAATACTCTACACAAGACTCCCACTCAACCTAAGATTAACTCAAAAAACCCCTACCCAGCAGCTAGAACCAAAAGCTGGCCAGGCTCTGATACCAACTGAAAGGAAGCTAGGTGTGCAGAATTTGCTTCCTACACTAATCTAATGAGGGGAGGAGAGTGCAAATTTAAATTTATCCTAACTATTATAGCAACATTAAACCATTAACATGAGATATTGTAGCAAACACATAAACAAGAAGGCGAGCCACAAGAAGAGAGACACAAGATATACGTGGGGAAAACCCTTACGGATGAAAAACCCCACACTCCAAAACACTGCTCAACTGTATTACGTAAACAAAGAGATTACAATACAAATCAGAGCCAATGCTCTTGCAGGAGTCTTCAACGCTCGTATCTAGAGATGATCTGGCAGCATAACAATACCTCTAAAACCTATAGTACATCTTCTCCTCCAAGCACCTGATTATATAGAGTTTACAAGGCAGTTTTGGCTCTATCTTGGAATGGGCGTCCAACATGGCCTCATGGCCCAAAACCCATGCCTAAAGACACTTATCCAACCTTGTAGAATGTTCCTGACACTTGTCAGGTCACCCCATCCCAAAGAGGTTGCCTATTCCCAAAATGGGTAATGACAGATGCTTCTATGACTCTTACGACTGTCATAGAATATGTCATAGCATAATGACTTACAGCTCTAAGAGAATCTATCATACACATGCTATAAATAGCATATTCTCTTACAACATGTCATAACCCACCTTGGGGCACCCAAAGATGCTCTTCGACACTTGTCTGTACATGTCATAGAATCTCCTATTTCTGACTCTTACATGTCATAAAACTGTCATAGGAATCTGTCATGACCGTTTCGGTCAATATTCCCTTACAGAACACCCAAAATGCCGACACATGGCAAAATATTCCTACCACTAAGTGGGACGCCTATCTCCTCATATGAGGACAAAATTACAAGTTGTCATCTTCCATGTAGGATGACACATCACCGTGCCACATCCCACAAGATGACAATATGTAATTTACAATTAATTTACATCATAGGCAATGAATAAATAAATACAATCAAAATAATGCAAGGAATTACCAAGGTTGAGACACCTTAATTCCCAACATCGACTACACTGCAAATTTATCTATCCAACATAAAAAACTTAGCAATTTTAATAGGAACGCTTTCCTATCATCTCTCCAGAGATTCAATCAATCTCAAAGATGACCTATCAGTTGACCAGCATCAATCGTACAGTCAACTTTATCAAATTTCTAAGTGTTTTGGTAAGCAAAATCAGATGCACAGTTCTACTAGTTAAATGTGCAGCTTTAATTCACATGCACACGACTGCACTTCACATGTGCAGTAGGATCTTGCATGCACAGTTAAATATCAAATGAGCAGAAATAGATTAAAAGCGTAGCGTCCCTAATTGTTTGTGCAATGGGATTTCGTATGAGAAGCAATGTGCTTCATTTGCAAAAAAATTGCATATGCACCGAATCCGGTGTCATATGCGTAGCATCACGTCATATGTGCAACATCGTGTCATATGCACAGTTCTGCCTTTCAGCGCATATAAAACATGCAACTTTGGCCTACATTTATTGCTATCATTAATGACCCTAAGCTAGAAACGAAGTAGTATTTATGATACAGGAGCATCCAGTGGTGTAAGGGCAATCTTGCATCACCCAAAAAGAAGTTAATTCAAAATCATTGTAGTTGTTTTCATTTCTTTCCATAATTAGTGTTTTTGGTTCCAGAATATTAATGTAAGACTTTCAGTTTTTCCAAAACTGCTAAAAATAGTGACCTCCCTGTTTTGGAAAGTGTACCTGCTATTTTTAGAAAGTTTGCATTTGGGCACGTAACGAAGCAAAAACTTCCAAAAGGTTACATAACGGAAATATAAGACCTTTGGCAACGGAATCAGGCAAAGATCATTTGTGAGCTGAAATATATTAAAGTTTTTGTTTTCTGAAAAGCCCCTGAAAATTTCTAGAACAAGATATGAGGCACTAAAACTTCCCATTACGTCCAGAAAAGTTGATGGAAATCCATTTACAAATTTCTACCGTGATAGTTCACATCGCGAGATTTTTGGCGCTTAAAACGGTTCGTCAATCGGACACCCAGATCAAAAGTTATGCTTCCTGGAAGTTGACCTACTTTTGGAGGGAGTTGAAAATTTCAAAATTTAGCTGGAGACCGCCAAAAAGTGCTATTTATGACTATTTTGGGAACCCTGGGTAGTAGTAGAGTTAAGGGGACCGGTGTAGAGTCAAGAATAGGTGGGAAAATAGAAACCCTAGCTGATTTGGGGTTACACAAGGCTGAAGATTCTAGAGTCTTGAGGTTGGGAAAGCTGTAATGTGTTGCAGCCAGTAGAGGATTCATCCTTTGATTATAATTGAGCTTCTATAATGTAATGAGTTGCCCAGTTCAATAAAAGAAAGTTCTATTTGTTGTGTTCAATATCTATTATTGTGTGTTTTGTGATTTACCCCCTTCATCAAGTGGTATCAGAACAAGGGTTCCTGAGTGTGTAGACAGATCGCCGACCGTGAGGCAGTTTGCACCAGGACCTGAGGTTGTGGGTTTGCTGCGGAGACCAAGATGCCTCCATGAAGAAATTGTGTTGGGAGGAATGCTTTGACAGAAGAAGTTTTTAGAGCCCTACAAAGGCAAATCGATGCATTGCAAGAGGAGCTATGAAGAGGGTTTGAGCCAAGGACAAGAGAAGAAAGTGAAGATGAAGCTGAAGAAGAGCTATCTGAGGAAGAACAAGAAGCTGTCAGAGATGCTGTAGAAGTTAGGTTGTTGAGGGCCATTTCGAAGATCAGAAAGAGGCCCATGATCGAAGATTCTACATATTCTGGAGATTTGAATCTAGAACAGCTTATTGATTGGATCAATGACATGGAGGAGTATTTTGAGTATGAAGATGTGGAGGACCCAAATCGGGTTAAGTTTGCAAAAATAAAGTTGAAGGGCCACGCCAATATTTGGTGGAAGGTGGTCCAATTAGAGAGGAATAGAAGAGGAAAAGGAAAGATCACCATATGGGATCAGATGGTGGAGAAACTAAAGAAGTAGTTCATTCCTATGGACTATGAGATGGAGTTGCTGAAGAAGTTGCAAGGACTAAAGCAAGGTAACAAGTCTGTCAAGGAGTACACATAAGAGTTTTATAAGATTACTATTAAGACAGGCCATGCAGAGCCCAACAAGGAGAAGGTAGCCTATTACATTAATGGGTTGAGGCTGAGTATTCAAGAGGAGCTAAGCCTAGTCAGAATGACCACTATAGAAGATGCATACCAGTTTCCCCTGAAGGTGGAAGAGAAGCTGAATAAAAGATTTGACAACAAGCAAAGGGGAAGAGGTCAAGGCGGAAGGACTGGTGGAAGACCCTATGGGTGGTGAAATGAAGATTCAAATAAAAGTGAAGAAGCCGGCACCAGTCGAAATCAGAGAGGAGATAATACCTACCGCCCTCGTGACCAGAACAATGGTGAGCAAAGAGGAAGAGGAAGAGGCTGACCTAGGCAAGGACTAGGAAGGGGAGGTTTTAGAGGAACTTGTTTCCAATGTGGAGAAGAAGGGCATCGAGCATATGAGTGTCCACAACATCAAGGAAGGACGAATAGAAGACTTGAAGGTAATGCACGAGTTGCACATGTAGATGAAGATGCACAGTCTGAGCGTTCTGAAGATGCTGAAAGGGGAGAAACCCTAGTTGTCAGAAGAACCTTATTGAATGAGAAGAAAGAACCAAATTAGAGAAAGAGTTTATTCCGCACAAGGTGCAAATGTGAAGGTAAGTGTTGTGATATTATTATTGACAGTGGAAGCATTGATAATCTTGTTTCAGAGGAGACGGTTGACAAGTTGAAGTTGACAAGAAGAAAGCATCAGCATCCATATTGGATTGCATGGTTGCAAAAAGACCATAGAGCTTTGGTCAATGAGCAGTGTTTAGTGAAGTTCAAGATTGGGGACTACCATGATGAGGTGCTGTGTGATATCATATTGATGGATGCATGTCATATGCTATTGGGGAGGCCGTGGCAGTATGATAGGAGCGTTGTCCATGATGGCCGTGCAAACACATATTCCCTAACAAAAGATGGAGTTCGTCATAAATTGAAGCCCTTGAAGGAGGTGGAAGAAAAGGTATGTAGTACTACAAGAATTTGCTTGGTAGATGGTAAGAAATTTTTGGAGGGTATGAAGCATGAGCATCATTGCTTTGCATTGATTCCTAAGATTAATCAAGAGAAATGTGAAGATGTACCAGCAGAAGTTTCAGATATGTTGGAAGAGTTCCAGGACATTATCTCTAATAATGTACCAGAAGGTTTACCACCAGTAAGGAAGATAAGTCATCAAATGGATTTGATACCAGGAGCCAGTTTGCCAAACAAGGCAACCCACAGAATGACCCCTGCAGAGAATGAAGAGCTGAATAGACAAGTTCAGGAGTTGTTGAGGAAGGGACTAATAAGCGAGAGCCTAAGTCCATGTGCGGTACCTGCATTACTAGCACCAAAAAAATATGGAGAATGGAGGATGTGTACAGACTCTCGAGCCATCAATAAGATAACGATCAAGTATAGATTTCTATTGCCAAGAATGGATGATGTCATGGATTGTTTGAGTGGAGCCAAGTACTTCACGAAAATTGACCTGAAGAGTGGATATCACCAGATCCATATCAGAGAAGGAGATGAATGGAAGACAGCTTTCAAGACAAAGGAAGGTTTGTATGAGTGGTTAGTCATGCCATTTGGGCTAACCAATGCACCGAGCACATTCATGCGGCTCATGATCGAGGTACTGAAAGAATTTTTGGGAAGTTTTATTATTGTTTATTTGGATGATATTTTGATTTTCAGTAAGACTTGGGATGAGCATTTGATGCATATTAGAAGAGTTCTAGAGAAGCTAAGGGAGGAGAAGTTGCTAATTAATTTGAAGAAATGTAGTTTTGCAAAGAAGGAGTTGGTATACCTAGGATTTGTTGTCTCAGAGGAAGGTCTTAAGATGGACCCAGAAAAAGTAAGGGCTATCATTGAATGGCCTACGCCAAGGAGTGCAACAGAGGTAAGATCTTTTCATGGTTTGGCAAGTTTTTACAGAAAGTTTATCAGAAATTTTAGTAGCATTTGTGCACCCCTAACTAAGACAATGAGAGGGGGTAGAAAAGAGTTTATATGGACTAGAGGAGCAGACAAGAGCTTTGATACATTGAAGCAGAAAGTCATAGAACAACCTATTTTGGCACTTCTAGATTTCAATAAGGTATTTCAAGTAGATTGTGATGCTAGTGGTAGTGGTATAGGAGTTATTTTGAGCCAAGAAGGTAAGCTCATTGCCTATTTTAGTGAGAAACTTAATGATGCCAAGAAAAAGTATTCTGTTTATGATCAGGAATTTTATGCAATAGTTCAGGCTTTGAAGAAATGGAGACATTACCTGTTGCCAAAAGAGTTTGTTTTATATACTGATCATCAGGCTTTGCAGTATCTTAATAGTCAAGGGAAGTTGAACCAAAGGCACTTAAAATAGGTTGAGTTTTTACAGAGTTATACCTTTATTTTGAAGCACAGGAGTGGGAAGTCCAACAGAGTTGTAGATGCCTTGAGCAGAAGGCAAAATTTGTTGACAGAAATGAAGATAGAGGTTGTTGGGTTCGATGAGCTCCAAAGTTTGTATCCTGAAGATCTAGGTTTTGCAGAGGCTTGGAAAGCTTGTCTGGAGCCTGTTACTTTGGACAGGACAAATGGTTGGATTTCATAATCCAAGATGGCATGTTGTTTAGAGGAAGCCAGTTGTGCATTCTGAGGAGTTCCATGAGAGAGAACCTGATTAAGGAGAAGCATAGTGGAGGATTGGCTAGACACTTTGGTCAAGATAAGACCATTTCTATTGTTGGTGAAAATTATTATTGGCCACAGTTGCAGCAGGATGTGAGGAAGTTTGTGCAGAGTTGCAGAGTATGTCAGATGGCAAAAGGAACAAATCAGAATACAGGGTTGTATCAACCATTACCTGTACCAAAAAAGCCATGGGATGATATTAGTATGGATTTTGTTCTTGGTTTACCAAGGACACAGAGAGGGCATGATTCTATTTTTGTGGTGGTGGACAGATTCTTAAAGATGACACATTTTATTCCTTGTAAGAAGACTAATGATGATGTTCATATTGCAGAGTTATTTTTCAGGGAAGTGGTGAGACTACATGGTCTACCAAAGAGCATAGTTTCAGATCGAGATACCAAGTTTGTTGATTATTTCTGGAGGACATTGTAGAAGAAGTTGAAGACAGATTTGAAGTTTAGTTCTGCACACCATCCATAGACTGATGGACATACTGAAGTGGTGAATAGGAGTTTGGGTAACCTGCTACGATGCTTAGTAGGAGATAAGCCCAAGGGATGGGATTTGATTTTACCACAGGCAGAATTTGCTTACAACAATTCTGTCAATAGGAGCACTAGTAAATCACCATTCCAGATTGTATATGGAAATAGTCCAAGAAATGCTTCAGAGTTAAGGAACCTGGACAAAGGAGAAAAGACAAATGCCGAGGCTGAAGACTTTGCAGAACACATGAAGAATTTGCATGAAGAGGTGAAAAAGCACATTCATAAGATGAGTATTCAGTACAAGGCTAAGGCAGATCAGAAGAGGAGATATAAGGAATTCTAAGTAGGAGATGAAGTCATGGTTCACTTGAGAAAAGAAAGGTTCCCAATTGGAACATATAATAAGCTGAAAATGAAGAAATTTGGACCATGCAAAATTTTGAAGAAACATGATTCAGGAAATGCATATGAGGTAGAGCTGCTGAGTGGGATCAACATTTCCCCTATTTTCAACATTGCTGATTTATTAGAATATCATGAAGGAGGAACAGAGGATGGAACAACAAAAGAACAGTGGAGTATTCTGGCATCTACTTCAACAGAGGAGATAGAAGAGATCTTGGATAGCCGTGTGGGAAGAAGTACTCGGAACAGGCAATATGAAGATTTTTTGGTGAAATGGAAAGGAAGACCTATTAAAGATTCTTCTTGGTTGTCTAAGACAGAGGTTGACCATTTGGGTTTTCCTCACACAAACAGCTGAGACGTGACAGGGTCACTTCTCAAATTACCCTGGGTGTCTGATGCAGGAGCATCCAGTGGTGTAAGGGCAATCTTGCATCACCCAAAAAGAAGTTAATTCAAAATCATTGTAGTTGTTTTCATTTCTTTCCATAATTAGTGTTTCTGGTTCCATAATATCCAGAATAATAATGTAGGACTTTCAATTTTTCTAAAACTGCTAAAAATAGCGACCTACCTGTTTTGGAAAGTGTACCTGCTATTTTTAGAAAGTTTGCATTTGGGCACGTAACGAAGCAAAAACTTCCAGAAAGTTACATAACATAAATATAAGACCTTTGGCGAAGGAATCAGGCAAAGATCATTTGTGAGCTGAAAGATATTAAAGTTTTTGTTTTCTGAAAAGCCCCTGAAAATTTCTAGAACGAGATATGAGGCACTAAAACTTCCCATAACATCCTAAAAAGTTGATGGAAATCCATTTATAGATTTTCGGCATGATAGTTCACATCGCGAGCTTTCCAGCGCTTAAAACGGTTCGTCAATCGGACACCCGGATCAAAAGTTATGCTTCCCGGAAGTTGACCTACTTTTGGAGGGAGTTGCAAATTTCAAAATTTAGCTGGAGACTGCCAAAAAGTGTTATTTATGACTATTTTGGGAACCCTGGGCAGTAGTAGAATTAAGGGGACCAGTGTAGAGTCAAGAATAGGTGGGAAAATAGAAACCCTAGCTGATTTGGGGTTACAGAAGGCTGAAGATTCTAGAGTCTTGAGGTTGGGAAAGTTGTAATGTGTTGTAGCCAGTAGAGGATTCATCCTCTGATTGTAATTGAGCTTCTATAATGTAATAAGTTGCCCAATTCAATAAAAGAAAGTTCTATTTGCTGTGTTCAATATCTATTATTGTGTGTTTTGTGATTTACCCCCTTCATCAATTTACCAGCGGCCTGTGGTCTGCTGGACGGTTGAATCATCAGATCTACTCGAATCGATGAAGCTCAAGAGGGAACTACTGCATCTTCGCTAACTGCTCTGTGCTCAAATGGCTCTACTCTCCACTAGGATCTCTCTCAAAGGCAAGTGTACAAATGAGTGATCTGTGAACCTAAACTCCTATATATAGCACATAGAACCCTAATGAGAGGTGCTTGACCTTGTCCATGCTGGGGCATGATTTTCACATAGTTTTTCTTCCGCGTCAACCAATTTCTTCACTCGTTTGTCCATTCAACCTGTCATTCAACTTATCTCATCGTGAGATAGTCCGTCATCCAGTTGTCACATTCTTCCCGTCTAATCTTCCGAGGGGGCATCCTATCATCATAACTTGTACCAGGGGCAAATTGGGGCATGTATCAAATCGCAAAAAAAAATTAGTCTTTGAAACAACGTGATAAAACACATTGCATCAAAGAGGGGCAAAATGTATACACCTAAAAATGGCTTGTGTCAAATTAAGTAAATATTTTAATATTTATTTTAATTCTTATTCTTCCATCAAATTAAATAAATATTCCAATTTATTTAAATGATTCACATCCCTCTAATAATAAAATAAAATCAATTTATTTAATTAAATCCCTAATTCTTCTAATGTCTCACATAATTAAATAATTCTAAATTATTTAATTAATCCTAAATTCCTCTATCCTAAGTCCTAATTCTATAAATCCACATCACTAATCCACATCACCTTTCCACCTCACCTATCCACCTCACCATGTTGCACATGTAATTAAATATTTTAATAATTAATTAGCTAATATTCCCTCACCCACATGTCTTATTTCTCCTCCAGTCAGATTAGTTAACTCATCAATCAAAATAGTTAACTAATTAGTCAATTGAGTTCGCTGGTCAATCTATTCTATTGACTCCTCAATCAACCCAGTTAATTGAGCAATCATCTAAATTAACTCTTCAATCTATTTTGTTAACTCCCATAACTCATGAAGAAGGCTTGGACACTTGTCCTCTCCTGATTTGTGCACATTCCCTCAAGATTCCTCAACCGTACACCTCACAGGTAATTCCTCTAGTCATGGATCTATTGACAATTGGATTTGGTCTTCCCTCAGCCTATATAAGCAAGGTCCTCACACCCATTTAGATCCATCTAAGCTTAAGCAATCTTACTCTGCAGGAATCATTACAAAGTGCCTTTGGCAAAGTTATCATCCATTTGCATTACAAATCATTATCATCACCATGTCTCCATTATCAATCACCCATCTCCATTATAGTTGCATTGTAGTTTAGTCTCCATTGCACATTCCATATCACAGCCGTTCTATTCTTGTCATCTTCAACAGCAAGGAAGTGCACACTTCTGAGAGCTCCATTACCATCAAGATCAAGAGGAGATAGGCGAACAATGGAAGCATAGAGGTAAAATGGTCTTCAAAGGTATATTCTTTGATCATTTGTATTTACATCAATTTCCATTGAGTTATTGGATGATTAGTTGTTTAGTACTATTGTTCACATTTTCTGATAACAACAATCTCTGCAGAGTGGCATGTCATAGAGCCAGAATATAAGGTGTCTGAAGGCTCTTTGGAGACTATATGAAGAGGCTAAGCTTGGGACCCACGGGTATCACACTTAATAGGTCCAGTATGATAATTTACAAACATGAGTGTCTTTGCATAGACTACCACAACAGTGCATGTTTCGTCTATCGTCATTACCACTGCTATTGTTTTTGAACACATGATATATGTCCATAGGTTGATCAGATGAGTGACATCACAGAGCACAATAAATGCATTAAATTGCACTAGAATGAACCACAATACCCTTTTCCACATTTCCAATCAAAGGAGAAAATCATAAATACTAAACATTGCAGCCTTAAGCTACCCTTCTATTGTTGACATGCTATTTGGATGATGCATAATCCTGACTCTCTCCAAGCTTCCTAAAATTTTACTACATATTTTTGAGAGCCAAAAAGTCTTCTCCAATGACTACAATTTGATAACTTGAAGTTGATGGATGATTATATTTTTTAGGGTAATTAGAGCATTTGCAATTTGGATTAGATAATAAGAGAATTTGATAAACTATGATACATACCAGTTTGATGATGGAAGAAAGTTTAAAATTTTCAGTTTCAAAACTTGGGTAAAACTATACAAGACCTAATCATATAATGAGAAGGTGCATTAGGGAAGATGAAGTGTATGACATTCTCAGAGCTTGCCATGATGAACCTTGTGGTGTAAACTTTGCAGCCAAGAGGACAGTAGTCAAAATTCTAAATATTGGATATTATTGGCCAACATTGCATAAAGATACAATTCTCTATACAAGAAGATGTGACCGCTATCAAAGGATGGGCAGACCTACAAGAAGTGATGAAATGCCTTTACAACCACAACTGGTGGTCACAACATTTGACAAATGGGGCATTGATTTTATTGGACCCATAGATCCACCTTCTAACCACAAGGAATATATACTTGTTTGCACTGATTACCTTACAAAATGGGTGGAAGTGAAAGCTTTGACAATAGCCAGAGATAGTAAAGTTGCTACATTCCTCTATGAAGAAATATTTACAAGGTATGGGGTCCCAAGGAAATAGTCACATAGCAAGGGCCACAGTTTACATTCGCACTAATTGCTAGCATTATTCAGGAGTATGAAATCAGGCATAAAAAGTCCACCCCTATCATCCACAGTCAAATGGTCAAGTTGAGGTGACCAACAAAGAGTTTGAGGCAATATTAACAAAGATAGTTGTAGTGCATAAGAAAGATTGGGCAACCAGACTCTCTGAAGCAGTTTGGGCATATAGAACTACATGGAAGACAACAACAGGGTACACACCTTATGAGTAAGTTTATGGAAAGAAGGTTGTCCTTCCTATTGAGTTTGAATATAAAACATCAAGAACAACTATCCAACTTGGTATGGACCTGTCACTAGCTCAAAAGGAAAGACTGCATCAACTTAATGCCTTGGAGGAGTTGAGGATGGAAGCAGTTCATCACACTGAATTAATTCAAAACCAGAGAATCAAATGGCATGATCAGTATATCAAAACCAAGGACTTTTAGGCAGGTGATTGGGCACTTCTCTATGACTCAAGTATAAAGATCATAAGGGAAAATTGCAGACAAGATGGTTAGGCCCTTATGAGATCAAAGAAGTTTTCCCAAATGGTGCATTCCGATTAACTACAATTGACCAAGTTAGAATCTCACTGATGGTTAATGGGCATAGATTGAAATTATATAAGAAGCCTTTAAGTACAGTTGCATTTCTCCAACAATTAAAGGTAGATATGGATAATGAAGATCCACAGCATCTTGCCTCATATGAGGTCTCCAGCTAGGTAGTAGCTGAAAACATTATTCCAGTACCAAATCCATTTGCCAGCTTGACTGAAGTTCCATAGCACTCTGCCTCTGGTGAGGATTCTAACCAAGTATTAGTTGATCATACTCTTCCAGTAATAGTTCAAGCTACCAGCTTCACTAAAGTTCCATAAGTAAGTTTGAGTTCTACAAACTTTGTACATAAATAAAAACACACAATACACACACAACACATAGAAATAGCAATAAAACAAGGTGATCTTCCAATCAAAAGTTTAGGCTCCATCATTTCAGTACCATTCTACACTAGAACTTTCCTTTGACATTCAACCACTTCATCAAAGGGACCTATAGCCAAAGGCAATCTATTGTATCAGGGGACCTATATTTGTTGCACTCGCAACCAAGGGTTTTTCATTCACTTGGGACCTGTAATAGCTACACCCGCAACCAATGCACATGGGACTTGTTTAGTTCACGTTCTGATTGTGTACATGCAGCCAATGTTGCCTACAGCACCTTTTTTCGTGTCATACACATGCCACCATCTTTTAGCTGGATAGTACTTCATTGCTACATGTCACACATCTACTGCATTCTGTCAGCACACTTTGTCACTATCACATCATTGTGATTCACTCCAGCTCATTCGTTGAGGACATCAACTCAATCTGCCATGCAATCATGTTTACATGCAATAATTTTAATTTTAGCATCACCTCAATGGTATTCATCTCACTCATTGCTTTAATTAACATTTATTGCTACTTATTTCGTGACTTTCTTTATTTGCACATAATTAATTTTTCATATTATATCAATTCGACAAGCTTTGAACCCATTCCTCCGTACCATTGTCAGTCTTCTCATTTGAGGACAAATGAAATTCTAGTTGGGGGATTCTAAATTATTTTACATACATTTGAACTTCAAAACCCCTTACTCCATATTTATTGCCATCCGCCACATAACATACAAGCTAAACAAATAAAGCAAACAACAAAAGCAACTAGTAATAAGGTCCCGGTGAGTAGCATTGGGTATCAAACAGAGGATTGAGAATAGAAAATTGAAAACCAAACGACAAAAGCAACTGGTAATAAGGTCTTGGTGAGTAGCATTGGGTATCAAACAGAGGATTGAGAACAACAAATTGAAAACATGGGATTGAGTGTTTTATTGAGATACCCCATTAAAAGAGAACCTACTGTTCACTCAGCACTATTGGCTAACATGGAGTCCTTTCCAGTTTTTTAGCAGACAGGATGGTTGCAATATTTTCTCAGGATAACAGAGTATAATGAGGACATTACTCAGCAGAACCTTTTGCAGAGACATTCCACAATGAGGAAGCTACAGTGAAAGGTTTAAGGGTTCATGTGACTGTAGCTGCTATAGTTGAAGTTATAGGGCTACGAGCAGCTGGAGAGGAATTTCCTGTAAGACCAGATGCCATTTCTGCAAGGGTTGAGTTCATACGACCGGGAGAAAGGTTAGAATCAACATCTCAAGGTACCAAACGACTTTCTTTACCCTAGTTTTGGGGCTCAATAGCTTCGTGGATTATTAAATACCTTACATGTGATGGAAGGCAGTCTTTATTTTATACTATACATTTTAAACTTCTGAGCCATCTACGTCATGGAAGGATAGTGAATGTCTCAAATTTTCTGTTTAATTTGTTAAAATGGATGTCAGCAGAATATAGGACGAAAAGTTGTCAGTCCTCATTATCTCATCATGGTTTGATTGTCTTGTTAGTAAAAAGAAGTTTGTCCATCCATTACCCTGAATTTTCTTGGGAAAGATTTCTTGAAGTTAATCATGTTAATGAGGGGCCAGTGAGAGTTGAAGTAGAGGTAGAAGAAGCGGCACAGGTAGAAAATTTACAAATAGGGGAAGAAGAGGAAGCGCCAGCAACCTCTTCTCACCTAGAAGCTTCTCCTACCTGTATGTCATGCAACTGTTGAGGAACAGCCAACTCCGAGCTCTATTGAACCCATTAAAAAACCTGCTAGTTCCCCTGCACCTACAGTCTCACCAATTTTAACCCCATTTCTAGAACATGTATCCTCGCAGACCAAAAGCCGCAAAAAGAAAAAGCTAAGATGAAAATTGTAGCCTGAAGCTTCTAGCTCACTGCCCACAGCATCTGAAACTACCTGTGAAACCCCAACATCTGAAACTCCCTATGAAACCCCTTATGTTTCAAAAGCCACCAAGAAAAGGAAATCATCTTCTTCCATAGTTAAGAACAAACAAGGAACCCCTGCTCAATCATGTAGGCATTCAGGTCACCTGAAGGAAAAAGAACTTTCAATGGAACCTAAAAAGAGGAATGTAGTTGATCTTGATAGAAACTCCGAGAGGGAGCACATGTTTGTTGACAGAGGACAAAAAAATTGGGTTATACACTTGTTCAGGAGTCTGAGAAAGAAGATATATGGACAGCCAGAAAAAGTCATAAACCTCCCTCTAAAACTGAAGAGCCAGATTTCTCAATCCCTCAAGATGAACCTCAGGAAGAAGAGTTATTGTTAGACTCTAAAGACACAACAGAGGATGAGAAAGATGGGATATAGCTAGCAATGCAGAAAATTGCAAAGTTAGAGAAGAAACTAAAGGATTATCAACATAAAGAAACTGGATTGACTGACAGGGTTAAAAAGTTAGAAGAGCAGTTACATGTCTTCTAGAAATAGAGATCAGGACTTGAGCAATTGGCCCCATTAGCCATCATTGAGACTGTGAAGGGGAAATAAGGTTAATCAAATCAATGAATAAACAACCCAATACATCTATAGAATATGAAGATAAAGGAGATTAAATAAACGAAACACTAATACTTACAACCTCTTTCACCTTGCTTCTTCTATAGTTTGCCTATCTATTTTTGATCTTGATGGTGAAGCCCTCAGAAGCGCTTGCTCCCTTGCTCGTTGAAGATGACAAAGACAAAATGGCTATGATAGTTTGTGTGATTGAAGATGAGCTTCAATACACTACACAAAGGACAATATGAAGTGCTTATGGAAGTGGGGGTGCCAAAGGCGCACCTATATCTCTGCAGCATAAATTTGCTCAAACGATGGGTATCTGTAATGAAGGAGAGGAAGGCTGTATTTATAGAGATGTGTAGAAGAACATCAATGGTTGAGGATAAAAGGAGAGATCAACGGAGGAGGATTGTTGAGGAACGTGCAACAAATGGAAGAAAGACATGTGTCATTCGAAAAGCAGCTTTGTTGAGTTAACTCCTCTCTTGATGAGGATGAGATTTGATTTTCTTAAATTAGACTTTATTTTTCTAATTTAAGAGAAAGTTTTTTTTAACAATGCTTTAAAACTGATTTTGCTTTTGTATGACGAGGATAGTATTTTTAGAAGATAAGAATGCATAATTAAATAAAAAGATTTTATTTAATTATTTTGTAGATAATTGAGAGGAATAAATAAAATATAGAAATATATTTTATTTTGTGGAGATTTTTGAAGAATAAAATAAAATATAAAAGTATATTTTATTTAGTAGATATTTAAGATTTTAATTAAATAAAATTGCATTTTATTTAATTTAGAAAGAATAAAAGATTTTAATTAAATAATTAAAATTATTTAATTATTTAAAAGAATGAAGTTGGTGAAAATGAATTTAATTAATTAAATAAAATGTAATTTATTTAATTAAATGAGAGGAGATGAATCAAATAAATAAATAAATTTATTTATTTATTGATAGAAGAATGTGAATGATGAAATAAATATTTAAAATATTTATTTAAGTAGAGTCATGCCAATTTTAGGTGTATACATTTTGCCCCTCTTTGATACAATGTGTTTTATCACGTTGTTTCAAATAATAAGATTTTCGACAGTGATACATGCCCCAGTTTGCCCCTGGTACAAGTTTAATAACAGGATGCCCCTTCGGGAGATTGGACGGGGAGACGGTAGAAAGGCGTGAAATGGACAATCTCACGATGAAGAAGAGGAGAAACAAGAGAAGAAATGGTTGGATGCAGAAGAAAGATGGTGAATGATACGTGATGCAAGATAAAATGATAACACACACAAGCAAGTAAGCAAGTATGCACAAAATGATACAAGAACAAACAAGGTATTGCCCCTGTCGAGTAGTAAACCAAGGATATAGATCGATGATGTCTAGTGTCAGGAATGAAACATGTCATATAAGACTCCGGGTTTGGTTTCGAAAATGCAACATCCTATCTAAGACATTTGATATGATAACAATATACGACAGTGTTTTCATGGTGGGGAACGATATATCCCTAGAGCAACACGAAGGATAGTTATGACTGATTGATATGGTTTATGACAAGATTAGGATCAAGACCGCTGATTGCGATTGGATAATTCGACAAGATTGGCTTGACTCGATTGGTATGGATTAAGGATAAACTTGCATTTTGATCACTGCTCAGATTAACAGCTAGAATTGTTGATGAGAGATATGAAGACAAATAGAAATTTGATCGATAGAAGAATGACTCGATAGAAGAAATCAAAAGCTTTTGTAAACATTGATTCACTACAATTTGGATCTTTATTGGATGGGATATGGAGAAATGCATTTGGATATGGATACAGATATGAGACGCAATTGGATACGTTATGGATATGGATATGGATATGAACTACAATTGGATACGGTATGGATATCGATATTTGTCATCTTGATATAGCAAGTATTTTGAAGAGCTTATTTCATCATTGGGCTTTATTATGTTGTAAGAAAATACAAGCATCTAGGTATAATTAAACCGAGATGACCTGAGTATTACTTACATGGATTTTGATATAGCAAGTTAATACAAGCATCTAGTCAAACTTGAATCTAGATGGCCTGAGTATTTCTTGCGTTTCAACAGACAAGGATTGCCCCTTTTTATGTTTAGACCTCGGAGTCCTCAATGATCTTTTGCTGATCATGTCGTTAGACAAAAGTCATCACATTACTAAAGTTTAATCCACAAGCAACAGACAAAGAAAACGATTATGCCCCCATCATATCATCTCTAGCTTTTGGCATCCTCGAGTAGCATAGGAAGACATAATGACAAAAATTCAAGACCTTGTAAATTAACCTGTTGACAAAACATTCTTGGATTAGATGTGTCTTTTGCCATAATTAATATAGAATCAGTTTTTGTGTTTTTGGTATGGTATTTTGCTTTGTTTTGAACAGGTTGATGTTTGTGCGTCAAGAATTTTGTTGTGGAAGCTCTACTTTTTTTGCTGCGTTTGTTTGCCTAGATAAAGGTATCACTATCCGTTATCGGTATGCTCTTAGAAAGTGCGGCATTCAAGAATCCAAAGCCGTAACTAGGTCAAGGAATTGCCCCCAGTTTAGACAAGGATCGACTTATTATGGGTGAGATGACAGACGGACATGGAGAGATGGACCCTAAGGGACTAACCTAGTGCCTCGGGGGCTCATTGCTAAATGGCCTTGCCTACGTGACGACACAGAGGCAACGTAGTTCGGGGTAAACCCTGATGGATCTAAGACCTAGGCGGTGGCAAAGATGCAGAAATGGCATGGACGGCAGGACTGACGACACTCGGATGGAATGGACAAGAAAGAAGGGGAGCAGAGCCTCGGGGGCACATTAAGAATGGCCTTGCCTACGTGATAACTCAGAGACAACGTAGTTCGACTATGGTTCAAAGGACTGGTCTAAGACGGACGATACAATGGACACAAGAGACATGAAGTCAGAACAGATGGAGGAAATGGTTTGTCGCAGATAGCGCCTATTTACTAGGTTTTTACCACTTGCTTTTATTTGCACGATGAATTAAAAGTACACATGACGCCTGTTTGCCAGGTTTTTACCATGGTACCTATCCTAGGGGCCTGTTTGCCAGGTTTTCACCATAGGATGATTTTTTTTTGTTATTTTCTCATTTTTTTGATTTTTTTTGTTCTATTTTTTTATCACTTTTTCAATTTTTTATGGATTTTTTTAGGACTCCATTACATTGGGGTTTTCAGGTATAGAACTTGCGAAGGTGCATGCTGTTGATAGGATCGTCAAATGGTTCACCTTCAGATGTAGCCAATTGATATGCCCCCGATCCATAAGCTGTGATGACGACATAGGGACCTAGCCAGTTAGGTTTAAACTTTCCTTTCTTTTCTCTATCTTGCTAATTTCTAAGATTTTCTCTTAGGACTAGGTCACCAACTTGGAAGATTCGGGGCTTTACTCTGTGATTATAGCTTCTGGACATGTGTTGTTGATATGCTTTCAGGTGGTTAAAGGCATGTTGCCTTCTCTCTTCGAGCAGCTCTAATTCTTGGAGTCTGGTTACTCTATACTCTTCATCTGATATGAGACCTTTTAATGAGACTCGCAAGGATGGGATCTTGACTTCAATGGGCAAGATAACTTCACATCCATAGAGTAGGGAGTATGGTGTTGCACCTGTGGGTGTGCGGATGCTTGTGCGGTAGGCCCACAGTGCGGGATTCAGTTGGACATGCCAATCACAGCCAGCATCATTGACAGTCTTCTTTAGTATTTTCAGAATGGTTTTATTTGATGCCCCAGCCTGGCCATTGCCTTGGGGGTAGTAAGGGGTTGAAAAGCGGTGCTGGATATGGAATTTTTTCACATAGTTCCCTGACATCTTAGTTTTTGCAAGGTTGTCTGTTATCCGTGATAATGGACGAAGGGACACCATAACGACAAATGATATAGTTCAGGATAAAAGAGGCAATCTGCTTGCCTGTGATGTTGGCTAAGGGCACAGCTTCAATCCACTTCGTGAAGTACTCTATGGCAGTGATTATGAATTTATGGCTGCTTGAGGAAGGAGGGTGAATCTTGCCCACTAAGTTGAGTCCCCACTAACAGAAAGGCCAAGGCGTTGTTAATGGTTGTAGCTCCTGTGTTGGTGCATGTATCAGGTTCCCATGGATTTGGCACTTCTTGCACTTCTTTACAAAATGATAGGAATCTTGTTCCATAGTTGGCCAGTAGTACCCCATGCGTATGAGTTTCTTGGCTAGGGTAGGGCCGCTAGAGTGGGTCCCGCATATACCGTCGTGTATTTCGCTCAGGGCGGTTTGATATTCCTCACTATCGAGACACCTAAGGAGAGTACCATCGAGACTTCAGCGATATAAGGTATTGGCGACAATGGCATACCAGGATGCCTAATATATGAAGGTTCTCTTTTGGTTACTAGAGAGTTCAGGTGGGAGGGTATTCTCTTTAAGATAGGCAAAGATCTTTCCATAGAGGGGGGAATCGGCTCCAACAATGTGGCAAATGATATGGGACTCAGGGGTGTCATATGCAGGACAGAACGCTGGCTCTACCAAGAACTTATAACGTGATTGACTTTCCAGAATGTCGAGGAGAGAGGCAATTGTGGCCATAGCATCTGCAGGTTTGTTTTCAATCCTTGGTATCTGCTCAAAAGAGATCTTGACGAAGTATTCTTTGAAGTCATCTACCATTCTCTTGTAAGGGACTAGTTTCTCATCTTTTGTTTGGTAGTCGTCATTCACTTGATTTATGACTAGCTGTGAATTGCCATATACTTGAAGCTCTTTGATGTTCCATTCAACTACTAGCTTGATACCAATGACTAAGGCTTCATACTCTGCCACGTTGTTAGTGTAGGGAAACATTAATCTGTATGATTTAGGAATTGTATCACCATTAGGTGTGATCAATAAGATACCTGCCCCCAATCCATGTTGGGTTTATGAGCCATCGAAGTACATTTTCCAAGTTGTTGTATTTATGTGGAAGATAGATTCATCTGGAAACTCAAAGCTTAGAGGGCTATCATCCGTTAGAGGTGCGTCTACCAATTGATCTGCTAGTACTTGTCCCTTTATTGCTTTCCTGTCTACATATTCGATATCGAACTCACTGAGAAGCATGACCCATTTAGACAATCTACCTGTTAAAGCTGCCTTGTTAAGTAGGTATTTGAGTGGATCGATCTTCGTGAGAAGTTTGACAGAATGTAACATCATGTAATGTCTCCATTTTTGTGAGGCGAAGACCACTGCTAGACATGCTCTTTCGATAGGTGTGTATTGTAATTCATACCCGACGAGTGTTTGACTAATGTAGTAGATAGCTTGTTCTTTCCCTTCGTAGTTCTGTTGTGCAAGGAGAGCTCCCAGAGCTGTGGGTGTAGCTGAGATATATAGTATTAGAGGCTTGCCCTGAATTGGTGGCATCAATATTGGTGGTTTCATGAGATAGTCCTTTAATTGTTGAAATGCCTATTCACATGACTCGTTCCATTTGAAAGGGACATTCTTGTGTAGAAGGTGAGAAAATGGGTGGCACATGTCTGCCAATTGAGAAATGAATCTTCTGATCTAGACTGTAGTTTTCCCTATAGAGACCTTAGCTGAGTGAGGTTCTTAGGAGGTGGCATTTCCATGATGGCCTTCACCTTAGCCGGGTCGACTTCGATGCCGTTTGCAGAAAATATGTATCCCAGTAGTTTGCCTGATGTAACTTCGAATACACACTTCTTTGGATTAAGACACACGTTAAATTTTTCTAGTCTGTTGAATATTTTGTCTAGTACTGCTAGATGGCCTTCTCTTGTAAGTGATTTTGTCAGAATGTCATCGACGTAGTCTTCCATTATGGTGTGCATCAAGTCGTGGAAGATTGTTGTCATGGCTCTCTGATATGTTGCCCTAGCATTTTTCAGACCAAATGGCATGACACACCAATAGTAGGTGCCCCACGGACATGTGAACGTCATTTTGTGTTGGTCTTCAGGTGCAATCTTTATCTAGTTATAGCCCGAGAAACCATCCATGAGTGAAAGCATAGTGTGGCCTACCGTGAGATCTACAATCATGTCTATGTTGGGCAGGGGGAAATTATCTTTTGGACAAGCTTTGTTCAGGTCCCTGAAGTCATTGCATATTCTGACTCTACCATCTAGTTTAGCCACCAGTACTATGTTTGAGACCCATTCAGGATAGTCTATAGGCCTGATAAATCCGATGTCTAGCAGTTTCTTTAGCTCTTCCTTTACCATGAGGGCCACATGTGGATGCATCTTTCTGAGTTTTTATTTGACCGGTTTAGCTCCTGGAGCTAAAGATAAATGATGCATGATAAGATTTGGATCTAGCCCTGGCATGTCGGCATATGTCCAAGCAAAGTTGATTTGTTTTCTCTTGAAGAAGTCTGTAAATGCTAGTTTTTTGTGTTCTGTGAGAACTTTTGCCATGTGGATCATTCTGGGTTCATCTCCTGTGCTGATATTGATTGGTTCTGCCAGTTCTATCAAGATCGACGATCTCCCCTGATGTGTAAGATTGGGGAGAGGGTCAAGCCTTCCATCCTTCGGTGCCTCAAAGAGCTTTTCACCATTGGATACGTCTTTATTTTTACTATTTTGATGATATAACACTGCCACAAAGCAGTTTTCACCATTAGATCGTTCTTTTATCTTGATATTTTTATGACTGAAAGGCTTGGCACTCTCTCCAAAATAGGCCTTCTCGTTGAGTTCAATAGCATAGCCAGGCATGTGGTCTCCTGCAGGTATGTGATCTCTCAGCTCAAGGTAATCGATGATGGTGTCATCATTTTTGAAGGTGTCTAGTTCAGGGGTGGTACCTTATAGGTCCCAGTCGATTAGTTCAGGGTGTACCAAAGGTAAGGGGTCATTAGGTTGGTCTAGTTCAATGGTGTTGATGGTTAGGACAAAATTATTAAAGGCACGGACAAAGTTTGTGATGGTACCCTCTATTAGTGGATCTGTCAAGGGGTGTATCATTCCTTCCTCACGATTTTCACTATTGTTGCTATGCGGGTCAGACTCTAGCGGTCTGGCCTTTGGACCTTGTCTCTCGTTGGCATGGGTTGGGTCGTACTCATGGACAACATCAATATCCTTTTTGTCACAAGACATCTCAAAGAGGCTATCCCACTCATACTCGTTAGAATCAGTTTTGCTTCCCATTTGCATTCTCTGAATTTGTTCAACCAGATTGCTAGTGGATGCTTCTGGTTGTTTGCCTTTGTTCTTGTTGGTTCTGTTGTTTCTTGATGCTCCAGTGTACCCTAGCCCTGTAGTGTCTTGGTTTGTTAGGGTATGAGGTTGGATGGGTTCAGTGATGCCATCCTTTCTTGAACTGAGAGGACCGTGTCCTTCGTATCCCATTCTCTGTAGCATTTGGAAACCTTGACCATATTGTGTCGTTTGCATAGTAGGATGGTCATGTTGTGTGGACGAACTGCCTTCATCTTTATATAGCCATTATAGGATGTCTTTTTCATCACTCTCATCTTCTAGGCTTCCCCATTTCACAAACGTTCCTTTTGTAGTTCTCTCTGCTTTTGGTGTCTTTAGGATAGGTCTCCCATAGGACCTAGGAGATAGGGGCAGTTGTGCCAAGCAGAGGGATTGAGAGAGTGTGCATTCACCTAAGCCCTTATCTATGAGTCTAAGACCAGGTTGCAGAACTTGTGAAGAGGAAGCAAGTGAAGCTGGATCAACACGAGATGAAGAGGCTGCCGAAGCACGGTTGGTGGGGATCACAACTTCGGGTTTTGGATGAATGGAGTTGCAGTATTGAAAGGGGTTAGGGTCACCTTGGATGGTGATCTCTTGACCTTCATGTGGGAACTTGATACATTGATGATATTTTGAAGGTACTGCTTTCAAAGTGTGTATCCATGGTCGCCCAAGAAGAATGTTGTATGCTAGCTCCATGTCAAGGACTTGACAAGCTACATCTTTCACTACGGGGCCCACCCTAATTGGTAGGGTAACAATTCCTTTAGACATTCTTTCTTCCTCATCATAGGCTTTTATGGTGATCTTTCTTTTTAGATCTATAGCCTTCTCTGAAAACCACAATGTAAGGATTAGTTTTAATGTACAAATATTCAAACCAACCCCTCCATCTATTAGGACTCTTTTGATCTTGTGTTTGTGTATGAAAGCTTCGATATGGAGGGAGGTGTTATGGGGTTGAGTGATTGACATATCATCCTTCTCAGTGAATGATAGGGAATGTGGTGAGGTGATGTGACCGACCATGGTTTGGAATTGTTCTTCAGCTAAGTTCGTGGGGACGGAGGCTTCTGCTAAGGCTTTGTCAAGTATGGACCTATGAGAAGGAGATAGATGCAAAAGTTCTAACACGGAGATGTGTGCAGGTGTTTTGTGGAGTTGATCCATGATACTATATTGACTAGATGGGGGAGCGGAAGCTCCTCTAAGGGTGATCCTATTACTACGAGTAGTAACATTGCAATCCGGATCCTTGTTGATAGTGATCACATTGATGTGTGAATCACTTTCTGAGATATGGTTAACAACATAGTCGAAGCTGACATTTGTGTAGTTTGCGTTGTTAGAGCCACTGTTATTTCTGTTGGAAGGTCCTCCCTGCTCGTAGTTAGGAAGAGGATCCTTGAATGCCTGATGATCGTTGTTGGAGGTATGTCCGTGAGATTATTCGTTAACGGATATTTGTTTTCCTCTATTAAGTCTTGGATTATATGCTTGAGTGCAATACAATCATTTGTCTTGTGCCCCCTATTTCGGTGGTATTCACAGAAGTCATTATCGTTCCACCAATGGGGTTTTACCTTTGGTTCGTACTCTCTTGCTGAGGGAAGCGTTATGAGATTGTTGGTGATTAGCTTCCGTAGAGCAGTTTCTAGTGACTCATCTAAAGGTGTGAACTTTCTCCTAGACTGAAAATTGGTAAACCTAGATTTGGTATTTCTTGGTTTGTCTTGCGTGGGGTTATTTTGAGGCGTTGACAGGTTGAAAATTGGTTGCTTAGGTGCCGCATTTTTGGCGTCTACTACCCCGTTATTCACAATGTTTTTATTTTTCATCCAGAATCTAGGTTTGTCATTGTTGGTGTTGGTACTAGGAGTGTCTTTATAGAGCTTGATTTGACCTTTCGCGATTAGGACTTTTTCTATGATGAGGCCCATCTCAATGACCTTGCTAAAAGAAGTAGGACATTGGATTTGGATTTGGTAGCTTAGGTCCGTTTGCAGATTTTGGACGAACATTTCTAGCATCTATTTCTCTGGGATTTGGTGGGGGCATTTGCTTGCCAGTTGTCTCCATCTCTGTAAGAAGGCAGCGAAAGATTCTCCTCCTTTCTGTTTGATGTTACAAAGATCCAATATTGAGGTGTCGTGCTCAATATTGTAAGAGAAGTGGGTGACAAATTTGTCTACAAGCTTATTGAAGGTTTTAATACTGGGTGGCAGTCTAGAGAACAATTCCATGGCTTGCCCACCTAGGCTTCGTGGGAAGAGTCGCATAAGGTAGGTGTCGTTATGTGCGACCTCGAGACAAGCAGCGTTGAATTCTCTGATGTGATCCCTTGGGTCACCCTTTCCTTGATATTTGTCAAACTTAGGCACCTCAAATTTTGAGGGGAAAGGTATCATGACCAAGGCCCTATCAAAAAGATATGGTGAAATATCCTCTAGGGTGTAATATTTTGTCGATACTCCCATTTTCATGTCTGAAATTTGTTGTTGGAGATCTTCATATTTTTGGTTCATTAGACTTAGGGCATCCAAGGAGTCAATTGTTGCTTTGCTCTTATCCGTGGGTATTTCATTATGTCTACTTCCTTCAGGGATTCTTTCTTCGTCAGTTTCTTTGAGAGCCTCCACGTCATACTCCTTAGGGAGTTTGACTCCTAGACTTGCTAGATGTAAAAAGAATTTTGTTGGGTCTTGGGCAAGCACTTTTTCTAGTAGGCATTGAAATTTTGGATTATGTTGCATTTGAAGGATCTCCTCCGTGGAAATCTCTTTGTCACTTTCATGACCATTGGGAACACTTTTCTCTGCCATTTCTAACTGTTTTTGTTTTTGTAATCTTGTTAAGACCATGCAAGGTAGTAAAGAAATGGGATGGAGTGAAAAAGATTCTTCAGCAAGATGCTAGGATGATACAAGGTTTTAGCAAGGTTCTTCTGAGATCTATGTGGTATCAAACAAGTTTGCGTATACAAAAGCTGTAGTCAAAGTAGGGATGTTAGAAATCCAAATACTTGATGTTGACTAGTCTTATATAAGCCACTAGTAGAGTGTCGAGAGAAAGGATAAGTAATCCTTGATATTGGACACTTACTAGGTTTGTTTGAGTATTGATTGTGATCTAGAATAATCTTGGTTCTAACCATGTAGGAATTTGGGAAGATTTTGGATGAAAAAAAAAGCAGATATGGTATGGAAGAGAGGGAGAGATGGTAGATTTGCGAGGTCTAAATCAGATTTTTGGAAACTACACAGGTTTTGAAATGGTTTTGAAAAAATGTTGAAAGTTTTGCTCTTGGGAAAGTATAGGTTTACTCTCTGGTTTGGATGTGCAGAAGTATATGCGCCACCACAGAATACAAATGCACCAGAAGTCGGGTCAAATGCGCCAGAAGTCAGTTTAAATGCGCAACACTGGCAGAGTTTCAGATGCGCCACAACAGATGTTAAATGCGCCGAAGGTCAGGTCAAATGCACAATAATGGCAAATGCGTCACGACAGATGTTAAATGCACCAAAAGTCAAGTTAAATGTGTAATACTAGCAAATGTGCCACAACAGAATTTAGATGCACAGGAAGTCGAATCAAATGCGCCACAGGTCGTGGCAAATGCACAATTCTGGCTTTTTGTCTTGTTTTCTTAGAATTTTGGAAAATTTTGGAATGTTTTCAGGATTTTTCTATTTTTGGTTTGAAAAACTTGGGTGCTTGTGATAATTCTGATGTTCAATTATGGCAAAAACATAGCAAACACATAGAAGTTTTCCATGATTTTTTATCTATTTATATTTTTTTGTATTTTTTGGACTATTTTGACTAAAAATAGGTACAGCCTAGGCTGGATATGACAATATTCATTGAATCCTCTAGCTGTGCCACTCAAAGCGTGTAGCTCTAGGATCTGGTAGCACCGGCTCCCCTCCACGGCACTCACTTCTCACGCATACCAGATCCAAGTTTCCTTAAGCTCGTACCCCCACCAAACTTTAGGATTGTCCCTACTACCTCTACTAAGAGTCACTTGAATCGAGGCCGCTTCAAGGGCTCCACCCTTTGCATCAACAAATAAGGGTTTTTGGCTTGCTACACAATTGGTTCTTAGTCAGGGCAACCGTTCGAGTGGTTACACGTGCAATGGCACTACTCTCTATTATGGAGTCTCCCAACCTCAAAGGGTTACGTCTTAGAGGGTTTTGGGGGAGGTTGGCCATCGGTGTAACACAACAGCACTCATTGCTCGAGGTTTTCACCTCAAGCACAATTTATTTTAAGTGGCTTGGTAGGGCTTGGCTTTAGCCTGTTACCACTCAGGGTCATTCCCACTTGGATAGGTGTGCATCCAAGGGTAGGCCCCCCTAAAGGTTTAACAAATAGAATGACAAGTCTGGCACTTTGATCACCCAGTTAAGGGGAGAGCATAAGCCTATTGTCATTCGCAAGCACAGAAAACACTTGTTAATCCAACCTAGTTAAAAGTAGAAAAACTAAATGGGCTACTCTACTTGTGCACTCACACGATTGTTAACTTGGAAGTGTTTAGATCATAGCAATATTCATTTTCCTGTTTGTTAACTTGGAAGTGATTAAGACATAGCAATGTTCATTTTCCCGTTTGTTTAAGATAGCAGTGATCTAATCTAGGAAAATAAATGAACAATGCAAAGATAGCAATTGGGTTTAGTTACTTCCTTCCTAGTTATGAACTATGTGGAGTTTGTATGAAATTCACTTGGTTACTTTTCCTTTACTTAGCCTAAGTGAACGAGGTAAAGCATCTAAATGACCTAATCCAGCCACTAACCCTGCAAAACAACTGTTAGATCCAACGTACAAAATCAGAAACCCTAAAAATAGAAAGCCGAATCAAATGCGTTGCACTGCAGTCTGAATGCGCAGAAACAGGACTCGCATGTAGCGTTGTACAAAAGCACAAAAATAGAAGGTAAATGCGCCAAAACGTGAAGTACATGCGCAACTATATCAGATGCATCATTTTACAATGTAAATGTGCAAAAAAATGGGTATAAGCGCAATTCTGGTTGATGCATCATTGTGCAGAATGAATGCACCAAAAGAACAAGTATATGCGCAACTAGTACGCAAGCACCAAAACAAAGATCAGATGCACCGTTGCGGAGGACGGATGCGCCAAAATGTCGTAAGCGCTGAAATAGAGGGTAGATGCGTGACTTGGGAGGTCAGATGCGCCAGTTTTCTGCATGCGCCAATTTGGGAGGTAAAAGCATTGTTTTAGAGGGTAGATGCACCGAAAGTTTCTGTCAGAACCCTGTACCTGCACCTGTACGGACTTGTCACTTAAAAACACTCAGTTTTTTATTAGATAGAGGGGCAAGGGCCCCACGGTGGGCGCCAAAATGTGAGGGGGAAAATAAGGTTAATCAAATCAATGATAATAAGAACCCAAACATCTATGAAATCTAAAGATAAGAAAGGAGATTTAAAGTGATAAACAAGAACAACACTTACAACCTCTTTCACCTTGCGTCTTCCATAGTTCACTTATCCTTCCTTGACCTTGATGTTGATGAAGCCCTCAGAAGCTATTGCTCCCTTGCTTGTTGAAGGTGACAAGAATGGAATGGCTGAGATATTCGTGTGGTTGAAGATGAGCTTCAAACACACTAACAAATCGATCATTTGTGCAAACTTATGCTGCAGAGATACTGGCGTGCCTTTGGGACCCCCACTTCCATAAGCATTTCATATCCATTTGTTAGTGTGTTTGAAGCTCATCTTCAACCACATGAATATCTCAGCCATTCCATTCTTGTCACCTTCAACAAGCAAGAGAGCAATAGCTTTTGAGGGCTTCATCAACATCAAGGTCAAGGAAAGATAGGCAAACTATGGAAGACGCAAGGTGAAAGAGGTTGTAAGTGTTGTTCTTGTTTATCACTTTAAATCTCCTTTCTTATCTTCAGATTTCATAGATGTTTGGGTTCTTATTATCATTGATTTGATTAACCTTATTTTCCCCCTCACAGAGACAAATAGAAGAAACCAAGAGCCTATGCAGCCAGAAGAGCAGTCTGTAGAACCTACTCCAGTTACCTTATTCTCAGTCACCTTACAATTATGGAATGAAATAGATAAATTAGTAAAGGAACAAGGTGAATTAGAGGAGAAACACAGTAAGGAAATTGAGATGAAAAATGCAGAAATAAAGAGGTTGAAATTCAAAGCAGATAGGATGGCAGACATGACTGTTTAATTGATGAGATGTAGGCCACCTTCCAGGGTGTATGCCCTCTATTTGCAACAATAATATCTGAGCTTTCAATTTAGCCAACTATATAGTGATGCCCATGTCTCCTTATTTACACCCGCCTTATTTCTAACAACTTACCAAAGAGCTACCCCTGAAATGCAAAACCAACTGTGTGAATTCTACCTACATGAACTTGCCATTCCTTATGACACTCACTGGAATCCACTAGTTGTAATTGGGGATGTGCAATTGAAGGACTTAGCCTCATTCATTCAAAATGAGCACAGGAGGGGAGAGTTAATGCAACAGTATAATGAGAGAGAGAGAAGTCACTTCCTCTCAAATTGAGGGCAGAATCTCCAAATCCTCAAAAGATAGTGGAGGAATGGATTAATTTAATTGATCATACAGAGGTAGAAACCAAACTATTGGAATGCAGAGCCATGGACTATTAGAAATTCAGGGAGTTGGTAGAAAAGATTGGTAAGGAAACTGTAGGTTTCTCACAAGGTAGATGGAAGGAATTAACACAAACACTACAAAGAAAGGAGCCTCACTCAGTATTTAACCTCTTAGCAGCAATCCATAGAGCACAAAGATATATAAGGTCAGCCAAGGAACATGGGATAACATGGTTACCACTGGTCTTCCATCCTTCATTACTGCTTTATCATATTCCACATTGGATGGGGCAGAGGACTAATCAGGCTGCAGAACAAGCCAGGTGGGATCGGTTGGCACATCAGATGAGCTTCTACCTCAAACAGGAAAGAGGAGTAGAAGAGCCAACAAACTACAGGGAGATAGCCCTCTAGTGTAATTTGAGACCTTGGTTGTTGGAGGACCAGCAACATGATTAGTTGGGGGGTGTGATGAGACCATGATTTATCTTGTTTTATTGCTTTGATTACCTATTTCTCAAAGACATTTCCAGACTTATATATCTTAATTATGTCTATGTTTATCCTTAAGACACTAAAGCATTCAAAGATGGTATATATTATGTTGTTAATTAATGATGTGTGGATGATTGATTGTTCATGTAATATGTTAGTATTTTATGTTGATTTTAGTGATAGTGACGCATAAATACTATGCGGTGCACTAACTCCTTATGCAGCAAAAGCGTGGCTTCATATCATGAAGAACACTGGACAACCCATAGCTGAAGGAGGTACTTGCAGCCAAAGGAAGAAGATCCTGAATTGACTGGGATGAGTCATACATGACTCCATAATAGTTATCCTTCAACGAATGATGCAATCCTAAATGATGAAGGAATCTAGAACATATTCTTTGTTATGTTTCTAAGTCATTGATTATTCTTCATGGATAATGAAGAGATAGAGTTGTAGTAGGACTATATTATCTCTGTCGGCTTCATCTTAGTTAGTTTCCTATTTCTAGTTGCTCTATATAAAGTCCTTTTCCTATGATGTGGGATAATGGACAGTAATGGCATTTATTATTTAGTAGCTTTATTTATATAAACAATGTTGATCTCTGTTAGCTAGATTGGATGAGATTAGACTTTGCTTCATATAGATTGGATAGAGATATAGTATTATATTTTTTTGTATCATTGTTACTTTTGCATTCAATAAAGGAATATGTGTTTTGAGTTCTGTTAATGACTGCAAAGATTCAGTAGAGATTTAGCTAGATCTCGTGGGATCATAGTCACTCAAGTCGGCCACTTGAGGTATTGTGTTTCTCCACCTTGTTCATATGTTTAGTTTATAAATTATTGTATGTTTATGTAAATGTGTGATTGATATATGTTGTTATGAGTAATGTGAAGTAGTTTAACTTTGGTAATTTATGTTATTGTGTCCATTGAGTCAAGGTGATCACCAACTGAACCAATTGATAGTTACTCTCTTACATAGAAGTTACAAAGAATCATTTGATTATTGTTGTGTTAGATAAGCTTAGTTATTTTCATTATTCTTGTTTACTTAGAGTATTGTATTTACTTTATTTAGTTCCCTTACACAACCTCTAGAATAAAACTCAGGAATCCTCAACTGTACACACAATACAGGCATCATCCAAGAAGAATATGATTCCCTGGTTTGACAATGTAAATGTAGCACATTATATAACCAGTACAGGGTGCTTGATATAGGATTTATTGGTCCGTTGAGTAGTGTGCATGTCCTTTCTACATCATTGTATTGGTTAATAATGGAGTTCAACACCAATCACAACAAATTACTTCATTAACATCTTTGTCCATTGGGAGGCCTCAAAATAATCATCACATATTTATGAAAATACACAAAAATTGCATCATTTGGGACACAATTTACAAATGAGACAAATTTGGCTATACCAAAGATAAAACTCTTCTCCAGCCACAAGCATATATCTTCTTTCTCATATTTTTAGCTTTAGTGACCTGAACCCTATAAATGTTTCTTCTTTTCTTTCCGTAATCGCTCTTGAAGTAATTGAACTTCTCTTGGGTATAGGTGAACATGGTATGCATACCATTGAATAACAAATGACCATTTATCTAAACATATAAGTACATTTTTGCATAGCTACCTAAATGTGTTCCACATGTAGCCAAAAATGGAAAATTGAGATGTTATGGTTTTGGTTTTGCTTCTTTTTTTATATTGTTTTTTAGAGATCTATAGTATGGATAGGAGAGAGTAACCTATTTCTTCTCTAACCAAAATCAAAAGAGATTGTTTGAACACAAGGAGGGTAGAAGCTAGCAACATCCCCTAATGGAGTAATATATTTTATAGTATGAGAAATGTTAATTATTTCTTCTAAAAGCCTTGGCCAAGAGCCCACAGAGACATATACTAGTTCTGAGGAACAAAGCACTGATATGCCAATTCTTAGGTTTTCTCTCTAATTAAGAATACAGAGAAATGCATAGTGTAAAAACTAGAAGATCAGACACTAAGCAGTGATGTTGTTGGTCCTCTACAGTTAGCTTTTTTAAAAGTTCAGCACTATGGAGAATTGAAGTTATGTCTTTAACAAAATCATGTATTCAATTAATTCGAAGTGAACGATAATAGATATCAACTAGTTCAAGGAGACACCATCCACTATTGTGTTGTATATAGGACTTTTGAACTTAAATATGGATTTAAGCATAGGGAAGTATTTCTAGTATGCCTATGAACTCTTATTTTTTCACCTTTGAAAAAATAGGCAGAATAGTCAACCTGAACTATGCAAGATTATGTGTATATTTACATAAGGAAGTTGTTGTTAGCTTCTATTAAGCTTTAGCTCTTCAAACTAGACCAATAAACAATGAGCACACTATAGAAATAATTCTATGAAGTGTCAAATCTACTTCAATGTCAACATTTGGGATGGTTGCATCCAAAGAACATTAGAGGAGATTATTCCTCAATAGTAGGAAAATGTGTGAAAGGGAAGGTGATATAGAGACCATCAAGACTAGTGCAAGTCCCAACTTTGGCAAGCAATAATTTAAAATTTATAGCTTGTAAATCAAAAGCCAAGACGAACAAAGGGAAAGCCAAACTGATTACAAAAATAAATAATATTATTTTATTTATGTTCGCCATGGTTTCTTCTAGTCTAACATTTAGTGAAGTTTTCTAGTCAATCCTCCTCATTAATAGAAACTCTTACTTTAAAGCCTAGTTTAAAATGCCAAGACATTGCCATTGAAATACTCCTTCAAATGCCCCATCAAACTATCAACCATTTTACACGAGCCAAATTCCCCAACTCATTGAATCATAAAAATAAAGCAACCATGTAGATATATAGTACAACCAAATGTACATGCAAAGTAACTTTCTAAAGAGGTGACATATGGTAATGTAGTGGCTTGCAAACTAGTTGACAGTTGTTCTTATTGACACCTTATAGTTAAATTATTATTTTTTTCACCGTAACTATTTTCTTCTATTTTTACAAATGAAAAATTCATTAATCTACCCAAGAAATTGCTCTAGTCCAATATAAAAATTAGAAGGTTAAAATTTAGAATACAATAACATTAAGGAATCTATTTAATTTTTCCCCTTACAAAATTATCAATGCAAACAAATAGGATTTCATGGAAACTCTAATCTCTTGCCAAGGTAGGGACAAACAATTTTCTAATGTGTTGATTTTCTTATTTTCTAAAATTTACTTTCTAACGTTTTTATTGACCTAGCATTAAAAAATTATTGCTTTGTCAAAATTAAAGAAAAATTTAACTAAGGTGAAAAGCAAAAAAGCAAATCTACCCAACATGTCAATAAAAAGGCCACTTGTGCTTCCAAAATATCTAGCATCTGCTCTCCTCCCAATTGTATATTCTATGATCTATGTACCATGCTAGCTACAATAGGTGCTCCTCCAACTAGGTGGGGCTTGAAGTAATTACATAAATCAAAGATGAAATTTCAATAATTCAAAGGTTGCCAAGTAGATTCAATTGGCAATGACAACAAAGCACAAGGTTGAAATTGCCACAATAAATTTGGGGTACCCACTGGGTATGGGTCATTATATTCAAGATCATCCATCTCATTCATTGTCTTGAGCACAAGGAATTTAATTTCCTTATATGCAAGTAAGGAATGTTTACTACTAATATACAATAAAAATAAATAAATGTTGCATAAATGGATGATTTTTCATTTACCTTTATTCAAATCAACCACACAAAAATCCTACAAAGGATATGGGTTTGAGGCTCTAATGATGTTTGAGAAGGTGTTGTATACCTTCAACAATAGCCAAAATGACATTTTTCATGCCTTCACTGCCAATATCACACTTCCTCAAATTAATGGTCATGTTATTCCTTAGACAATTGATAACATTACATCTCAATTGAAGGTAACTTTACTAGTTCCCTACTATTTTTTTCTTGCATTTTGGTATTAGGGTTTCAAATAAATTTTCTAGTTCAATACAAGGAAAATAATTACACGATGAAAACTTATATCTAAAAGTTCTCAATTCTACCATTAGTTCCACTAATGGTAGAGTCTATTAGTACCTAAACAGAGAATAGCAAAATTTGAGACTATTTTCTTCCCACCAAGCATTTAGTAATTTCTAGGATTTATTGCACACCCTGATGAAATTAGAACTATTGGTGTGATTTTGTGAGTGCTTGGAAATTTTGACTTGCAATTTCACTACTAATTCTTGCCAAAAAAATGACAAAAAAGAAAGATCTTTCAACTAATAATATAAAATGAAAGGCTTAAAAATAAAATAAAAAATTCCCCTATTTAAGAAGTGGCTTTGGCTTTGTAAAGGATTCACCAAATGATTTTAGCACAATGTTTGTGTTTCATCCTTTTCTTGTTTTGGGCACTCAAATTTGAGTTGTTTATCTGAATGCCAAGCTTGAATGTGATAATACTAGTCACACAAAGGGTTTGAACCTAGGTTTTGTAGGTTAGTTGTACGGGAGAAATTATGACTAATAATGAATATAATGGGTGTAGAGTAACTTGAGTCCCTACCTAAATATGTAACAACAATGTAGTGCTAGTTTGTCAAGAAGACTTCAGTATTTCATATCTTGTGCAATTGTGTGATTGTTCTTTTTAACACTTCAAATGGAGTGTCAAAGCTTTGCCTCTATATACCTCAAAGAAAAACATATTTCTCATAGTATTTACTCTTTGTTGTTGCCTTTCCAAGATTGTAACCCTTTCAAAGCATGATAAATGAAATTTAGATTTTCTTTTGAGTGTAATTTACAACACTAGCAACAAATTCCAGGATAACAAAGTAGATATAAGATCCTTGGATGGAATTGAATAAGGAAAATAAGATTTACATATTTTTCCATTCCCTCCATAACATTTGATTTCAATTTGTGATGCACTTGCAAACTTTGGAAACATTGCATCCCATTCATCGTAAGCTAATATAAAAGTAAGCCTCAGTAGTACTTTGGCATGCATATGAACATAAGATCATACCCACTCTAAAGTGGGGGCTAAATGTTATGTCAAAAATTGAAGACACCGGTGATTTACACTAGATTTAGCACCCTTGTAGATTGATATGCAGACTCTTGTTAAAAGAAGACTTGATTTTGAAGCAAAGATTGGTTCTAGGTGTTATCCTCTGAGTTTAGGCCCTTAAAGGACCTTAAACACCTGGGCACTAGTGCCCAAGTGCTAGTGTCCTTGATATTTGCAAAAATAAAAGTTTGAGTGGTCTTGGATGTCGCCCTTATTACTCTGGGTGTTGCACTTTGTCAACTTTGCTCAAAAGGTTTTCCCAAAAATGAATTGATATATATATATATATAGATATATATACAATTTTATTCCTCTCATTTGAACTAGATGGAAAAGGTTAAGCAACATTAGGACTTCAAATGATATTCAAGTGATCAAAGCTCTATTGTGAATGTTATGCAGATTTATGTGATTCTCTCTATTGCAAACTTATAACATTTATTGCAGGTTCTAAGGGAATCTCCTTCCTTCATCTCCATCCTTGTGGTGATCTTGAGTCATCGCACCAAGGTTTGTGTTGTGGTAAAGGTACTTTATTAAAACATTATTTATTATTGTTTTTGCCTCTATCCTTGTTATGTCAGAAATTGTCCTCCTACATGGAATGGTACAATTTCTCATAGTTTAGCTCCTCTCCTTTGGTGTCCTTTCAACCTAGTTTATTTTAGACCTTCCTAAACTGTAATTGACCTATGTCTAGTTGATGAAATGTCGTGTTTCGGGATAACTGAAGACTGAAAGTGAAAAAGAAAGTTTGTATTTAGGATTGTTGGACCCCCTTAAGATAGACTTGATCAAGAAATTAGGGCTTGGACTTGGGCACTCATGCCCTAGTCCTACCCTATTTCTCAGGGTTTTAAATTTTGGCAGGGTGTCGGCTCCCGCCGTGCAATATTCTGAGATTCTGTTTTTGAAATTTTGTTTTTCGCACGATGTCAACATCTTATTTCAAATTTTAAAATTCCTAAGGTTAGATATTTAAAGACATTTGAAAATCATTTTAACATACACAATCTATATGCAAGCTTTATGCCAAAACTCTGGCAAAATAGCCATTAAAGATCAACAACTTGTTGAAACTCTTGAAGTTATTTGAATTTTCTATCATGGAGACATTTGATGAAGATTAGGAATCAAGATCTTGAGACTATCTTTCTCTTCCTAGGGTTTTTACACCTTTTGCATGATCAGGAGAAGGGTTGAAGCCTCCAACGTCGAGCTTGGAATTCCTCTGCGGAAACGGCTGCCTCACCTTCTTGTTCATGTAAGTCTTCATTGTTTTCATATCCTTGAGGTGAAGTTGTGTTTGTTTCATTAAGTGAAGCAAAGTGTTGATCTTTCCTTGATGCTTGAGCCATCTGGGGTTTTATATTTCTGCATACACATTTGTTGGATGAGCACACACATCCATAGATCTTTATCCTTGGCTATCGTTGAGGTAGGAATACCGAAAACGGGGCTTGATTGAGGCAAGCTCCTATATAGCCACAACCTTCTTTCTCTTCCTTTTGCATGTGTAGGTTGAATTCGATAAGATCTGACGGAAAGGAGTGATAGGAGGACGGGTATTGCAGACACAGTCGTCATAGAGTTTCAGATTTTGAGATTGCAAGACTTTCGGGACATTGACACTCATGCCCCAATCCAACTGGATATCCTCTTCATGATCTGGAAGCCTCTGGAGATTGTAAGATAGTTGTTACAAAAGATCTCGATAGTCAAAAACTTTTGGGACACTACCACGAGCACCCTAGTCCATTAGATCCTTTTATTCTGGGTACACTGTCTCTATACTATTTCCTCTACATTTATGTAATCATTTCATCCGTATCTATGTCAAAAATTAAGTTATCACAATCTGATTGGTAATTTAGGGTTTCATGCTTAGTGAAAAATACTAGCATGCAAAAACCTGATCAAGGCAGCCACACAAACCCAATTAGCAGAAAAAGAGAACATAAAAAATCAGTAGTTTATCCCTAAACTTATTCCTTGTTTCCCTAATGTTTTAGTTGTGAAAGTGTGGGACTTGAAGTCTATCTTGATTCCTCATTTTTCCCACTAAACATTTTGGTGAACCCGTGCTCTAAAGAATTTGCATCCTTTTTAACATCAGATCTGAATTAGTTTGTTGTCTTAAGTCACATTTAGATTGTAAACCCTCTTTTGTGATAGTGCATACATTGAAACTTAAGTGATTTCTTTATCCTTTCATTAAAAGAGTTTGAAATTACAACTTTGTGTGTTACATAGTGCTATTTTATTTCATTTTCACAAAGTTTATGTTATATCTTTTTACATTTATGTCTTGGGTTAATTAGAACATGCTATAATGTCAGATTGCTTTTTACAAGACTTTCATGTGTATGATGAGCCATTTAGTTGTGATGACTTCAATATGTTAAATGAATCCCTCGAGGACTTTATATCAATTGAATATTCCACTACGACTCCTAAACCATCATTGTTTCAAAGATTAGTAAATGCAATTTATGTTCCTTAACCTAAAGAAGAACCTGTGAAACCGAAGATAGTGGTCACCTTATGTTTAGATGTGGTTCAACCATCCTCTAAACTGGTGCTCATTGTTAGAGGTCTTCCACCTTCTTCTCAACCTCCTGATTACATTTATAACTATTCTAAACAAATAACACATCGAAATTCACAACCTAGTCATACTATGGTTGCTCATACATATAACACTCATAATAACAAACAAAGCAAACAACAATCAAAAATTCTGATATCTTTACCAGCTTCTCGACCTATGCTTCCTCAAGCACCTCGTTTAACACAAAAAGTTGGTCAAGACTATGATCTTGTTGAGTAGCTTGGTGCTACTCCTGCTAAAATTTCTCTTTAAGAACTAATACAAACTTCACCTACTTACCATGTAATGCTCCAAGAAGCTTTACAAAAGGTGATTGTGCCACCTGTTGTCAACAAATGATGTGGTAGCTCTCTTAGATTGTATGCATGTGACAAAAACAGACATTCTGTTCCAATAACATGAGTTGCCATCCCTTGAAGTTCAAAATCAGTATGATCCTTTGATTCTTTTCATTGCAATAAATAAGAAACTTATCAAATGAGTTATGATTGATAATGGATCAGCTCTTAATGTTTGTGACATCAATTTATTACATAAGATCAAAGTTGATACATCTTCGATTAAACTAGATAGGATAAGTATCAGTGGCTTTGATAATGTTGGAAGATAGTCTCATGTAGGCACTATAACTTTATCTGTACAAGTTGGGCTTGTGACTTTATCTACCATGATTCATGTCATGCCTGGTTCTTTATCATACAATGTGATTCTTGGTAGACCTTGGATTCATGCATTAGGGGCAGTTCCTTCTACTCTTCATCGTTCGATCAAGTTTATTTATAAAGACAAACTTCATACTATTGATGTTGATCCGAAACTAGATAACTATTTACAAATTGAATCACAAAAGCAAGTTGTTCACCACAAGATCTTAAACAATCTAAAAGTTGACTTGTTGACTCCTCTTTCCACAGCCAGTGTTGCACAAGAGTCCAAACAATCGAATGCATTTCTTGGTGATGATTGGGGTTCGTTAGATTTTACATCCCCCTCCATAGGTGAATATAAAACTAATGATCCTATTTCCGAAACATCAAATGTTGCGTCGATATCTTCTATAAATTCAAATTTGAAAGTCTCTTTGGTAACAAACATGGATAATACTTTTACTTACACTACAGATTTTGAGACTTATGAAGCCCCACCTTCTTCCAAGGAAATGGCTTCTCTCTATGGTTAAGGATTTCAGATCCTTTATAAGAATTGTGACTATGTAGGTAATGGTTGCGGTATTAATCAACAGGCAATTCGAGTACCTATAGAATCCGCTTCGCGACATTACTCAAGTGGCATTAGATATAACCCTTTCAAGGAATCTAAAGCCCGTAGACATCCTACTCTTAATGTGAATACAATATCAACGCTTAATTTGATCTTTCCTAAGATGATTGACACTAATTGTCCTCCAGGAGAGATTCCCTTGGATATCTTTTCAATAGATGAAGTGATAATTGAATTCTTGGGTGCTTACGACAATATTCCCCATTACCATCATAAATGTGGATTACCTTATTGTTTGAACAATATTGCATATTTTGGAAAGTCCACTAACATGATAAATACCACTCTAAAATCTGAGGAAGAATCTGAAGTGTTACCACAATCACCCGATCTCCTAGACCACAGTACTCTACTTAATGGAAAGACTGTTGATGTATTCATGGAGAAAGATAACACTGAAAAATTTATCCCTATAGGTGATTGAATGCAGAAGAAAAAGAAGATATGACAAAGTTGTTACATGAATTTTCTAAATTGTTTGCTTGGAATTACTCAGATATGCCTAGTATTGATCCTCATATTGTAACACATAATATTGTATTAAAACCAAATGCCAAGCCATTTAAACAAAAGATTTGTAAAATGAATCCTAAGATTGCGTTACTTGTTAAGGCTGAGATAGAAAAGGTTTTACAAGTTGGCTTTATCTGCCCTATTGACTATTCACCTTGGATTTTGAATATAGTGGCTATTGCTAAACCTGATGGTTGTATTCGAATGTGCACTGACTTTCAAGATTTGAATCTTGTATCTTTGAAAGATGATTTCCCTCTTTCAAACATTGATATGATTGTTGATTCAATAGCCGACCATGAACTACTTTCCTTCATGGATGGATTTTCAAGATATAATCATTTTTTTATAAACCCTCAAGATCAATATAGAATAGCTTTTATAACACCTTGGGGAACATTCTGTTGGGTAGTCATGACATTTGGACTTAAGAATTTTGGAGCAACTTACCAACAGGCTATGACTCTTATCTTTCATGATTACATGCACAATATCTTAGAGGACTATGTCAATGACATCTTGTTGAAGTCTATTTATTGCCAAGATCATACCATGACTCTCCGACAAATCTTTGAGTGAATAAAGAAATACAACATGCGATTAAATCCCTGTAAATGTGTTTTTGGCGTAGACAGTGGAAAATTGTTGGGATTTATAGTTTCAAATCGCTGTATTGAAGTAGATACAAAAAATATTGATGCGATTGTTAATATGCACCTAAAAACATATCTCAACTTTGTAGCTTGCAAGGGAAGATACAGGCCATTTGCTGATTTGTCTCACAACTCGTGGATAAGACTCACCCTTTTACTCAACTACAGAAGAAGGATTCAAAATTTTAATGGAATTCAGAATGTCAAAAGGCTTTTGAGGACTTAAAAAGTTATCTCTCTAAACCTCATGTTTTACATCCTGCTACTACTGATAAACCTTTTATTCTTTATACCTCAACATCTAATAATGCCCTTGCAACATTATTAGCACAACACAATACTGAAGGCAAGGAACGTGTTGTATATTACATTAGCCGAACATTGCTCGATTATGAAGTGAGATATACTGTCATTGAGAAACAATGCTTAGCTCTTGTCTTCACAACACAAAAGCTTAGGCATTATCTTTTAAATGCTGAGACACATGTAATGGTAAAATTTGATCCTTTAAAACATTTATTTGCTAAAATCGATCTTTCAGGTCACCTCCTTGCTAAATGGGTTGTGTTAACTAAATTTGACCTCAATTTTATATCTCAAAAAGCAATTAAAGGACAAGCATTAATCGACCATTTAGCCGAAGCACCTTCACCTTTCGCTATACAAAATTAGGAAACATTTCATGATGATCAAATTATAGCTATTGATAAGGATGATAAATGGGAATTGTATTTTGACAGATCAAGATGTCGAATTGGCTCTGGTGCTGGTGTTATACCAGTACCTCCTGCAGGTAATCTGATTCTTATATCTTATCATCTAAATTTCTCATGCACAAACAACATCGTTGAGTACGAAGCCCTCATTATAGAACTCCATGCCGATTTGGCTTTAAATATCAAAAACATCACTGTATATGGTGATTCACAACTAATTGTATGACAGATAACAGGATCGTATCAAGTGAAACAAGACAAATTATCTCAATACCACGATCTAGCCTTATCTTTGTTACAACAGTTTACATCCTTCTCAATTGACACTTTACCTAGAAAAGACAATCAGCACATGGATGCAATAACAAGCGTGGCTTCCCTTATATCCTTTGCCGATTCACCTAATAAATACATTTTTATCGTTCATAATCTTAAGACACCTGCATTAGATGAAATGGTATCTTCAAACATTAACCTCTGTTGTAATGTGAATTCTGATGAATGGTTTTCCCATATATTTAACTATTTGCGTGATGGAACCATCCCTAATTCAAAATCTAAAATGCTCGAGTTCACTTACGCAAACTTGCAACGCGCTATATCATTCTATCTAATGTCTTATATAGACGGAGTTATAATGGTGTTCTTCTTCGATGCCTTAGCAATTTAGAGATTCCGATAGCTTTGGAAGAAGCTCACTCTAGTGCTTGTGGATGGCATTTTGGAGGAAAATCATTGGTACAAAAACTAATACGATGGGGTATTATTGGCAATGCATGGAACAAGATTCCTTTGCCTATATCAAGAAATGCCCGCAATGTCAACAACATCAACACTTAATCCAAGCACCTACCTAAAAACTTCGTGCCCAAGTCTCACCTTGGCCATTTTCTATTTGGGGTTTGGATCTAATTGGTAAAGTTTCTCCACCTTCATCTCAAGGACATACCTTTATAATCACCACTACTGATTACTTCAGAAATGGGTTGAAGCTATTCCTTTACGATCCACGACTGCTGAAGTAATTTGTCGTTTTCTACAAGATAACGTAATCTCTCAATTTGTTATTCCTTCCTCCTTGGTCTCTAATAATGGCATGTTGTTCAAGAACAAGGATGCGACGAAATTTCTTGAAAAGCATCGCATTCAACACCACTTCTCTACACCTTACTATCCTCAATTGAATGACCAAGCAGAAGCTTCAAACAAGGTTATTGGACAAATTTTATGAAAAACTATTAACAAACATCAGAAAGATTGGCATACTTAATTATCCTACGCATTATGGGCTTATAGAACAACATCTGTATGGCTACTGGAACTACTTTGTATAATATTGTTTATGGCGTTGACATGATAATGCCCTTGGAGTTAGAAATTCCTTCATTGAGATTTTCCTTGAGAGATGTTATGGATGACGATATGCAACGCAAAAAGAGATTACAACTTAAAATGCTAGATGAACAACGTATTAATTCTCTCAAGCATCTTAAGGCCCATCAAAAGAGTATCCAACAATCGTATAATGAGCGTGTCATATATCATTCATTTAATGTTGGAGATTTGGTACTTTATGAAAATCAACGCAATGTAAATGCACCTCCTGGAGAAAAAGGAAAGTTTAGCCCTAATTGGCTCAGACCGTATGTCGTTACTGAAGCCTTTGGATCAGGAGCGTATAAACTAGCTGACAAACAAGGTACGCTTCTTAAAGAACCTATTAATGTTGCACACCTCAAGAAATTTTATGGTTAAGATTATATGTTAGATATTACTTTAAAAAGCAAGCTTATTAGTTGGTTTATCTTCAATTTCGACAAGATATGATTATTTTGTCTTAATTCATTTGACATAGCATCTTTTTTGGTTAATCATTGTTGTATCTTGTTTAAACATGCTTTATTAAAGATCACCTTTGTATTAACTGAATGAAGCATAGAATGTTGGTTATGTGTGAAATTCATTAATCATTGTGCTTTTTACTTTATGTTCTGCAAAGAATGGTTTAAGTATCACATTAGCATTAATTACATTTCCACATAGGCAGTAACATTTATCGCTAGTTGCATTTTATATAAATCACATGTGATAGATTCGACAACATTAGAAGCAATAATAGGAAAACATCATATATATAATCATTAGTTTGAATATACATCAGATTTGACTATCACGTACATAAAAATGGGATGTCGTAGTACTACATAAAACATGTCACATAGCTGAACCTCAGTCACCTATCCCCTCAGGACCTCGTGGTGTGCATGTGACAGAGGCTTGACCATGTGTGACTACGAATTGTGCATGACTCCTAGAGACACTCCGCGATCATAACCCCTTGATCTCTCCTCTCAGTCCTAGTACCTCCTCATGTGACTCCTGGTACATCTGTTGATATCGGTCTCTCTCAGATATGGTTCTCTCTAGCTCTACTCATAGCTTATCTTTGTCAACTCTCACCTAGTGTAACTTAGGAAGTAAGATCTCACTCGTGATAGGATCTCTCTCCGATACGGGTACTGCTATAGCTTAATCCCGCTGTGCTCGGGGCTCAGCCCTTGCATGCTCAGCTTTCTAAAGTAAATCCTCTGTCTCCCATGTAGAATGATCTAAGATAGCCTCTATGGCCACTCTATATCTCACGAATGGCATACAGATCTCTGCATGTTGCCCTACGGATGGTTGTGTTGAGTATCCTGTCTGCACTCGCTGCTCGACCACATCGGTTGGAACTATCTCTGCTATGACGTGACTCACAAGGTCGCGCCATGCATCTATCCCAACTACAAAAAGAAATAAAATAGATATCAATATCTCATATAGGCATCATAAACAATCATCAAAATACATGCATATATATAAAAGTATCCCACCTGGATCTCCATCTCGCCAAGATGGATCTCAGATAGTTGATGGTGTGACTAGCCCTACTCTGACTCTGTAGCTGAGGGCATATGACTATTGGTCTCCCCTCGCTCATGCCGACTCGATCTCCTCACATCTGCAGGAGCTAGACCATGAGCTCTCGATTGTGGTTGGGACTCAGCCTCCTCGTCATTGTTCGCCTCTTGCTAATCCCATCACGGTCTCGCTCTAAAAACATACTGTGACAGGGTCTCCTCATCATCATCGTCGTCATCCTCCTCCTCCTCATCTAGATCATAATATCTAGCGAAGTCACTAACATCATCCTCTACCCTTGTGTCACTAGTGTGACCAACCCATGGTCAAGGATCGCCTGTGGGATGACTGGGATGATAGGTAAGAGTGGGCTGCATTGTCTGCCACCAGATTTGGTATGCTCGGGTAACTTCAACATCGTCTGCATCAGATATCATCTCTACGTCCTCTGTTCCATCATCATCACTAACTGCTATATCAGCCACCGTTGGTCATAGGGCATTGTTCGCCTCGACTGCGATGCGCACAGAGTGTGCATAGCTCAAACGCATCATAGAGACATCACGTCAGCATCTAAACTGTCGTGCCACTCTATCAAAATAAAACCACACAACTATGTGATCGAGACGATCGACCATCAGCCAATCCCTCTACATCCTAGCCAACTACCTGCACTGACCTAGCCATGCTATGTAGCCACGATATGGTCTCCACATGATGTCACTAGGTTGCAGTCTATCAAATATAACTCTCCAATATAGTAGATCACCATGTCTCTAGCATTTGACAAGAGGATATGCGTGGACACGTGGATGAGTAAATGTTGGCTCTATGGGAAAACCTATAGGTTGTGTACATCTGATGTTCTCAAAGGCCTAGACCTGTAGTAAAGTGCACACATCAGGTCATGTGCCTCATAATGGACATATCGTCCCAACTTGCGGTAGAAGTGTGCAAGCATACTATGCCCCCATGCGTAGACTATCCCCTACTCCTCCATCACCCTGATAGTGTGAACAAGGCCCCCGTGAAGGTGAGTGCCTTGTCCATCCAGAGCAATTGCTAATGCAATTGTAACAATCATAATCCTCCAAATCAAAGGGATGTCAGCGCATCCTTGCTCTAGTAATCGAAGTTGAATGTGCCCTCACTTTGCCTGAGCGACTGTGCGGCCTAGGTAATACATCTAGCTCTCTCATGTGTACTCTATTGAGTGATGCTCTACGATCCTCACTATCTCTCCACATATGGGCAGTCGCAAGATCTGGTAGACATCCTCTATCGTGACAATCATCTCCCCTGTGGGCAGATGGAATGTAGAAGTATCTCCATTCCACCTCTCCATCGAAGCCATAAGCATACTGCAATGTAATCTAATCGTGGGCATATCGAACACCCACCAGAGCCCTACTGACTATAGGTGACCTCTCTCTACGTCGGTCATAGTACTGATGTGATCTTGAAGAAGCAACATCAGTTACCACCTGTATGCTCTCGCATCTCAGAGATGACCTGCACAATAAATAGTGAGAAGTTGAATTAATATACAACATAATATCATCATTTAGTATCAACAACAACAACCAGTGCCCTGCCCTTGGGGCCCTTGTCCTTTCTGGATTTGGGTGCCCTAGGAGGACTAGGGCGCCCATGTGAGACACAGGAAGCCTGAGTGGACTTGGGCGCCTGTGTTAGGGACCCTTGTCTAGAATGGCTTATGCAGCATGAAAAATGACAAAATCTAAAGACAACAGAAAGAATGATGACATAAGCAAGGATTAGACCCTACCTCAACCTTGAAGCGTCTCTCTGCCACTCGGGCTCAGAGCATCTCCAGTCTCAGGATCTGGTACGGACATCAGGTCGGCATTGTCAGTCTCTTCCTTCTCCTTCTCTCCTCTACACAATGACAAATAAGAATGAATAGTGAAAAGTGAAAACTTGTTTTATATATAGTAAGTGGATGAGAATTCCTATCACTATCTGGGTGCAAAAGTAAATAGTTTTAATTAAAAGCCTCTATCTCGAGTTGATGGACTTAGATTTTCACACCGTTTGTTGCGTTGGAATCCTGGTTCTGCCCTCCATCTTACCTAATGTGTTGCGATTGGGTGTTGTTTGTACAAACAATCCTCACAATGCATTTCTCATCAAGATTCCTTGAGATCAACGCGTGTAGATATCTCCTTGTTTCTCCTTTTCAGACAAAGCAATCAAAAACAAGGGGGGCCATATATCTCCCTCAATTTCCTCCCTCATCATGTCTCATCACTCAACCCTTAGTTTTTATGACTAATGCATTGGTGTGTTGGTTGGAGGCTAATTTGATTTTGATTCTCTGACAAGTGTTCCTTTGCAGGTTGCAGTTCCTAACTTTGTGGTCTTGCAGGATTACAGACTTGGGGGCTTCTTCCTCTTTTGCTACAACACTTTGGCATCCTCTACAGTATCCTTTTGGGTATCCTTTTCATGATTGATGTGTTTACTTTCCTTTAGTTGCATATGCACGTAATGTTATATGGCCACTAAAGTGGGGGCTAAATGTTATGTCAAAAATTGGCCTCCTGCATGGAATGGTACAATTTCTCATAGTTTAGCTCCTCTCCTTTGGTATCCTTTCAACCTAGTTTATTTCATATCTTCCTCAACCCTGATTGACCTATGTCTAGCTAAAGAAATGTTGTGTTTCGGGATAACTAAAGACTGAAGGTGAAAAAGAAAGTTTAGATTTGGGATTCTTAGACCCCCTTAAGGCAAACCTAATCTAGAAATTAGGGCTTGGACTTGGGCACTCACGCCCTAGTCCTGCCCTATTTCCTGGGGTTTTGAATTTTGGCGGGGTGTTAGCTCCCACCGTGCATTCTGGGATTTCGTTTTTGAAATTTCATTTTTTGCATGGTGTCAACATCTTTTGAAATTTGAAATTCCTAAGGTTAGATATTTAAAGACATTTGAAAATTATTTTAACATACACAATCTATATGCAAGCTTTATGCCAAAACTTTACCGAAATTGCCATTGAAGATCGACAACTTATTGAAACTCTTGAAGTTATTTGAATTTGCTATCATGGAGACATTTGATGGAGATTAGGAATCAAGATCTCGAAACTATCTTGCTCTTCCTAGGGTTTGCACACCTTTTGCATGATCAGGAGAAGGGTTGAAGCCTCCAACATCAAGCTTGGAATTCCTCCGTAGAAACAACTGCCTCACCTTCTTGTTCATGCAAGTCTTCATTATTTTCATCTCCTTGAGGTGAAGTTGTGTTTGTTTCATTGAGTGAAGCAAAGTGTTGATCTTTCCTTGATGCTTGAGTCATCTAGGGTTTTATATTTTCTGCATACACATTTGTTATATGAGCACACACATTTGCATATCTTTATCCTTGGCTATCGTTGAGGTAGGAATACCAAAAATGGGGCTTGACTAAGGCGAGCTACTATATAGCCACAACCTTCTTTCTCCTCCTTTTGCATGTGTAAGTTGAATTCGATAAGATCCGATAGAAAGGAGTGATAGGAAGATGGGTATTGCAGACACAGTCATCACAGATTTTCACATTTTGAGATTGCGAGACTTTTAGGACATTGGCACTCATGCCCCAGTCCAACTGGATATCCTCTACCTGATCTAGAAGCCTTTGGAGATTGTAAGATAGCTGTTACAGAAGATCCCGATAGTCATAAACTTTTAGGACACTAACACTAGCGCCCTAGTCCACCAGATTCTATATTTCTGGGTACACTGTCTCTGTATTGTTTCGTCTGCATTTTTGTAATCATTTCATTCATATCTATGTCAAAAATTAAGCTATCATAGTCTAATTGGTAATTTAGGGTTTCATGCTTAGTGAAAGATACTAGCTTGCAAAAACCTAATCAAGACAAACACATAGACCCAATTAGCAAAAAAAGGGAACATAGAAAATTAGTAGTTTATCCCTAAACTTATTCCTTATTTCCCTAATGTTTTAGTTGTGAAAAATGTGGGACTTGAAGTCTATCTTGATTCCTCATTTTTCCCACTAAATAATCCTATAAGGACACATGCTCTCTCATTCATCATATTGGTTGTTGTGGAGGTGGGAACACCATTCACGAGGTTTGACTAAGGCAAGCCTCTAAAACAACCGAAATTATTTTCCCTCTTGTGTTTGTGCAAATTATGGAAGATCAAAGACAGATACAATATATCTAGAAGTAGATTGACGAATACAGATCCCAAACTCTTGGAAACCACCTATAGAGGGCCAAAAACCCTAGGAAACCTATGCCTGGGCAAATTTGTCCTCCCATATCTGACCTAATTTTTGGTAGCAACCTCTGATAGCTCTGCACTACTCATTTCATCCCCTATTTTCTAGGTTTTTAGTTCTGACAAGTATGTTATCTCTATTTTGGCATATTTCATTGTAGAAACCCTAGATCTAGCACACTTCAATCTTTCTGATTACAACAAAGGAACATAACCCGCATAGCTTGTCTCTCTTTCAAGGTTGTAGTCAAGCTTGGTTTGTGTTCCAATGTTTGATCTAAAAGATTGACTTAGTTAACACATGATTAATTAGGCAACATTTTTTCTATCAAACATAGAAAGGACTATGTCCTATTAAATTTTGAAGAGCTTTGTTGTAGGCATGTTAGATGTAAAGGATGTTGTTATCCCAAGTGTATGGGTGCACACTATTTTAGATGTAGAGTAAATGCATGGGAGTATAGTTGACCACCCTTGTCTGGTCATTTGTTTGTGGATGAAAAGTTGTAGTCTGGTCTAATTACATATCTAACATGGTCCATAAAGTTTGCAAGAAAAGGTTGATAGACCATGGGTCGTGGTAAAAAATACTGGATGTTGCTAAGAAAAAATGAACCTAAACATGGATGAAGAAAAGATGCACGACATCAACCGTAGTGAGGCTCTTCTTGGATACAATCATAATTATCATCTTGGAGAATCTATCTACCACAATAAACATCGAGTTGTTTTGAAGCTTCGTCATAGGTAGTCTAATTAAGAAATCCATGTTGATGGATTCCTAAGGCTATGTTGGTACTAAGAGAGGGTGTGAAGTCCAAGCTTCATATTTGTAGGCTTAATAATTCTACAAGGAATGCAAGACTTGACGTGGCACTCAATGCCTGCACTTGTGTGAGGCCAACACAAGTGTTGTTGAACTGCTACTAGTGTCTTGGTAACATCGAATTGTCAAGCTACTTTGGTGTAGTGCACCTAAAATGAGTCTAACACTACGATGAGCACATGAACATGTGTTTGATTGGGGTATCAAACTACCTTGTTGTATTTTCCCTTATGCTTGATAACTATATAGAATTGTTATGCTTATGTCATCTAGTTCATTTGGCACACATTTTCTAGTTTTCTTTGAGTGTGCAAGAATTAAAGTGGCTTATGATTAGAATGGATGAATATCTCTATTCCACGGATATGGTCACATGATTTCTTGATTGCTTATATGATGGTGTAAAAATGTTTTTTGTAGGTGGAGTAGTGTTGAACCATGTTGTTGAAAGTCTGGGTGATATGTGATTAGATACCCATGTTATGCGAGTACAACATCGAGTGCATAGTTGGATGCATTGATCTAAATTTCAAAGAGATGCACAATGTTTTGAATTACTAGAACATGTGTGCATAGAGTCACTTCTTGAGCTCCTCAAAGGTTTGTTTTTGCTTAAATGTCCATAAGAATGGTGTCTTGGTGCACATGATCTAGTTAAGTGACCAAGTAATATGCAACAAGTTGGGTACAAACCTACAGTATAAATTTCCAAGTTTGAGAAAGTTGTATAAATTATTAAGACTTTTGAATGTTGGCCAAATCCAATTTGCTTTAATCTTGTTGGGGTCTAAATGTATACTAGATTAGTTAATTACGTAGCCCAAGTATTGGATTTGTGTGGTGCTAAAAGTGCTTTTATCAATGTTGGCACATAGTTTATTTTCACGCAATGTATTTAGCATGCACAAGACCAACTCTACGTGCTCTTCTAAAGTCTCATTATAGATGACGATGTTATCAAAGTAGGAAATGATAGATGAGTTAGTGAAGGGTCATAGGATGTTGTTCATCAGGTGCATGAATGTGGCTTGAGCATTGATTAGGCTTAAGGGCATAATCATCCATTCATACAATCCTTCTTGAGTTTTAAAAGTTATTTTCCAAACATCTTTAGTTTGAACTTGATGTAGGAGCATCCTTGAGGAAAGTAGAGCAATCCTACATCACTAATGTTCACTTTATTTATTTGTAGTTTTAATTTACTAGTCATTTGTAGAATAAGTCATTGTATTTTACAGCATTTTGCATTTGAGTCTTGCAGTTTTGGTTTAACATTTTAGAGGAAAATTTGGAGGTCATATCCACGTTTAAGGAGAATTAGATTCGTATAATGACTTATTTGAGTTTACGGGCCTATATCAGACTACTATAGTTGCAAAGTTATTGTTGGCGCCAATTTGAAGTTTGTGACAATCAAGGAAGACATGCACAAAGGTTTATTGGACCCATGGGAGTGAACATTTGGCACTACACAAATTTATTTTCTATTGTATTGGTTTGGTTCAAGGGATTTCCTCATAGCAATTGACTGAACTTTTAGGAAGTATTGAACTTTTCAGCACCTTGCGACTGACGCTGATCATTGAGAAGGCTTGAGATTGATATATATTGGTTGCCCATGATCTTTCAAGGCAATCAAAGAGAGACTATGAATAATCAACAAAAGTTGAAGGTTCAAGCATAAGCACGAGGATGAGGATTCATGATGGGTTTGAGGATAAAGATATTATATGTATTAATTTGGTTGTAGCCTAGCATATACGTCATTGTGTCCGATTGTAATTTTGAAAATTTAATAATATAATGAGGAATATTTTGGAGGCTAGGTCTTTCCCTCTTTGAAGTTTTTCCCAGGGTATATCTTGTGTCATCTTGTTGTGTTTTATTATTGTGTGTGTGTTGATGTGTTTTGGCCGCAAAGCTAGATAGTCCTTTATTGGACCCTTCAACTATGACTGCATCAAGTGGTATGAGAGCAAGGTTTGCATCTCAAGGAAGGAAAATAGTGCTCCATGGGTTCTATTTGTGAATAGACCACTAAAACTAAGGCAACCTACAAGAAGATTATCAAAGGATCATCGAGGATAGGTAGTTGCTTGGAGTGATTGTAGGTAGATTGTTGATCCAAATAAATTAGGTAGCTAAATAAATAATATCCTCATCAAAATGTTATTTTAAAATAAATAAATGGGTGTGGTGACCTTTTGATTTTTGGTTGTCCATTCGAATTCCAAGGAAGACAAGGTGTGGCAACTTTTCAGCTTCTTTTGAAAATTTATAAATGGGTTCAGTTCAAAGCAAAAAGGTGGGAAGTTTGAGACATACATCTCTTCTCAAAGATACATCTCATCCGTTGAGATTGCCGAATTGTACGAACTCTCCCAAATGGAGTCTCCAGGGCATACATCTCATCCGTTGAGATTGCCCAAATTGTTTTGAAATTTTCTTTTATGAAATAAAATTATTTCACACATTGGTTGTTTTGTGTTTTTACAATACTACAAGAACAGTGTGATGTATTGTCCTCTGAATTGACCTGAGGCAATTTACACCAGACCCCAAGAAAGATGTTGCAAGTCTAAGGTGTTATCAACATAGCTGGAAAGTTGGATGAAGTCCTATAAGAGGTAAGGGGGAGCAAATTTTGGTTTAAATACTTAGAGGAAGATAGAAAAAGGGGCTAAATCTCAATGGATGATGATGGGAGTGATGTGGAGGAAGAAGCCAGAGAGGATGTGCAAGACCTGGAAGATCAAGAAGAAGAATTAGAACAGATGAAGGTGTTAAAGGCCATTCCCAAAATTAGAAAGAGGCCTAGGATGGAAGTTCCTAAATGCTATAGTGATTTCAATCCAAAGGAATTGATTGATTGGATAAATGAGTTGGATAGATATTTTGAGTATAGGGAGATTGAAGATCCCAAAAGAGTTAGATTTGCAAAGACCAAGCTGAAGGGACATGTTGTTGTTTGGTAGAAGAAGGTACAATTGGAAAGAAATATAAATGGAAAAGAAAGAATATAATAAAATGGGAGAGGATGGTTGCAAAACTAAAAAGGCAATTCATACCAATAGACTATGAACTAGAACTATTAAAGAAGTTGCAAAGTTAGAGGCAAAGGGATAGGACCGTGAAGGAATACACTGAAGAATTTCACAAATTGGTTATCAGGACGAGGCATAGTGAGGTAGGTAAAGAGAAGGTTGTGAGACACATCAATGGGTTGAGAGAAAGTATTTAAGAAGATCTAAGCTTGGTTAGGTTGACCACCATGGGTGAAGCATACCAATTTGTAATCAAGGTAGAAGATAAGTTAAGCAAAGGTTTGAGAATTGATAAGATTAATAGAGAGGAAAAGAGGAGAGACCCCAAAGGGAGAGATCATGGCATAGCGATAGAAGACCCTACTGAGAAGATAAGAGAACTAACCATTTCTTTTGAAGAACTAGTGGTGCGTACGACAATAAAGAAAGAAGTCATGACACTTACCACAAAGACAAAGGAGAAGGAGACACATACCACATAGATGAATATTAGAGAGGAAGAGAAGGATGAAGAAGGAATGAGAAGAGGCCTTTCAAGGGAACATGCTTCAAGTCCAAAGAAGAAGGGCACAAAGCATTTGAATGTTTTCAAGACCAAGGAGAGTGGCCAGAAAGCAACATTAGAGTTGCGTTTGGGGAAGAAGAACCTCAAAGATCATATGAGTTAGATGATGACCCTAAACATTGAGAATCATTAATTATGATGAGCGATTTGATGAAGCATCTAGAGGGAGAAGGACTGGTACAAAGAAAGAATCTATTCAGAACTAGATGCAAAGTAGGAGTGAAGTGTTGCAAGGTAATTATTAATAGCAAAAGCACAACTAACTTGGTATTAGAAGAAATGGTTGAAACATTAAACTTGAAGAGGCAAAAACACCCAAACCCTTACATAATTGCTTGGTTACAAAGAGAACACAAGGTAATGGTCAATGTACAATACTAGGTAAGATTCAAGATAGGGGGACACCATGACAAAGTCTTGTGTGATATAATGCCAACAGATGTGTCAGCTACTGTTAGGAAGGCCATGGAAGTTTGACCAATAGGATCTACATGATGGGAGATATAACGCATATACTATACCTAGGAATGGCTAAAGACACGAGTTAATGCCATTAAAAGATAGAGAAGATCGAGTCTGTAGCAATGCCAAGATATGCTTGGTAGATGGGAGGAAGTTTTTAAAGGGGTTGAGGCATGAGAATATTTGTTTTGCATTGATTCCCAAAGTTTGCAGTGCCACAAATGAAGGGAGCACCACCACAAGTGATGAGGAAGCACCATATGAAATTTTAAAATTACTTGAAGAATATAGCGATATCATATTCAACAATATGCCAAAAGGGTTGCCACCAGTGAGGAGTGTCATTCATCACATGGACCTGATTCTAGGAGCTAGTTTATCAAATAAAGTGCCACATAGAATGACACTAATAGAGAACAAGGAGCTAAATAGGTAGGTACAAAAATTGTTAAGGGTTTGATCCAAGAGAGTTTAAGCCCATGTGCGGTACTCGTGATACTAGCACCCAAGAAGAATAGTGAGTGGAGAATGCGTATTGATTCTAGAGCAATCAATAAGATCATTGCAAGATATAGATTTACATTGACAATGATGGATGATATCATGGGTTGTCTACGTGGAGCAAAGTACTTCACCAAAATTGACTTGGAGAGTGACTATTACCAGATTAGGATAAGAGAAGGGGATGAATGGAAAATAACTTTCAAGACTAATGATGAGTTATATGAGTGGCTTTTTATGCCTTTTGGACTGACCAATGTTCCAAGCACATTTATGTGGTTGATGAATGAGGTATTAAGGAAATTCCTGGGTAAGTTTGTGATAGTTTATTTGGATGCTATTCTGTCTTTTAGTAAGACCAAAGAAGAACACTTGGAGTATATCATATTAGTACTACAAAGGTTGAGAGAAGAAAAAATATTGATCAATTTTAAAAAGTGTAGTTTCATGAAGGAATAACTAGTATATTTGGGATTTTTTTTTATCTTAGTCGAAGGTTTGAAGATGGATCTAGAGAAAGTCAAAGCCATTATCGAGTGGCCTACACCCAAAAATATAGGGGAATTAAGACCTTTTCATGGATATGATAGTTTTTATAGGAAGTTCATCGAAAACTTTAATAGTATTTGTGTCCCACTAATTGAGACAATGAGAGGAGACACAAGGGAATTCAAGTTGACTACAGGGGCTGATAGGAGCTTTGAGTTATTAAAGAAGAAAGTAACATAACAACTAGTATTAGCCTTGCCTGATTTCAATAAGATATTCCAAGTGGATTGTGATGTAAGTGAATACAATTAGGGTGGTATTAAGCCAAGAAGGAAGACATGTAGCTTATTTCAGTGAGAAATTGAATGATGACAGAAAGTAGTATTCAATCTATGACCAAGAGTTTTATGCCACAATACAAGCACTAAATAAGTGGAGACATTACCTATTACCTAAAGAGTTTGTGTTGTATACTGATCATTAAGCACTACAGTACTTGAACAATCTAAGTAAACTAAACCATAGACATATGCAGTGGGTAGAATTCATGTAGAGTTACACTTTTGTGTTGAAGCATAGGAGTGGTAAGTCAAACGAGATTGTTGATGCATTAAGTATAAGACATAATCTATTAACAAAAATGAGGGTAGAAGTAGTTGGTTTTGAGGAATTAAAACATTTGTATGAGGCTGATCTTGATTTTGTAGAGTGGAAGGCATATAAGGAACTAGTAAGCATGGATAAGAGTAAGTGGTTGGATTACTTGATTCAAAATGAGATGTTATTTAAGGGAAGCCAATTATGTATACTGTCATGCCCACATCTCTCGCGCGGACGCGACGCACAAACACCCGTGTCACGACCACATTCGCCATGTGGTCACGAAACGGGCCGCGAATTTTTTTCTTTCTAACCCTAGAAACCCCCTCGCACATGTTTGCGTGCTCAGTGGCTATACACATAAGCGCAGTCAAGTCGACGTAGCCGTGTTGGTGAAGGCCGTCTAGAGGGTAAGCGACACGAAGTGTGTCGCTTCTAGGGTTAGGTTGATTCCATCTGTACCCCTAAGTTACCGAGGTGAAGATGAATTCAACATCAAACCTTTATTATACTCGAGTTGAAAAGTGAATATTTATGATGACATGGTGGCGCACAATTGAGGTGGATAGGTGGATCGAAAAGTATCAAAGATCAAATAATTATCACATAACGTGTAATGACGAGGGTGTAAATTCATTACACTATCGCTTTACTTGGTTACGTAGTTATCCTGTTTTGGTTAATCTCTCTATTTACCTGGTAAACCAGGTCACTTACGCAGGATTAACTATCGTTGTTTGGTGACGTGTACGAGGTTTATGGTCGGGATAATCTCAGCGTTAAGTTAATTTGTCTCTCTCTTCTCGGTTAGACGTTTTCTCGTCCTATAGGTTTGGCTTGGTTAGCCGCTTATAACATGCATAAGATGACTAAATTTAGTTAACATAAGGGTATATAGTTCCGTTATGATTAATACTCTTGCTTGGTAAATTTTTCTTTTTTAAAAAAATGGTTTAACTCCGATTCACAATTTTATTCTACATTTTAGAATATATATAAATATATATTCACCTTTATCAATTTAATTGTTGATATATAATATTGACATGAATTTATAACCCCTACCTAATTTTGTTCTATAAGGCTTCCTTTTTACATAATAACGATAAATAATACATATATAAATAAATATTTATTATAAAAATGAATTTATCAATTATATATATTTATTATTTAAATGACATTACCAATTTATTAGCAAACAATAATATATATATATAATATTGTTTATATATATATATATATATATATATATATATATATTTTTTTTTTTTTTTTCATATATATATTTGTAGGGATTCATTTGTTTGAATATGTATATATATATATATATTCATTTGTTTGAAATAAATATGATATATTTCTCTTTATATATCCATGAGTATTGAAAAGGTTCGTTTTTGAATAAAAATTAAAATTTAAAACCTCATTATTTGGAATCATCTCACTAAAAATATGAAACCATACAAATCTCCAAATTCAAAACTAACCCTAAACCTATTGATTTTATTTATACTTTTTTGTTTTTAAATTCTTCTCTAAAAACAAAGTTGCCCTAACCTATTTTCTCTTCTTGCCCTAAACTCTAACATTTTCTTTACTTGTTTTTTTTTCTTCTTTGGTTTGTTATTTTTCTTGTGCAGGGTTTGAGGGGGCCATGGAAAGAGGCATACCGAGAGTTGGATGTTTTGATGCAGGGTGAAATGGAGGTGAGTTGAGAAGTTGAAGTGGGGCGGTAGCACTGAGAGGGCGGAGGTGGAGACGGTGGAGTGGTCGCCGGTGGAGGAGGTGAGGTCGAGGGTTTATGGGTGCATGGGGGCTGCGGTCGACAGAGATAGCGGCGGGGGGAGTGTAGGGCTCGGCTTGTGGGGGTACTGAGGAGGGTGTGGGAGACTGGCGGCGCGGGAGCGGAGTGTGGCATCGGTCAGGAGCAGCACACAGGGGGGTTTTGGGGGTGAGGCGGCTGCTGCGAGTGGCGGGGACAGAGCGCGTGGAGGGGAGTTGGGGTGTGGGGTGTGGGGGAGGCGGAGCCCCGGATGTGGGTGGAGGCTCCGCCTCCCCCACACCCTTCTTTCACTACAGATGGGGGGTTGTGGCAGCGCCCACAGTCCCCCCTCTAGTTTTTTTTTTTTTTGTGTTTTTTTTTTTTTGTATATATATATATATATATATTTAAATTGAAATAAATATAAAACTCAGCTTTCTATTATGGGATATGTATATACAACATATATAAATTCGTGTATATATATAATGATGAATGTATATATGCTTGTGGGTGTGTGTGTGTGTGTATATATATATATACACACACACACACCCACAAGCATATATACACTCATCATTATATATATATATATATATATAAGTTTATATATTTTTAAATTAATAATTACAACATACACACATTCTATGTTCTTTTTTATGAACAAAAAAAATACACTTAACAAATATATATATTTTTTATATGAGTATATACATTTTATTTTTAATATACCCAACGAATGTATTATAATTTTCTTACTAAATGTAACACATATAAAATCAACAGCACTTCATTAAGAGGGATAAATGGCAGAAATGTAAAATACATTATCCCTATTTTTTTTTTCTTTTTTTTTTTATTATTTAAGGAATGGATTAATCTTTATTCAGCTACATCCTCACATATACTTCATTGAAAGGAATGAGACAGAAAATTAAAACATCCTCATGCATATTTTTCTTTTCTGAAAGTCAACATACAGAAATTCAAATAACATTTTCCTTACTCTTTTTTTTTTTGTCATGAGATGAAATAATATTTATTTAGCAACATGCACTCAATTATTTATTCTTTTGATAACTATAATGACAGAAAATTATATATATATATATATATATATATATATTTTTTCACAAACATTTCACAATCTCACAACTCCATAAAAATAGGAAGTAGCATCATTAAATAGCCAAGATATGCAATTCCTTTCTTTCATTCACGTTAAGATCTAACATTAACTTTATATCACTTGCATAGTTTCCTGTTTGAGAGGACAATGACAAAAAAAAGTATTTATGTTTGTTTTCCCATGCATTTCTCTACACAAGACTAATTTCACTCTAAAGGAAATAATCTATTTTAACTCAATATCATGAAGTTACATTAGCTAATTATTTACAGCCAACTTCATGACAATAACTTGGCAGTTTTTTACATAAATTTACAATGTAACAAGACCACATTAGCCATGGCTCCAATAGCCCTTTAAAAAAAAACACTACAAGGCCACACAAGGAGGAGCTCTCATCCACTTCACTTCTTCACTCAAACTTGCAAACGAACTCAACTGCATGAACAACAAATGAAGAACATTCCAGCCACTACGAAAGCTCTCCTCCCTACCGTAGACCCGCAAGTGGGTCACCCCCGAGCTAGGGAGGTAGGGAATTCACACAGGGTTTCGTTCCACAACAACAATCACACACAAAACACAAACAGAACAACCCCATAGGTTTAACACACAACTTAACTCATAAAAATGAATTTGGTGAGGGTAGGGAATGGACCCCTCGACTTAAAAGGGCTCCCAAATGATAAAAACTTCAACTCATGGCCTCAAGCCAAATTCCCAGAACACCACAATCCACAAGAATCACAAACAAATTGCATGGCACTCTTGCCATTCAGATATCTCCTCCTCAAATAATAATAAGTCCTCAAGGCATAAACACATACTGTGGGAGAGACCTCAAGGAGGTTCCTTTCCCCTACCCATACAAGTTGAGCATTACCTCCATTGGAGGTGCTCTCACCATAACACCCAACCCAACAACAAATGCAAACATCACAATGCAAACAACACACAACCAAAATCCAAAACATGGAACATCATATAAGCAAGGTAAGAAGCAAGATAAGAGGCCTACCTTCAAGGCCTTGACAATGGAAGTAGAATTGGTGAAGAGCTCCAAGCCTTCCCAAGCCTTCCAACTTTTAGAATTTCTCCAACCTTCCCTAACTCCTCCAAACTAGCAAGGAAAACTAAAATTTTCAAGCACTCCCAAATTGCAAGGAAAAAGACTAGAAAAAGAGAACCCCCACTCCTCTACAAGAGGAGCTATTATAGGCCATCAACTTGGCCATGAGGGATGAGAAGGTGACACTTGTCACCTCCTCCTTCCCCCTCCTATGCCACTTGCAAAGGAGAGGAAGTATGAGGATGACAAATGTCATCCCCTCATTCCACCTCCATCTCCACCTTACCCACTTGTGCTTCCACACAAGTGGGAGGGGGACAAATGGTGAGTTGGATTCCCACTCACACCCCCATGAAGACAAGGGTCTAGAATGGTGCTCCCACTCACTTGAGAATTTTGGAGGACTCTTGGAGACCTCCCAAGTCTACCTTGGGAATGATTCCAAGACTTTGGGATGGGAGATGGGTCCTTCCCAAGGCAAGGCCCATCCCTCATCTTTCCTCATTTCTAAATTCGTCACTTTTACTAAACCATGGTTTAGAGTGACCTAGGGTGAGTCAAAACTAGGGTTAGATAGTCCAAGTTGACCCTAGACTCATGGTTGACCCCCTAGGGTAACTTTTAGGACACTAGGGTTCATGAAGGGGTTAGAAAATCCACATTTAGATGGCTTAAATAAATAAGATAAATACCAAGTGGTATAAATCAAGTGAAATTATACAACACTTATTATTAATCAATTTTAAATAAAAAGGGGTACTAAGGCCAAAATAAATAGAATTAAATCAAGCACAATAAATCCACATCCAAATTCAAACGTGATCCTTATCCCTCTTGGGAATGGATCAGCTTTACAGGGGATAACATGGTGTGAATCCTACCTCCGATTTCCCGTGGCTAGGGAACATAAAACTTGCACATCTCGATCAAGTGTCAGTCCTGTCATGAAAGGTCATAGCCGAAGCAACTGAAATTAACTTCACACAATTGAAATAAACATCAATACATAACTCCAAATTAAACTGCATTTTCCATCACATGTCAAATAGTTCACATCACATAAATAACTAGAATCTCATAACAAAATAACATCTAATATATATCCCATACGTCAAACCACAACATATCATCCAATATGACCAAATCAAATCACATATATCAAATCAGTGAGATAAAACATCAAGTCTGCATAATGAAACATAGTCACTAAGGTTTGATAGTGTCATCTACTGAATAGCATAATGATCAAAATATGGGAGGTAAAATAATCGGCCTCACATATACCAAGAAGCTCTATGAGAGAGAATCTGATCAAAGAGAAGCATTGTGGAGGTTTGACTAGATATTTTGGGATATAAAAGATAATTGCCTCAATTAATGAGAACTATCTTTGGCCACGAACACACAAGGATGTGAGGAAATTTGTTCAAGGTTGTGGGACTTGCCAAGTTGCCAAAGGAAATAGCTAGGATGTTGGGTTTGATCAACCACTTTTGGTGCCGCCAAAGCAAGGGGAGGGTATAAGTATGGATTCGTAATGGGGCTACCAAGGACATAAAGAGGAAATGATTCAATCATGGTAGTAGTAGACAAGTTTTCTAATATGGCACACTTCATTCCATGTAAGAAAAGTGATGATGCAGTACACATAGTTGATCTATTATTTAGAGAGGTAGTAAGATTGAATGGTTTACCAAAGAGCATAGTTTCAAATAGATATATTAAGTTTGTGGGATACTTTTGGAGGACCTTATGAAAGAAGATGAAAATAGAATTAAATTTCAGCTCGACATACCATCCACAAATAGATTGGTAGATAGAAGTAGTGAATAAAAGCTTGGGAAACTTATTGAGATGCTTAGTTGAAAAAAGGTAGGAAATTGGGACACAGTCTTATCGCAAGTAGAGTTTACATGTAATAATTCAGTAAATAAGAGTATTGGAAAGACACCATTTTAGATTATGAATAGAAATATCCCAAATAATGTATTAGAATTGAGGAACATCAATAAGGAAGACAATATAAGTGTGGAGGCAAAGGAGTTTATTGAACACATGAAGAAGGTGCATCTGTAAGTAAGAAACAACTTGGAGAAGCTGAATGACAAGTATAAACAAAAAGATATCAAAACCAAAAGACACAAAGATTTTGTAGTGGTAGATGAAGTGACGGTATACCTTAGAAAGGAGAGATTTCTAGTCAAAATATATAACAAGCTGAAAATGAAGAAGTTTGGTCCTTACTAAATTATAAGAACATTTGACTAAAGAAATGTATACGAGGTGGAGTTACTGGAAGACTTGGGTCTATCCCTAGTGTTCAATATTGTAGATCTATACCAGTATCATGAAGAAGATTCAAAAGGAAGTAACATGGAGGATCAAGGTCAAAACCCCATATCGTAAAAACTAAAAGAGGAGATCAAGGAAATATTAGACATTCATATTGGGAAGAGCACTAGGAATAAGCAATATGAGAAGAATCTATTGAAATGCAGAGGAAGAACAGAAGAAGACTCAAGCTATATTTCTAGGGTAGAGGTAAACCATCTAGGTTTCCCTCTAGTCACTGAAAGTGGGGGAATCACTTTTCAATTTACCCAGGGTGTTTGATGTAGGAGCATCCATGGGGAAAGCAGAGCAATCCTACAACACTAGCATTCACTTTATTTGTTTATCTATAGTTTTAATTCACCAGTCAATTGTAGAAGAAGTCACTGCATTTTATATTTGAGTCTTACAGTTTTGGTATAACATCATAGAGGAATATTTGGAGGTCATATCCATGTTTGAGGAGAATTAGATCCATATAATGACTTATTTGGGTTTATGAACCTAAATCAGACTAGCCAACTATCATTATTACAGAGTTACTATTGTTGAGTACTAGTGACTCAAATTACAGGTTCATTGGTTCCTTGGTTATCCTTTGTTATCGGCTTGACAGAGCATTATCGGTGAGAGTGAGAAGCCGTTGAGCAATATGCAAGGTTTCATATTCATATCGGTGAGAGAACTATTGTCGGCTCAACATTCTGAAGTCTCCCCGATGCTACCAGTCATCCCGATGGTAGTGACCATCGGAAAGACTTTCACTATCGGCAAGTGTTAGAAGTCTGTGGCCGATATGCATTAGTCTCACCGATGGCATTTGTCTATCGGCGTAAGGTTTTGTCATCGACAGATCTTAAGATTGTCACTCCGACTGATTGAGTCACCCGGATGGGAGTTGGCGTTGGTAAGAGTTTTGGTGTCGGCGTGAGTTTTGCTATCGGCCAAACTTGGAGGAGTCGCTCCGATGTAGATTGTCTCCCCGATGGCGTTTGGCGAAGTTAGCATCGGCGTGAGAATCACTGTCGGCCAAGCCTTGAGTCCTCTCTCCGATGGACCTCGTCACCCCGATGGAAGACTATGGAGCTTTGGCATCGGTGAGACATTGGTCTTCGGCGTAGGTATTGTTTGCTTCACCGATGGTGAAAGTCACTCCGATGGAGTCGGGTGTTGGTGCGAGGACTTCTATCGGCGTAGCTTAAAGGTTTTAGGCCGATGCATAGTGGTCACGCTGACGAAGGGTGAAGACTTGGTATCGGTGAGACAAGGGACTATCGGAGTGCATGGTTGTGGTTATGCCGACAGTTTGAGTTGTGCCGATGGGGATAGACTGGAGTTGTCGGCGGCAAAAGCGCCGACAATTATCTTACGTGTGTTCGGGCATTTAAACCCGGATGTCCAACTAGAACTTGTGCATGTGGGACCAAAGTTTCCTATGAGAATGTGAACAGTTAGATAGTTATGCGAACGGTTTGGACAGTTGGATGTCAGCGATACTGGGCAGTTGGAATGAATGGTCGTTTGCATGACAATCGATTAGATTGCTAAAAAGCAAGTGTGTAATCGATGGGGTCGGTGTGAGTGAAAGAGAGTTCTTCTCGAGAGAGACCTCTGGTTTTCTTCTTCTGTGAAGTCTTATGCTGTATGTTGTATGCAGCATGTGAACAGCATGTGAAGGGACTGAGAAGAGAATGAAAACAGAGTTCAGATAAAGTGAGTTCTGGCTGAGAAGGTTATACTGTCAGTTATTCTTCTGAAGGAACAAGATGTAAATCTTCACGAAAGGCTTATTGCCAGTTTTGTATTGTAACTGTCTTTCTGTTGCTGAATAATACAATGGTGATCTGGGCTTTTGGAGTGTGGGGTTTTTTACCCGTAAGGGTTTTCCCCACGTAAATCTATGTTCTTGTTTTGTCTTTCATGTTTAATGTCTCTGCTGTTGAAACTAGATATTGTTCGCTTGTGCCTTCCTCTAAGGGTCAATGTAGGAAATGTTCTATGTCTGTTTCCGCTTTAAAGGCATAGTTGTGCGTGTTTTTGAAGCATTTGGAAAGAATTTAAATCAGTCGAAGACACCACTGTTCTTAGAAATACGTTATGAGATGTCCTCATTTCCTTACAACTATCGGCACTAAAGAATTTAAAGTTTGTGACAATCAAGGAAGACATGTGAAGACTTACTGGTCCCATGGGAGTGAACATTGGGCATTGCACATATTTATTTTTCATTGTCTTGGTTTGGTTTGAGGGATTAGCTTGTAGTAGCTGACTACATGTTTTAGGAAGTATTAAACTTTGCGCCACCTTGTGGTCGACTATATATATATTATTTGCCCAATGATCATTTGGGGTGATTAGAGAGATAGGGAACACTCAATAGGAATTAAAGTTCCAAGCACAAGTACGAGGAATAGGATTCATGATGGGGTTTGAGGATACGTATATTGTATGTATTAATTTGGTTGTGACCTGACATATATGTCATTGTGGTAGATTGTAATTTTTGAGAATTTAATAATATAATGAGGAATGTTTTGGAGGTAGGGTTTTTTCCTCTTTGAGGGTTTTCCCATGGTATTTATCATGTCATCTTGTTGTCAGTTATTGTTGTGTGTGTGTGTTTATGTGTTTTGGCTGTGTAGTTGGACAGTCCTTCGTTGAACTCTCCAACCATAAATTCACCAGAACCTGTACTTGATGATATCTTGATTTGAGGTTGATCTCAGTGAAGTATTGTGCACCTCTAAGTTGGTTGAGTAAGTTGTTGATGCATGGCATATATTTTTTTAATTGTGATCTTGTTGAGTGTATTATAGCTAATGTATAGGTAGAAAGTGTCATCCTTCTTAGTTGCAAGAACTACTAGATTGTCACATGACAAAGAGGTGGATCAAATCTTGCTTGGATCAAGTATCCCTTAGATCTATCATTAAACCTCATCATTTCCCCAAGAAGGCCTATGATACAATGAGCTATTTGGGAGAAGACATCTAGGAACCACATTGGTTTAGTGTTATACCACACAGTGTTGGAAGACCTTCAAGATCTACAAAGACCTTTCCATACTGCTACAATACCTATCGAGCATTTGTTGTTGTGATAGAATAGATGTGTGAGTATGCACTACTAGTACTCACAAGCTTGCTTGTGCAAGTGCCTCTAGATGGCCTACAAGGAGCACAACTATTTGCATGTGTGCAATGTTCTTGTGGCACTATTTAGTGGAGACCAAAGCTAGTCTGGATTATGATTTAAATTCATGGAGGTTGAAATACCATCTACTGATGTTTACTAGCCACCATTATGGATTAGAATGGTAGATGCCATCCTATTCATTGACATATGGTCTTTCAAGTAGTAGATTGTAGACCTCTAGAGGGGTGACATCACAAGTGATAGTGTCTTGCATGGGTTAAACTACAATTTTGAAAGTGCATTGTCTAGTTACCTAAATGTCTTTACCATGCTACAATCATCTTAGAGAGAAGGGCCTGGATGCATGGTGGTAGATAGACTTGGGCACTAGATTGCATCACATGTGATGTTCTTTTGGCTACCATTGTTGATGTGGTAAGGTTGGTCATTGACCCAACACTTTGTGTCAAAGAGACACTCACATTCCTTTGAAGTATTAGTGGTCATGGTGTTGTTTTGTTTAGAATGTGACTCTAACACAACATGGGTGAGTGAGACTTTGAAGTGACACATGAACTGTGTCTTTGTAGTGGGTGACCTCCCAATCACTCCCGCTCTTGTGGCAGGAGCCAGTTGAGTGGAGGTAGAATCGGGGATTATTTTGTTCATGAGGAAGCAAAATGTTGTAGATCACGGTTGGGTTGATCATGTGATGCGTGGATGTGTGTGTTTGGTAGAAATTGTGATGTTGTTGTAAGCATTGTATGGTTGTGATTGTAATATGAACTAAAGGTTTACTTGTTCTAAGTCTAGCTCTAAGACTGTTTTGTTTGTTTATGACACAAAGGTTATCTAACCTCCTTTATTTGCTTTGAATGACTTGTTGTATGAGTCTTTGTTGATGCTCTTTGACTTGTCTTCTTTCTTCTGTTTCTCTTTGAACAAGCCTCAAGACTGAAAGGAAACTAGGTGTGTGGAAATCGCTTCCTACACTAATCTAATGAGGGGAGGAGAGTGCAAATTCAATTTTATCCTTACTATTACAGCAATGTTAAACCCACTAATAGAGATATTGTAGCAAACACATAAACAAGAAAGTGAGATAGAAGAAGAGAGACACAAGATATACGTGGGGAAAACCCTTATCGAGTGAAAAACCCCACACTCCAAAACCTGCACAATGTATTATCAAAACTGAAATGGTTTACAATACACTTGTAATGCAAGCTCTCAGGAGTCTTTGACACTTATATCTAGAGACAAATCAGTAGCATAACAGTACCTGTCAAACCTGTAATACATCTCTCAAAAGTACCTGTTTATATAATAAATACAAGGCAAATATGGCTCCACATAGGGATGGGCGTCCAATATGGCCTCATGGCCCAAAACCCATGCCTATGGACACTTGTCCAACTCTGTAGGATGCTCCTGACACTTGTCAAGTCACCCCATCCCAAGGAGGTCGCTTGTTTCTAAAATGGGCTATGACAGATGCTCTTACGACTCTTACAACCGTCATAAAATTTGTCACAGCTGTCATAACTTATAGCTGTAAGAAAATCTGTCATACACAGGCCATAAATAGCATATTCTCTTACAACATGTCATAGTCCACCTCGGGGTGCCCAAAGATGCCTTTTTCAAAGATGCTTTTCGACACATGTCTTCACCTGTCATAAAATCTCCTATTTTCGACTCTTACATGTCATAACTTTGTCATAGGAATTTGTCATGACCGTTACGGTCAATATTCCCTTATACAACATCCAAGATGCCGACACATGGCAAAATATTCCTACCACTAAGTGGGATGCCTATCTCCTCATGTGAGGACAAAAATACATTCGGTCATATGCCATGTAGGATGACACATCACCGTGCCAACTCCCACAATATGACAACATAGGATTTGTATCCAATTAATACAATAGGCAATTAATAAATAAATACAATGTAAAAATACAAGGAATTACCAAGGTTGAGACACCTTAATTCCCAACAAAGACGAGTTTTTTCTCTTAGGTTGTTTCCTTTATGGGGATTGGTTGAGGGACGATCTCCCTAATCTTGTCAATGATGGGTTTAACCCAATCTTCCCTTATGCCTGGGCACATTGAATGCTTATACAAAAGGGGGAGATTTTGCTTTCTTTGATTTGTTTTGGTTGAATTGAATTTGTTGACCTCGTAATGAAATCTAGGGTTTGTTTGATCACTTAGTTTTTGTGTTTTTGAATATTTTCGGTATTTTTTATGAATTCCTAAATGTAATTAATGCTAAATGAATACAAACAACTTTTGAGTTCCTTTTTCTAAATTTTTGAAATGAATTAATTACTATGAAAGGGAAAATGTATGCAATATATATGATTTTTATATGCAATCTAAACAATGTTTTTGTGTATTTTCGTGGATCGGTTTTAACTTGTAATTTAATGAATTGATAATTGTAATTTAATCTAAGTATAATGAAAATAACTTTGTTCTAAGAAAGCAAATAAAGATGATCTAAGCAATTGAAAAGCAAACCTATTCTAAGAAAGCAATTAAAACTACCTATCAAGAGAAAAGCAAACAAAAGTTTTACTTACTCAAAAGCAAGATTTATTTTCTAAATTACTAAGAAAGCATGAAAAAATTGTATGAATTGAGCAACAATGTCTGGCATAAGTCTTTAAAGGTCCTTATTGGCAACTGTCTCTTCCTCTATAGTAGTGAGGTCCTCCTCTTAGCAATAGGGATATGAAAGTAATTATATTAAGCTTAGAAGCTAAAATAAATAAAAGAAATGAGATTGAGCATAAAAATGCTATGGAAAAATGATAAATGGCTTGAGCTTTGAAGCTCTGGTCGAAATAAAAGGCACACAACGTCCTATATAGAACATAAGAATGCTAAGGCAATTTTGCAAAAGCTTGAGCAAACCAAGAATGCAATAATGATTTTTTTGCTCCTGAAGGAAAGCTTTGAAACTTTGCACAAACTAAAACTAAAGAAATAAACTAAGAGGCTCAAATGGCTATGAAGAAGCTCGAAGAAGCTTGTGGAAAATCTTGATGTGTCCTCCAAATGAGAAGAAGATGATAATAATGAAGAGGTGAGGGGTATTTATAGGTTTACAATCCACACCAAAGGTGGTGGTGACTAAGGAGTTAACAAGGATTGATTGAAGAGTGATCTAGCTCTAATTGGAAGAGAATAGAGGTTGAAGAGAAGATCACAAAATATTGATTCAAAGATAACAATAGAATGATTGGGAGCTAACAATAGAGTGATTGAGAGTTTAGGAATAGTTAGGGGAAGTCAATAGTCAATTATGCATGCAAGGAATCACAATCAAAAGCTAAAAGTTGAGTTAAACTAGGCTAAAATTGGAAGACACCATGCATGGAAAAGATGACAACGTTGCCCCTTTTGGGAAGTGGATCACCCCTTTTAGCAGGGTAGATCTCCTTGGGAGATCCTACTTAAATTGCAAGATCACCCCTAGAGATTTGATAGGTCATAGGGGTTATTTGGTTTAAGTGGATTAGGCAGGTCATATGGAACTTCAGAGGGCTCGTTTGGGCACATACAAACTCATTTTTGTGTGCCATTTTTTTAAAATTACTTTTTTTTAGCACTACATAGTGCCGCCATTAGTTTTTCTTGAAAGTGTCTCAAAATTATACTTTTTTCTCATTTTTGCTTAGGATTTCCTACTGATCTCTCTGGCTACCCTACCTTACTGAGGATCTAAAAGGTTTGTTTAGGCAATTAGAAAGTTAGTTTAGATGTTGAAGAAGATGGTCAAGGAAGGCAAAACATTGGGAGACATGTCACCAAGAAAGAATTATTGAGAGGTCTATAATGAATGCCTTCATGGACATGATTAGGACTCTAGATCATCATTGAACTGTCATATCAATTTGTGTGCCTTTTTTGTACTTATAAGTGCCAATGTTGAGAGATTACACCTCTTTATTAATATCTTCAATGGATTCAGAATCTAACGTGGCTTGTGAGAACAATGACTATTACGAGTGACATTTAACATCATTGTGAGAGCTAGTGTAACGATGATGATATCATATATCACCTTGTTACAACTTCTTACCCTTGTCTTAGCTTAGGGAAGCCAATGGAGATGTCTTGGGGCTTTGTGTGATTACTTTGGAGTATTGCAGTTGCTTTTGCACATAAGAGTGTTATCTTTGTACAAGAGGCTTGTATGTAGTTTCTTATGTGGATTTGTTCTTAAATTGGGTAAACTTTTGCTCAAAGTTCACCTTGGACTCAATCTTGGACTCATTATAGAATGCTTGTTCCAAGGTGTCCAAGGTTAAGATTTTAGCATGTAAGGAAGGTGATAATCTATTAATGTATTTTAGCACTTGGTGTTGCTCAGAAACAATCATGTGAGCACATGGAAAAGTTGTACTCATTTGTGTATTCTTTCACATAGTAATCCTTTGATTGGTGTAGTTGTTGGAACTTCGTGTATTCATCCTTAAAATACTCAAGGGGGTGAAATTCCTCTCGTAGAGCATTGACAAAGTCTTCTTGAGCTAGAATTGGTTGGTTATATTCATCTCACTATGCATTGAGTGTTTGCTAGTATTTTGACATTGAGATGGATATTTTCAGCATTGTGAAGGAAATATTACTAGCATCAGGGAAGGTATTAATGAAGAAATAAGCTTCGAGTTGTCAAATCCATACATCTAGTGCTAAGGTGTCAAATTTTCCCTTGAATGTAGGAGTATCTAGATTGACTCAAACTTTTAAGGGATTGCAATGTTGAGTGAGCTATGTATGGTTTTGTGGTGCTAGTCTAAGATGGTTTATGGAGTCATTGAATTGTCTAAAGTGTTCTTGGCATAGCGTCTCTAAAGTAGCATTGATCTATTGCTAAATGTCATCTAGGAGTTTAGGAGTATGTTCATTAACCATTTCTCTTCTATGTTCATCTAGACTTTCATAGTTTAAACCAAATGTGATGAGTTCCCTTAGCTATTGTGTGTGTGTTTGCATTGGCATGAAAGAAGAGCTTTAACTTTGATCATGTTTTGTGGTGTAAAGGTTGCTAGGTGGTGTGTGTGTATGGAAGCATAACATGTAGTTGTGGATGCTCCATGTGTCAGATGCATATGGTTTGACTAGACATTGACACGTGTAGGACCTTAAGATGCATGTGAGCAGTGTTGCACGATGGCATATAAGAACTATATGTCGATGCACATGGATAATGTTGTGTGCTTTAAGTGAAGCTGAGTGCACAGTTGCTGCTGCTAAAGAGGATGCGTAAGGCTATGCTTAGGATGATGTGTGCTAATGTATGCTTTGATAATATAATTAGAGTCCTCAATGATGTTGTTATGAAGATGTGCAAGTAGAATAGAGCACGCACCATAAAGCATGATTTCAAATGGATAAGGAATATCCTCAAATACAATAGCATAGCACATAAATCAACATAAACACGTACCAAGTTAGCTCACAACAATTAGTGAAAAGGTTGATAAAGGTTTAAATTTGAATTTGGGGTTTAGAAGTTTAAGGTTCATATCCACGACCACAAAAATGACCTGGGTAAATTTTGCATTTGTGAATCTAATCTAGGGTGGCGAATGTGAGATCTAGGGATTGAGACCAATTTCTAGGGATGAGTGATGGTGGGAACAAGAGAGGGTAAGGTCATGAGTCAAATTTCACACAAGAAAATGCCACTTGTACACTTGTTATTGCACAAAAGACACCTTAATCAAAGTGGGTGAAAACATAAGGGAAAAGGGCATGGATATGCAATTTTGACCATTACAACTCTATGTATATATAGATTAAATGCTATTTTCATTGTTACATGTGAGTGTGAGGTAGCAACAAGTTGCTATAGTTACAACACTTGAGTTGTTGTGTTCAAATCTTTCCAGGAATGGAGATGAGCCTCATCCTTTGATTATGACCTCTTCAACCTCATCCCTTGATGATCACTCGTTGAGCTTTAATAAAAAACAAAAAATTCTCTTGTATGGTATAGTCCCATCTACTTATGGGCTTATCATTGGAGTTACAATTAAAATCTTTTGAAGAATGGAGATGAGCCTTATCCTTTGATTATTCTCAAGCCTCATCCTCCAATTATGACCGCTTTAACCTCATCCCCCGAATATAACCTCTCAAGTCTTATCCCTGGTTATAACCTCTTAAGTCTCATCCCCTGATTACAACCTCTCAAACTTTAATCGATAAAAAAATTCTTGTGTGATATAATCCCATGGACCCGTTGTTCTTAAATATCATCCACTTCAACAATCAAAGGTCAATTTTGGCCAATAAAAATAAGATAAATATTTATCACTTTTTATTGTGAATGAGGTGTAAAATTATTATTGAATGTTTGACCATTAAAATGGATGATATTTAAGTAGAGTGCTCATGGACCTATGGGTCTACACGGTATTCTAACAATTCATTTGCAAGAAATGCTCATTATCTAATTTGCTTATATATATATAAATAAATAAATAAACTGGGGCTCTTCGATCTATTAAAGACTAAAATAAGGGATTGTAGAGGTTTTGAAAGGCAAATTATAATCTGAGATTAAGAGCTATTCATTCATTCATTCATTTGAGCAGGCAGTTGGGTATTTGACGGCTTCATCTTCAAACGAATCGCCGTGCGGTGCAGGTATTTTCCATTTCCTCTCAAACGCACGCGTAGATCCATCGCTTTTCATGATTTTGGAATTGTTCTGCTATGAATTTTCTTAAGACTGGCAGACCTACTTTTTAACCTGGTTTTTTTTTTTATTTCAATATTTTTAACATAAAGAGTCCATCGCTTTTTAATTACAGCCTTTAAGGTGGTGCATTTGTGGCCTAAGCGTATACTTGCCAATGAATAAAACGTTGAAACAAATGTGAATGCTTGTTGCAAATTTATGCCAGAGATTAAAGTTTGATGTCTGTTTAAACTGTTGTATTGAAGGCTGATCTGAAGATGTCGGCAAAGGTGGTATTATCGTCTTTGGCTGGGGCTTTAGCGGTTTCCTATTTGTTCTATGAATTGACCAGTACGAAAAAGATTTTTGGAGGTCTGTTATACTCTCACTCTCACTTATTCTGAATCTTAAATTTGCTGTGGCAGGATTTTGGTTAGGGTTAGGGTTAGGGTTTGGTTTAGTGTGACTGTTAGGGTTAATGTATAATGGACTTTTTTATTGGTAAAATCACCTTATGGGGAATCCTACAGCTTTGGTGTCATGACCGAGGCTATCTCTTCTCTCAAATTCACCAGCATTTGCATCTGGTCTCATCTGTTTGCAAATGCCACGAATAGAATTGGATGTAGTAGTCTGCCTGATTAATACAAATGATTTTTAATTGGTGGATTTGTACAAGTAATTACTAATTAAGTTATAAAGCCTCTGGAAAAAAATGCTTGTCAAATTTTTGTATCAGAGTTTGGGATCACACTAAAGCCCTGATGATTTACCACACGTGCTTATCTTATTCATCAATGCCAACTGATCATGGTCAATGATTTATAAAATATCTTTTAATTTTTTTTATGGCATATAATCTAACTGGGTGTAGGGATTTTTCTTAATAATTTTAGTTTTGAGTTTAAAAAATAGTTGATGGAATCTATTAATGGAGCCCCTACCCAGAAGTTTGAAACAGTACCGGAAGTTTGAAACAGTACAAGGTAGGAAAATATCAGAACTGAACATGTGTGGAAATTGTCATCTTAAAAATACAAAAATGGAGTAGTGGAAAAAATTCATTTTTTTTAATCACATGATGAAGTCCACATTAAAAAATAAAAAGTTTTTAAGCATTAATGAAAAGTTATGCACCCTCCAAGTCCATAATACAAATTTGCACCCATATTAATGCAAAGACTTGTTCTCCAAATAGATATTAACCAGTGTTCCTCCGAGTTTCAGGGACAGGAGGACATGGTTTTTGGGATGGCAATTTTTTTCTGGATTTTGGGGTTGATGGTGGGATGGTTATTAAAATAACATGAAAAATTAATATTTAAATTTGTAAAATACAAATAAATAAAAAATAATTAAAATCAACTTAAACAAACTTAAGGAAAACTGAAGTTCTAAAGAGTTTAGGGATTAGGGTTGACGCAGTTTCAGGAATGGCATTGGGTTCAGTTTATTTACTCTTTAAAATGTTATTTATTTTATTAAATTGGTTTTCTCTTCACATTATTTTAATAAAAGTGATGGTTTTATTTAATCACAAAGATATGTTGCAAAAAGTACAAGAGACATCATCAGAAGAAACAAAATAAACTGGTCCTTGGAGAGGTCCAGTGTAGCCAGTGGGACATGTAGAGATCATCAGAAATGTCAACTCTTCAAGTTCAGAAATTTTGTATAAAGGCTGAAAGGGGGCATAATTGGATACCTTCATTGGCATTTTTTGTCAGCAAGATGATTTAATTTTCTAGAGATATACTGCCAATTGATTTGGTCAAATTTTTGGAGGATCTTTGAAACCTGGGTTAGCAAAAGATGAAGCTGAACAGACCTGACCACTTGGTTACCAGAAAGTCTTTGGATTATCAACTTGGAATCCCCATAAACAGTTAGATTCTTGAGATTTTCTTTGACTGTAAGAAGAAGGCCAAACTTGCAGCCCATAAGTTTAGCATCATTATTTGAAGCCTGTCCTAAATTCATCTTGGATTCTAAAATCTTGAGTTGAGATCCAGACCATAGCACAGCTCCTATGGCAGCAGTACAAGGATTGGACTTTGAGGCCCCATAAAAAAAGAGCATAGGATGGCTGAAGTGTTTTATTGGAAGGGGGTGGCCAGCTGGAGAGTTGCTGATAAAATCCACAAGATTCTAATTTTTGAGTATGTGAAATTTTGCTCTAGATACCACGTCTAAATTTTGTTTATTTTTGAAGTGAGCTTTGGAATTTTCTACGATAGCATGCTGAATCCTATGGATCAGATTGTTCTTTAGGGTAGCAATGTTTTCAATTTTTTTAAAAAATTCCTGTCAAATCAAATGAACCACATGCAAAGAATGCTAAAGAAGACCATAAGAATTTAACTAGAGGCTTGCCTTTGAGCGAGCTGCTGTAGCATGAGTTCCATTGCTGAGTTACAAATTTCTAAGTTCAATTTGTTTTGGAAGTGGACTTGAGTGCAAATTTTCAAGTTCAATCTATTTTGGAAATGGACTCCAAAAATGAGAGAAAGAGAGATCCAAATAGAGGAGGCTTCTTCACAGTTAAAAAGGAGGTGAGTTTGAGTTTTGCAATCTGTAGAACATCTGAAACAGATATGAGGTTCCAAGATGCCTCTTTTGACGAGGTTTTCTCTGGTGAGAATCTTATTCTGCTGGACTAACCATTGAAACATTTTAATTTTAGGAGTAATGTTGAAGTCCCATATGATATTCAAAAAGTGGTCAAGAGGTTCCCCTTCACGAATAGAGTGAGCTTTAGTTCAGACTATGTAGCATCTTGTGGAATTTATCTTGCCCCAAATTAGCCTATCTTTGTCATCTGGAGCTAGAGGAATAATGCCCATGAATTGTTTCCTAATTAGCACCAACTCTCTTTGATGCCCCTCAGCAAGCCTATTAAGGGATGCTCACTTTGGATGATTTCCTTTCCAATCAATGAGGTGAGCAAGTTTTTCAAATCCAAGTCACTTCATGGACGAGAGAAGACCTTTGGGCATGAGGGAGCTTAGAGGTTTGTTGCCTTGAACAGGCTTGTCCCAACATCTAATACTATGACTATTTCTAGGATACCAAGAAATATTATTTTTAATTAAATCAACAGATCTGACAATCAGAGACTAGATTTTAGCCACATCTGGCTTTTGAAGAATGCTATTGAGCAGACATATACCATTTTTGCCATCACCATATCTGTGAACAAGAATTTGTTTATTGGAGGATTTAGCAGGGTCCAAACAAGCTTTGCCCCAAGAGCATTGCTCATGGTGATTGCGGATCTAATGTTGAAACCACCATGCATCTTTTCTTTAGTAACTTTGTTTCAGCCAACGAGATGAAATTTCTTCCGGTGAGTCTGCTTGTCCCCTTGCCATAAAAATCCCTAATTTTTTAATCTAAAGCACAAAGAATAAAAAAATGAGCATGATAAGTCACGAGTTGATAAATAGGAAGGTTAGAGATAACCGATTTAATCAAAACCAATCTGTGAGCAAGACTAAACCACCCATTTCTGAAACTTAGAATGTGCTTATCTATTTTTTCCAAACGGTTTAACCAGCAGTTGGAGCTCTTAAGTTTAAATCTCATAAGAACACCCAAATATTTAAAGGGACCCACACCACCACGAGCAAATTGAAGAATTTGAGAACCTTCTTTTTTTAGTAGCATAAGTGTTTATATTATAAAATTTGCACTTCTTGGCATTGATAACATCTCTAGAAGTGAGCAGGAATTTATCAAGGCAACACTTTAATCTTCTAACATTCAATTTAGTGGGCTTCCCTAGCAAGATGTTGTTATCAACAAATTGGACATGAGTAATCTCCTTGACCCAAATGACAGTCTTATAAATTCTTGTAATTGTTGTGGCTCTCCTTCAACTAAAAGGTACCAGCCCAAAGCCTCATCTAGAATAATTTATAAATAAGTAGTGTGATAATGGACAGCCTTGGTGCAAACCTCTGGCTGCCTTAACAAATCTAGTTGTGGATCCATTAATAATTGGTGCCACCCAAGGGTTAATGATGCATCCAAAAATCCATTTCATGAATATTAAGGGGAACACAAAGGCTTGCAAAATGTGTGCTAAAAATTCCAAATTAACTTTGTCAAAGGTGTAAGCCATGTTTAGTTTTATGGCGATCTTTTTCTCGGCTTCCTTGCTGCTAGAGTGCATTGCTTCACAAGCAATTACAATATTGTCATAAATTTGCTTACTAGGAATGAATCCTCCTTGCTCCTCAAAGATGGTAAGGCCCATTTTTTTGATTTTGTTATTTGTAATTTCAACTTACCTTTTTTGTGAACGTCTTCAATCAGTTGGAAAATGTCAACTGCAATGAGATCAAAGAACTATTGATAGGAGTTTGAAAACCCATTCGGGCCAGGGGCCTTGTCCTCTGCCATGCTGAAAACATCATTAATCTCCTCCATGGCAACTGCTTGACAAAGAAGATTTTTGATGTACATAGTGATGACTTTTGGAATATTATCAAGAAGAGAGGCTTGAGCAGCTCGGTCTCCATCTGGCTTTTGGTAGAGAGCTTCATATTTATCATGAGTAGCATCTTTGATTTCCTCTGAGTTAGAGAACGTGTTGCCATTGTCATGTAGTATGTCTCTGATCATGTTTCTTTGATACCGTTGATGGGTTTTGAGGTGAAACTTTGAAAGTACTTGGTATTGGCATCTCCCTCATGAAGCCAAGTCATGCGGGATTTGGGCCTCCAATATTGTTCTTCTCGCCTAGCATTTTCATGCAGCTGAGAAAGAATATATTCTCTCTTAGATTTAAGAGCTTTAGTGAGGGGCTACATTTCTAAAAGTTTTTCAATAAGCTTGAGAAGAAGGGATTACATTGATCTATTTGAGTTAAGATGAGATTTGATCCACTTCTAAGATCAGTTTTTAATTGGGAAATTTTGAACTTCCACTCGTCAAGCATTGATTGAGGGGTGCCAAGAATTTCAACTGTATTCAACCTTTAAAGAGAAACCTGTCAAATGAACCCAATCAGCATTATATTTAAAGGTTATAGGGCCCTTTTTTGGCTACTAACACTGTCCAAAAGAATTGGATTGTGGTCAGAAACTGTGCTCTGAATAATTCTACTAGCATCTGAAGGGAAGAAGGTCAGAATGTCTTACTGGACAAAAGTCTGTCAAGTCTTTCAGCAATGAAATTTTCTCTAGCTCTCCTATTTGACCATGTGCATTTCCCTTTGGAGGGTTTGATATCTTGGAGACTGGCCAAAGAAATAATATCTTCAACATGTTCCTTGCAAGGATCTCTGATTCTTAAGCCACCCCTTTTTGGAAGGAAAAAGAACAAGGTTGAAATCACTTGCCAAAATTAGATTGCAAGGTTTGCATTCCTCAATATAGGATAAAATGGAGAGCCAATATTGTCTTTTGTTGATGGGAGAATTGGTGTTGTAGACATTCAAGTATGTGAATATGAATCCTCCAGCTTGAAAGATTAGAGAGAGCTAGTGTTCACTTTGATATACATCAATCTTATTAAGACTGCTAGTACCCCAAGCTGTTGGGAGGCCTTCAGAGGCTCCTTTGTTATTGATAATTTCAACTTTCATATTTGTTCCAAATAGATGCCTAAGAATCAAAAGCACTCTTTTGATCTAGTTTGACTTCTTGAATTCCTATCAAAGAAGGGCAATGGTCTTTGATGAGACTCTCGAGGTAGTTTCTTTTTAGGGCACCACTTAAGCCCCGATTGTTCCATGAGAGCAATATTATTTTTAAAATGGTTTCCTGCCTTTGGAGAAACCTTCCAGAGTCGCTTGGGTCTTAGCTACTACGTTTTTCTTTGTTTCTTGAAGTCTGATTCCTTGATTTGTTTTCCTTCCCAGTTTAGTAGATGATTTGGTAAGAATAGGATCAAGTCCAGTTCTAAGAACAATGATATCTTCAACCGTTCAGCCTATTTTACTCTATTTGCTTCATCAAATTATTCTTTAGTTGAGTCTTCTTGTAGCATCTGTGTGACCGACATTTCTTCCGAGGGGCAGCTCCATTTTTAGTTTTATCGCCCTGATAGATGATAGTTATTGTTTTTGATAAAAAATGGTTTAGATTAGTTTGTTTGTGAGGAGTAATGTACATTGCAAGGAGTTTTATAGTGTGTTGTTGAAGTGCAAGTTTGTTGTGTGGTTAGAGTTTTGAGAACCCAGGTGTAAGACAAGAAAACAAAAGAATGCTACAGATTTTTTAAAAAAAAATTCTGTTACATCTGATGATCTCATGAATGCCATACCAAACTAGAATTTAACAAAAATGATGGTCACAAGAATGTCAAATTAAAACCAGTGAAAAACTGTCGTAATTTTTTTTAATTAAAAAAACATGGGAGTGCAGCAAGCAGCAGTTTAAAGTGTCATACATTTTGCCCCGCATGAGTAGTGCCCCTATATGGTGAATAGAATATGCTGGCAGCAATCCATAGCCACTAGTGAATTGAAAAGATATGTTTTCTTCTTAAAGTGTTTTTGCTTTCTAAAAATATGCCTGACCAAGTGCAGAAAATTATTTGTGCCCGTGGAAGCATAGAGGTTTTTCTTTCTAGGAATGTAAGTGAGTAAAAGAACAAAGGGAGAAATATTTTCAAGCCTTTTCAAAAGCAACAACATAAAGCACTTGAAGAGGGAGTCTGAGAAGCTTGTGCACAAACAAAATCGTCTAGCAAAGACACAAGCCATTTCATGTATTACAAAAGTGTTGTAACTGTGGAGAGGGTGAGGCATATGGCTTAAGTAAAGCACCCACTATTAGAATCTGAAAAGGTTAATAACCCAGAAAACTAGTGCAAATAATAGATATTAAAACTATGAATGCAAATGATACGGAATCAAAATAGCAACACAGAGTTAGTCTCCAAGAGAGTAATGCAAATGCTAGAAGCAAAATAGCATTAAGAGGATGCAAAAACAAAATATGCCAAATACAAGCCAGGTAGCATGCTTATATAGACTAGGAAAAGGGAGGAGGTGGCAACACCGACCAATCAAGAGCAACCATCTATCGGACTAAAGATAGCAAAATATCTTCCCAAGATAGCTAATGGATGCTCACATGTAGAACGGTGACACCTCGCAACCACTCACCTAATAAGACATGCTTTATTAACCTAAGTGAGATTAATAGAAGCGTAGGAAAAACCTAGGAATATAGGGAAAAATAAATAACCCAACTAGGAAATAAAAACCTACACTAACACCCCCCCATAAGCGAAGCTTAGGTGGATGTAGAAATGGGTCTCGACAAATCAACCCTGATGAGGTACCCATGTACATAAAATCCCCCCCCAAAGAGAGAGAGAAGAGACCCCCCCAAAAGTAGAGAGTCAAGACTCCGAGTGAGAGGAAGAAGCCCCCCCAGAAGATGAAGCATCCCGCACCCCTAGCAAAGCTCGCAAATGAAGGAACTTGCTCTTAGTGAAGGGTTTGGTGAAGATATCAGCAACCTGCTCGGAAGTCGGACAGTACCTCTATGTGTTTGGTCCGCTGATGATGGACCGGATTCTGTGAGATCTAAATGGCACTCTGGTTGTCACAAAATATGACTGATGGCCATCTGATCTGGATACCAAACTCAATGAGAAGATTTTGAAGCCAAATGGCCTCAGTGGCGGCATTCACAGCCCCCCGATACTCGGCCTCAGTAGAAGATAGAGCAATAGCAGACTGCTTCTTGCTCGACCAACAAACAAGACCTGAACCAAGTGAGAAGCTGTAACCTAAAGTAGACTTGTGATCCTGAGAATCGCCCGCCCAATCTGAATCTATGTAGCCCACCAAGTCAAGCTCAATACCCGCTGCGTAGTGAATCCCAAAACTGTGAGTACCCTGAATGTAGTGAAGGATCCGCTTGGCTGCTTTCCAGTGCAGCTCATGAGGCTCCTGCATGAATCGAGAGACCATGCCTATAGCATATGAAATGTCAGGTCTCGTATGAGTCAGATAAATGAGATTCCCAACAAGCTGTCGGTACAAAGTACCATCAACAAGTGGAGAAGAACACTGAGCCTCAAGTTTGACTCCAGAAAGAAAGGGAGTCGGAGCAGGCTTGCAGTCAACCATATGAAACCTCGAGAGAAAATCTAGAGCATACTTGGACTGGTTGATGGTGATCCCGGAAGCAGACTGGTAGATCTCAATCCCGAGAAAGTAATGCAACAAACCCAAGTCAGTCATCAAAAACCTGTCATGAAGAGCAGTTTTGACAGCCCCAATGGTGGATGAAGAACTCCCTATGATCAACAAGTCATCAACATACAGAACCAAAAATAGGAGTGAATCATCCTGTTGCAGAATGTAGACATTGGGATCAGAATGGCATCGAGTGAACCCAACTGATAGAAGGAATGAGTCCATCTTGGCATACCAGGCCCGAGGAGCCTGTTTGAGGCCATAGAGAGACTTACGAAGACGGCACACAAGTGAAGAATCCTGAAGGAACCCCTGTGGCTGACCCATGTAGATCTCCTCCTGAAGGTCACCGTGAAGAAAAGCACTCTTCACATCCATCTGGTGTACTTCCCAACGATTAGCTGCAGCAATGGCAAGAACAAGTCGGATGGAATTCATTCAGGCAACTGGCGCAAAAGTCTCAGAGTAGTCAATCCCAGCAACTTGGGAGAATCCTTTGGTGACCAAGCGAGCCTTATGCTTGTTAACTGACCCATCTGCTGCAAATTTTGTCCGATAGATCCACTTACATCGAACAAGTTTTCTTCCCTTAGAAAGAGGGACAAGATCCCAAGTGTGGTTCCTCATCAAGGAACTATACTCCTGCATAGCTGTATCCCACTGAAGAATACCAGAAGCCTCATGAAAAGACTGTGGATCTGAGGCAGTAGCAATGAAGACATGTGGAGCATCTTGGAATTGTGAACAAGTCCGCCTGGTGTCTGATGGATCCCCAACCCAATCACCTGTAGATTGTAAGGTCTGTCTAGCCCAAAGTGAACTAGAAGATGGAGAATCATCAACCTCTGAATGATGACTAGGAGAGGAAGGAGGTGAGTCCTTTGAATCACTCTCTACATCGGAAGTGGAGGTAGAAGACTGCCTAGGTGAATTTGACTCATCAGAAGATCTGTCATGTATCCCAAGTGACTCCAATGTCAAAGTAGGAGTTGGAGAAGTGATAGAAAGTGAGCTCGAAGAGCCCTCCTCAAACTGAACACTCCTCTCAATGAACAACTCATGTGTAGTAGGGTGGAGTAACCGATAACCCTTCACACCATCAAGATAACCTACAAATATGCAAGGTCTGCTTTGCAGATCCAAGGCCTTGCGTTTCTCTGCAGGAATGTGGGCCCATGCAAGAGAACCAAAAACTCGAAAGTGCTTAACTGATGGTTTCCAACCGCTCCAAGCTTCAAAAGGAGTGACTCCCTTCAAGGCTTGGTGAGGAACACGGTTCTGGATATAACAAGCACAGTTAATGGCCTCTGCCCAATACTGTGGTACAAGAGATCTGGAGTGAATCATGCAGTTCGCCATTTCCTTTAAGGACCTATTCTTCCGTTCTGCAACACCATTCTGCTGAGGATTGTATGGAACTGAATGCTGCAAATCAATCCCCTCTGAAGTGCAAAACCTATCAAACCGATGGTTGACATACTCACCACCATTGTCAGTGCGCAAAACTTTGATGGCTTTCCCGGTTTGCTTCTCTACAAAAGTTTTGAAGTCCTGAAAATGATCAAATACCTCTGACTTCTGTTTGAGAAAGTACACCCAAGTATATCGAGAAAAGTCATCAATGAATGTGAGGACATATCTAGCCCTGCTGAAAGAAGGATGCTAAAATGGACCAGCGAAATCACTGTGAACTAACTCCAGTATCTGTGAAGCTCTCCATGCCTTACCTTTGTCAAACTTTTCCGTAGGATGCTTACCAAGAATGCAACCTTGGCAAACACCACCTGAAAATTGAACTGAAGGCAACCCTGTGACCATGCTCTACTGGTTGAGCTGCTACAAGTAGCGGAAGTTAAGATGGCCAAACTGCTCATGCCATAATCTACTCACATTATTAGAATGAGTGAGCAAAACAGTCGAAGGAGGATCAGGAACAAAGTGAGAAAATAGATAGAGCCGTGACTGATGATCTGCTCTCCCAACTGCAACTGTAGAACCACTATGCAACTCACGAATCTCCACTGAATCAGGTGTGAACTCAACCCGTTTGCCTGAACCTGTGTGAGTGATCTGGTATACCGATAGGAGATTAGTTGATAATGAGGGCACACAAAGAACATCATAGAATGTGTCATCCCCCACATCAACAGACCCTCTCCCACACACCTCAACAGGAGTGTCATCACCCATCAAAATAGAAGGCATAGTACATGGCTCCAAAGATGCAAGTTCTTCCTTAGATGAGCCATGTGGTGCGAAGCACCTGAATCAAGAACCCAAGTGGATGGTGAAGAAGCAATTGCAACAAGGGCCTTGCCCTTTCCTTTCCCCTTGCTATTTTCTTTTACCTTATTAGACCCCTCATTAGAACTCTGTTTGACAGACTCAGGAACACTGACATTATTCTTCTCAAGAATGTGTGTCAAGTGATCAATTTGTTTCTTCAGACATTTATGTTCATCATGATTGGGTCTTTTACAATAGGCACATTGGACCCTCTCTTTCTTAGGCTTGTCGCCCTTGGAAGATTGGGTCTCATTAGTTGCTTTTGAGGCAATCGATATCTGATCCTTCTTCTCCTTGCTATTCTTCTGTTTCTTATCCTTACTATTGTTGTTACTACTTTGTCCTTTTTGTTCTTTTGTGCCTTGGTTGGCAGCCAAGGCATGTGACTTAGAGGACTTAAGAGTGCCCATCTGGATTAGCTTGTCCTATTCCCGAGTGAGATTGACAGCAAAATCATCTAAAGATGGCATGGTGAATTGAGTACCAAGTGCACCCTTAGTAGCATAGAAGGTAGAAACAAATACAGAATATTCTGAACTTAGCTTAGAGAGAATACTAAGAATCAGTTCATCTTTCTTTTCAATTCCACATTGTTTTAACTGCAGCTTTAGTGATTTCAATTTAGTGAAGAAATCCTGGATTGTGTTGAAATTGCTTGGATTTAAGTTAATTAGTTCATTTTCCAACATATGACCCCTCATTGAATCTTGTGTGCCAAATAGTGTTTCTAGCTTTGTCCAGATTTCATTTGGTGTATTCAAAGACTCAATGTGAAAGAGCAAATCAGGAGAAACAGACAAACACAATGTTCCATATGCCTCATCACATTTGTTAAACCACTTAGGCTTATCTTCATCTTTAGTAGGTTCAGTTTCAAGTCCCATAGTTATCCTATTTAATCCAACTTTCCTTAAGTGAATTGTCATGCGTGATTTCCTAATTGTATGGAGTTAGGATGGGTAGATTTGTTTGATCTATGATGAAGAAATGCAGAGAAGAAGTGCCGAAAAGAAGAGAACCCAACCAAGACAACCCCCCCTTTTCACTCAATCAAAGGACCCCCCCAAAGAAAATATGATTTGGCACTTTATATTAGTGCATTTACAACTGCCACTAGCAAGAAATACTAAGTGGTCTTAATTTCAATGCATTACAAAACCCTCATGAAGAGCATATGCTGAAAATACAACTTTGGCACAATACTCAGAGAAATAAATAGCACCACTGCGATTTACTCAAAAAATATGCACTTTCAAAAAAAGAATCGCCTCGATACGAGGTCGTATGTGAAAGTTATGATCCCCCGAAGTTCCCAAAACGAGAACTGTGCAATGTCACGACTGAGAATCTGCAATTTTTGAAAAATATTGGTATCAAAATCAAAAAACGTCTGCACTAGTGCATAGAGCACGAAAAAATAGCCAAAATAAAAAAAAAATCGTGGGAAAAGGAGTCCCTATGAGCAAGAACGGAGCATTTGAAAACTGTCTTCAAAATTTCAACTGCCAACTGAGAGGGGTCTTGCTGTAGCTTTCTGAGCGCGTTTCTGCAAAATATACAGACTGCATGCAAAAACGGAAAGATACCCAGATGGTTTTTCTGTGCTGCGAACAAAATCCAGAAGGCGTTTTTCTTGCAGATGTACAAAAGATGTTGCTCCAGTGTAAACAGAACGCCTTTAGCTACAAAAAAAGACCCCAGCAACCATAAAATGACATGCAAAGGTCGAATCAGATGCTGGAACCTGCAATATTGATTCAAAAGACCAAATATGCAAGCTAGTTGTCAGATTTGAGCTCGAAACCCCGGTTTGCAACTGTGTATGACGATCTCCGATTTCGGTGAAACGAAAGCCAAATCTGACTTTCTTAAGCCTCCTGGACGCGTTGGAACAGCCGGAAATGCTGCCAGTATAACCAGAAATGCTGCAATCACCCAGATTTCATAAAACACATGTGCAAACCCCAGAGATTAAAAAAGTTTCCGTTAAACTTTTCTGATTTTCAAGATCATCCGAAGATGCAAGAGAAGAGCATACTGGGTTTTTTGAAAAACTGTAATAAGATTTATTAGCCTCTCTGAATCTCTCAACTATGGAAACTAAAATCTACTCTTGCACATAGAACAACTCTGATACCATGTTAGAATCTGAAAAGATTAATAACCTAGAAAACTAGTGCAAAGAATAGATATTAAAACTATGAATGCAAATGATACGAAATCAAAATAGCAACACAGAGTTAGCCTCCAAGAGAGTAATGCAAATGCTAGAAGCAAAATAGCATTAAGAGGATGCAAAAGCAAAATATGCCAAATACAAGCCAGGTAGCATGTTTATATAGACTAGGAAGAGGGAGGAGGTGGCAACACCGGCCAATCAAGAGCAACCATCTATCGGACTAAAGATAGCAAAGTATCTTTCCAAGATAGCTAATGGATGCTCACATGTAGGACGGTGACACCTCGCAACCACTCACCTAATAAGACATGTGTTATTAACCTAAGCGAGATTAATAGAAGTGTAGGAAAAACCTAGGAATATAGGGAAAAATAAATAACCCAACTAGGAAATAAAAACCTACACTAACACCCACTACCAGCCTAAAATTCCAGCAAGCACGAAGCATGCTGGTTTCTTAAAAAAAATTGAACTTCTGAATTTTATTTAAATATTTTCTCTCCAAAATTGCTTGGAAATGTGTAAATTTCATATTTTTAAATTTTTTCATTGGGAGAGAGTAATTCGCTAAATAATTATCACATAGCATTCCCTAGTGTAGTTTAAAAATTAAAATCTCGCCCAAAGGAATAGTATTAATTCTTATATCTTTTTATCCAGGAGGAAGCTTCTGATAAAAACTTGCCTGATTGTGTAAAATTGTAGTCTAAACCTTGTGGCAAAAGGATTTAGCTTCAGCATTTATATTGTGTAAGATAAAATTGTTTTTCTGCAAAAAAAAATGCATTAAAGGTCATCTGTTAAAACCCTTAAAATTTTTGTATATGAGTGCATTTTTGATGGTACCTAATCTGTAAACTCAGTTAGTTATACCACACCAAACTCATCAACATATGGATTAGGTCTTAGAGAGAGCATAAAAGACTGAATTTAACAAGCATGAACAAGCAAGGAAATGTAAACGAATGAGAGAACAACACCAAAACAGAGTAAGAGACTGATATATCTTGGAGAAACACACTTTGTGGAAAAAATCTAGCTTAAATGTGAGCAAAAATCTCACATAAGGACTCCAAAAATGGCATACAGTAATGGTCTTTGATCACGTCTGGTCTTAGCTCAAATGATCACTAAAACCTCTCTCAGACTACTCCCCTGCTTATGCTTTTTACAACAGTCATAAAATTCAAAGAATTACAATGCAAAATCCCCTTTTACAACCCTTTAACATTCAACAAGTGAAACTAAGATGATAATCTCACTTCACAATATGCTATACATAGCTTTACAATGCATCTGGGAGCCAAAAAGAGTAAGAAATGCTCAAAACTGAAGAGTTTTCCAAAAACTGGGACATCATGAGGCACCAAAAACTGTCATAACGATTTTGTCACTTTCCACGAAGAGATTATTTCATTTTTGTCACTTGCTGCAAATGATGGTGTTGCCACTGTGAGCAAAATACTAAGTTTACACTGATTTCTTGTACATCAAAGCCTGCACCTGAATGTCCCATACCACCCTGCACATTCTCCAGCTTCCAAAAATCTGTCCTCTGTTCCAAAACCCTTCAAACATGCCATGAAGTACAAAACTGGATTGTAATGACTACCCTAGTTTTTTTTTAAATAATGTCAGCTGAAATCCAAAGCACAGGCAGACTTTGAAACACTTTCTGATCACCAAGATCCCTAGGTGGGTAAGGTGAGAGCATACGGTGTTTGAATCACACTTTTACTCAATTTGCTATTGTATTGAATGCAATGCAAATGTTTATGTACACACCAGGCATCACGACGACCACATGTCTCACTTACTCAGCGGAGTGTGTATTGTGCAACACAAGTATGCACTAGGCGGCGTAGCCGACCACTTCTAGGCTTCTTCAGTGGAGTGCATGATAGATAGAATGAGTATGCAAGGTACTGGCATACCAGTGTAAGTCTTGATTCAGACCAAAATGGTCAATAATACCAGACTTGGCCAGTTATGAAATGCTATAGGGATTGGCAGTAAACTGTCCAATCTTAAAAAATGAAGCATGCATTAACATCCACTGGCAGTACTACCATCCAGGGTTACAAACACACAGATTTATCATCAATAAACACGAACATGATCATCAGTGAGCTGCAATCTAATTTTTATTGAACTGTCACTGCTGAGATACAAAGGAAATCGAGCATAAACTACTCCAAACTGAAAACATAATAGTTATACCAGGATTGATGCCTTTGATGAAGTGCCAGGCAGTTTGAAAATAAGTCTGTGAATGCTGATACTGACTGTTGCAGGTCTGATAACTGATTTACAGCACTGTAAACACTGACCCAACACCACCCAACTCATTCAAAACACCATATTCTGCAACTTCTTCACCTTGAAACTGCCTTAGACCCCTTCTACATCCCAGGGCGCCCCCATTCCATGTGTTTTGACCAGCAAAAGACGGGAGATTCATCTCAGCTAACCCTCACGTCCCATCTCCAGGTGGTACGGCCCTGTACCAGCAGTGCGGCCAGCTTGAAACCATCAAAATCTCATATCAAAATCTGCAAATCCACTCTTAATCTTGGTGCCAAGGTATTAAAGGATTTTCCAATACAAATTTAGGACATTTCGATCAATGATATTCGCCCAGCAATCATTTTGGTACAGCAGTCCTGGATTAAATGGTACGGCCCAGCCAGAGGTAATACTTCACAAACTCCAGCAGAAAAATCAGTAACTTCAAACCAAATCCAAACCCAAAATGAACAATAAACTTCCCACCAAAAATCCTAACATCCAAATCAGAGAACATCGAATTCCATTTCAACTTCCTAGCAAGTAAACTCCATTGGAGCTCTATGTGATTTTAGAGGCGAAATCACCCAATAGTCTAGCTAGGGTTGATCTTTCACAACCGAAACTAGAGGAGAAATGAGGGTTTCAGACCCACAAGACAAAGCACAAAAGATCTCACAAGAAATTTGATATCAAAATGCATAAACCTCTAAATGAAGACTCAAGCCCCTTAAATAGACTTCGTCCAAGTGAGCGCTCCACAAAAAAACAATTTAAATATTACTTTTTCCCCTCAAGGGTGAATGTCTCATTTAAAAGTGGACATTATTAAGCCTAGCGCTCCATAAGAGGGGCACAAACACACTTTTTAAAACAACTTAAGTTGACTAGGAAACATAAATTCTATTTAACCTTTAGACAACATAAGAAATATTTAAAAAGCGAATTTTCCTTTAACCCACCAAGTTAGCCTTTGGGAAACACTAGGAACAAGGCTAACTGTCACCAAGTCAATTATTGACGGAAAGGGGACATTACACGGATCCTTTATGGATCATCACCACCCTTACAAGTTTTTGATTGAGGGGGGAATCCAATTCATATGGAGGTGAGAAGTACCAGGAAAAATGTTGCCAGAACCGTCGAAGAGCTTCATGCAGCGGTGTGTGGTCCACAGGACCATCATGATCAACCTAATTGAGTGAGCTGAGTTCTGCAGGAGGTTGGTGGACCATAGGAGGATGGAGGATAATTCCCTGTCTTGAGTTCACTGCTAGTTCAAAGATTGGATCAATGTTTTAGTGGCAAACCAAAGTGAAAAAAATTATAAAGCTGAAGAAGACGATGATGAAGACTGTACTTCTGCTACACAAGAGAGAAGAAGGTTGTATTAAGGCCCGGATTGATTGAAGACCAAGATATATGTCAAGTGGAGGCCTCTCAATATTGTTTGTGAATAGTTGAGTTTGTCCCTCTTCACGATTTGCAGTAAAGATCAGTAAGGCCTAGTTTGACTGATTATGTGTTTAGTTGTGTGTCCCTAGTGACACGGTGCTCTGGGTAGTTGTGTGTGTACTCGTTCACAACTTTGAAAGATAAACATTTGAGTGTGCTCTTGTTCATGAATCCAGTGAGGGCATTCTCCCTGAAGAAGAATGGTGAGGCCATTCCCACTGTTGCTTGTTGTGGGTAATTGTGTGTATCCCTTTTCATAACTTTAAAGGAGGATAGCTGAGTGTGTCCCTGTCCTTGGTTGAAAGTATAGGTAGACTGCATCCTATTGGGGTGTAGTGTGGCCATTCCCATTACTGATTGTAAGTATGTGGTATTGTGTGTATATCCCAGTCCACATGTCAAAAGTAATCTTTCCAAATCTCAAGACTATGATGTAACAAGGGGGGAACATTAGGAATGTTTGTATTACATTGTAGTAAATGGTGAGATTATTAATTTAATAGATGGATTTAAATAATTATTATTTAAACTTATATTAGTTAGGTTGTTGTGAGGTTGTAACAACACCATGTAGTATAGAATTAGGTGAGACAATAGTGGGGTTGTTTCCTAGAATGTAGGCTGAATAAATTTGTACAAATACCCCTCAATATTGAATAAAACTATATTCTGTCACATTTGCTTTCAATTATTTTCATCAAGTACAACAAAAATAGATATAAAATAAGGGATGAAATGTTCTCTCAGATACAAACAGGAAAAGGACAATGCAATAAATATTTCTCCAACCCAAAGGTTCTCTCTAGATTCCTCTACCATGCGATAATTATGAAAATCTAGCAACTACATAGTTATTGATTTTATCTAGCATTCTATAACTCTTTGGTTTCATAAACAATTTTAACCAATATAGCTAGTCCAAAAATGAAAACCAACTCGTATCTAGCATGTAACACTTAGTTAATGGGACTGCTAAATATTCCATAATTCTGGCCTGGTCATTCCATCGTTTGCCTCTTTTTGAACCCTTCCCACCAAATGGGTACATTCTGTAAGCTTGGTGGAAACAAATATTACGTGCTTCAGAATTTCCATCTTCTTCCTTCCATGTACTCCAGCGTGATAATCTTTTCATTCAAATATTTAACTCCAGTGGAACAGGAGATTTTCAGATTATGTGCTCCAGTTTTCCAATTTGGCTTGCTAGGAGTCACGTTTTTTCTGCTGATGCCTTAGCTTCTCTTACCCTTCATAAAGTTAGTGCAACATCTGCATTTATCTGTGTGCTGTTACGAATCCTCCTGTATTTGAAAATATATTGTTGTAACCCTGCACAGCATGCTACCAGATGCAACTGCTAACTTTTTAATCTCCTTTCTAGCCTCAATGCTAGTGTTATTTAGTTATTTAGTATTCTGCATGCTAGATTTACCCACTAGAAAAATGCAGAATATTTACTGCCCTTATATTGATTGGTGCAGACATCTCTGTCCTATCATGGGGTAAATATAAAACCTTGTAGTTGCATAGTAATTGATGCCATATTTCTTTGCTGTTCTCTGCGGTTTCCTAAAATTTGTAACTAAAATAACTAATCCAAAAACTGAAACTAACTCAACTGTTTAGCACGTAACATGGTTAATCACACTGCATAAGGTCCCTAAAATTCTACCCCATATTTTTAAGTTTTTAACCATTTGCCAATGTAGTTGCCTCCATATATAGCAGTGGATTAAAAAGCTAGTCAATGCTCTTCATCAGGATTCCCTTGGGTAGCCAACCATTTGAGATCCAGTTTCTAATATTAAAAATTATCATAGAATTGCTTTCAATCTCTAGTTTATTGGTGGCTTTATTGAAAGATTTTTTAAAGCCTTGAATAAGTGCTTTGGCTTCTCATAGATTATTTGTTGTTTTAAGCTGCATCTATGAAAAAAGCACCTCCTTTTTCTTGTACCCAATGGCACCTCTGTTACATGTGAGGCCATTAGAAATCTGTTGAAGTTAAGTTCAAAACTTTTTTTTTGTGGTGTTTCCACTTAGCAAGCACCCTATCAGAATGATTCCTACTATTCCCTCTAGCAGGATGGAATTGGTGAAAGTTAAAACTATGGATTGTACATTGTTTAAAGTGGGTCTTTGAGTAAGAAATAAGGGAGATATTTTTTGTGTCTTATTCTATTTTATTTTAAACTACTTTTAGAGATTCTCCTGCAAGAGCTCTGCCTTTAACAACTTACAGCTTCTCTGAAAAATTCAAATTCAATTATTATGGTAAATGATCTTAAGAAGATTTGTGCAAAACATGTTTAGACTTGTTGGCAGTTACTGTGTGGTAATCATTGTTTAATTTATTGAACCATATAATATACTCTGTTTCAGTACTTATAACTAAGGGTTAGTTGTGAGAGTACAAACAAGCAAGATTGGTTTTATATTTATTTTATAGCTTTAGAGAGGTGATGTTCAGTGAGTGATTTGATGGAGTTTTGCAGACATTTTCCCATGCATAATATAGTGCCGAAAAAAACTATATTATGTAATTGTATCTTAACCTGGAACCTCAGCTACCTGGATAAGTTGAGGAAGTCAAAATGGTTTCATGCATAGCCTAGTAAGACGAAGGGTGCTGACCCTCTCCATGTGAGGGCCTTTTTCACTGGTGCAGAAACTTAATTAATTCCTGGTTTCTTAAATGAATTGTTGCCAAAAATCTTATGTTTTGTAGCCCCTCAATTACTTAGAGCTTAACTTCTTGTTTGCTCATGCTGGAGGTCTTCAAAAATATGTTGTAGAACGCACTGTTACCAATTGTATGAAGTGCTACCACTTACAAATCATGTTTTTAGAGCCCTGTCAAGTAATTCTCAACAAATCAGCAAAATCACTATAAGGAAAATAATGGTCGAATCCATCTTTTGAAGACAAAAATTGGAAAATTGCAATGGTTGGAAAAAATCCCTTTCTTAGGAAATATTTCGCAGTTTGCACTTTCAAAAAGGATTGGCAGATTTCTTGTGAAAAAGAATTGATGATTTTTCTCAAAAAGAGTTGACTTTCCTTTGATAAGTGTCAAGCAGAAACACTTCAAGATTGGTTTTATATGTATTGTGTAGCTTTTGAGGGGCAATGTTCAGTGGGTGATTTGATGGAGTTTGGCAGACATTTTCCCATGGATACTAAAGTGCCGACTAAAACTATATTATGTAATTAGGTGTTAATCTGGAATCTTACCTGTATAAGCCGAGGTGAGTCAAAGTGGCTTCATGCACAACATATTTGTATAAAGGGTGCTCATCCTCTCCATGTGAGCCATTTTGTGGTGGGGAAATGTTGATGAGGTTTTTATGACTGCAACAAACATTAGAATAAAACACAGAGTATTCTATCCTCTCTTGAATAAAGCTTCTCAGACGCTGAACTATGTGATCGAATGAGACTGCTCCAAGGTTCCTTTTATGTCAGGTCTTGACTGGTGTGGGATAGACTTAGTGGACTGATGTGATTTGTTGGTAATCACGAGGGGGAATTACGTGGGATTACTCCTTCATGGACATGGAATTCACTCTTGGGACTCGGACTTGTGGGTGAATGGAATTCCTTCACAAGTGGACAACTTGGAACTTACTGCTTCCTCCAACAGAGAGACGGGGATTTCACTGTTTCTTGCACGGAAAGGCCTAGATTTCACTATCTCTTCCAAGGAAAACAAGGTGTAGGCTCTTAGTTCCACCTCCGGATAGGGAATGATTTCCTAGTGAGGCTCCTTATGGACTATTCCTAATGAAGACCTAAAAGAAAATGCAAAAGATGGGGTAAGGGTTCAGGAATCTAATCAATGGAAATGACTGCTGTTGAAGATGGAAACTGTAACCAGTCCTCTGCTTTGTCATGAGACAACAGCTAGGTAGGGATGGTGCTATCTTCTGAGGGACGGAGTAAGGATTTTCAGATTGCTCCTGCAAGGGACATGGAACTGAAACATGCAGAATAGTCGAAGTTAGACTTTGAATTAGTTCAGGCTAACCATGCACGGTGATTTGCAAGCCACAGATCACCAATGGTATGAACAAGTAGATTCAATCATTCAACAGTAATAATCTCCATCATTCTAACTAATGAAATACTGAAAGAAAATAGAAATGAAACAACTTAGATCTTGGAGCTTATGATTTGCTTCAAAGAAGTCAAAAAACCATGCCACAATCCAAAGAATATCAAGAACACCAATCTTCAATGTCCATGTATTGATTTGGGAATGTCTTACAACAATCTTGCTGATTCTTCAAAGTTCCTTGGCTCCAGAAATGGAGTGCAACAGAAAGGAACAACTAACTAACTACTTGCTCTAAGAGCATAAAAAATGAGAGAAGAAAGAAGACCCCTTCAAATGAGGTCCCTCAGCTTATTTATAGGCAAACATAATACAAGAGGAGGTGAGGAGATCATATCTCCTCGAAATTCGTGCAAACCTTAAAGAGATAGGGATGAATATGTCATAGGCTCCATGGGATGCTGAGAAGACCCCTTCAAATGAGGTCCCTCAGCCTATTTATAGGCAAACATAATACAAAGAGGAGGTGAGGAGATCATATCTCCTCAAAATTCGTGCAAACCCTAAAGAGATAGGGATGAATATGTCATAGGCTCCATGGGATGCTGCCACCTGTCCTGGACGCCACCTGCCTTGGATGAAAAGTTGCCACTTGTCTTGGACGCCAGGTTGACTAAGCTGCTTGGTAGGTAGGTGAGACCAGTCAACTGTCTGTTTGTCCTGCTCCTTGGTGGCAAATTCCATGGTGTCCTGGAGTCCTTTATCCTGAGCGCAGATTCCAGGGTGAACAGGATTTTCATGTGGAGGAATCCTTCCTTGAGCAGGGGCGCACTTTTCAGTAGGTTCAGGTATCCTTTGTTTGGAATTCCTTCCGACCAGGGCTGCAGTCCCTTAGAGGTCATGGATTCTTGAGTTGGAGTTCCCTATCCCGGCGTGGATTCTCGTTCTTCTCGATGGATGGTGAACAACTCTTTTGTTCTTGGCTCTCCAAGGATTGATCCTCCTGTCCGGAATTGAAATCCTTGATGTGAAACTTGAAGTGTTGAAAGGATTTTTGGTCTTTTATGCGGAGTCTCGCTATCGCTGAACTGTAATCTTTTGATGTTGTGCCTTCCTTGTATCATTGAGATGTTTGAATCTTTCTTTTCTTCTTGTGGAATTCACATGTAGTCTCCTTGTTTGGTGTTGGAAGTAGTCCTCTCCGGTGTTGGAACTTCATGATGCTTGAGATAGTCCTTGATCATCCTTGAGCTCTGTCTTCATGGAAGCTTATCCTCATCCTGTATTCCTGCAAAATAAGGGAAACCCCGAGTAGTCATGATGAACAAGATCTTTAAATGCAATGCAATCAAAAGATAAAACAGGAACTAAACTTGCATAATTGATCAAATTGACTTATGAATTCCTGAATAAACAACGGATTTTCTTCACTTTCTGGTATCCTTCACACTTGGACTAACCTTTCCTTCATTCTAGGGTTACTAGGCATGCACAGGAGGAATTTCCAGGTCAGGGAGCAATTGGAAGGAGGGAGTAGGATTCCTTGGACTGAAATTCCTCAGCTAGGAATTCCAGGTCTTGATGAAATTTGTCCTCCTCATGGTGAGATCTGTTCTTTGAATGCTAAATCTTCCTTGGAATGCTTACTTCTGCCCTTGGTTTGAACATGAAATCTGCTTCTAGAAGGTAATGTTCTGCTCTCCTTGACTTGGAATTGAATTTGAATGATTAAAAATGACTTGAGCGCCCCCTTTATATAGGCAAATTGACCTTTTTGCCACTTGGCCGACCTAGGTTGGAGGAAGGAAAACCTAGCTCCCAAACTTTATTACTCAGCCGACTTAAAATTTGTCCTTTTCTCCTTGTGTCGGTGGTCGGGGATTTTAGTAAGTCGGGGAATTTCAGATGTCGGGGATTTTCAGATGTCAGGGATTTCCGGATGTCGGGGATTTCTTGATGTCTTGGATTTCTTCCAGTCGGAGATTCCTTCCAGTCCTGGACTTCTTCCAGTAGGGGATTCCTTCCAAATTCTCTTGTCCAGATTTTGCTAAGTTTTGGAGATCTTTTCCTTGATGAATTTCATGAAGGTTATTGTTTCATTTTGGACAGGAATCACTCGCGGAGGGAACTGGAATCCATCTGGGACATCTTCATGCAAGTCCCGGAGTCTAGTTGTTCAGCTGTATCCTTAGGCTGGGTCAGGAGAGTCATCCCGCAGTGCAGTGCAGTGCCCCTTTGAGGGCATGTTCCATTGGGTCCTGGATACTGTAATCAGGACAGAAATCTTCCAGGGGTGCAAAATCCCTGAGGAAGTGGATTTTGGAATCAGGACAAAAAACCTCCTGGAGCGCATATTCCACCTGGTCATGGATAGTGCAACCAGGGACAAATTCCTTCCAAATTTTCCTCCTCTTTCAGACTCATTTTCAAGTTCTTTTGTAAGAGTTTTACCAAGTTTTGGAAGTCTTCCTGCAGGATCTCATGAAGGTCAACACTCCGTTCTGGACAGACATTAGCTGTGGAGGGAACTGAAGGATCCTGTCCAGGGGTGCAAATTCCCTGAGGAGGTGGATTTTGCGCCTTGGACAAAAATCCTCCAAGGGCGCACATTCCCTGAGGTGCAGGATTTCGCGCCATGGACAAAACTTCTCCTGGAGCGCACATGCCCATAGGAGCTGGATTCTGCGCCCTAGACCCTGTATGTCCAACTTTTGGGATTTTGGTTAAGGACTTATCCTTTCCTTCAGTTTAATTGTTTGAGTGAGGTTTCAGTTTTGCGGAAGGTGAACTCTAGCTGCTTTACGAAGGTTCAATGACGACACGGGATCTGGAACACGGAGTTTTCGTTTCTTCCATCCCCTCAAGGAACCTCCCATTTTCATGGTGAAATTTGCAGAAGGTGAACTCTAGCTGCTTTACGGAGGTTCAATGACGACACTGGATCCGGAACATGGAGTTTTCGTTTCTTCCATCCCCTCAAGGAATCTCCCATTTTCATGGTGAAATTTGTAGAAGGTGAACTCTAGCTGCTTTACGGAGGTTCAATGATGACACGGGATCCAGAACACAGAGTTTTCGTTTCTTCCATCCCCTCAAGGAATCTCCCATTTTCATGGTGAAATTTGCAGAAGGTGAACTCTAGCTGCTTTACGGAGGTTCAATGACGACACGGGATTCGAAACACGGAGTTTTCGTTTCTTCCATCCCCTCAAGGAATCTCCCATTTTCATGGTGAAATTTGCAGAAGGTGAACCCTAGCTGCTTTATGGAGGTTCAATGACGACACGGGATTCGGAACACGGAGTTTTCGTTTCTTCCATCCCCTCAAGGAATCTCCCATTTTCATGGTGAAAATTTCCAACCAGACAAGGACTTTTCCATGCAGGTACTCACCGCCTGGATTCAGGAACTGCATTGGAATCCCACTGTCCAAGAGCACAAATTCTAGGAGGGTCAGTAATGTGCGACCTGGACAAATTTCCTCCAGGAGCGCAAATTCCACCTCCAGTTGGATTTTCCGACCTGGAATAAAAACTTCTTGGAGCGCATATTCCACCTCCAACAGGAATTTGCGACCAAGGACAAAATTCATCCTGGAGCGCATATTCCACCTCCAATAGGAATCTGCGACGAAGGACAAAATTCATCCTAGTTCAGGGAATGAATCCTTCAGTTTAAGATTCCTTTCGGAGTATGGGTCTTGGAATGACTTTTGGGTTTACTGTTTTGAGATTTCGCTAAGTCATGGACCTTTTAATCACTAGAAACCTTCTGGATCACAACTTTAGGAGTTCGGAACAGGGCATCATGCCGGGAGTGGAGAGGGTTCTAAGGTGGAAAGATGGATTTTGACATGGAATGACAAGCTTTGTTGAATTTAGTTCCCTGGATTGGAACTTCGGGACAAGAATCCAGATAGACCCTGGAATGGGATTCTGGACAGGATTCCTGGATTGGAACTTGGGACAGAGAGTGTTGGAACAGGAACTTCTGGACAGAGACCCTTGGACTAGGACTCGGATAGGGACTCCTGGACTGGACTTCTGGATTGGAGTCTGGAACAAGATTAGAACTGAGTTCCGTGCTGGGATCGGAGTGGGTTCACTTCTTAAGATGGAAAGATAAATTCCTCCCTGAGGATTGTCCAGGACAGGTAGTTAGGGTTCCAAACCCATGCAGGAGGAAATCCTATGTGTTCACTTCTTCGAGCATCCATGATCCATCTTGACTAGTAACATCATCCGCTATCATGAGGACAGGCCAGAAAGTCTGGGATCAGGGCAAGAAACTGTAAGATCAAAGCAAAAATGACGATGAAAGCGAGAAAAAAAAGGGGGTCCCCATTTGCAATGGGGTGATATGTGAAAACGTCACAACAGGAAACATCGTTAATTCTTGATTTCTCAAATGCAGTGTTGCCAAAAGATTTTTGTCTAGTTAACTTTGTGCTTGTCCATGTTGGTGGTTGTCAAAAATATGTTATTACGCCCAGGGGTGTAACCTGTAGCTACATCTGGGGGTGGTCATGGTGTGTAATGCTTGTGAGTGGCTAACAAATAGTGGCCAACTGTATGTGAATAATAATCCAAACAATAACAAGGGATGGACTTAAGTAGTAATCCAAATAACTATAATATTATAACAAATGTAATTGCAAAATTTAATTAAGATGTTCAATGCAAGTTGGGCATTTAAAATGAGTTAATGTGTAATAGGAGTGCAGGGAATGTGATATATTGGCAGTTTAATATGTAGAACATTCAATTATTGAGGGAGTAGTTATCTTTGCATTTTTTGCATAAGGGGCTATAAGAGGCATGCAAATTTGTTACAAAGTCTTGGAAGCCATCACATCCTTTCAAAAAGCTACTTTGGTTTGCATACTTTCATCTTGCTAAGTGTACAAACCAAATTTTTTAATGGAGCTGGGAAGGCCAACAATTGAATAATATTACTTTAGAATCTTTTCTATAATACTAACATCAACCTTAGCTTGATTGTGCCTATATATTTGAAATTGTTTGATACTTTGATATCCTTAGTTCAAAGAACTGTTGTTTCAGCACTGTGCACATGCACGCATGATCCTGCAATAGCAGAGGAAAAAGTGGAATATTGCAAGAGGATGGTGAAGGATGAGGGATGATGTAACATACACCCCTGGTATATGTTTGTGCTGGACCAATTTTTTGTGTTTTCTGATGCGTTTGTGTTTAGGGTTTTATGGGTTGTTTTTGCATTGCATGTATGGAATATAGAGCATATGAACAAACCCAGAAAATATAAAAGAGATATTAACAAAATAACAACTACCCAGATAGCAATGAGCCAAAATATGAATTATATTGACATACTCAGATCAAGATTTACAACTTTGTCTGGATGTTGTAGCCGGACCAGCAACAATGGCCATAGAAATGTGCTCACAACTCCTTAGAAATGAAAGAATTTGTGTTACAATCAACAGCAACAATAAATAGAGCACTAGACGCCAAGATCTGGATAAATAGACACCACAAATTGATGAAGAATGGCAACCAATAATACCCACGTCCTCCTATGATGGTACGGCCACTATGGCTGTATATATCAGCATCAAATACACAAATCACACCCTGAAATAACTATGTTTTTGATCAGCGAACCCTTCCTCCTTGTGGCGACCAAACTCCAACTACGAATGACCTCAAACAAGTATCAAATCAGCTCCCAAGAAAGTGTACGGCCCTCTAATTGTACGGCCTGCAACAGCAAGGTACGGCCAGCATAAAACCACTCTGTAGCAGCAAAAATCAGTCAGAAATGCAATGTTTTCTGTACCACAAATCCTCTCTAATAGCTGCAATGTCAAACTCCTCGAGATATCTTCGTTTCTCGCTCGAATAAGCTTCAAAATGTGTCCGCCGGATGCACAAATGAGACTCTTGAATGAAGCCTCCAATAACCTCTCCTGATACGATCTTTCACGCATGAGGAAAGGGATCAATGCAGGGATTTTCGTCCCAACACTGTCACAATCAAACCCTAGAGCCAAGCTCAAAACCACAAGCACAAGTATCTCACCAAGAGAGCAATTTTCATAATTTTCGCATAATGCAAATGAAGGTCTTTTTGGTCGTTTTGTTTGCCTCCTCCAACACCTTAGAGGGATTTGTTTTTATTTATTTTTTATTCATCAAACACCTCCGTGTTTCCTCGTGAGGGGCGCCCATCCCTAGGAATGCAACTTTTAGTTACAACTTGCATTTTATAAAATGACTTTATAACTTAAAGTCATATCGAAGTCTCATAAAATAATATAGGTTAAATATTTAATTTGACTTATATTATATTGTTTTGAGCTCTAGTCGCATCGAGACCATGAACATTGTGCAAAGGACCTCCACAACTGCCTTGCTAAAAATAGAAATTGCTCGGCTCATGACTTACTATAAATAGTAAGTCCTTGGAATGACTTCCTAAACACCCCCATTAGCCTACGGAAGTTGAATTATAGGCTAATCATGGTCCACTGGTGCAATGAGCTAGATGGGGGACATTACAGACGATGGTTGGTTGGCAAGCAAAAGAGCAGAAAGAGGAGGGGAAAGCATGAGAAGTTGTGTCTAGGATTTGTCTTGGGAATATTTTGGCTTGAATTTTTTATTTTTGAATTTCTTGTGTTAATTTTTCTGCAATTTCTTTTTTTAAACTATCATTGAGATGCAGTAAAATATAATATTCTATTGAGTACTTAGTTTTGGTTTATGAACTTAGTCCGCTCTTAAAAGTTTGTGTGGTTGATTATTGTAATTATAGCATGGTTGCAGCTGAATTAAGGTACCTGAAGAACGTCCCAAAGACAGATAGTTGTTGGCAGACATAGGAATAGAAGAGGACATGCAACAAGCATGGGTTGAGGGTGAAGAGTTTGTTGACACCTTGACAGCTATGTAAGCATTAAATGGATGCATTGTAATTATTAGCACAATGAATATGAAGAATCATAGAAGAAAGTGATGAGAGATGGCATTGAAGTATGAGAAGCCCAAGAACAAGGAATAGAACCAAAAGTAGGATCTTGGAGACAAACTTATAGCCACCATTACAAAGATTTGATGTAAGCCAAGATTGAACATTCCGATTTTTTCAGGTAGTTTAAATCTTGAAGAATTGATTGATTGGATTGTAAAGATAGAATTTTAAAAAAATAAAAAAATGTTTATTTAATATGAACAATTTTACAAGGCAGTAAGCCTAAGGGTGGATTAATTAACTTGAACTATTGAAATAGAAGATTCACAAAATACCGAGTGTTGGCATTGTTGGATGTAATTGAAGTTCATCAAATGAATTGTAATTTGAGTTGGACAACTAGCAGAGTTGTGTTGAGACAAAACGGTGGAGTGATTACATAGTTTTTGGGAGAAGTTGAACATGACCAAGATAAATTATTCAATATAAGATTTAAGAATTTTATGCCATTTTGTAGTCACAAGAGCAGCAGAGACATTATTTGTTGCCCAAAGAGTTTGTTGTGTAAAGATCATGATGTAGCATTCACAGTCAAGCAATGTTGAATCAAGGGCATATGAAGTGAGTGGTGTACTTGCAGAATTATTCATTTGTTTAGAAGCACATAACTGGTTAGTAAGGTTGGGTGGCAGATGCTTTTATTGTAAAGCATGAAGTGTATTCAAAAGAGGAGCTTGTTGTACACGTGGAAATCATGTCAAGAACATTTTATTGGTGATATAACTAAGTTCTTGGATTATAGAAAGTATTTTTGTTTAGGAGGAAGCAAATATGTATTCCTAGGGGCTCAATGCCATGGAATTCAACCAACGAGATGCCCAATGGTGGTTTGAGTGATCATTTTGGTTGAGCTAAGACCCAAACATTGATGGATGGAATATATTTTTGGCTTCAAATGTCTAAGTATGATAGCAAGTATGTGGAGAGATACAAATTTTTCAATTAGCAGAAGGAAAAAGACAAATACTAGCTTATATGGACCATTGACGGTGCCAGATGGGGCTTGGAAGTAATTGCCCATTTATTTTTTGCTAGGATGGCCAAGGACATAAAGGTAACAAAATTGTTGTTAGATTTTAAAAAATGTTACATTTCATTCCCCGTATCAAGATCAATGACACTACACATGTAGCAGATTTGTTGAGCTAGTAAGGCTTATGATTTTCCTTGGAATGTTGCATCAGATAGAGATATTGTGTTACTTTGTAAAGTTGGACACTTCTCTAGAAGAATCTGTTTAGAAAATTGCATTATAGTGCTGCATATCATCCTTAATAGATGGATATGCGAAATTAGTTATTCAATTATCACAATTACACACACACACAATCCACATTTATCACATAATATTATTTCATAAATTTCTTTCCAGTTTCTACCATGTTCAAACATTCTTATTCAGATTATCACTACCAAGTAAAAATCAAATTAGATTGATATTCACCATACATAATTGAAACCCATACTCATAATCAAATCACAATAATAGAGAGAGAATACACGACCCTAAATTTATTATATAAATAATATGAATAAACCAGTCATCAACTAATTAGATCATCTCATTAGTCTCATGAAAATTAACTATTCGAAGCTTAGTATCAAAATCCATACTAGTCCATGATCATAATCAAAATCCAAAACATAAATGTGCAAATCCATGAGTATCAATATTAAAATAAGTCTATCAAGTGGGAATGAAATTGCTAGAAAAGGTTGGGCCTAACATCCTACCCCCTAACATTAGGCTTCTTTTAGGAAGCCTTTGAAGAGGTGAGGATAGAGTGCCCTCAACTAAGTACCATCCTCCCAAGTTGCTGCAACCTCATTGTAATGGTCCTATTGGACCTTGACTTGGTCTAGCTCCCATCCTCAAAGGGCCAACGTTTGACTAGCCAAGATGTGAATGGGCTCCAAATCTAACTACCCGTCTGTCTCCAGCTGTAAGGCACCCCAATCTAAGACATGAGTCATATTGGGTACATATCTCCTCAAAATAGAAATATGAAAGACATCGTGGATGCGCGACATGCTAAGTGGCAAGGCTAAACAATAGGCTATAGGACTTATCTGCTCCAAGATTTCAAAAGGACTTACAAAACGAGGTGTGAGCTTAGAGCCCTTGCCATAATGGATTGGAATTTTATGTGGCCACACTCTCAAGGATAGCTTATCGCCAACTAAGAAGATTGACCCAACCTCTTAGCATCGACAATACTTCTTTTGGCAATCTTGTTCCTTTTGGAGGCGCTATCGAATCAACAATACTTGTCGCTCCATATATTGCACCAACTTGGGTTCAATAGCAACTTTGTCCTCAATATGATCTATAGAGATACCATTACCAGATAAGATGTGTTCTAGGTAATGAACCCTTAGAAGACACATTTTGCCAGGTTACCATAAAGCTAGTTCCATGATACAATATAAATATTACAAATACAAAATATACTAATTTGATATTAATTTTAATTTTAATTTTTTTCTAATAGTCTAGAAATATAGCTCAAACAAGCATTTGAGCCAATTGATACTAATACTTAGCTCCTTACGAGCAGTACAGTAATGAGCTCCTTAAGAGCATTAGCATTTAGATAACTTAGAAATTCTAGCTCCTTAAGAGCATTAACATTTAGATAACAAATGCCGATGACGGTGTGTTTCAGTGGTTAAGTCGCTTGGTTGTAGTGGTGGCCACCAGAGTTCAAACCCTCGTTGGGCCAACGAGTTCACAAGGCTTTACGCCTTCGCTGGGCCAACGAGCTCGCGGGTTTGAAGTGTTTTTGCTAGGGGATGAGGTCCCCCATGCTGTAGCCTCACCGGTTCATTGCTCTGGGCAAAAACATTCGCTTGGAGCCGGAGGGCGTGTCACACCAGCGTCGCCGGTCATGTTAAAAAGTTTACCAGGTGCATTATCTTTTAAAAAAAAAACATTGAGAGAACAACTTAGAAATTCCTACTCTGCTTGGACTTAGAAATTCCTACTAGAAGCCAAGTAGTGGAAGACTAAGAGTTACTACTTAGAATTCCACGTTAGATGTCACTTTGGGGATTTGAACATGGGTCTCCACAATGAGAACCCAATGCTTGGACTAATATCAATTTGTGAAACTTGAATGCCGTGATAGATATTCATTGTTCAATATTAAGATAATGTGTCATATGGGTTTTAATCAAGACCAACATCATCATCATCGTCATGATCATCAGTGACATTAGATGATGAAGGTAGATTAGGAGAACCTCAAGCAGCTCCACCGCCACTCCGAGTAAAAGTATGCTGGTTATTTGAGTCCTCAAAAAGTGAAGACTATGTGGCAGCAAAAACATCCAAGTTTAAAGTTTAAACCATTTAACGATTTAAAATTTTATAAGCGTAAACCATTTAATGTTTAAAATTTTAAATTTTGAACATACAAGAATGAAAACAAAATGCATTGTTTATTTTGAATTCTACTTGAGAAATATAGACTTATTAAAAATTTGAGAAACACGAAAACAGCAAGATCAAAATATACCTGGGCTGAATAGTCAGCAGTCATAGAAGTAGAAATATATCCGGGCAATATAGTTAACAAGCAGCAGATTGATAGAATTTGAGAATGGCAGATAAAAGTTTGAGGAAGGAGCTGAAAATACATTTTTGTTTATATTTTTTACTTATGAACTATGTTACCCCAAGTTTTCGGGACGGGGACGACATGGGATGGGGGGACGAGTTTTGGAGACGATTTTTTTTCGGGCCATTTTTGGGGATGGTAAAGGGGACGGCTATGTAAAAAATAGGAAAAATTTAAAATATGTAGGGGAATTTCAAATATTCATATGATAACATTGATAAAGCATTCATCCTATACATTATAGAATCATAGATCCTTAATACATAACATTTGTGTTGAATTGAGAGTTCACATGAGAATCGAAAAAATTAGCAAATGTCAAAACTTAATTGCTTTCATAATTCATTGTCAATATGCATGTGTTATTTAAAAATAATATACAAGTTACAACAAAATGCCCAAAGGCTGCAAGTTTCACTTTCAACTACAATCTGAAAATACAAAAACAAACAAAGTATATTGCTGCTCCTAATCTGCATCTGCCAACATTGCATCAAAATTGAAGTCCTCAGTCATTACCACTATGAGGGTCTGCCTCATCCAATGCAATCCCAACCAATCCCTCCCATGCCTCGTCGTTAACTTGGATGGCATCTTTGGGTTCAACATCCCATTGTAAAGTCGGAGTCAGTCGATACTCTGGAGTCTGACGATCTTGAAGTCAAAGAGCACCATGCACGACCACTAGCTTCTTCGCTCGTCTAGAGGTAAGCCTATTCCTCTTGAGGAAGTGGATAAAGCTGTATGTGGACCAATTCCTCTCTGTAGCAAAGGAATTGACAACATGTGAAAGGAGACGAATGGCAAGCATCCTCAACTTTGGCGTATCCTTCCTATGCCATGTCCACCATCCAATAGGGTCAGTTTGAGCTAATGTAGCTCTATCTATCTTCACCTCTGGTTTGTTGAATGTTGGACCACGAAGATTTGTGAAGGCAAGCCATAGTGAGTGAAGTATTGTAGATTCCTCAACTGAATACATCTTTCGAAAGGCCTTCATTAATCCGGCTTTCACTTGTGTGTCATTACAAGGAGGCAATGGATTTAGAGCAAAGGCTGTCATATGAAGCGGGGTGTTCATGGTGTATATGTTGCTCATATAATCCCAAACTAGGATCCTTAACCAAAATTGTTTGCTTCATCTTTCCAAGCATGCTGTCAAATGTCTCATATATCTCTCCAAGATCAAAAGAGTTCGTATCAAGATATCTAATGACATCTACAACAGGTGAGATAAAGGAGCAAACATATCTACAAAATGCAAACAAAAATTTCAAAAAAAAAAAAGATTATGACACTCAAATTTAATTGACAAGTTAGAAACATTGAAAGTTGAAACATTGAACAATAAAATTAAAATATTAAAATCAGAAATTTAATAATAAAATCAGCAATTTACTTTTTTTTTTTTTTTGGTAAGTTGTGGACAAGGGGTCCACTCCCATCTAAAATGGAAATAAAATAATAGGACTTGCATGACCCAAATGGGTGTGCATCAGAACTACAAATTCATCAAACTTCTCTATTCTTTGACGATCTTAAAGACATATGGTGATTTGCTTTTGAAGGAGGGGATTTCTTCCTCTTGACTTCTGTCCATTCCGGTTCATTCCTAGATGGTGTCTCTGTTACAGAGCTTTCTTCCTTTGTCAAAGAATCTCCACGGCTGGCATCTGTAAGTGTCCCAGCTGAAAATGGAGAGGAGGCCATAGTGCATGAGTGTGTGTCTAAATTCTCCCCTAAAGTAGTAGAGGCCTTTTTGCAACCTTCATCAAAATTAGCTTCTTTCACTGGCTCAGACGCAGGAGCATGATGGTCAAGATGCGAGGGGGCACATGGCCCACGAGTGTCAACATGAAGTTCATTTGGGACATCTGAAACTGATTTCTTAATGGGAGGAACAACAAAGTGGTGGGATTCGACCCCCTGCCACCAAGTAGGCTTTGCCCGCTCATGGGCGTGCTTCTTGTTGCACTGGGGAGTAAAGTGTTCTGTTGAAAAACATATCCTGCATCTAAAAGCAATCTTTTCATAATCGACCGGTTGTCTCCAGCGTCTTTTACCAGCCCTCAAGGAAATCTCTGCTGGAAACCCTTTTGACAGATCCATTTTGACACAAAGTCTTGCACATGTGGAGGATTCATAACTGATAGTTTCTTTTGAAATGCCTTGAATTTTACCCAGATTGTTGCTAATGGCTTTGAGGCACTCAATTTCCCAGTATTGTAAGGGGAGATAAGGAAGACACACCCACAGAAATGCAGAGGAAAATGTTTCTATTCGAGGGTCAAAGGAAGGAAACCATGGCTTCATGCATAAAAAATCCCCACGAAAAAACCAAGGTCCAGCATTAAGCATCAAATCCTTGTCTTCCTCAGACTCAAATTCCAAGATGAAAAAACCCCTGGTGCAGGGGTAAATGCTGATTTCATCTGCTAAATGTTCTCTCCAATTCTCTCTTATCCAGGCATGCAGATCTTGTAGATTTGGCCAAGTTCTCATAAATCTGCAAATAAGGGCATTGCTATGTAGGAAGTCCTCTCTATCACTAACAAAGCTGCCCACATTAATCTCTGGAATCGAAGCTGAAGGAAGAATAGAGAAAGGAGGATTCAGATTACCAATAAAGCGTGGAGAAGAGGGGCGAGAAGGAGAGGCGCACTGAGGGGGGTGGGGTGGAGGCTTAAGCCCTACATCCTGGTTCAGAGCAGCTTTGAAATCCATAGGGATATCAATCTGCCTCCGTGGGGAGGTAATCTCTGCACAACTTCTGCTATCAGCGACATCCACATTCTTACTCCGACCCAGATCTATCCCGAGGTCTGCATCCCTGGTTGATCCTTGCGGGACAGGGAAATCTTGGTTCAATGGCGACATACCCTTTGTAGGAATAGAAGGTGAGGATGAAGAGAAAGCCTTAGAGCCCAAACCCTCAGGCAATTCCTTACCGGTGCGGCACCGTACAGCAACAGATCCACCATGAGAAGTATTTGTGGTGCGACTCCCAGCAAACCGCCAAGGGTAAGAAAATTCGTCGCCCAAATTCTTTGATCCATTATGCGCGCAGAGACCCGAATCGCCCTTCGAAGTAGAGGAGAAGCGAGATTTAGTAGAGCGAGGCATTGGAACGAAATAACAATTTACTATTTAATATTTAATAAAATCAACAATGTCTTATCTCACAGTGGCCATCTACTCCACTTTGAATTTACCATCATCAATTGTAGAGGCTCATGCATCTCAAGCATCCTCTCTAACAAAATGAAGTAACTAGTATATTTTGTCTCCATAGGTTTGAGGAATTCCTTCTTTGAAAAAGTCATGAAGAGAGCAAGTGAGGTGTGGTGGTTGCAAATGAACATTTGAATACCTCTAGCTTCTGCTACCACTTGCTTCACCCATTCTATTTTGCTTATGCCTTTCAATGCATGAACACAACATGGGGTCCAAAGGATGTGTTTGTAAGCACCCTCCCACCAACATACCAGACAATTTGCACACACATGCTGAATCAGTGACCACCTGTACAACGTTTGAGACTCCAAATTCCTCTATGTCCTCTTTCAAAATGTTAAACTAGATGTCTACATCCTTTCGTTTCCTTGAACAATCAATGGCTCTAAGAAAATAAGAGCCAACTGTGCATGTGACTATGATGTTGATGAGTGGCTGACATCTAATATTGGTCCACCCATCCATCACAATAGAACAACCTGTCGATCCAAGTTTGCCTCATATCCTCCATCAACAAACTAACCTTAGAATATTCTTTGTCTAGGAGGGTAGTGCGTAGTTTATGATCTCCAGGGGGGACAAATGAGGGACCAATAGGAGCTACATCTTTGATCATTTGTTTGAAATAAGGAGAATGAGCCACATGAAATTGGAGGGAGGGCATGGGTATAAAAAAATTTGGCAATGGAAGACTTCATCACATCTCGTGCTTGCACATTGAACATATTTGCAATTGTTCCTGGCCTCTCACTATCACTAATCTTCCTCTTTCCTCTTGTGGCTATATCACTACTACCACTACCAACCATGGATGACACAGGAATAGATGATTGTGCAGAAGAATGTATTGGCATTGACACACCTTTAGACCTTTGTTTCCGCCTCCATATGCAATCTATGAGCCTCTATCTTCTCATCCTCCATTGTTTTTGGACAAACCTTAACTCCACACCCTGTAACACCCAAGAAATGAGACCATACCCTTGTGTAGCTCCCTCTAAAATCTTTATTGCAAATGTGACACAACTACACCCTACTCCTTCCTGAATTTTTCCTTTTGGCATCTATGGTTGTCACAAGTTGGAGAAGAGGTTTTTTGAGTTACAAGGGCCCTTTTCAAGACAAGGAAAGGGCACTCAAATGGATTTTGTGGCTGTTCTCCTCCACCCCCAACACTTCCACACCCTGATGAGGCTGAAACTCCATTATTTATTTCATTTTCTTCCACTTCATGGTCACTGCTCTCATTGCCACTGCTGCTCATGTTGTTTTGTGAGAATATAATGCAAGTTTAAACTGAAAATGAAAAAAAAAAAATCAGACATTTCTTTATTTAAACTTTGAAAAAAAATTTAAAAAATAAAATAAAATGATAGAATGACTTACCTCTTTCACTATTTTGTTGTCTCACTCTCAATGATGCCCTAGAGTCAACTTCTCTTCCAGCTGCTCCTTCAACAAACCGTGCTAATTTTTTTTATTTTTCCTCCCTTTTGGCCGCAATGTTTTTGGACAAACAAAAATCAAGTTAGAATGAAAATGAGGTTGTTTTTCCCCATTTAGGGCGAGTTGGGGTGTGGGGGAAAAACAACAAGCAATAAAAAACCCTTTTTTTAAATCGTTGGTTTTTTTTTTTTTATAATTTTAAAAATGTTGCTTTTTGTTGGGGACGGCCGACTGTCCCCTTTCATTTTCTGGGACATCTCCAAGTTTCTGGGACATCCCCTGCATTTTTTCAGATTTTGGGGACGGCCCTTAGGCGTCCCCATGTCCTCGGACCAGGGACACCCCCAAAAATGCTGGGGACGTGTTCCTGGGTTTCCCTGCTTATGAACATTTGTTTAGGGTTTAGGGCAATTTTTTGATGGTTGAAAGTCAAACAAAATCAGTCCAAACACATAAAAATTGATGTTTACATCCTAGAAAAACCCAAAAATCGCCTGAAATCACCCAGGCACGCCTCTGTACGATTCCAAATGAATCTGGCTGAAAAAACTCGTGCCCTGCCCAAATCCACATACATATGAGTTGGATTTTGATTCCAAAATGTTTCGTACCCAGACTCGTTGGGTTTCAGCCTGATTCAGTAACTTAGATTTGAAGAAGTTCAAGGGAAATGAATTTGGAAGAAGTCAATTAATGTCAAACATCTTGTATTGATAAATAGTTTAATTTGGAGCTAATTAAGTTTGGAGCTAATTAAGTTGTCAAAGGGAATAAAATCATTGGTTGCAATAAATCTACAAAGCAATGTATGAATAGATTGGTACCATAAATAAGACTGTGTTTGTAGTGAAGATAGATGTTGATGCAGACCAGGATCAGGAACCCGTGGAAGGGCAGCTAATCCTAGCAGACACACACACAACCACTTACAGCCACTCAACAAATCAGACATGGCAAGAACTTATCCCCAGCTCAACACACATTATGGAAGCAGTAACAGATAACACTTTCTTTATTAATACAATTTTAGGTTATTTTAAATTTCAGGTTATTTATAGATGGGTTTTGTTTCAGGATTGGTTAGGTAGGTTGATGTGATTGGAGAGATGACAAAGTGAGTTTGTAGACATTTTTTTTTGAAACAAAAGATATAGCTAGAGATATGTGTTTATGGATCAGGTTGATTTTGTCGAGGAGCATACATTGCCACTTTATTATGGGGCAGGTTCTTGCAAACCATTCATTGCTTGAAGGTCAGTGTAGCTATCCAAGAAACAAAAATCATTAAACATCTTCACTTTGTTGCAGGTTCTTGCAAACCTTTCAATAATTGCAGGTCAAAGTAGCAATCCAAGAAACAAAATTCATTAAATACTGCCAAAAGTAGTTTGTCAAGGGAGGAGTTTGGTTATTAGAAATCATAATCACTAGGAGACTTAGATTATTGATACAAATGGAGGTGCCGTTTTGGAATAGGTTACAAAAGAACACAAATACAGCTATATATTACATTTAACAGACACATTCCCTGAAACGAAATTTTCTAGTGACTATGGTGAACACCGGCATTCATGCCTGGGCCGAAAGAGAGAAGGCTGGTCCAATCCTCCTCCTAAGTGACAAGAGTCTTTATAACATCTTTCTTTTATTAACAGTTGTTCGCCATTTTTGTCGTGTTCTGTATGTTTTAATATTATTGTTAAATATTGTTGCAAGGTAGATCATATAATTCTAAAAAGGACAAACTATATGACATTCTAGGAGTTCTCAAAATGACAGTTTTGCAAATAGACCTTTTTGTGGGGCTTTTAGGTGAATATGTATTTTTGGGAATCTAGGCGGTTATTTTCTGCCTGTTTTGTCACATTCTGCATATTTTCGTATAATTGATAAACTTTGTTGTGATGTAGAGTATTTAATTCTAAAAAGAACAAACTATCTTGCAATCAAGGAGTTGCGGGGCTTTTAGGTTAATACATATATCTTGTGATTGCAGGTACTGTGCCTTCTACAGTTGCAAACAAAGAATGGGCGGAAGAAACAGAGAAAAAATTACAGGCTTGGCCTCGAACTGCTGGTCCTCCAGTGGTTGCGAATCCAATCAGAAGACAGAACTTCATAGTTAAATCATCACCAGGAGAATCTTGAAGCATATCACATTGTATGGCATCTATTTGGAATTCCTTCAACTTATCCCCGTATGAATGATTTTGTTAATGGTGAATAATTTTATCAGTGCAGATTTTAAGAATTGTTTAGGATTATTACTGTATGTACTTGATTTTAGCACAGCTGCGAGTCTTGTTACTGATAAACGGGTATTATCACATAATAATTTAAAATGATTGTCAAAATGGCTGCTACTTTATTCTTGGTCTTCTCTGCTAGAGAAAAAATGATGTAGTAGATCTGCACATAAATATTTTTTACTCAAGCTCTACAGAAATGGAATGAAAGTTTTCAATTGATTTGTTGGTGAGAGCAGTGCTGGTGGTTGGTTGTGTTTTAAGGACCCCTTGTGCACCAAAAATTAGGGCAACACTATGGAAGTGTATTAAGGTTATATTTTCTCGTGGTTGCCTGAGTTTTTGGGGCCTCTTGTGCCCCAAAACTTAGGGCGATACTGTAGAAACGTGTTAGGTTTACCTATTTGAAATTCATTTACATTTTCAAATTTTTTGATATTAGCACCCTGTTATAGGTATGGTTCATTCTGTCAGGAAGTAACTCCTATATTCTGCATTGAAGAGAAAATGTTTAAATTCAAGAATTCTTCCTATAATGTTTTCGATTATTTGTAGTTTTAGACAAATTTCAAGGGAGTTGTTTGTGCCAAAACCCTTCTCACTGCTATCCTTTCATTTTCAGAAGCTACTTTTGTTTTGTATATGGAATCTAATCACATTATTGGCGTCATAATTTTAATCCTAGTTCAATCACCAGCATCACAACAATTTAATCCTAGTTATTGTTGGACTGTAGACAGTTTTATAGGGGAATATGCAGCCTTCTGGTAACTTTTCTGATGATCCTAGTTATTAAGATGCTGTTATATTGTCTTTATTGGCTTTCCTACCTTGTTACTACCGATTTTGTGCTGTACTCATTAGTTGTGCATATCAATGGTTAAATAATTTACTTTACATGTCTTGGGCTTTGATAATCCAAACGGTGTACTGCTATTAAGAGCTCAAGCATGGGCTCTAATATGCATTGTCGATTCTAAAGTTTAATGACTTTAATCCAAACATTAGGCTATACAAATATTTATGTTTTCGCCAATTTAGGGCTGAATGCCAATGGGTGTTGGCCATGGGTGCTTTTTGGCATAGGGAATAACTAGATGTCATTTTGAAGGCAGAAGTCAGGCTCTATGGAAATGTTTCTAGTTCCTAGTTCCCAGTTCCTAGTTTCTAGTAGACTGTCGGGAGAGAGAAGAGCAGAAATGTCTATCTCTATATAGGGGTGACCTCCCAGAGATATATAGGGCTCCTCAGAATAGACAGGACAGTCTTATCATTCTGGAATTGGCCGCTCTAGCCATACCAGGCCTCTCTATCCAATCCAGACCGTAGTTAATTTAGCCATCTTGATCTTAATGTGCATCAGTACAATCTCGGAGATTAGCATCAGAATTATCTCGGAGTTGGGATGGTATTTCATACTAGTATGATATTGCTGAACACCTATCAATCACTAGAGTTGAAGTCGGTAGATCAGATAGATGTAAGGGGCAGAGCCTATCTGAAGTAACTCCTCCCGATCTCCCCTCGCCAATCAAGCCCCCCCAAAGCTTATCTGGGGGCCTCCCAAGCATAGGCCATCACTGATTGATAGGGTGAATAGCTTTATCCGTGGTGGTTTCTGATTTTATGTAAGAGTATCTGGTTATTATTGTGGTGGTGCTTGTTAAATATTTTGTTGTTATTTTGACATGGATTCTATGATAATGATAATTAGCCAATAGGCTTTTATATGAGTGTTCGGAATTGTCTCACGCCGCAAAAAATGGAAAATTTTCTAAACTCGTCGGTTGTTCCTATCGGTGTATTCCTTCCTTGAACCTCCTATCGGTGTCAATTGCAAGAATGAACTTTCTACATCTTTCTCCTCTTGTTGTTTGGACGTGCATTTCAATTGGGGATTATAAATCCTCCGCATATTTGGGAATCTAATGTTGTCACCTGAAAGTAACATGAGATGGATCTAAAATTTCTAATCCTATATCCTACACCCATAGTTAATGCATTTGCAATTAATGAGGTCATGTAATTTCTCTGGTATAACTTAATTACAATTTGCTAGTTTGTTAATTTAAAATTATACTGTGTACGAGGAAACTATGTAAGCAAATTAGAAATCAGTGTCGTGTGGCAATGTCTATCCAGCATGCTGGATGCACATTTGACCAAAATAATAAATAATTAAAAAAATAGTCTGGTCAAACGTGCATCGAGTATGCCGGATAAACAATACGATGTTGTGTTATATCTGTATTTTACGACAGTTACGAGTCCCTGGCACGCTCTTGTTAATTTATCGAATTAATCTTATACTCTGTATGAGGAATATATGTAAGCAAATTAGAAAATGTGTGCGCTACTTTGTGTCATTTGTGTGGCGGTACTCCCATATATCGTGTGTCCACTACTCCCATGTATCTTCCCGACCAGACGTGTTCTTTTAATGTTGAGAATGTGTGAAATGAATTAGTTCTTCCACTAGGTGAACACAAATGAAATTCCTTGTTGACGTTCTGCTAGAGACTTTTGCCTATGAGTTGTATTTTGGGCCTTGGTTATATTTCTAATAATTCTTACTCTCTTGATTATATTTTCAGCCTTCCAATGCTAAACAATGGAGATCATAGGAATATTGGGTGTTATACAACATGATTTAGTTTCTCATTCATTGAGTTCAATATTCCAGTAAATTAATGCTGCAGTAAAATCTTGAAATTGAATTTTAAATGTCATTTTGATGTTTATGATAAGAGCAAATTATAGAAAGCTATTGTTGTGACGGTAAATTTGGCCCTTCATGGTAAATAAAAATAAAATGCGTGTTTTAACTTTATTTTAAAGATATTTTCAATGCTGAAGTTTTCACTTCCGAGTATTTCCAATACTAACGATTACCTTGATTGGCCATTTTTCTAGTCATCTTAGCATGAGCAAAATTAACTTTATTTTAAAGATATTTTCAATGCTGAAGTTTTCATATTCGAGTATTTCCAATACTAACGATTACCTTGATTGGCCGTTTTTCTAGTCATCTTAGCATGATCAAAATTAATTGGGAAAGATGCTAGAGGGGGTTTAAAAAATATTTTTTTTTTTGCTTTTCCCTATCTAACAAATGTTTAGTGCTATGTATCTAGGTAGATATGCTTATGGGGTGGGTGATAGATGTTGACGTGGCATGTATATCTATAGTTAGTTATAATGTCATGTGGATAACTTGTTTGATTAATAATATTAGGTAATGGGTCAGCCTATGTTCGGGATTAGTGGTTTTCCTCTATTAATTGTTAGGAGCTCTATATATATATAGGTGGATATTATTGTTGGGATAAGTGAAAACTATTATGTGTTTGGGATCTCAAGATGGGTAGAGTTACTTCTTTAATAGGGAGTATTGTATTGTGTTATCCCACTTTAAAAGAACATATTGTATTGTGTTATCCCACTTTAAGAGTTTATTCTTTTTATGAACATATTGGATATTAGAGCATCTTGGCCCACAAATAACTTATAATGTGTGTGATTTTTCTTATTCCATATATTATCTTTGCGTATTCTAGCTTTTATGTTTGTGGAGCATAACAAGTTGTATAGTACCATTGGTTTGAGCAAAGTGAAGATTTTTGCTAATTTATTTGGAAAAAAAGGCAACATGTCTTGCAAGAAGTTGTTCTCTTCATGTAGGTGTCTAATCAAGGAGATAATAAGTCATCCATAAATTTAGAAGGATTTCTAAGAAGTGGCCATCATAAGAGTTAAGAACAATAGCTAGAGAACAATATCAAGGATATAGTTGTGAAATTTGACACCAAATTTAATTGTCTAACAATTTTTTGTTGAATTAAGGGGAAAAAAAATAGTTAACCCTAGTGGATCCATTCTCCTCACTATGCAGTCCAATTGAGGTGATATCGGTCTTGTTGAAAAATATGAGATCATAATAGTATAAGGGAGTGGTGGCCCACCAAAATAGGCCTCTGGTATCCATGTGATAGTTTTTGAAGGTGTAACACCAACAAAATTTTTGTATCTTCCAATTGAGGTGAGTAATCGAATGGAAATGTTTAGATCTGCCTTGTGATTTTTTTTTTATTTTCAAATTTTTGGTAGCAAAGGTGATGTAGTGAGTGAAAACTCTCTTGAAAGCTAAATTTTTGTGATGATACCTAATATTGATGGGAGTGGTAATGATATAGAAAAGTGGTTCCAATATAAAGAAGCATATCCTATAATTAGGGTCTTGAGGATAACACTTTAGTCGTATTTGTTTCATAAAGAGAGGAGTTGGTATAAGACTAACCATGAATTCTATTAGAAAAAAATAGAACATGTTTTCTTAGATAGATTGGAGATGAAATGAGATGTCATTGATGAGGACAAGAAGAGAACAATGATAATGAGGAAGAAACAAACAATGGTGATGTTGATATCGAAGAAGAGGATGCAGATAATAAGGAAGAATATGGAGTGGAGGATAATGAAGATAAAGATGATGAGGAAGAAGATGATAAAGTAAAGGTGAAAGCTAAGAGTGCAAGCAATTTAGCACCAATGAAGGATGTTTTAATATTTCAATTTCATGGATACGTTAAAAAAACTTCATTGTATATTAAGCCCTTGCAACATGTATAATTTCATCAGCATGGAGTGGCCATGAGATTACAAGCTTAAGTAAAGAGGGTGAAGGAGGCTCAAATAGACGGTAGGAGTATTCAACTTGTTAAATATTTGAAGCTAATTGTGGACAAATATGTTTTGCATTCTAATTTTTATGCTTTGGATATGGATGGGTTCGATATTGTTCTTAGATATTCTTGGCAAGAGACTTTGTGAACAAGTAATATTAATGTTTAGAAGAAGTTCATGAAGCTTTGGTATAGGAAGAGAAATGTAACTTGGCAAGATGTTAACACATACTATGAACAAACACAAGGTTAAGGTAGAGTAGGCAAATGTGAAGAAGAGTGTAAGAAAAAATCAAAATAAATAATAGGTAGAAAAGGAAAAATAGGAAAGGCATACTTCTATTGAAGAGCCAAAGGAACAAGTGGGAAAGAAGCTTGAATAATTAAACATGTTAAAAAATTCTCTAGGGTAATTAGAAAAAACAAATTAAAGGTGTAACATATATACATCCACATGTGAGAGGCGTAGGGGCATGGCACTACACATCAAATAAGCCTTCACCATAGACACACATGGAAACAAAGGGACAATCACTAAGAAAACACATGGAATCAAATGAACATCTTTGGACATACATGGAATTAGAGGAATAATCACTGTGGAGCTACATGGAATCAAATAAACAACCACCATGGAAATATGTGGCATTAGAGAAACAATGGTTATTTATGGAGCAAAGGATGAATTATTGTGGAGGTGAATGGAATTAGAGTGGCACTATGAAATATGGAACAAAATCGGGAAATAGATATAATCAAACAAAATTCTCAAGAAGATTATATATGGGTTGGTTGGATGATAGAGCATGACATGACGTGTAATGATTTGCGGAGACTCACTATTTGGTTTCTTCTCATGTTTTGGAGATGAGACATGTTGACGCATGACATATTATGTATTTAAGCATATGATATTATGGAGTGATGGAGATGTTGATATGTGGCACACATAGGAATAACATTTCCCCACTCAATATATGCCATTCATGATTATGTGGTGCAATGCTTATTGGAGGAGGCATTAACTTGCTCCATAAGCTAATATGCTGTAGTATTCACTACAAAAGATTGGATATATCAAGAATGTCCAAAGCATGGTTTAGCATTTTGCGCGTCCTTGTCAAGGTAAAAAATGAGAAGGGAGGATGGATGGATATGATGGGATGGTTATGCAGTTGTGATTGATGGGTATGATAGGATGTTATGGATGATTGGCTAGTAACTACATAGGATAAATGGGATGGATGGATGGAAGAAGCGTGCCCTCAAGTGTAAAGTTCACATAGACAAGCGATTTACATGACAGATGCGAACATGTTTTTATCATGATACTTGCCCAAGACACCATGAGAATGATTTTCACCATTGAACAAAATTTCTCTTTACTATTCTGCTGTTTTTTTCTTTTTTATTAATTTTTTCGATTGCTTGGATGACACTAATATCTTTAAGTATGAAAGTTCTTATGATGCTTAGCATACAAAGGTTCTTCATGGTCCTGTCTATTTTGTCTAGCCGATTTAGATGCTCCTATCGTGACATGTTAATAGTAACTTACTTTGAGTAGTTGCATTGCTAAATTCATGCCACCAGTGTATAATCCATAGATGTTGTGATCCTCTTTGATAACTAAGTTGACTTTATCCGAATGCGAACATCTTAATAAGATACCATCATAGCCCTTATGGTAGTGTTGCTGGAAAAATACATTGCATTCAAGATTTTGGATTTTTGGATTTGGGTTCAAAATTGTTGGATGTAGGATTTTTGGCTATCTAGATTTGGGCTATTGGATGTTTGGATTTAGATTTGGATGTGGGATGTTTGAACTTGGGGTTTTTGGATTGGGAGTTGGACATTTGAATTGGAATGGAGTATTTTTAGATTTGAAGGTGGACTTGGATTTTAGAGATGTGGATTTGGATATGGGGTTAGGATTAGGACCAACAATCTTATTGAATCATGAAACTTTGCATGTCTGGATCAATAATAATTGTGAAGGTAGCACACACGTATTGTATGCAAGGTGCGTCTTTCAATCTTGTATTGCATTTCAATCGATTGTTTTATTTTGATATTTTATTCCACTTGGATTTGTGGCTTCTCTTGCATTGGGATCCATCACTTTTTTGCTTCCCTTTTGGAATTTGGATTCATGTTGCCTTTTATATTCATTTTGATTTTGATTTGGTGCTTGATTTTGACTCTTCACTTCATTTTGATTCCTTGCCCCATTTCAGTTCTTTGCTTCATATGATGTATGATCTTGTTGGTCCCAATCAACAGGTGTATGATGTTGGAGATGAAGGTCGATGGTACAAATATAGAAGAGATGGTGAATTGATAGGTAGCGACAAGATTTCATAGGGACTATGGATGGTCGTTATTTCAGTGTTTACATTGGACAAAGTTGCCTTAATGATCATTGAAGTATCACTAGCATCATTATATTGCTTGTTAGGAGGTTTGTAACCGATGCCTTAATATCCATGATTTGCATGCACTAGTACAAGTTCTGAGATGCCTTGTTCTTGAAAGCCCAATCCTTTTCCTTTGTAGTTCATGAGTTGACATATTTTTCTTGCAATAAGATACTTGTTGCTTTTGAAACATGATGTGAGCCTAGTGTTGCATAACCATGAATCATTAGAACTTGTCACTTTTCATCTCCAAGGAAACTTGCTTTGATAAAGATGTTTGGACCAAGGTGATAGGATGTTTGTGTTTTCTTATTGTACATGATTGTTGTACCTTGATCAAATATATCCCCAATGTGATCAATCATGACTTGCTTATCCTCATGCTCGATGTGATTAATACCATTTACAACTTGATTACCAATATGCTCAATATGATTGTTTTTCTTGTCTGTGTTCGAGGGGATCGACAACCTCTTCATGGGAAGGGGGGGTTATTGGATGATGGATTTGACTAGTTTGGGTTTCTTGCTCTTGGGATTTTATTATATCATGGATGTTTTGGCATTGACTTGGTTGTGAGCATGATTGATCATGCCTTGGAATGAGCTCTTGACATAGCCTTATTTGCTTCTTTGACAAGATGGATGTACTTCATTTCACTTCAAGATCCCCTCTATGGATTAGATCTTGGATATAGTTTTTGAGTCTCATGTACTGATTAGCAGAATATCTTTGGCTTTTATGGATCTTAGATCTTATGGATTTTATGGATCTCATGAAATGTCTTTGTTTAGCTTCCCACATAGATTGACTTGTGGAGATGGTAGTGTTAGGAGGGGCTTGAACTACCTGGATATGGCTTCACCCCAAATGTGGATTGTATGTTGTAGGTGTAACTTCTTCAAGGTCAAAATTCCCACTATTGATTAGATCTTGAATGTAATCCTTGAGCTTCTTGCATCAATTGGTAGAATGTCCTTGTGGGAGATTATGGTATTCACAATACTCATGTTCTCTATACCATTTGGGCTTTGGCTTGCTTTCTTCAAGAGGCTTGGTAAGTGGAAAGATGATCTTGTTAGCCTTTACTAGCTTGTGAAACATTGCCTCTAAATAGTCTCCCAAAGAAGTATATTTTCTTTGTTTGGTCTCTTGCTTGGATTGACTAGTAGTTGTAGGAGAATCTTGGACATCTTATACATGGTTTGAATTGGTAGCCCCATTGTCAACAACATGCTTGTACTCCTCAAATTCATATGTTTGATCATGGTTCCTCACTTGTAGTCCTTGGAGAACATCCTTCGTAGATTGTTTGGAGAAGGTAGAATTAGATGGTGATTCGATGATTGATAATGTTGTTGATTGGATTGATAGTATTGTGAAGGTTTGGATGATGGAGTCATAGAGGATAAGGCTTTTATTTGCTCTTTTAGGATTTAAAATTCAAGCATGAATTGGGTTTGAAGATTTTGGCCTAGGATGGTGTTTCCCTAGTCAACGTTGGCATGAGAATGACTAATGGATGCTTGATACTGGCCTATGGGATAGCTAGTACTAGCATGTTCTTGGTCTAATGTATCTTGGTCTATAAGGTTGTTCATGGTTTTCCAATGATAGGATAGGGAATGATTGCTCATAATGATGCCATCTAGGGTTTAGTATTGATCAAATTGGGTATGGCTATGTTTGGCTCTAAGCAAGTCACACGGATCATCTTTATATTCACTTGATTGTACCATGCTATCATCATCATACTCAAAGGGGGTTCTAGCTTGTTTAATAAACTCATTGAACTAGGGGTCCATGATGTTTTGGTTGGGTTGGATTTCACTTGTTTTGATTTTTGGTTTTACACAAGTTTGGCACAAGGATGAAGACAAAGTAGGCATAACAACAACCTACTCTAGTCAGGTGGGATTATTTATCCTATAAGCCCACCGATCCTATCTGGACTTGGTTGTAAATAATGTTGGCCTAGTATTTTAAAGTGCTAACTATTCCATACCCATAGCTCACTATTGCATTTCCAAAGGCCTCTAGTGAGTAATTTCTTAGGGCTGAACACTTTTGGTGCATCACAAGTACCAAACAACCAAAAGACTTCCTATGCCAAGCTTAAACAAGGCTCATTAGGGATCCTCACTATACCCAAAGGTATGCGAGGCCTGAGTCCATGAGACAAGGGTGCTGTCTACTAGCTTGGTTCAAGAGAGTAACCTCTTTCTTTCACTTGACAAACTATAATACAGATGCCATCTTAGATCAAAATGATAGCTCCTTGGAATTTTTATACCCCGTCGGAACATAGGGTGTGGCTAGTGCTTGGTGATGAAATCCAAATCACTAAACCCCTAAGATAATAAGAGAAAGGGAGGCAATCACTTTTGCTTTTCAAGTTCACCAAAAAATGATAAGAAATATTATAAATGATGTTATGGCTTAGGTAATACAAGTGTTTAGAGTGTTTTTGATCCCCAAGATCATGCAAGGGTGCAAGGGGAGATCATATACAACTCTATCCACAAACACAACACTAATCACACAAGCACACAAAGCAAAATAAAAAATGATTCCAAGAATAAGTTTTAAATGATTAATTTTGATTGAAACCAACTCATTGACTCATGATCCTGCACATTATGCATTAATAGTTTGATTAATCTAGATCTTGAACATACAAAGATGACTATACTCAAAGAGAATTAGTAATAAAAATTTAATCCATATTGATGTAGGTCAACATCTTGGGGCTTTGACAAGCTACTGAACTAGGCAACAAAATAAAACAACACACAATAATAAAACAAAAATCTCTTTATTCAGTAGTAATTGAAGTGTACAACAAGAATAAAATGACATTACACTCTTACATGCCTTTGCCTAAGCCTTCTAATCATCCAATAGCCAAATTAGAGTATCCTAGCCTACCTATGAAAAACCAAAAACTATCTACCTTTAAATTTGTAACTTGTGGAAGAAGTTACTACATAAGTCAAAAACTCACTACCGTGAAGATTATTCCCTTCAAAAGCAAGAAATTTCCCTTTTATATATAAAAGAGGCGGTTACCACACATCTTCACATGAAAGGACATGCACCATTCTCTTACCGGCTCTTTAGATTTGCATCCTCTTATTGGCTCTTTAGATTGGTCATAAAGGTAGTTAAAAACCACTTTTGTCACTTTCTGGGCGCTTTAAGGCAGTTAAAAACCATTTTTGTCATGTTCTGGGAACTGTAGGGTGTTTTAACAGAAATCTGTACGTCAACAGGATATGCAGGGCAATAGGACATCTGGTAGGAAAACATCCGGCTGGAAAACATCTAGTTGGAAACATCTGGTTGGGGAATTCAAGTTCAACAGAACATGTGCATTTGGACATCTTGTCGGAGACAAAGCGCATCTGGACATCTTGTTGGAGGCAAAGTGCATCAAGACATCCTGTTGGAGGCAAAGTGCATCTGGAGATCCTATTGGAGGCAAAGCACATTTGGATATCCTGTTAGAGCCAAAAACATACATTCTATTGGAGGCAAAGTGCATTTGGACATCTTGTTGGAGGTAAAGCGCATATGGACATCCTGTTGGAGGCAAGCGCATCAGGACATCCTATTAGAGGCAAAGTATATCTGAACATCCTATTGGAGGTAAGTGCATCAGGACATCCTGTTGGAGGCAAAGTATATCTGAACATCTTGTTGGAGGCAAAGCGCACTTGGACATCCCATTGGAGTCAGAAACACCCACACAAGCAAAACTCACTCAATTTTGATCAGATCTTCTCCCAACTTGAACCGTAGACACCCATTTGGATCCTCTTCAAGGTGAAGTCATCGCTTGGCCTTGAACCACTTGGAATTACCAGAAATTTGATTACCAACTCCTGCAAGCAAAAATAAGAAGAAAAAAATGAACAAAGAAAAGAAGTATTTTTGGTTGATGAGGATTACTCATGGACTCGAGATGCTCCTGTATCAGACATGCCGCATAACTAAAATGTTCCATGAGTTGGAGACTCATGAACATTTAGGTAAGTCTGGAATAGGTATCCCATAATTAAACCAATTCCAAAACTTGCATCCAAGAGGCTTCATTTGCTGATCTATCCTTCCAACAGACAAGATACTCCATATTTCCTTCCCCTTTGTTCTTTTAGCCACTCAGGAATCAATCAACTTGTCAAACTGCTCAAACTTCTTCTCAAGAAACTGATGTATCCACTCATATACATCTTTAAAATCTAAAATTGAATTCCCATGTGCACTTGACTCTCCTTCATAATATTTATACAAAGAAACCACATTGAAGATTGGAGAAATATCAATACCTACTGGAAGCTCAATTTCATAAGCATTGAATGAAAATTTCCTCAAGATCTTACAAGGTCCAATATTTTTCTACTTTTATCTTTATTATATGTTACCTGTGGGAACCTCTCCTTTCACAAATGTGCCAATACCAAATCACCAACATGAAACTCTTTCTCTGTCCTGTGCATATCAACATGCCTTTTGTATTTGGTGGCACTCTTCTCCAACTTTTCCTTCACCTTCTTGTGAACCACGTGAATGTATTCTATAAAATCTTCTGCTACAACACTCTTCCTATTCAAATCTGCACTATCTCTTAGCTCATCAATACCTCTTGGGTTGTACCCATAAACTATTTGGTATGAGATCCTTCTTGTACTTCTGTTCACTGAATTGATCTATGCGAATTCTGCTTGTGCCAAGATAAGATCCCATTGATGTGGTTTGTCTCCCACCAAATATCTCAACAAGTTTCCCAAAGTTATATTCACAACCTCAATATCCATTAGTCTAGGGATGATAGGCTAAAATGAATCCTAATTTAGTGCCCATCTTCTTCCATAATGTACACCAAAAATGGCCAACAAAATTTGTGTCCCTATCTGAGACTATGCTCTCAGGCAATCCATGTAGCCTGACTACCTATTTGAAAAATAATGTAGCTATGTGGGATACATCACTAGTCTTCTGACATAGTATGAAATGAACCATCTTTGAAAATCTTTCCACTACAAAAAAAATGGAATCATTACCTCACTGTCTTTTAGGCAAACCCAAAACAAAATCCATACTTAGGTGCTTCGACGATCTCTTTGGTATAGGCAATAGCTAATATAGTCCTGTGTTTTGTCTTGCTCCTTTAGCATGCTAATAGATTCTACAGCCCTGTACCAATCTCTTCATATTTGCACTCATTCCAGGCTACAAATAACCTTCACTTAGTTGTACCAATATCTTATCTATTCCAAAATGTCCACTCAAGCCTCCACTATGCTTTTCTCTTATTAAATTCTCCCTCATTGAACCCCTGGGTATACATAATTTCTGTCCTTTGAACACCAAGCCATTTTGGATGAAATATTCCAACCATGGGGTCCTATCTCCCTCCATTGGACTTGTACTAGCTATCCAGGCTTCCCTAAAATTAAGATCATCATGATACAAATCCTTCATTGCATCAAAGACAACAAGACTAACCCTTAACTCATTCATCAATAAACACCTTATGCTAAGTGCATTTGATACCTTGTTTGACTTACCACTCCTATGTTTCAAGAAAAAATAATAACTTTGCAAAAACTCCACCCATTTGATATGCCTCTAGTTTAACTTACCTTGACCGTTGATGTACTGTAAGGCATGGTGGTCTATGTACAATACAAACTCATTTGATAGAAAGTAATGCCTCCACTTCTTTAAGGCCTGGACTATAACATAGAATTCTTGGTCATAAAATGAGTATTTCCTCTTTGCTTCATTTAGTTTCTCACTAAAGTAGGCGATGGGTCTACCTTCTTGACTTAACACTCCCCTAATTGCACTACCACTAGCATCACAATCCACTTGAAACAATTTGCCAAAGTATGGCAATGCCAACACTGGTTGTTCTGTCACCTTCTTCTTCAACAACCTAAAGCTTTTTTCTACTGCAGCTATCCACTGGAACTCTTTCCTAACACCCTTCATTGTCTCAGTGATTGGTACACATATTCCATTAAAATTTTTGATGAACTTCCTGTAGAATCTCACCAAGCCATGAAAACTTTTAGCCTCAAACATGTTTCTAGGTGAAGGCCAATCCATTATTGCCTTAACCTTCTCGGGATCCATCTTCAACCCTTTTTCAAACACTACAAAACACAGATATACTAGTTCCCTCTATATAAAACTACATTTATCCAAGTTTACAAGAAACTTATCTTCTTTTAACCTTTGTAAAACTACCTTAAGGTGTAGCAGGTGTTCCTCTTTTATTTTACTAAAAATCAAAATGTCATCCAAATAAACGATAAGTTAGCCAAGGAAAGACTTCATAACCTCATTCATTAGTTTCATAAAGGTGCTGGGTGCATTTGTCAACCCAAATGGCATTACTAGCCACTCAAACCCATCCTTGGTCTTGAATGCTCTCTTCCATTCACCCCCTTTTCTAATTCTGATTTTGTGGTATCCACTTTTGAAATCAATCTTGCTGAAGTACTTTGCTCCACTCAAACAATCCATCAAGTCATCTATATGAGGCAATTGTTGGAGTACAAGGACAACATTGAGAGGTTTGCATCTTTTAATTTACAAGACAAAGAGAGAGAAAGACATCAATAAACTGTTAAACACAAATGCACAAGTATGATAATGAAAGACATGAATCAAGACTTATGAGTAAGACATTAGAAAACACACACATAGAGGCAAATCATAACACAAGGATTACTGGAGTGGAAAACCCTCATGGGGTAGAAAAACCACTCAAAATTGACTCACTGGCTTATTCAAAACCTCATTGATTACAAATAGGTCTCAAAGACCAAGGAAGCTTCACTAGCTTTACAAAATGCCTCACTGGCATACACTGTGCCTCATTGGCTGATACAAGTGTGCATAAGAAAACAAATCAGTTCAGGGGGTTACCCTGATTCTCTACAACACATTACACTTCACAACCTTATATCTCCTTTTGTCAATACATACTTCAAATACAACCTTTTCAATTAACATAATCAAGTCTCTTTTATCCTCTATGTTGAAGTCTCTGACCATATCTATTTACATTAAAACATTACTCTTGAACCTAGTACAAAATGTATATTCTTCAAACCCTCTTATTCACAAAAAATCTCATTTCAATTTGTGCCATTTTAAAACCACACTGATTCAACCTCATTTTCACCATCTGCATATATATAGATTTCAAACAAAAAGACCTTTGATCTTCCATCTTCAAAGCTTGCATTTTCATTATTTTCAAAAATCCATTCTCCTTCATTGAATCCTGCATATAATATAAAATCTCTTCTCTACATCTATGAAGAACCTCCATAAAAAAAAATCTTCAATATTATTCAAGACACCATTCATCTTCTCTACATTAAAAAGCCACTCTGCCATTTTATTTTCTCTGCATAAGAAAATCCATTCACCTGCAACAAAAAAACCTTTTCATATTCCTCATTATTAAATTTCTTTGGCCCTCTTCTTCATTCTTCAAAAACTTCACACACAATGTATCTTCCATGCTGAATCATTTCAATTCTCAATGCACCTGCAAATTTATTAAAAATGAAAAATAACTTTTCATTTTTCTCTACATTCATTTTCACCTTCTCTTTGTATACCTTTTCCTTTAAAAAAAAACTCTTCAATTTCACTTTATCTGGAACAATAATTTTTTTTTATTATTAACTTCTCCTGAATATTTCTTTTCAAGAAGAAAAGCTACTAAAATAGAAAGTTTCCCCTTAAAAATGCAATTAATATTGCATAAAAAACTCTTAATATAGAAAAAGAAATTAATCTCCATCTCTGCACGAAGAAATCTATATTAAGAAAAAAAACTTTCTTAAAATAATACTCTTAAATCCCTCACAATCTGCCTTTAAGAAACAGTCTAAAAATAGTTTCCATAAAGCACATTCACTACAATTGAAGAGCATTTGTCAGCCACAGACCCATCAAAATAGAATGCAATAGAAAGGTTTGCAAATTTAAATAAGAACCATTGATTACCATCCTCGCGCCTTTTGAAAATTTAAACAATCATTGATTTACATTTGGTGCCCCGAGCGCATATTCAAAACCTGTGCCATCAGTAAGGAGTTGGATGGGGCCGGTCATACTTATGACATAAGTGCCCTCCACTAGGTCACTTTAAGTGACCCGACTTGCTATAGCAAGTCAACTAACAATTATAACATAAAGTTAAAAAGTCTCATACGGCCAGAGTTTAGACATAGACTTAGAATGATCTTAGGTCCTTTAGGGATTTAGATATGCAACTAGGGTTAGGAGAGATGAGAAATAAGACTGCAGAATCCTAACAAGACCCATTCTAGTTTTGGCAAAGAACATATATGAAGAATTTAGGCTTTTTAGGTGTGTTCTAAGGTTTTAGGAAAGCGACACTTAAGAATTCTAAGAATGATCTCCAAAAGAGGTAATATCAAAATGACACCACGATCCAAACATTAAGAATACTTTAATGCTAATGCTTCACTTATATGAATAAGTGAATAACACAAACACTAATCTCATCAATCAACACAAAAGAAGCATTCTTCATCAACTATGAAGACATTCTAGGACACCATCACATGAAAAGACCTCTTAATGAAATGTGATGATGACTTGAAGCATGATGTCCTCCTTGAACCAGGATGATGGCTTTCTTGCAAAATAAACATACTACACTAACAATTCCAATATGTTATCAATGTAAGCACAAAAATCACGCACTGCCTCCATGAGGACCCCTATGATGATTCAAATCCTTGTCACGTACATGTAAGTGTGAAAATAAATCCTTTGGGACGCAGGCCTCTTGATGACGTGTCCTCTTTTCTTGTTTTGTGTCGTTTCTGCTTTGTCAATTCTCCTTCTTCCCCATTTACGATGCTTTTCGACACTTGTGACACTTGTCGACTTGCATTTTCTATCTTTTGACCTTGATCCTAAGCCTTGTGAGTGTCTTATAGGTGAGTTTTCACCTCTCCCCTTTGTATTTCGTCTAGTACACCTCATAGAAGCCTTCTGGAGGTCCCTAGATCCATCTCCCGCTTTCTGTTTTCAATTTTGACCAACCCATCCAAATCTCCCCCTATTATTTCCAAATCCCCACTGGGGATCCTAAAGATGCAAGTAGAGATTTGGATTCTTCCACATGAACGACCTATTTCTTGACGCAGAAATCCCCCTTTTCCTCCCCTATACCTTTTGCCGGCCTAAATCTATGCATTCTGCACTTTTGATCCTGGATCTCCCTGGGCAACCCAAAGTCTCCCCTGGGGTGTCCCATGATCTCCTTGGGTGACCTTGTCTGATGAAGGTGGTGACCCTGCCGTATTTTGACCCGTAGAAAAACTTGAGTTTCTCTCTCATTTTTGCTTTGTTTTCGCCCATTTTTCCTTCAGTTTGCATGATTTTTGATCCCTGATATAGAGTTAACTATTTCATGCACCCAAACATGCATAATTAGCTCTATTTGATCTCAAATTAACTCTCTAATCAATCTCATGCATTCCCTCATCTCCATTTCTTCTTCAATGATAAGCTATCATTGCTTCATCACTCCCTAATCAACTGAGTTCACTGGGTAATCAACCTTGTTAACTCCCTAATCTATTCTTGTTAACTCATCAATAAAATGAGTTAACTCTTCAATCTAATCCCTTCTTCAAACCTATAAATACCCCCCTCCTTTAAGCACAAAGGGAGGCAAATTCATTGTGCACTAGCTCTTGCCAAGTTTGCTCTCCAACCTAGAATTCATATGCTCATACAGGACGTAAATGCCTTTTACTTTCTTTGTTTCAATCAAGCAATGCTACGTTGCTCAATTTTTAGCCATTGTGCTCAATTCAAAGCTCACATAGAGCTCATACAAGCTTCACAAAAGCTTCTCTTTGCTTCTTTAGGTCATTTTGTTGTCAAGAGGATCACCTGCTGCCACAGAAGGATTCTAGGTTGCCTACACAAGGATATTGAGGGTAGTGGAGTCAACAAATCTTCATCTCTTTCAGGTTCTTTCATTGCCTTCATAGTAATTAGATAATCACATTGCTCTTGGGAATATTAACATTGTGCTTTTTCCTTGATAGGTTAGATCTTGCATGCTAGATTAATCATTTTTACATTCCTAGATTTGCTTTGTTAGAAAAAGCATCTTTCCTTTCCATTATAATAGATTGCATTGAAAACACCAAAAACCCACAAAAACATAGATTAAACTTTGCATCTGAAAAGACATATAGAATTGCATACATATTTCTTTCATAGATTAGAAGCATTTTCCTTTCCAAAACATTCTAAAAATACCAAAAAGATGTTTTGCATGTTATCATTTAGTTTGCATTCATATAGATCTATTAAAATAGACAACATTGCAAACCCTCGATTCCATCACGAGTTAATCACAGTTGAACAAAGTCAAACCCTAGGTCAAACAAAACCCTAGGTCAAAACTTTAGATCTGGTTAGAGTTAGCAATTATTTGATTCCCTCTATCCTGGTTCACGAATGTGTTTAGGAATAAGAGGAGAGTGGGTAAGGGCTATCCGCGATGAGATTGAGGAGTTGCATCTGCAACCACAACAATAGACACACATTCCACCATAAGAAGATCCATTTGTTCTCTTGTTGATTGAAGAAATTAGGCAATTACGACTACACAACATTTCTTAGGGACATAGAAACAATAGAAGCCATCAACGAAAACAACCGTTTGCCCACACAAAGGTGGAATTCAAGGAATCCAAATAGACGAAGAGAAACCAAGGACCCTTTGGGTCATAGGGTTATTTCAACTACCACAACAATTGAGCGAAACATTCAACAAAACACACAACAACAAAGGCTACATAACTTGCCAACGCCCCTTCGTGAAGTCCAACTCTCCAATGAGCCAGAGCCTTGCCGTGTCTCACCTCCTCTCGAATAGCTACTTCCACGTGAGCGAGAGTGATGTGGTGGATCACCCCGTGGCAAGGAGGGAAAGGGTCCGTATGCGTGCTGAAATCTGACCCGACAGCCCAAGGCAACTAGAGTCATGATTTCGAGCGTACAATCATTGCATGCACATATATGAGCTACAACTTTTGTCCTAAAGGTGATCATTATTACCATGTCTCTTACCTCTATCATGAATGCCACAACACGGTAAGATTTACTACCTTGACAACAGTTGAAACTCCATTATATATCAGAGAATGAATTTAGCATTGGAACCAAACAAGAAGCCTCTGCCATACCTCTTAAAAAGCAAGTACTCTTGACTTGATATTAAATGAGCACATCTGATTTCATGCACAACTTTGACAAACCATTATGATAATGACATTGATAACACAACTTATCACATAACAATGAATCATCATGAAAGTGAGAATATTTGACATCCTGATATAATCTCATTATGAAGAGCATCACTTTACAAGACATAAAGGATAAAGCATTATCAACCTTATTAGCCTGTGTCAACCTGCAACATCAAGAATTCATCTCCATTTGTGGCAAACATAAAGAATAGCAAGCATGACATGAAACTCCTGACATGAAGATCAAAACAACTTTTGACATCTATTGTGCCTTAGACAACACGAAGACCCTAATATGAACTCCTCACACTTCTATCTTCAATGACAAACAACTTAACACCTTTTTGACATCAATGAAAATTAATCTCCATCAACAATGGAAACCTATACTTAATGGTTATCTTATTTATAGAACTTGAATCAGTGCACATTTGCTATTTCCCATCTTTCTTAGGTGCCAGTACAACAGGTACAACACATGGACTAAGGCTCTTTATAATCACCCGCTTATCCAATAGCTCTTGCACTTGTCTATTCACCTCTTCATTTTCCATGGATGTCATTCTATATGGTGTCTTATTTGGTAGGCTTGGACCCGGTATCAAGTCCATGCAGTGACTTATGCTTCTAGTTGGAGGTAATCCATCAGGTAAGTCCTTTATTAGAATGTCATTAAATTCATTCAGAATTTCTTGGACTTCTATGGGAACTTCTGCCCCTTTCTCTGCTATCATAATTTATACAACTTGAGGTAGGAAGGCATAATATACCTTCTCCTTTATGATTTCCTTCATGAACTATTTTCCAGTCACTAGACAAACCCTATTGGTTTTCTCAACCTCCTCATCCTTATCCTTCAAAGGATTCAACACATACTCAACCCCATCCTTCTTGTTTTAATGCAATTACTCTTGCCATCATGAATGGCCTAACTGTCATATTGCCAAGGTCTTCCTAAAAAAATGTGGCATGCATCCATTGGCATAACATCACACATTATCTCATCTTTGTAATTCCCAATGTGAAATTTAACAAGGCATTGTTCACTTACCATTAACTGATGTCCTTTTTGCATCCATGAAACCTTGTAGAGAGTTGGGTGTTTTAGCCTCTTCAGTTTTAGCTTCTCCATCATCTCTTCTGACACTAAGTTGTCAGTGCCGCCGCTGTCCACAATGACTTTGCAACATTTTCCCTCTAGACTTAAATCTGGTTCTAAACAAATTTCTTCGTTGTTCTAGTTTTGTATAATCCTAATTTATTTAAATGGTTCACATTTATTTTATGCCTCTAATAATTAAATAAAATCAATTTATTTAATTAAAATATCCTAATTCCTCTAGTGTCTCATCTAATTAAATAATTCTAAATTATTTATTTAATCCTAATCATCTATCCTAAGTCTTAAATTCATAAATCCACATCACTTTCCACCTCACTTTACACCTCATCATGTTGCACACATAATTAAATATTTTAATTATTTAATTATCTAATTTCCCTCACACACATGTCCTATTATTTCTCTAACTATCCCTATTCTCATGAGCATGGTCTCTCCATGTCATCTTGGTCAAAAGACACCTTGAGACACTTGTCCCATAAGTCCCTATATTTCTTCCAACCATCCTACAAACAAGGTCTCCTTCTTTGACCTTCGCTCTATGGTCTTTATGAGCCTTGTGACATGTGGCCTCATGTCACACCTTTCTCTCCACCTTGTCAAGGTGAGAGAAACATCCTCCATATTTCTCTGATTCCAACCAATTCGATCTCCACCATATACATCACAAGGCTTTTTCTCCACTGTTGAGATCGTGACACTTGGAATTGGCCCCTCCTTGGCCTATAAAAGGAACCATCCTTCCCTCATTTCAACAATCCAAAAGCTTTTGTAAACATACTCTACAGAAATTCTATTAGTGTGCCTTTGGCAAAGTATCCTCATTGCACTTGCATAATCTCATTATCATCACAATCATCCAACCATATTGTCATTATCCATCTTCATAGAGTTGCATTGTTAGTTTAACCTTCATTGAATTATCCATCTATAGCCATTCTCATATTGTCATCTTCAACAACAAGGAAGTACGCACTTCTGAGAGCTCAACTCAGTCATAAGATCAATACGAGATAGGCAACAATGGAAACTACGAGGTAAATCAGTCTACGAAGGTATAATCTTTGTTCATTTGTATTTGCATCATTTCCATTGAGTTATTGGATATTTAGTTGTTTAATACTATTGTTCATATTTCTTCTAACAGGTTCCTCTTGTACCTTCTCTGGTGTTCAAAATAAGGGAGAGAGAATAAGGTAAAGTTGTAGCTATGCAGCTTTTAAATGTTTTCACATATGAAATAAAAGTGTGTAAATCTGAAAATTGCTTTCAATTTAAATGTAATAGTATTTCTCCAATTTAATCAATGTAGTAAAAGAAAAAAACATGATAGAAGAAGACACAAAATTTACGTGGAGAAACCGTTGTGAGAAAAAACTCCACACCCAAAGAGATTTATTCTTGTATTAATTCCTATAGTTGACTTTACAATAATACTGAAATCTTCTTTGAATTCTGATGCACTCCTTTGCTTCTTCAATCTTCAAAACCTATTATACAATTATCCAGTGATGCTAGTGCAGGGGCACCAAAGAGATTCTACTTGTCTTTGCTTTGTTCATGCTTTGTTTGTGATGTAAAAGGTTTTGAAAGACCATTTCCCATGTTTTGTAATAAGGACCATGTCCAAAAGATATCATGTTGATGTCATGTCTGTAAGGGGGCATTCATAAGATGTAATGGAACAGTCATAGCATTTATGTTTTGTAAAGCCTTTTATGGCATGTAGGGGAGGTGTCAAGAGGTCTAATGCCTTGTCAAAGGCTCATTTATTTTGTAATGATGTTTGAAAGCCTTGTTTGTCATGAAAACCCATGATACATATGACAAATCATTGTAATTAGTTACAGACAATAACAAAACATGGGCAGTTCGGTGGTTGTAGACAGTTTACCTGTCTCCCACCGATTCAAACTACCCATCCAACTACTCAACCCATCGATGCAGGCTTCTTAAATCCTTGTAGATGTGGAAAAACATAGTTTTCTGCCTTTGTTGCTCTGTATTTTCCCTATTCTTGCACATACTCTGCCACTGTACAGAGGAGCTATAGAGGACCATGATGTTGGTTTGAAAGTATGGTGAGTCAAGAGTATTTTGTAGTTTAATTGGGTTCTTGAAACATCTGCATAACGTAGATATCTGTATTCTTCCGAATTTGGTTTGATAAACCCTCACTTAGGGTTTTCTGATAGAAAACCATGAGTTTCTCACCATTCCACTAAATCAAACCCTCCTTGATTAGTGGAATGGATATAATGATGTTTGTTTCAATGTTCTTTGAAGGTGTTTTTGGCAGGAGACTATTCTTGGTCGAGATTTCTTGAAATGACCTAGCAAGACCATGTGCTAGGTATGTGTAGAAGGGAACAATATAAGCCAAATCTATTGCAGTCAAAGGTGGGGCCTCAAAACCTAAAAAAGCCTTGGTTTGGACATGAAATTGAAGTGTCCAACTAGTTCAAAAAGTTCTATGGGACAAAAAAAGGGTACTTGCTTTGTAACGTAGGCCTAATTAGGGCTCTTGACACTAGGACAATCTTACTGAAAGTGACACATGTTCTTAAACAACCCATGTCAAGAATTTAACATGTTGTTAAGCCTCATAAAGGGTATCTCAAACAAGGTTGATCTGGTCATAAAAATGTCTGGTCTACAAGAAATCCTTTGTCAGACCCTAAAACAAGGCTACAAGGATTAGGATAGCATTGTGAGGGAAGTAGTGTTTTGAAAGAAGGCAAGACTTGTTAGTTGGTTTGGGGGTATTCTCCAAGATGTCAAATGACCCTCTAGATATCTGCCTTGAGAGAATCAGATGTTTGGTGTCATGTCCCATGTGAGTCCTTTTGGTGGAGACTTGTATCTCTCCTTGGGAAAACAATCCTCCTAAGTTGAATGTTTTGTCAAACTTATAGATGTGTTGATCTCCATTGGCCTCTACATCATAGTGGTATCAGAGCCATAAAAGGTTCTGTTAGTTGGTTGTGAGTAAGATCTGGTATATGTCAACAGAGGAGAGTTAAGGAGAGGCTAGCAACATACCTCCAAAAGGGATGACCATTGAGGTGGTTAAGAAGTTCAAAGAGATGGAAGAGAAGGTTAAGAGTGGAGTCAAGGAAGCACTACAACCTAAGTTGAAGGCATTGAGGATAGGAAAGAAGCTAGATGAAGGTTCTGATGGAGAGGACGAAAAAGAGGAGGAAGAAGAAGAAAATCAGGAAGAGACAAAGATACTTGCAGATCAGAAACACTTTCTTGAAGCCATCAAGGCAATTGACAAAGATTCTTCAGAGGCTCAGATGGAGATCCCAATGTTTAGTGGCAAGATGAATGATGATGAAGTTATGGAGTGGATTAAGGCCCTAAATAACTACTTTGAATACAAGGAAGTACCTGAGAACAAGAGGGTGAAGTTTGCTAAAACAAAACTCAAGGGTGCTGCTCTCACATGGTGGAATTACACCCAAAGTGAGAGGGTGAAGAGTGAGAGAAGTATGATCACTTCTTGGAGCAAGATGTTGGAGAGGATCAAATCCTAGTTTCTACTAGTAGATTATGAGGTGTAGATTTATAGGAAGATGCAAAATCTCAAGAAAAGGGACATGGATGTGTCCACCTACACTGAAGAGTTTCATAAACTTACTCTCAGATGTGGGCAAGTAGAAGATGAGAAGGGAAAAGTTGCAAGGTACATCAATGGCCTAAAATTCAATATCCAAGATGAGATTAGTATTTTAACCCTTGAGACCGTGGACAAATGCTTTCAAATGACATTGAGGGCTGAAGAGAAGTTGAAGAGGAAAGGTGAGCAACAAAATAGAGGTAGAGGGGGTAGAAATTTTAGAGGTAGGGGCAGTTTTGGAGGTAGAAATTAGTTTCAAAGAAGCCAAGGGGAGTCTAGTTCCCAAGAAAAAAGTGGAGAATCAGGTTCAAGAGGAGGCTTTAGAGGAAGGAGACCCAATGGAAGGGGTAGGTTTGGTGGACTAGGTAGAGGTCCTAATTTCTTCATAGGAAGATGTTTCAATTGCAACCAAGTAGGGCACACTATGAACAAGTGTCCTGAGAAAGCCTCAAGCTCTCATGGAGGAGAGAGAAGGAACTAGTTGATCCAAGAGGAAGATTGCCAAAGTGTTAACTCTCCAATTGGAAGTGCAGCCCCAGTCTATGATGGATAAAGTTTGATGATGAGGAGAACCATGTTGGAGGTGCCTCAAACACAAGAACCCCCTTAGAGGAAGACATTGTTCAGGACAAAATGCAAGGCCTATGGTAACATATGCAAGGTAATTGTTGATTCAGGTTCAAATGAAAATCTAGTTTCTATTGAGATGGTAGACAAGTTGAAATTGAAAAGACTTCCTCATGCTAGTCCCTATAAAGTGTCATGGTTGAATAAGGGGCAACAAGTCTTAGTTGATGAACAATCATGGGTAGAGTTTGAGATAGGGGAGTATAAGGATAAGATTTTGTGTGATATAATCCCCATGGATGCTTTTCATTTGTTGTTAGGATGTCCATGGCAATATGATGTTAAGTCCCAACATGATGGCAAGTCTAATTCTTTTGTCATAACCAAGAATGGTAGGAAGTATAGGATGGATCCTTTGCCGGATGAGAGTGTAGAGAAGAGTGTTGGGTCAAGTATCATGATAGTGAGTGGAAGAGAGTTTTTAAACACCCTTAAGGTTGAAGGAACACAAGGGTATGCTTTGATTTTGAAGCCTAAAAACAGTCTTGATTTGCATGGTCCTAGTGAGGAAGAAGTTCCCAAGGAGGTGCAACAATTGTTAGAGAAATACAAGGGTGTCATGGTAGAGGAGATGCCTAATGAATTGCCACCTATTAGGGACATAAGCCATCAGATTGACTTCATACTAGGGTCTACTTTACCAAACAAAGCAACCTACAAGATGACACCTTCTCAAAATGAAGAGATTGCCAAGCAAGTGCAAGAATTGTTGGATAAGGGTTTGGTGAGAAAGAGTCTTAGCTCATGTTCTGTCTCAATAGTCCTAGCCCCTAAAAAAGATGGTAAATGGAGACTATGTATAGATTATAGGGCCATTAATAAGATCACCATAAGATATAGATTCCCTATGCCAAGGATTGAGGAATTAATGGACTGTTTGGGAGGGGCTAGATACTTTTCCAAGATTGATATTAAGAGTGGGTATCATCAAATTAGGATAAAGCCAGGGGATGAATGGAAGACAGCCTTCAAAACAAATGAGGGTCTTTATGAGTGGTTGGTGATGGCATTTGGCCTATCCAATGCCCCAAGTACTTTTATGCACCTTATGAATGAGGTGTTGCAAGATTTCATTGGCAAATTTGTTGTGGTGTATCTTGATGATATTCTTGTGTTTAGTAGGACAAAGGAAGAACATTGGACCAAGTTTTGAAGAAGTTGCATGATGAGAAGTTGATGATCAACATGGAGAAGAGTGTCTTCATGAAGGAAGAACTCACCTACCTTGGTTTTGTCATCTCCCAAGGTAATTTGAAGATGGATCTAGCAAAGGTAGAGGCTATTTTGTCATGGCCAACTCTTAAAACAATAGGTGATGTGAGAAGTTTTCATGGTTTGGCAACATTCTATAGGAAATTTATAAAGGGATTTAGTCATATTTGTGCACCTATTTTGGATACCATTAAAGGGGGGCAGAAATGTAAGTTTTTTGGACAAAGGCAACAAATGATTCTTTTGAAATTCTGAAACAAAAGGTAGCACAACAACCTCTTCTTGTTTTGCCTGATTTCAATAAGTTATTTACAGTGGAATGTGATGCTAGTAACCTTGCTATAGGGGCTGTCTTGAGTCAAGAAGGTAGACCAGTTGCTTTCTTTAGTGAAAAATTGAATGATACCAAAAGGAAGTATTCCACTCATGATTTGGAGTTGTATGCAATGGTGCAATCCTTGAAAAAGTGGAGGCACTATCTTTTGCCAAAGGAATTTATTATTTATACTGACAACCATGCACTTAGTTTTTTGAATTCATAGGAAAAACTCAGTCATAAACACATGAAATGGGTTGAACAACTCTAAGCCTGCACATTTTTGATCAAGCATAAGAAAGGGTAGGCCAATAAAGTGGTAGATGCATTGAGTAGAAGGGTGTGTATGGTGCAAGAAATTCAGTTACAAAGTGTGGGAATTGATTCCCTCAAACACATGTACAAGGATGATGAGGATTTCAAGGAGGTATATGAAGTTTGTTCACAATTTTCAGACTCTTATCATTCTGATTTTTCTAAGTTTTTGTTGCAGCAGGGGTTGTTGTTCAAAGGCAACCAATTATGTGTTCCTAGGTGTTCCATGAGGGAGAACATCATAAATGAAAAGCATTGTGGTAGTCTAGGAGGTCACTTTGGGCTAGATAAAACATTGGATCAGGTGAAAAGGTTTTATTTTTGGCCAAAAATGCAATCAGACATCAGAAAATTTGTTGAGAGTTGTAGTATATGTCAAAGGGCAAAGGGTACTTCATCTAATGCTGGTCTATATTGGCCATTTCCTATTCCTAATAGGCCATGGGAGAGTATTAGCATGGATTTTGTCTTGGGTCTTCCTAGGACTCAAAGAGGTTTTGATAGCATATTTGTTGTGGTGGATAGGTTCAGTAAGATGGGTCATTTCTTGCCATGTAAATGCACTAATGATGCTTCACACATTGCTGGTTTATTCTTCAAGGAAATTGTTAGAATCCATGGTTTGCCTCTTAACATTGTGACTGACAGGGATCCTAAGTTTGTGGGCCATTTTTGGTGTACTGTGTGGAAGAAGTTGGGCACTCAATTGTCATTCACTTCAGCCTATCACCCTCAGACTGATGGCCAAACTGAGGTGGTGAATAAGTCTTTGGAAAATCTTCTTAGATGTCTCACAAAACAGCATGGAGAAGCATGGGATATGATCATCCTTCAAGATGAATTTGCTTACAATGACTCCACCAATAGAAGCACAGGAAGGAGCCCATTTGAGATTGTCTATGGGATTCACCCAAGAGGCATTCTTGAACTAAGAGATCTCCATGGATTAGAGAGGAGAAGTGCTCAAGGAGAAGATTTTGCATTGGCCATGAAGGACATCCAGGATAATGTGAGAGAGACTCTTCAAAAGAACACCGAGAAGTACAAGGAGAAGGCCACTGAAAGGAAGAGAGATGTGCAATTCAAGGTTGGGGATTTGGTCATGGCACATTTGAAGAAGGAAAGACTTCCAAAGGGGTAGCCAACCAAACTCCTCATGAAGAAGATAGGTCCTTGCCAAATTGTGCATAAGTTTGGGCATAATGACTATGAGATTGAGCTTCCTCAAGGCTTGGCCATCTCTCCTATCTTTAATGTTTTAGATTTGTTTCCTTACAAGGGTGGTAATGATGTAGATTTAGAGGAACATGTGACAGTAGCAGGAAATGCAGAATGGGTTAAGGATCTTCCACCCAATCAACCCTTGACATTGGAATGCATATTAGACACCAAAGTCTTGAAGAAGACTAGAAGGAAAACTTACAAGGAGTACCTTGTCAAATGGAGTGGTCTCCCTACTGAAGATGCCACTTGGATGAGTGAAGAAGACATCTTGAAGCACAGAACCACAGTTGTTGATCTACTTCCTAAAGAGACTTGAGTTCTTTCCCACCTTAGGAGTATGGTGTAGGGGCACCAAGGAGATTCTACTTGTCTTTTCTTTGTTCATGCTTTGTTTGTGATGTATAAGGTTTTGAAAGACCATTTCCCATGTTTTGTAATAAGGACCATGTCCAAAAGATATCATGTTGATGTCATGTTTGTAAGGGGGCAGTCATAAGATGTAATGGAATAGTCATAACATTCATGTTTTGTAAAGCCTTTTATGGCATGTAGGGGAGGTGCCAAGAGGTCTAATGCCTTGTCAAAGGCTCATTTATCTTGTAATGATGTTTGAAAGCCTTGTTTGTCATGAAAACCCATGATACATATGACAAATCATTGTAATTAGTTGCAGACAATAACAAAACAGAGGCAGTTCGGTGGTTGTAGATAGTTTACCAGTCTCCCACCGATTCAAACTGCCCCTCCAACTGCTCAACCCATCAATGTAGGCTTCTTAAAGCCTTGTAGATGTCCATTGTACGAAGGAGAAGTGATTGGTGAAGAAATCAATAAGGAAAAACACAGTTTTCTGCCTTTGTTGCTTTGTATTTTCCTTGTTCTTGCACATACTCACCACGATGTTGGTTTGAAAGTATGGTGAGTCAAGCGTATTTTGTAGTTTAATTAGGTTCTTGAAACATTTGCATAACGTAGATATCTGCATTCTTCTGAGTTTGGTTTGATAAACCCTCACTTAGGATTTTTTGACAGAAAACCATGAGTTTCTCACCATTCCACTGAATCAAACCCTCCTTGATCAGTGGAATGGATATATTGATGTTTGTTTCAATGTTCTTTGAAGGTGTTTTTGGCAGGAGACTGTTCTTGGTCGAGATTTCTTGAAATGACCTAGCAAGACCATGTGCTAGGTATGTGTAGAAGGGAACAATATAAGCCAAATCTGTTGCAGTCAATGGTGGGGCCTCAAAACCTAAAAAATCCTTGGTTTGGACATGAAATTGAAGTGTCCAACTAGTTCAGAAAGTTTCGTGAGACAAGAAAAGGGTACTTTCTTTGTAACCTAGGCCTAATTAGGGCTCTTGACACTAGGATAGTCTTACTGAAAGTGACACATGTTATTAAACAACCCATGTCAAGATTTTAACATGTTGTTAAGCCTCATAAAGGGTATCTCAAACAAGGTTGATCTGGTCATAAAAATGTCTGGTCTGCAAGAAATCCTCTGTCAGACCCTAAAACAGGGCTAGAAGGATTAGGACAACATTGCGAGGGAAGTAGTGTTTTGAAAGAAGGCAAGACTTGTTGGTTGGTTTGGGGGTATTCTCCAAGATGTCAAATGACCCTCTAGATGTCTACCTTGAGAGAATCAGATGTTTGGTGTCATGTCCCATGTGAGCCCTTTTGGTGTAGACTTGTATCTCTCCTTGGTAAAATAGTCCTAAGTTGAATGTTTTGTCAAACTTATAGATGTTGTGTTGATCTCCATTGGCCTCTGCATCAGATGCTTTCTCATTCATTCAATTTATACCAACTCAAGGCATCATTATAGAAGCCATGAATCTCAAATAGACAATAAACTATATCCAATAACATGAGAAGAAACCTCATGCAAATCTAAGTGCCTGATATAATGAACTCTGAAGCTGCATGGTAGAAATCAACTGTTAAACATGGGTGCCCAAGAAGTCCCAAACAAACTTAGTTAACTGAAGCGTTATGTGACAATAGCAAAGCACAACTAAAAGTCTCAACATGGGTGCCCAAGAAGTCAAACTCAAACTCAATCAATTGAAGTGTTATGCGATAATAACAATGTTGAACTGAAAGCTTCTTCATAAGCGCTTAATAAGTCCCAATTAGACATAGTCAACTGAAGTATCACTAAAGTACCAACACACACCAATGTCATGCAAACAACATGCATCATTGATGTCCTCAATATTATTCTGTAACAACTTGGTCTATAACCTGCAAGAGTCATGTAACCACCTGTAGCACCATGCAAGAGTTATCCAAGACCGATCCTGAGTTAGAGTGTCATGCAATATACATGCAAGATACATACAACACCATATAAATGACATGCAACAACATGCAAGTCGATATAACTGACATGCAACAATATGGAAGTTCATATAACTGACATGCAACAACATACAAGCACATGCAATCTCATATAAGCGACATGCAACAACATGCAAATCCATGCAAAAACAACATGCAAGCACATGCAAGTTCATATAAGTGACATGCAACAACATGCAAGTCCATGCAAGTAAAATGTAACAACATGCAATCACATGCAAGTTCATAAAAGTAACATGCAAAAACATGCAATTCCATGCAAGTAACATGCAACACATGCAAACTCATACAAGTGACATACAACAATATGCAAGTCCATGCAAGTAACATGCAAGTCCATGCAAGATTTTATGAGTTCATGGAAGCAATATGCAAATATCACGTATCTCTAACTTCACTGTTAACTGCCACATTATATTCATGCAAATATCATGCATCTCTAACTCCACTATTAACTGCCACATCATATTCATGCAAATATCATGCATCTCTAAATCCATTGTTAACTGCCACATCATGTTCATGTAAATATCATGCATCTCTAACTCTACTATTAACTGCTACATCATGTTCATGCAAAGTGTATCAACATTATCCACTCATTTACACAAAAAAACAAACTCCTAGTCTATATTTAAGACACCTCCAAAATGAACGCCCAAGTTAACTCACACTTCCTAGGAGGTATCAACAAGTCAAGATAGACACCAAGGATTTAGCTACAAGTTTTCATGGACCCCACTCCAAAAGTGGGCGTCCAAGTTTGGTCCTACCTCTTAGGAGTTGACTACAACATGCCAAGTGATATAATTAAATATTATTTTATCTCTCAAGTCCTCATGTGTTGGGGAACACATTCCAAGAACCTTGGAGACACATGAAATTGGTTAGGGATTGCAAAGTTAATGACAACTTATCCCAACAAAAAATTCCTTAGCATCAAGGATTCTCCATCCTTAGGTTCTTCTCCAACTTTTGGTGAGGCTACACTTGCCACACTTTCCTCCTCAGCTTGTGCTATATGGACTCTAGTCTCTTTTCCTTTGCCGCTGCTCTGTTGTACTTGAGGACATTTAAATGCCCTATGTCCAGCTTGTCACATTGGAAACATGTTCCACTAATGATGCAGAGTAGGGGTGGACAAATCCAAAACAATCACAAACAACCAATCTTTCAATCTTTCAAACATCCAATGGTTGGTTTTTCCTCACAAGCCTTCAATCCTTAAGGCCTAAAACATGGGGGTAACAAATTGAGTATTTTGGTCATAACTTTCAATGCAGACATACTATCAAAAATGTAAACACAGTTCTAGATACCCATTTGGCTATTATTTAACATATCTCAAAATAGGATAGGGTTGTTTTGTACAGAATAGGGCAAAACAAGGCTGTTCCAAACTAGGAACCCTAGGCAAGATTTAGGACTGTTATCACAAAAAATGCTCTAACTTTTGCAAAACTCAATGAAATGACTCCAAATGAAAAAGAAAAGTTCTGTATTATATATATATATATATCATCTACATGCCTTCCCTTTTCCATCCAAGGTCATACAAATTTGTGCCAAACAAGTTTCTTGCTGCAAAAGCATTAGAAAGTTAACTCAATTATATTTCTAATCATACCACATGCAAGTCATACAAAGTTTATATAGATCCATACCATGTGAAAGAATATGATTGTTACAAAAAAATGCATAGAAAACAAGGGTTTTATTTATCAAAACTTCAAATACCCAATATTTTTTCATCCTTTTATCATCCCCCTCACCTTTGTGTCAACCATACAAGGCTTTTTTAAAAATTTACAACCATTTTCGAATGGTTCTCAAGCAACTTTTAAAATTACAATTGTTCATATTCCACCAATGTGCAATTTGACAACATTGTGCAACATTGACACCTTTTTGCAACTAGACACTTCCATTCACCTAATGACTTAGCTTAGACTCCAACACACATGAAATGGTCTAAGAAGACCTTATTATATGTAAACAACTCAAACAAAATAAAATATCAACTTTTGACTCCTTGGAGGCATAAAGGCACTGTGGGTGCCCCTGTACCATACTCCCAAGGGGAAGAAAAACTCAAGTCCACTTGAGTGCAGGTCTTCTCTTTCTTCTTAGTCTTCCCTTTCTTCCTAGTCTTCCAATTCTTCCGCAACTTGTCCTTCATTTCTACAACTTTCCTTGGATCTTTTTTTTCCTTCTTGTACCACCTCTTACTTAGTATCGTCTCAGCTTCAAGGTACCAAAACTCAAGTTCTCATTCATATGCCTCAGTACCACCATCTATGTCTTCATCTTCATCATTGGAATACAATATGTTAGCACATTCATCATCTATAAAATCAAAAAATGCAAGCATTACCTCGGTTGTTTTGGCAACATCTTCTTCACCATAGTGTGCTATATTTGTATAACAATCTTCATGCATTATAATCACCTTGCTTCCTTCTTTAGACTCTTTTCCATCTTCATATTCATTTGCTACACCTGTGAATACATACTTATAAATATTGTTTGAAATAAAATCTTGAGTCTCAATGGACCCATTTTCTTCACATTTTTCCTTTTCCTCAGATGGCTTAGGCTCTTCCATTATCAACAAAGACTCTCCAAGGTCTGGTTTTGATGTCCTCTCTTTCCTTCTTCTCTTTTGAATGATCTTTTTGATGGGCCACATTACCTTCTTCCTTATTGGTAAATGCCAACCACTTTCTTGTTTTGCCTTCTCAAGCAACTGATGTATCTCAAGATCCCTTCTTTTTTGAACTTTTTCCATTTGGTCCAAGGCTTGTGTCAAATCTACTATCTCTTACTCAATATCAATTTGCTTTCCTTTCTCATCCTTCTTCTTTATCTCACTTTTCTGTTGTTTTTTGCTTAGTACCTCTTTACTCTATAAGTCTCCACGAACTAATCTTCTCAACATTTCCATTCTTCTTTCTTAAAAAAGTCTCTTTCACCTTGCTTCTTCTTTACTTCTTCTTGTCTTTGTGATACCTCACCTTAGGCCCCTTACTTTTCCCTTGGCCTAGTCTTTTGGCATCCAGGTTCTTTCTTCAACCTGCAAAAATATAATACACAAACTCCAAAAAACTTATCTTGCCCAGATCTTTGGGATCTGATACCAATTTTATGTAGAGTAGGGGTGGACAACTCCAAAACAATCACAAACAACCAATCTTTCAATCTTTCAAACATCCAATGGTGGATTTTTCCTCACAAGCCTTCAATCCTTAAGGCCTAAAACATGGGGGCAACAAATTAAGTATTTTGTTAATAATTTTTAATGCAGATATGATATCAAAAATGTAAATACAGTTCTAGATACCCATTTGGCCATTATTTAACATATCTCAAAATGGGCTAGGGTTGTTTTGTACGAAATAGGGCAAAACAACTAGGAACCTTAGGCAGGATTTATGACTGTTATCACAAAAAATGCTCTAACTTTTGCAAAACTTGATCAAATGAATCCAAAAGAAAATGAAAAGTTCTATATTTTATATATCTATCATCCACATACCTGCCCTTTTCCGTCCAAGGTCATACAAATCCGTACCAAACAAGTTTCTTTCTGAAAAATAGTAAACATCTGAAAATGACAATCACTAATTTGATCATAACTTTCACAAAACACGACAAAAATTAACAAAACCAAAAGAATTAGAAAGGTAATTCAATTATATTTCCAACCATACCACATTTAGGTCATACCAAGGCCATACAAATCCATACCATGTGAAAGAATACGACTGTTATAGAAAAAATGCACAGAAAACAAGGGTTTTATTTATCAAAACTTTAAATACCCAATATTTTCTCATCCTTTTATCATCCCCCTCACGTTTGTGTCAACCATACAAGGAATTTTTAAATATTTACAACCATTTTTCTATGGTTCTCAACCAACTTTTCAAATTACAACTGTTCATATTCCAGCAATGTGTAATTTGACAACATTGTGCAACATTGACACCTTTTTGCAACTAGACACTTCCATTCACCTAATGACCTAGATTAGAGTCTAACACATATGAAATGGTCTTAGAAGACCTTATTATATGAAAACAACTCAAACAAAACAAAATGTTAACTTTTGACTCCTTGGAGGCATAAAGGCACTGTGGGTGCCCTTGCACCAACTAAATCCTCTTCCTCTTCCAAAATTTCCTTTACCTTGGGAGTAATCACCCCTTCCTCTACCTCCTTGGGTACCATTCTGAGAAGAACATTTTTCTCCTTTCTTATCCTAAGAACCACATCCAGGATTTGACTGCCCTCTTCCTTTGGAGGATTTACCTCTTTGTCTAGAACTGTTATGCCTTCTAAAGATCTTTTCTTCTACCTTCAATGCGAATTGATAGGCTTCTTCTATGTTGGTAATTCTGACCATGCCAATTTCATCTTGGATAGAATAATGCAAACCATTTACATACTTGGAGACCTTCTCAACATCATCTTCAATGTGACTAGACCTGATGTTCAATCTATAAAACTCTGCTCGAGGTTCTACAACGTCCTAAACATGGTGATCTGATGGTCTACAGGTAGAAAATTTGCCGTCAACATAGTTAACATCCTCTCCCAGGTTTTAATATTTTCCTTTCCTTTTCTCTATCTCTCAAATTGCACATGATCCCACCATAGAGATGCATGTCCCTTTAGCTTTGTAGTTGCAAGTTTTACCCTCTTAGGGTCTTCAACAGATTCCAACTCAAAATACTTTTCCATCTTTCCAATCCAGTCTATCAACTCATCTGGTTTCAGACTACTCAATAACTGGGTAACTCTACATGGGGTTTATTGGTAATCTTTGTCAATGCACTCAAAAACCTCCTCTCATATTTATCTTCTCCTTCTTCTGGTTCTTCTTCACCGACTTCTTCATTATTAGTTACATCCTCTATAGGTACTCCTCTGCATTGTGTTATTTCCATTGCATCTAGCCTAGTTGTGATGCCTCTTAGGATCTCTACCAATACTGCATCTCCATCTCTTGGAACCACTTCTCTTCTACCTCTAGCTTGGTGTTCCATGTTTGCACATCCATAGCCTCAAGGATTCGAATGCTCTGATACCACTTGATGTAGCTCAAGGTTTAGGGGCTTTGACAAGCTACTGAACCAAATAGTAAAATAAAACAACCCACAACAATAAAACAAAATTCTCTTTATTCATTTGCAACTAAAGTGTACAATAGGAGTAAAATGACATTATAGTCTTACATGCCTTGGCCTAAGACTTACAATCATTCCAATAGCCAAATCAGAGTATCCTAGCATCCCTATGAAAAACCCAAAATAATCTACCTTTAAATCTGAAACTTGTAGAAGAAGCTCTAGTAGAAGTCAAAAACTCACTACTAAGAAGATTATTCTCTTCAAAAGCAAGAAATTTCACTTTTATATGCAAAAGAGGTGGTTACCACACATCTTCATGTGAAAGGACATGCATCATCCTCTTATTGGCTCTTTAGATCGGCGTTCTTTTACTAGCTCTTTAGATTGGTCATAAAGGCGGTTAAAAACCACTTTTGTCACTTTCTGTGTGCTTTAAGGTGGTTAAAAACCATTTTTGTCATGTTCTGGGCACTGCAAGCTGTTTTAACAGAAATCCGTAGGTCAACAAGACATGTAGGGAAATAGGACATCCGATAGGAAAACATCTGGTTAGAAACATCCATTTGAAAAACATCCGGTTGGAAACATCTGGTTGGGGAATTCAAGTTCAACAAGACATGCGCATCTAGATATCCTATTGGAGATAAAGCACATCTAGACATCCTATTAGAGGCAAAGTGCATATGGACATCTTGTTGGACACAAAGCACATCTGGACATCCTGTTGGAGACAAAGCGCATCTGGACATTTTGTTGGAGAAAAAGTGCATCTAGACATCTTGTTGGAGGTAAAGCACATCTGGACATCCTATTGGAGGCAAAGTGTATCTAGACATCTTGTTGGAGGCAAAGTGCATCTGGACATCCTATTGGAGGCAAGCACATTAGGACATTCTATTGGAGGCAAAGTGCATCTGGACATCCTGTTGGAGGCAAAGCGCATTTGGACATCTTGTTGGAGACAAAAAAATTTGCACAAGTAGAACTCATTCAATTTTGATCATATCTTCTCCCAAATTGAAGTTTTGTAGACACCCATTTGGTTCCTCTTCAAGGTGAACTCATCACTTGGCTTGAACCAACTGGAATTAATAGAAATTTGATCACCAACTCCTGCAAGCAAAAACAAGAAGAAAAAACAACGAACAAAGCAAAGAAATATTTTTTGTTGATGAGGATTGCTCATGGCCCTGGCTTGCATCACATGTAAAATGAAAAATACCCTTGTCAAATAAAAAATATAGGTTATCAATAGATTCCTTATAATTTTCTAATAAATTATTTTTTTTTTGTTAAAATTCAATTTCATATGCAAAAGTTATGCTATAAATCAAAGTTTGAAAAAATTATTTTCTCAAGAAATTTCTTTTTTTACCACAAATCTAGAAAGAAAATAATATAGAAAAATAGCTTTAAATATTTTTATCAACTTGTAAAAAACATAATGCGATTTCCTCACTTGGATTGCAAGATATGATTTTTTTTCCAGAAGTCACGCGTTAATTTTTTTCTTAAAATCAACATCATAGGGTCAACTTCAAATTGTTATATCTCCCTTGATATTGATCCAATTTTTTAACGTGTCCACTTTTTGGAAAGATCTCAGAGTCCTCTTTCCAATGAATCCAAAATCTCCTTTTTGAAGACCTGTGTGATGCACACAAGCCTCTGTAAGAAATTCAACCTTAAATGAAAAAAACAACAAAATAATGAATCTTTAACCTACAAAACTAAGGTTAGAAAAGGGACAAGGTTCCACTGGATGTACTAGAATCTATATGTCTAATTTAGAACAAAATGCAAAGAGATTAAAGCAATACTAAACCCTTTATTCTAAATCAAACCATACCACCAATTGATGTAAAGAGAGCTTTAAACAAAATAAATATTTGATACTTTTACTAATATAAATCCTCTTTGTTGAGGTAGATTGCTCAACATATGATTGATGTGGTTGCTCAAGGAGTCATGCAAGATTTTTGCAGCATGTCCTTGTCAAGCTCAAGAGGATTATCATCTTTTTGATTAAGGATTGATTTAGATTTATAGATTTTTTATTGAGGATATGAATGGTCTATAGATTTACTGTAGTATGCAAATGGATGGTTGAGATGCAAGATTAGTTTGATTTTTATTTACTAGTTAGTCATGTGAATGGTCTAGATTTAATGTTGTATGAAAATGGATGGTTGAAATACAAGATCAGGGTGACTTTTATTTACTAGTTAGTCATGTGACTAGTTAAATTTATTTATTTGTGAATAATGAAGAAAGTGGATTTTATTTATTTTTTAATAAATGGATTAAATGAAATAATGAACTAAATAACAAAATTTGTTTAGCTAATTAATGGAAATAAATTAACTTATTTACTTTGGATGAATAAGGGAAATTAGTCTAATTAATTTGTAAGATTTGACTGTGAAGCCACCCCAGAATGTAAATGAGTGAAATGAAAATAAAAATAGAAAACCAGAATGATAGAATAAATTGTATTCTATTCAATAGGAATGCAAAAGCAAGATTACAATGAGATGCTCATATGAGAGCGATAGATGGGTAAATATAAGATATTCCACCCAAAAGACTAAAAACACAAAAAATATGGGATAAAGTGAAAAAAGTTTCTAAGTAAACTTAACTAGTTGTGAAAATGACCCAAATAAAGAACTAGATAGGTAAAATACCCCAACGCATTCACATCAACACCCCCTCTTAAATGCAACTTAGGGGGAAGACATGTAAATATGTTGGGTTTTGATTATAACACCTGATGAGGTACTCATGTACAAAGGATCCCCTCAAATAAAAAAGGAGAAAATCTAGTGTAAAAAACTCCTCCCCCCATGAGAGGATGAAGCAAGAAGGGCTAAGTAACCCTGTAAAGAAATGTCTTGCACCCCCAAAAGACCTCAAATATGGATGCACTTGCTCTTAGTGAAGGGTTTGGTGAAGATATTTGCATCCTACTATACTATCAGACAATAGCACAAATCAATGACATGATCATGAATCAACTCCTTGATAAAATTCATGTGGATCTCAATATGTTTGGTTTGCTGATGATGGACTGGGTTCTTCAAGATATGGGTGGTGCTCTGGTTGTCACAGAAGATGACTGATGGATTCTAAAAAGTGATGCCAAGTTCAGTGAGGATATTCTAAAGCCAAATAGCTTCAGTGGTAGCACTAACAACCCCCGATACTCAACCTCAGTGGCAACATTGACAACCCCTCGATACTAAGCCTTAGTTGAAGAAAGAGAAATGTCATGCTACTTCTTATTTTGTTAACAAATAGGACCAAACCGAGGTGACAAATGTAGCCAAATATGGACTTGTGATAATCAAGATCACCAGCATAATCAGAATCCATGTATGTAATTAAATATGAACCTGTGCATATTGCATAATGAATCTTGTATCTATTAGTGCCCTATATGTAGTGAAGAATGCATTTGGCTTACTTTTAACGAAACTCAAATGGCTTTGTCATGAAGCATGAAACCATGTCAACTGCAAATGAAATGTTAGGGTGAGAATGAGTCAAATAGATGAGGTTGCCAACAAGTTGATGATACAAGGTGGCATCAACAAGTGTGGAACATTCATCTCAAGCTTGATTCTAAATAGAAAGGGAGTTTGTGCAAGCTTACAATTAGCCATATGAAAATGAGCTAGGAGATCAAGAGCATACTTGTGCTATGTAAGAGATACCATAAGAGTTTTGGATAATCTCGATCTTGAGAAAGTAGTGCAAGAGAGCCAAGTTAGTCATGGAAAATTCTATTGAGCAAAGTAGTCTTGATTTTGGTGATGATGGATGAGGTACTTCCTATAACAATCAAATCATCAACATAGAGCACCAAAAAGAGAAGAGTATACTCTTGTCTCAAGATGTAGATATTTGGATCCAAGTGGCATATGGAGAACCTAGATGAGAGAAGAAAGGAGTTCATCTTGGCATACCAAGCTCGTGGGGCCTATTTGAGTCCATAGAGAAACTTCCTTAGTCTACAAACTAGTGAAGAATATTGAATGAATCCTTGTGGTTGTTCCAAGTAAATCTCCTCATGTAGATCCCTATGAAGAAATGCACTCTTCACATCCATCTAATGTACAACCCAACCATGAGCTACTAGAGTAGCAATAATTAGGCAAATGGAGTTCATTTTGGCGATAGTGGCAAAGGTATTAGCGTAGTCAACACTAGGAACCTACAAGAAAATTTTGGCCACAAGTCATGCTTTGAACTTGTCGACAGTTCCATCTACTGCAAAATTGGTTTGGTAGATCCACTTACACTGAACTACTTTTATTCCCTTAGGAAGTGGAGAAAGCTCCCATGTGTTGTTCCTCATCAAAAAGTTATACTCTTCCTTTAGGGACTAGCTCTAAGTCAAACCTAAGACTTACCATTTGCTATTGGGGTGCTCTATCACTAACCTACCAACCCTCTTGATTACTGGTCCATCTTTAGTTTGAGTGTGGCTCATTTTCCAACACCCCCTTGAGTCACATTGCATGGGCTTGGGGATCCTAGCTTGGCATGGCTCTATTGACTTGGGCTCTGATACCATGTAAGATTTAGTTGTGAAGCCACCCAAGAATACAAATGAGTGAAAGAAAAATAGAAACAAAAAAACTAGAATGATAGAATAATTATATTCTATTCAATAGGAATGCAAAAGCTAGATTACAATAAGATGCTCATATGAGAGTGCTAGTTGGGTATATATAGGATATTCCACCCAAGAGACTAAAAACAAAACTAATATGGGATAAAGTGAAAAAGTCCCTAAGTAAACTTAACTAGGAGAGAAAATGACCTAAATAGAGAATCGGATAGGTAAAGTACCCTATTTACACCAACATAATTAAATAATGAAAGACATTTAAGTAATTAGTAATGTGGTGATGACATGGTGTTAAAAGATGATGTTAGGATGTGGTGAAATTTAAGTGTCGAGAGTTGGAAATAGTGGTTTACCCTTCCATTATGTTATTAGGGGGATGTCTATATATAGATGGTAATATCATTATAAGAATTTAGGTGAAGAGTATTGTGTGTTTGGGATCTCAAGATGGTGATATAGTGCGTAAGCCCTTCTTCCATAAAGAGTATTATACGATCTATTCCCCTACCTTAAGGGTTTATTTTACTTCTAAGTATATAGGATATTATTGCATTTCAGTCCACAAACATCTCTTGTGCAATGTGTGCTATGCATTTTTATTCTACATATTATTGTTATTCTCACATATTTTAACCATTAAATGTGCGGATCCCAACACTTAGATGTGTTAGTATGCTTTGTGGGCCTTTTCGATTTATGATTAATCACCAATGCACATGAGTTTAAAGAGTCATAAAGAAATGATTTATAAATAGAAAATATCCATTAAAGCAATGATATGAGTGTAAGGAATATTTTTGTGTAGAGTATGTTTTTAAAAGTAAAATATCTTAAAAATGTTAGACTAGCATAGATATCTTAAATACATTTATCTAAAAGATGTTGAGAGATTTCAATTTTGAAGTGTTTGTTTTTTATTAAATAAAAGAATCCTACCCTTACAAGAGCCAAAAGGTTGAGGCAAATGAGTCCCCACTAGTGGACCATAGACAAACAAAACAAAAATAGTTGAAAATAAAGGGTTAGCAACCTACACAATGCTAGACCTTGACCACTCAAACCACACACCCTTAATCTGAGTGTGAGAAGATGAGATAGATTTTGGAAGACCCCTCTTCAATCTTTAGACAATTGTCCATGATATATCATTTGCTAAATCCTCAAAGTGTGGGGAGAGGAGAGGGGAGTCCTCTAGCATCACCACCACTCAAGACAATTCTTGCAGAGAGGGAGATAGACTATTTGAAGAAGCCGCATGCTAAAAAATAGCCATTGACATGTTAGAAGCAAGGATCCCATCATGATGCAATGAGGGGAGAGACCCATGGAGGAAGCAATCTATGCCAGGATAGGAGAAGAGGTCTCAACTAAAGTCAAGGAATACGCTAGAGCTGCACCAACCACCAGGGAAGCCTCCATGAGAATAAGACTTGCTTCTAGGGGGATGGGAAGAGAGGATTCGACATCTTAAAAAGGCTCATCAACCAGAAGAGAATTATCATCTTGAGAGTCAGAAACATTAACTTTCAAGTGATCAATGTGGGTATTCTGCCACCATGAAGTTGCACTAGCCTTGTGTCGAGACTCAGAACAATCAAAATCAAGGTGACCGATGATAAAGCATAGTCTACAGTGGAAGGGGAGAATCTTATAATCAAGCTGTTACGTCTAAGGCCTATCCCTCACCAATAGAACAATCTCCCCATGAAGAACCGAAGAGAAATCAATGTCCACTAGAATTTGTGCATAGGTGGTGAGGCCCATGGCAGAAGTATTAGTTTCCATCTTTAGGTAATGACCAATAGCATTACTGATGGCCTCATAGCAAGATTCTTCTCATAATTAAAAGGGAAGATTGGGAAGCCTAACCTAGATTGACCTAATGTTGAGAGGTTCAAAAAGGGAGTTGAACAAAGATGACTATGGCTTGAGTGAGAGAGGGTGCTCTCCCCACAACCATAACCTACCATCCAACACCAAATCATTGTCTCTCATAGAATCAAAGGTCACAATGAAGAAACCTCGAACAATTTTTAAGTGTTTGTTTAACTTCTGTCACAAATTTAATAGAACTTTTGATTGATATTTCTCAATATATTTTAGATAGGTGTATTTAAGATATTTGTACTAGTTTATTTAAACTTTTAATTATTATGTTTTATTAATTAATTTGACATTAAAATAAGCATCAAATTTATATTAAAAGGTTTTTTATTATTTAATTATTCTATTACAATCCCATTTTTAACCATTATAAATATATCATAAATTAAAAAAGCTCATTGCATGATTAGTACAAATTGTTTTTTGCAAAGATGTATGTTATATAATTATAAGATTTAATATTTAGGGCCTTGGATAGTGATTAGCTCAAGTTAACAAGGGTAGGATAGGGTGGCGTTATAATACGCGACATAGATTAAAATATTTGCTAATCCATGCCAATAACTTTGACAAGGTTAGCTTATAAGGTGTTGCATTCACTATGAGTTTTGTTAATTCATGTTTAACATTATTTTTTTAAAAATTGATTGTTAAAAATGTACATGACATAAGTTCTAGTAGAAAGGATTACTCGTAATAATTGATCATAAAAGGATATTTTAAATATCAAATACTCATAGTTGAAGGGTATTTTGGATATTAAACATTAAAGGTAAAATTCCACTTAAATAAGATATAATTATAAATTATAAAATAAATAAATTGATTAAAATTAGTTTTTCAATTAAAAGTAATGGTGTATATGCATACTGGTGGGTTCCATGGTTTTTCCATAATTTAGCAAAATAAAAGAGAAGCTTTACCATTGATTTTTAGAAATAAGACCATTTAGTTTTATGATACATTTGATAGCGGATCTTAATTTAGTTTCATGATATATTTGATAGTGGATCTGCATTATTTAATATGATGATTATTTTAAAGGTTTGTTTAAGATAAATTTGTTTGTAGGTTTTGTTGGCACTTGCCCTAGAAAGTGAAAATTTCCCATTTATTTATCCCACTTTGTTGTCTTGGATGTTTTTTACCCATTATTGATAATTGATTTGAGAAATTTTAAATGGATCTTCCCTTGGTCAAATTTTGCCTAAGTGATGCTCTTTTCCTTCCTCTATGTTCTCATTATGTGTTGGAGTTTCCAAAAAATCTAAGTTTTGGGAGTTTCTAAGTCATTTTGGGTGTTTTCTACAAAGTTGTAGAGTTTTAGTGGACTTCATTGGGTCCTTCATTTCTTTCTTTTCCTTCATTTTCTCTATTTTGTGGAATCCTAACATACTATCAGACAAAGATCGCTTCATCTCCCATTCGGTATCCGCCTTTGGTCCTACATAAAATTTTTGCATGAATTCTATCGAGTCCTTAGTCTTTTCTTTCCACCTATTTCCTCAAATTTGCGGGCTTTCAATAGATTACTAAATTTCATATTTCAAGTTTCCATATATCCACATTCGGTTTCCCCTTCATTTCTCACAAATCTTGTTCCCATGTTCCCATCCATTTTTCTCATTTTCCTTTGCTTTGTGGAATTTCTGTATTCTTTCAGACTTTCACCTTTCAGTTCCAACATCTTGACCTTCATCCTTTTTCTGCAAATTCTTTGTTTCACCTTCCATCCTATTTGTGGAGTTTCCCTCCTGGATCAAATATGTTCATATCCATTTCCACATCCTATCCTACTCTATTTCTCTACATTCATTCCAACCTTCATTCTTTTCTTGCATTTCTTTAGTTCACCTCTTGCCCTGTTTCATGAAATTTCACTTCTGGACTAGATATGTTCATCTCTAGTTCGTATGTCTAGTTCCCACCTTTAGTTATGTTGTCTTTCTTTGCTTTTCTCCCATCCAACTCTAGTTCCCCCTTTCTTTCTTGTATTCCTCACAATCCCTTTTGCGAAACTTTCCTAGCCTTTCGGATCTCATCCATTTGGCACCTCCACTTCCCATATCTGGTTTTGCATATTTTCCCACACCTTTATGTCTTCCTTTCCCTCCTCTTTGTGGACCTTCCATAGACTTTAGGATATCATTTATTTCATCCCACATCCCATCTTGTTGTCTAGTTCCACAACCAAATCCCACTCTTCCTTCACCTTTAAAATCACTCATTTCTTCTTTTGTGGAAACCCAATTGACTTTCAGATTTCCTTCATACATTTGCACATCTGGTTCTCCTCCTCGTTTTCACATTCAAATCATTCCTTCCATTCTCCCCCCTTCCCACATTTGGTTCTTACCTTTAGTTTCGCAAGTTTGCTAGTTCACATTTGGTCTCATGTTGAATTCTTGCAATTCTTTAGAAAACTTTCCCTGTTCCAACAATTCCCTTGCATGACCCAAGACCACCATTAATGGTCTCTAGTGGACTTGATAAGATGAAGGCAGATCTCCATATGCCTCTAGGTACTTGTGGACCACACATGGACATGATTTCTATACAAGGGCATGGGTTGATGGTCGGATTTGGTATGGCTCCAAGTGAAAACCTACATGAAGGTGATGCAATGAGCATGGGTGATCTGCAAATCATGTTGACCACTCCAAGATTCCCGTCCAAGCAACAAGATTGAATGCGATGCTATATACATGTTGAAAAGATGTAATAGGGGTTGGTCATTGAGCCAATTTTGATTGTAAGTGCCTCAAGCTAGTTCTAGGATATCAAATGATGAATGTCCAACTATGTAAATGATGAAGCATGTTTATAAATTAGGGGAAGGGGTAGTGTAGTAAGATTTTGCTTGTAAATGGTATGTCTCCATTGATAGACTATAATATCTCAGGAGGGGCTTCGAACCTAGTTGCTGTCTCTCACTTGCCAATTTGGTTGGCATGATTGTAATAGATTTTGATTAATGTTGATAAGCATTCTAAATCATTGCAAACTTTTTTGCAATGGTCTTCTTTAATGCCGATTTGTAATGGATAATTAAGAATGTCCATTTACAGGTTTCTTTATTTCATGAGTTTGTATGCACCTGCAAACTTGGTTCCTTTGCTAATTTATAGATATATTCTCATCCTTTTGCAAGCTGAGACTCTGTTGCCCAATGGAGTAGGCACCAATTTGATTAGTGAGGATCCAAATACTTATCATTTTAATTATCTCTCTTGTTAGTTGTAGGAGTAGTTTAGGTTCCACCATGCCCACATGATTTGATATTATAACTATGCTATATCCTATGTATTCTCAAAACTAAAATATTGTTAGAGGATTACGTCAATGTGTTTGTCCATCTTACCCATGTGTATGCAATTTTAAGTGGATTCATTTGTTGAGGAATGATATAGATGTTATCCTTTGGTGGAGGGTAAGAGTGGATAATCATCTATTTATTGGAGGTCTTATAGGTTTGTATGTAGTCAATGCTAACATGAACTTAGTGACAAATCTTGGGGCTCATAACATTTTGGTTATGACTTCTTAAGGAACTTGAGTCTACATTATCATTTCTCTTTAATTGTCTTGTTGTTGAGATCTTAGGGAACACCCCCTTTGGCTTTGCAAAGCCTAAAGCTAAAGGTGGGTTTATTCACTCACAATAATTGGTTTATTCATGTAGCTATCTGAGCATAAGTCCTACCCTCTACCTTTGTTGACATATCCCTAGCCTTAGGTTTTGGTGCTGGTCTTTAGGATTTGTGGAGTTGCATGTTTGAGTACCAATTATTTAAGTTATATTTAATGATTTTGATTTATAACTTTATGTTGAACTTTATAAATAATTATTTAATTAAGTTTAATATTATTGTGAGGAAAATAAATGTTTTCATTATAATTTGTTTAGAATAAGTAATAAAATAATAATAGAAGTTTAAGATTTAGAATTATAATTGATAATTTAATAAATACAAAAGTTAATGTGATAGTTAAATGACCAAAAAATAATTGCATTTCATTTTAGTTTTGATGAAGGAATGGTTATTGCAGATGTTTGAAACTAATTTATTAGTGTAATAGGAAATCTCAATTTGTTAAACAATGATTTTGAAAAATTCTCTACCAATTGTTAGGTTCAAGACTACGCATGCTAATTGGATCTCTATGCTTGCATAAATGAACCTGGTGTACAAATATGAACTTTCTCTACAAAAATAATATGTCAAAAATCTGAAAATTGGAAATGCTTTGCTCAACTTATTGTATCTTTGTTTGAAGTGGGGTGGTATTAAAAAATATTGTTTGGTAACTTGCTAGACAAGGGGTCATTCTTTGGTAAAGCCCTTAGACGGAATGATTTAACAATGATGAACAAATATTAAAGACAACAATCAAGCATACAATATGCCTAGGATGATGTAAGCAATTGATGTAATGTTGATGCTCTAGTTATGCTTTCTATTGATGTATCTTGACTACTTTTGGATCTAGATGGATAATAATGAATTGAGAATGTTCTTAAATACTTCATCCTAATGTATAATTTGAAATAATTCATGCTTTAGTCGATTGGTAACGACTATTACAAATAGGCAACATGGCCCCAATTTAAAAATTTAAATCAAGTATGGACCTTGAAATGTAGAAATGAAATGAGGTTAAAATAAAATTAGTTGCTAACTTCCATACAATAATACATCAAATTATACATTAATCAATATATAAAAGACAACCTTGTTAAAATAAACCTAAAATATAAAAAAACATAAATATACAAATTTCATACTTACAATTAATATAAAATACTTAAATAAAATTGTATCTACTTTTCAAAACTTTATTTTATATTTTAAATAATTATATAAATAATATTTTAATAAAATTTATTACTATAAAATTCACAAGTAAAAGGAAAATATATTTAATTCTCAACCACATTTGATTTAAATACCTTATAAGTCCTTGTCTTATTAAAAACTCAGATTATTCCATTTGATCAAATAAGTTGGTCTTTCTATTAATAATCTTAATTTTCTCTTCAAGACTAGTATGCATATATGAGTAGGTGGGATATCATTTAGATTGATATTCTTCTCCGAGTATAGATTTTATTATTTTCAAAGATTTTCTTATTACGATTGTCTCATCATTTCAAGTGTAGGTTGGTAACAAGATCTTCGCAAATGTTGAACATTTTTTAAACATATAAATTTTTTTAACAATATATTTTTAATTTTCATACGATAGATGGCAATGGAGGAATGCTTATCTAAACTTAGGTCACATTTTTTATAGTTATATAGTTTTTTTTAAACATTCACTTTTAATAAGCAAGAAGCCAACATCAATGAAGATTATAGTGTAGGATATATTATACTAAAATTTAGTTTTATCATTATTTATTGTTAGATTAAATCTTTCTTAAAATGTTTGAAGTTCAAACATTTTAATTATTTTTTATTAAAAGTTAGTAAACAATTTATTATTTAGGTGTATGAATAAGCATAAATTTTTGATTAAGTGTTAAGGATTGAGGGGTATCCACAATATTAAATTAATTTAAGGGATATTGTTATGGAGATTGAGGGATAAGTTTATTTTGTAGGTTTGATAAACTAAAAATTGGGTTTATCATTGTTTATTGTCAGACCAAACTTATTTCCATAAAATTTTCCATTTTGCACCATTATAAACAAATTAGTTTTTTGCAAAATTTTTGCTTAAGTTTCTCAAAATTCCTATATCATCTTTTTGCCCTATTTGGATTAGTCTTGGTCAAAGCCAAAAATGCAAAGGAGCTCTTAAAGTTTCAAAGTTTTATTTCTTCAAGTCTTATTCCCCGTGTTAGCAATTTTAAGTTTTGTAGAACTTTGTTAGTATTTTCATAAGTTCACGAACCTGTCAAAATTTTGATAGGTGTTTTTTTCAGTGTTTGTTGGCATTTCCTTTGGTTCTTGAACTATCTAAGCTCCTGACAATTCTTTTACTTAACATCCTTTGAAAAGTTCGTCAAGTTATAAAACCTCCGATAACAAAGGCATCAGTGTTTCTTAAGGTTTGTGAACCTTATAAACCTTCGAAAAGGTTTGCAGGAAGTTTAAAGCTCCGACCAATGCTATAAAGAAGAAGCATTTGAGAGTTCATAGGTTCTCAAAACTCCTGAGACACCAACAAGTTCTCAAGAGCCTTTAAGAAAAACAAAAGTTGAAGCATGAAGCCTTTGATGAGTTCACAAGTTCACGAAATCTTTGAATCATCGCCAAAACTTGATAAAGAGGATAAAACAAAGAAGCGTCAATGAGTTTCCAAGTTCACAAAATCACCGAAGCACCGATAGGAGTTTTGCAAGTTCCATAAATAGTGACAAGGAAGATTTCTCAAGTTATGAAGTGGTGAGTTTGAGGTATGTTGAAATCGCTAGGAAAGCATAATTCCAAGAGAAAAATAGAAGAGGCAACACTTTTAAAAGTTTGCTAACATTCCAAAGCACCAAAAAAGTTTGGCAAAATGTAAAGCCTCTAACAGGCTCAACTATAAGCTCCAAAAAGGATTTTCAAAGCTCATTTGCAAGTACCAAATATTCAAACTTTATAGGAGCTCTGCCACCCATTTTAGTCCACTCTAAAACCATGATTTCTCTACAAATTGACTACAAATCATCCTTCCACCAGGTCCAATATGTGTTGCCAAGTAAGTTTAACTTTTCCCATACCAAATTGCATTATATTGCTGTGGATTTTCCATGCATTTTTCTTGCCTTTCCAATTCAAAATTCTACTTATGCTTGTTGTGAAATTTGATTCCCTCATGTTCAGACATACATATTCATGAATCACACCTATTCCCATGGTCCCAATACTAAAACAATTCCCTTTCCCTGGTGATTTACCAAAATATCTTGCAAAACCTTAGTTGTCTTATTTGGCTTCTTCCCAAACTTCACAAAATGAAGTTTGAGTGCCAAGGTTATGAACATGCCACCATTCTAGACAACTCATTGTTAGAGGTAGGAGACAATAAAATAGGGCATGTTAATTCAGATGAATTCTAGGACCACATGAGGCAAAACTCTAGGTATCCCATGGTAGAGAAAACTTTTCAAAGTGGTTTAGTTCACGCCAGTGGTTTCCTACTATTGTAAAGTTCATAGACTTGGTCCTTGCATGTGTAAAACACTACAAACCAAATACTAGGGAAGTAAAACCTATTGATGACCATCTCATAGCTAGATTATATGTCCCCTCTATTAGCATCATGCTCAAACTTCCACAAAGGGAGGAATATGTATACATGGATAAGGGTAAGGGAAAATTCTACTTTCAAGATAAGAGAGATCTCCGCCTTAACAATATTTCCAAACATTGGTTGAAAGTAGTGAAGAAGAGTAAGTCTCAAATTCCCAAGAACTTGCAGAGGTCTCATTTCAAGGAGGACATCTATGATATAATCACCCTTTTGAACATAGTAGTGAGGAATAAAGAGACCAATACCTTTAAATACTAGATGTGTCATTTTATCACTATCATTAACTATGCTTCATAGTTTGTAGATTGGGGAAAGTTAATTTGTGATAACTTGCATAGTCAACCAAAAAACTTCTAGACAAATCAACAATTCTATATGTCCTCTTATTTGTTTTATGCAATTGCAAGCATAAGGCATGGCCCAAGCTATAGACAAAAGGGAATATGATAATACAACACAAATTTATGATTATTGTAGACACTCAAAATTGCCCACTTGACAAAACGTTACATCACTTAGTCATCTTGTAGCATTTTTGCCTTAGACAACCCATATCGTCACCTAACCTTACATCTTCCACTAATAAATTAAATAAATCCAACATTTATTTAATTTATCCATCCCCTACCATTATTTTTTTGATTGGTAAATCCCCTACCATTATTAAATAAATAAATTTTATTTATTTATTTAACCCCTCTTTCCTCTTGAATTTAAATAAAATAAATCTTTTATTTTATTTTATTTAAATTTATTACTTTATCCTTTCCTCTTAAAATAAATAAATAATTTTATTTATTTATTTATTTTAATTCCCACATACCTCATAAATTAAATAATTTTTTAACTTATTTAATTATGACTCACCTACTTACCAATTTCATCTCTAATTATCTCTCTAGTTAACTTGATTCCCTTTCTAATTTATCTCTCAACTCATCTCTTACACCTTCTAATCCCATCTCCTAAATCACTCTTACCTTCCACTTTCCTTTTCCAAGTTGCATAGCAACTTTCCATTCACCATCACTTGCAAAATGGAAGGTTTATCCTTCCATTTTCTCACATTTGCCTATAAATTAGCCAATTTTCAATCCATTTCACATGGATGAATCTTCTAAGTATCATTACTCTGCCAAATTGTTCCCTCATCCATCACCTATCTATCTTCTTCCATCATCAATCTAACTTTCTTTCATCAAATCTCCTATCACTGTCATGTTGCAGAACGTGAAGCAATCAACAAAATAAAACAAGGAATCTAACGACCTAGGTGAAATTGTTTTAATTTGCATGCCTTTTAGTTTGTTTTGGGTTTTGATTTCTTGATTGTTGGGTTGAATCTATCTTGTTTGCTTGATCTAGTAAATATCCACCCTACATAAAATGGCACACTCGGTGGGATTGAATCATTAGTTTTTACAAGTTTTTGCAAGAATTTGCTGCAGGTGATCTCCAGGCCTAAAACAGACATAATGGTTGCATCCAGAAGGGCCAAGAGGTGAAGAAAAACATATAATTTGAACATTTTGCTACAGGTCAAATTTAAACAAATGTTTGTAGGGTGATAAACAGTGTTTTCGACGGTGAACAATGCTTTGTGGCGATGAATAGTGTTTCTGGTGATGAACAGTACTTCCGAAAATGAATAATGTTTCCAGCGATGAACAATGCTTCCGGTGATGAATAGTGTTTCTGTGGTGAACAATGCTTTCCTGCAATGAATAGTGTTTCTGCGTGATGAACAGTGCTTCCAGCGATGAATAGTATTTCTGGCAGTGAACGTTGTTTCAGGCCGTGAACAGTGTTTTCAGGCCATGAATAGTGTTTTTTAAAGCTTAAAATAATTTTCTTTTTTTAAAACTACCATAACTTTTGCATATCATGTCAAATTTTTGTGTTTTTATTGGTGTTAGAAATCTAACAAGACAAACTTCATAGCTATAAGGGTCTCATTAGGTAATTTCACCATTTTAGCAGGCAATTTCTTAGTCAAACATTAGCCTTCTTTCAAAATTTAAAATGCACATAACTTGAGCAAAACACATCAAAATTTAACAATTTTTTTTTAAATTGCGTAGAATCATCTGAACTTTCTATTTTTTCTATCTATTTGGCTATATCATATCATCATTTTCAAGTTTTTATCTAATCATATCTTTGGCATCTAACAATCTATCTGTGCAGCTTGTCAAACCATGCTTGTCAAAGAATGGAGAAAACAAACTACTGATCTATCTTCTGTAGGTTTGAGTGGTCAAAGAATAATATTTTTATCACTAAAAATAGGCACATTTGGTTTTGGGCATTAAAATTAACTGTCTTCATCATGTCTGCTTTTCATTTTCTTTGTTTGCTTGTCTGAATCTGATTGCCACCTAAGGTAGCAATACAAGTATCCTCTCCCCCTACCTAACCCATGGATCTGGGGTGTAAGAGAACATGTTGCTAACTTTTAGGAGGGCTTGCTTTCCTATTATGAGAAGGGGTACAACCCAAGAAGAAACATGTCAAAGCCAGACCATTCCAATCTGCTATATAAATAATGCGTTTGTGACAAAAGTCACAAACAACGGGTGTTGTTCCGCTATACCGACAACCAATCTCCCCCAAAACCCCATAGAGCATAACCTCTTTGGACTGGAAGACTCCATAACAGAGAGTAGTGCTTCCGCACGTATAGCCACCCGAATAGAAACCTAAACTAAAAACCATGTCTTAGTGGCCAAAAAACCCATATTTGTTGGCGTAGAAGGTGGGACCTTCGAAGCTACCATGATTCATATGGTTCTTAGATGAGGTAGCAGGGACAATCCTAAGGTTTGGTGGGGCGATGAGCCTTGGGAAACCTGGATCTTGGTATGCATGAGAAGCGAGTGCCGTGGAGAGGAGACGGTGCTACCAAGATCCTGGAGCTACCCGCTTTGAATAAGCACAACTAGGGGATCCAACAAATATAGCCTTTGCCTAGCCTTAGGATGTAATGATTGAGCATAGCTTGTGTATGAGTGTCTTCCATCTTGTTTGCTTACCATATAATTGCCAAAAAAAAGGTGTCAAAACCAAAATCCTTGTCACAAAATAATCTCATACAATCTCATCCTAAGACACATATTCTAAGCCACATCATCCACATCCTCTAATCCTAACCATCCTAGCCAAGTCATCATTCTAATTTCAGCCTAATCACTTCATCCTAGTCATTACCCAATCAACTTCATCCATTTCTTATCCAAATCACATCTTATTCATCCCACATCCTCATATTGTCATCTACCACTTCAAAACATGGACATGACATTTCCAAACAAGACATATGAGAACGATCCTTATGGCACCTTAAGAATGTTTGATACCCTTGAGTGGCTATATAGAAAGGAACCAATCCCTACGCCACCACAACACCAACAATTCCCACAACATCAAGCCGTAAGCCAATACCAACAATCCCAAATCCAATAATCACATAAACCCTATCCATCCATCTATCATGTTACCCCCGCACCAACCTATCCCATTTCTTCTAATATCAACCCTTATCCATATTACTCCACCCCTTAACAACCATTATCCTATGTGATCCCTACACCACAACACCATCACAACTTCCAACACATTCAACCTACACATCCTACCATGTCATCTCTTCATCAAAGACATTCACCAGCCTATTAGTGGCCCCCACAACATGAACATGCAAATTCAAATACCCCTTTGTATATAAACCAAGTCAACCCAAGTTCACTTCTGCCACAAGACCTAATAGACTTAAGTCCACCGGAGCAACAAGATCTAATAACCTTTGACTCAAGTCTAAGTGACCCTTTGTACATAAACCAATTATCCTTAAGTCCGCCTATGCTACAAGACTTAATAGCCTTTGACAAGGGAGACACCAACCTAGAGCAAGCATCTTATGAACATCCTCCATCACTGTCTGAGCACATGCCAACACATGAGTCAACTAGTCTTCTCCCAACACCTTCATGTCAACCTTCTAATCCATCAAGCCCTCCACTAAAAGATCCCTTGGAGATGACCCTACAACAATTGGTTCAAGAAAATTTGATTGAGATTCCACCGATAACATCCTTTGAAGAAATCTACTTTAAACCGCATTGGTATAAAGATGATGAATATTGTGCATACCATAGGTGTAAGGGCCATCTCATATCCACTTGTAAACAATTCAAAATATTGATCAAGAACCTAGAAGATTGTGGCAAGATTGGGTTAGATAAAACCAATCCATCTAATCCCCTTATCCTTCCATCTAGCCCAAGTCCTAGTCTATCTAATCCCATTATCCATCCCACAAGTCCTAATTCTAAGCCTATAACACCATCCACTATCATCATCCATCCCCTATATTGTCCATTTACCCATACCCTTGCAAAGGATTTGATCCATTGGCTATTAGCGAGGAATAAATCATTGCCATGTCATCAAAGTCCCATTCATGAGCTTATCAAAGAATCTCCCAATACCTTGCTTATTCCTCCACCTCCACCATGTGGTCCACCAACCATTAAGCTTATTGAATAGACTTCTCCCATGAGTCCACATCAAGACCTATCATACCCTCATGTTATTAAGAAAAAGCCTATCCAAGAGTCATCCACTTCCACACAAACAATCCAAGAGGTATATCAAGAACATGATCCTAAGTATGTGAAAACATTAGTCCCTAATTTGAGTCAAGATGAAATCCCTTACATTCCACTCATGAAACCCATCCATAACATTTACCTCTTCCATGATCAAGATGAACTTACCCATGAAGAAGCTATCCATGAGCACCTTGATCTTATCCATGATCCCATACCCATCCATGAGCAAGATATCCAAATTGTTCCTATCCGTCCTCCATCTAACCCTAATAAGACAACATCTACTTCTGATAATGAGACATGTGCCTTCCAAGAAGACATAAGCATAGAAGATCAAACATATACCTTGGATCCTAATGAGCATAATAAAGATCCTAATGATCCTCCTTCCACATCTACCATCGGCCCTATCGCCACTCCACCATCATGTCCTATTAGTCTATCCACCTTTATCCATGAGTGTTCCTCCTTAGAACACCCACAACCCTTGTCTATCAGTTCACCTTCTCCATCCAATAAGGAACTTGTGTCTAGTTTTCCACCTACACCAAGTCCCATTGTTCATCGCTTCCTCCAAAACATAAACTATCAAGGTAAGGGTCTAGGCCCTCTTGAACAAGGTATTTTGGAGCCCATCTATGTCAATGTTCCTCCGCACTCATTTGGCCTTGGATACACACCCCAAGGACAACCATCTAAAGATGTTGGTACTTCCTCCATGCCTCACGAGTCCACCACTTTCCACCATAAATCCCATCACATACGCAAAACATATGTTGCCATCCCACATCCATCCTCTTACAAATGTCAAAAGCATGTGACCATACACCTTCCGCCATCCACTTTGCCTCCGCTTCTTCCAACTCCTAACACCCCTCCATTGAATCTGCCTCCACTACTTCCAACACCTTATCCATCCATCCATAAATCCTCTAAAAATCCCAATCATGGCCAACAAATGCACACATTGTCTAAACAAGGAGCTTCCACCAACCCTACTTCCACCATACCCATGGGATTCCAAAGCAAAAATTTGGATGCCTCTACCAAAGATTCAAAGAAAAATCCATCTCAAAAGCTGCCTACACCCACACACCTCAAAGAAAAAATGAAAAAGCTATGGGTCCCCGAGTAACAAGCAATTGCTTCAATAGCTGTACAAAAGCCACATATATCCCAACCCATACCTTCGCAAGAAAAGTCAAAAACTCAAATGGTATGGGTCCCTAAGCAACAAGAAATCAAGTCAAGTGAGGGCATCCACCTCTCGCAAATCCTAACCATCTCCTTCCATCCATTCCATCCAAAAGCCACAAAATCCTCTATCCCACATGAAAAGAAAGAATCATAAAAATACTGAGTCTACGTGGGTCTCTAAATGCCTAAATCAACCGTCTCCTAAGTGAACAACACCATTACTTCCTACCCCACCATCCCATCAAAAGATTTAGCATTTATCATAGTGTGTGTAGCTGTTGGTCATGGTTCCTTTCCATTCTGTAACACTTCCACATACCTCCATCTCCCCATCCTTCATCCATTATCCTACATATCTTCCTCATCACTGCCCTATGGTCCATGCTTTTGCATAAGCCATCCATCCATAAGTCCTACGTAATCCACATCATAATCCACTATTACACCTTCTGTAATCCACTATCGCACCTTCTATAATCCACTATCTACCTACTCCATCTTGCTTTCATGCAATCTCCTTACCAACATCTCTGAGCACACTTGACATGGTCCATGCGACGATATCCATCTAGAAGGACTCTCACCTTCCATGGAACTAGACACTTGAGTCCCTCCTGTCCATAATCCACCTATCCTAGTAAAAAAAGGTCAAAAAAGTTTTTAAAAAAGGGTAAAAAAAAGAAAAAAGAAAAAAAAAAGAAAAAAAAAAGTAAAGATAAATCCCTTCGTCCAATGGTGAAAACCTGGCAAACAGATGCCCTGGATAAGTACCATGATGAAAATCTAGCAAACATGCATCATGCGTAATTTGATCTTCTATGTCACCTACACTTGGGGGCACGTTGTCTCATCCTCCTATCGTTTTCCAACCTATCATATCATATCCTATCATTTCCTATCTTACCATCCTTATCCATCCGTATACATACACCTATCCTATTGAATCCATTCCTTCCTTCCTCTTTTGATCTTGATAAAGATTGGGGGCAAAATGTTGAAACATGCCTTGGAAAAAACCCTTGATGTACCTTATCCCTTCCAATCCATCCTATCATCCTATCATTATCCCATTGTTGTAAGCCAAATCCTATCACTATCCTATCCCCATAAGCATTGTCATGACAAATCCCAAGCATACTATCTAGAATGGGGCATGTTATTTTGGGTTTTGATTTCTTGAGTGTTGGGTTGAATCTATCTTGTTTGCTTGATCTGATAAATATCCACCCTACAATTATTACCTTCAACTTCAATTAGAAATCAACAACTAGAACTTCGAGCATGTGAATGATGCTTTCACCATATTAATAGTGAGGGAGTTAGATGGGAATGTAGGATTGAGAATCTCCCCTGAGGAAACCATCTTGATGACCCAATATGGTAGGTACTACATTCAATTTCAATGGTTCACATATATTAGAATTGGGGGTTTTGATGACTACCCTTATAAGTTACCTCAATATGTAAGTGATCACCTCATCCTCATTGAGGTGTGCAGACAAATATGATTTGTAAATACAAGATGTAAGGAAACAAAGAAGGTGGAATATCCTTTTTCTGTGGGTTTGAGTTATTATACTTATGAGTCCTCTATAGATGCCCAAAACATCGAGAGGTCACTTGCAAAAGTTTCTATGTATTTCTATACCATGCAATTTCCTTTTGATAGCAAGAACTATGTTCGAGACAATTTGTACCTAGGGCTTGGGTATTTCCATTACCCACAATTGGAAGACTATTAGACAAATTATGAAGATGATTTTGAGGTTAGAAAGAAGGATTGGTCCCATATGACTATTGAATAGATTGAAGCCTTTAAGATGGGATGGGACACCAAGGGCATTGAAGATGATGGCGGTGATATGATAGATGCTATCTTTACATCTACTTTATAGTTACAACCTCTAACGCCCATTGATTTGATGGCCAAAGACACAAAGGACATCAAGGAGAGATCTCATTTTGTCATTCAAAAGACAAAGAAGTGGTTAGATGCAAAGATTGCATAGCATACTGCCACAAGGCCACATGGTACACCCAAAAAGAAAAAGTAGGTAGAAAAATAGAGTGGGACATTAGGATCCCACCAAACTACTATTGTATATTCAATGAGATCCAAATCAAGTGCCCTAGGAGGTGGAGATGGAGAAGATCTAAAGAAGGGGGTTGATTTCAAAAGCACCTATTCTCAAGGGGTCACAGAACCAAGAAAGAAGCTTGAAGTGAAGAGGCCCCCAACTACTCAGAACTCACAGGTAGATTCTCAAGTTACAAAAGAATCAAAGCAAAAACTACCTATGTTTGAGGACAACCCTTCTTCCTCTGCCAAAATGTCCCTTCCACATTCACCTCTTTGCCTTCCTCCACCATAAAAGTCTCCTCCTTCTTCTGCATCACATAATAATATTGGTATTGACAATTTACCCAAGATCACTCTTCCTCTTATCATCTCTTCTTCCACTTCCAGCCTAAATAAAACACCTATCACCTCTCCTTCCCATTGGTTAAAGGAAGTGGTGGAAAGAAGAAAAACATACACAAATTATGGATGTTGGATTTGACATTGTGGATAAATTGTTATAAATGGCACCTTAGCATAAAAAGGCACAAACTACCTCTAGGTTGATGATAGACTCTTCCTTTGACAACCAATATGTGGAAATAGTGGAGCCAACTACTAAAAAAATGAGGAATAAGTGAGTGAGGTAGGTTATAGAGTCTCTTAGGTTGAGTTAGGCCTAACCACACATGAAAGTGATATTCACAACTTTCAAGTGTTGGATACTAAATTAGTATAGAGAACTGAGAAAGAAAAAGAAACAAGGGAGCATCTCGAAGAGCAGGTTCACATTTTGATTGCTTATATCAAGTCTATAGTAGACACCTTCACTTAGCCTTTGGATATGTTAGAAGATCCTACGATCTCTATAGGAGATGCAAATAAAGAAACCATTGAAAAGATTGGAAAATATCAAACATTTGGAAAGGAAACTGAGTCATGAGTAGATAAAATTACTCTTGATGGCCTCAATTTCATTGAAGAGGTAGTAAAGTTGTATCAAAAAGTAGAAGAAAAGAAAAAAGGGGCTAGAGAGTGAACTCAATGTAGCAAAGAAAGAAGATTTCATTTGGAAAGGTGCTTCTAGAGATTTGGAGCAAATGGTCAAATATGATGTTAACACATTGATCTTTGAGAAGGTTCTAACCAAAGCCAATGAATATGATGTCATGGCTTGGTTCAAAAGTGTTGAATGAAAGATTTTGATTTCAAAGAAAACAATTTTAGAGTTGAAGAAGCTCACTAAATCATGTGATTAGATTAAGTTTGATATCGGAGTAGATTGTTTAGATTTTGAAGTGGATATCCTTGGAGAGGATGAAACAAATTTGGAGGACATCCATACAATCAACAATAACTTCAAGGACACAATCTTGTGAGAGATAACATTTGAAATGCAAAGATCAACAAAAGAAATCAAATCAACAACAATATACCTTCCTTTGCACACAAATTCACCTCACCAATCAAGTGTATTGGAATGCACCCACATCCAATGGATTTGCTCCTTTGATATGTGGATATGTGGATTGCTTTATCAAAATAGCATAATGTTGATATCCAAAAATGAATGATTCAATTGCAATAGCATAAGTTTACCAAAAAATGAGAGATGGATGGGAGGTTGAGAAGACATTTATTTATAGACTTCTAAAAATGAAGATTAATGGTGGAAAATGATCAGAGAGATCAATGGTTGGAATCGGATGAGAGGATTTAAATGAATGAGAGAGTGACAAGTGTCCTTGTCCTCTCATGAATCATGGGAGCTAATAGATTTGATTGATGAGTTGACTGAATTAATTGATTTGATAACTAGATTGATTTATTAATCAATAGAATAGATTGAGGAGTCAATTGATTTGATTGATCTGTTAACTGTTCTAATTGAGAGTGATCATAGTGATGAGAGGAAATTATGGTGAGAGGGAGAAATAGGCAAATTAAATAAATAAATTATTTAATTTCATGTGCACATGGATAAATAAAATACTAAATTTTATTTATTTGGAGGAAATAGAATATTTGAATTTATTTAATTAGCTTAATTAAATAATTTGAATTTTTTAACTAATATGGAGGAATATGATGGAGATAGATGAACTATTTAATTGATAAGGAAGAATGAAAATTGAATAATTAAGTGGGAAGTGATGCAAATGTGATGTAGTGACATGAAGAACGCATTGGCAAATATTAGGTGTCTACATTTTGCCCCTCTTTGATACGACATCCCCTAAGGTGGAATCATGTCAAAGAAATAAAAAAAGATGCTTCGGTTAGTGATGGGAACGGAGAATGGATGATGGATGCCCCCTCAAGAATTTGTTTCAAAAAAAATAAAAAATTTCAAAAAAAAATCTCAAAGAAAAGGGGAGGACTTGAAAACAATGAAAGGCAAGGGTAAAAGAGGAAAAATGGAAGACTAGGGGTGAAATAGGGTGATCAAGGATAATTTAGGAAGGCTAAGGCTAAAAATTAGGGCTTGGGGGCTTATAAATAGTGGTAGGGGGGCCCATTTCTAGTCATTTGTCTACACAAGCTTAGCAAACCTGTAGAGAGAAGAAAAGGAGAGAACAATGGGAGACTGAGTTGCCATTATTTGTCATCGACATCATAGTAAGTGCATGAGATAGTTCTAGCAACCGATAGGAGCTGGTAGACCAGTGAGTACCTAATCTTGGGACCTTTTAGGTAGGTTATGGTGTCATTAGGAATCATAAATGCTAGGAGAAAGTCTAGAAAATTGCAGGCACACTTTTGTAAGAGCATGCCTAGGGCACAAAGTGGTGCGTGCATGGTGAAAAGCAGTGTGCTTATGGTAAAGGTGCACCTATGGGAATAGAGGTGTGCTCAAGCACTCGATTGGAGCGCTGACGGGCAAAAAATGACGTGCCTTTGTTAAAAGTGTGCCTGTGGAAAGAAACAACGGGCATTTGAGAAACAAAGTGCCTATGGCTGAAATTGATGTGCCTTTGACTAAAGGTGCACTGAGGGTGAAAGGGGTGTGCTTATGGAAAAAAGAGCACCAAGGGTAAGAAAAGGTGCACTTTTGTAAAAATGACAAAAGAGACCAAAAATAGACAAGGACTAAATGTTATAAAAGCTAACTTGGTGGAATGTTATGATGAGCAGGAGTGACCGCAGGTGATTTGGTCATGGGTGAGGAGATCGTGGATGATGAGGATATACCCTCAGGTCACAGAGGAGGATCAAGACTTTCTAGCAGCGATTAGGATGTTACCAATTACGAGGATGCCATAGATTAGAGCACACACAATGATGGTGATATCACTAATTAAGAGATGACATAGTGAGAGGAGCGCATTATTCCTCCTAATTGGGGAGATGGCATTGATGCTAGAGGATGTATGGAAGATTCTAAGGATACCCATACATGGATCCCTTGTACGGTATGATTTATAGACTGGGACACATGCACTGGAGAGGGTCTTTATAGATGAGGACCTTCCTATAGAGGGGACACAGGTGGACCTAACACATGTAGAGGTAGATGCCCCACTACCACTATTTATTGCTGGGTTGATACTATACATGCTGGTACTAGGGAGGAGATCATGACACTTCACCATAGGATGGGGTGACATGCTAGAGCGGATGATGGATGGAGAGGTGTTTGCATGGGGACTATGTGTTGGCACACTTGTATAGAGATTTACATAGCTGCGTATATAGTCGGAGCCAGTACTTGGGATCCGGCATGATACTTTTGCATATATGGGCATGGGAGCACATAGCAGTGCTTAGAATAGTGTATGATTGGGAGTCCATACCACCCCTATTACTGGATGTATGCCAAGCCCTTGTACTATAGGCAAGTGGGTGACATCTCTTATTGGAGGAGAGTGGTGGATGAGCTGGATATAGTCATCTAGAGGCTGTGGAGAGATTGTGAAGCCTAGTATGAGGATATAGAGGAGCTATCATACATTTTCTAGACGAGGTATATTTTGGGTCAAACGAAGCACATTGTTGAGAGGTACATGCCAGATAGGGTATTGCAGCAGCTCAGGGAGCGTCAGTCAGTCCCCATTCACGAGACTATCTTCCTGAGGGTGCAACGAGACATAGGGAAATGGGGAGTAGCCTTGGATCCATAGGTGCCATTGGCAGATTTTTAGGGATTACAACTAGTGCCATGGGTGCCTCCAGGAAGTGACATAGAGAATATAGGGACCAACCAAGGTTTGATACACACTAGACTTCACATAGGCTAGTGAGGCTCACCATCCTAGGTACATAGCCATGATAGGTAGAAGAGCCTCCCGTGCAGAGACAAGTTAGACAGAGAGTGGAGGGTGGTCATGTTGACATCCTTGGAGATGGAGATGGAGAAGACAGGGGTCAGGCGAAGGCTAAGGTGATGATCCCTGGAGATGAGGAGGATCTAGAGACACTTAGAGGCTCTAGGGATAGCTTACAGATGGAGGTGGACTAGGTATAGGGTGTAGTGACTATAGTGACAATAGAGAGAGATAGTGCCCTTCTTCAAATCCAAACTTTACAGGGGTATATACATGTGTTGTAAGTGTAGGTATAGGCATTTGTTAGGGATGTTGATGGTGATGGGGTACTAGAGTAGGTGATGGCAGAGTGCGATGCGCTCAGGGTAGAGAGAGATGCAGTAGTGGCTTTTGCTTCATGTCTCCAGCAGGAGTGTGACACAACACAGAGTATTATAGCAGGTGGAGGGATGAAATAGATATGGATGAACATGATGAGAGTCTAGGTAGAGTTGGTAGTGGTGGGATAGAGGGCAGAGTACTATCATATTCTATATCACAGTGTGGTACCAACATACCAAAGAGTGCTGACATTTAGTACACAGAGAAGATCAGGGAAAACTAGGTCTACAAGATCAAGGTCATTAGTGATGGGACCTCCTAGGGTTACGACAACACAAACTCTACCACCATCAGAGCCATCAGAGAAGATTGCAGGGACACAGGGACCACGCCTTCCTCTTCCTTTAGGGTCTGGCCCACAACCTTCACCTTCGACACATTTAGAGGGAGGTAGTTCTTCATGAGATGTTATGATGCTATGATGTTATGTATTTTTGATGCCTATGGACTGATATGTATTTTTGATATACATACATTGTATTATGGCTATTTTGTATTTATATATATATGATTATATTGATATTTTGATGGTGTTTATGATTGTGTTATGGTGTTTTATTGATGATATCATGATGACATGGTAGTATATGTTGATGGTATGTGATGACGTAAGTTTATGCATGTATTATGTTATCTTTGCATGAGATGTTATGACTAATGGTAATATATGTGTGTATGATGTAAATGGATTAGAATAGATGATGATGTATTATTGATGATGATGTGCTGATATTATGAGAAATGTTGTGATGTACTTATGGTATATATTGTTAAGAAAAGTGTCTCAACCTTGCAACTTTTAAAGGTTACTATTCTTCCCAATTTTGGTCTTTTTGAATACCCTTTATCTTGGATAATGGTCTGAATATTTTTAATAAGTCCTTTAATTGAGCTCAAATTAACCTAAATTTTTTCCCAGAAGGTTCAGAACAACTAAGTGAACATCTCGGGTGAGTTTTATCTCAAGATCATATCTGAATCGCGAGCTATTAAAGTTTCTATTTTTTGAAACTACTGGAAAAAGTCTTTGAAATCAATTACCAAAATTGAAACTTCTCTAAACATCCTAAAACTTGGGATAACTAGTGTAGCGGGTTATAGGGTGATAGATCTCTTCACAGGATTTTTGATGCATTAAACGGTTCGTCAATCGGACACCCGGATCAAAAGTTATGGCCTCCGGAAGTTGGACCTTCTATTTTGGGAAATGTAAAAATGTGTTGGACACATAAAAGAGCTGTAAAGGGGAGAGTTACACATGTTGGTGTGTGATTTGGCACAACACAAGGCATCTTTGATTGGAGATAATTTGGGTACCACTTTTTGGGTGGTTTTGGCTCATGGTTTTGTAATTACCGTTGGCGTGTACTATATTGTATCTCCTATAAATCAGGAGCTTGAGATGGAGGTTGTATGTAAGAATCTTATAGATGTTGAATTACCTCCTGGATCTCTAGTTGGATATACTCTTGTAAAAGCTTGCTCTGCAAGTATATTGTAATCTTCATGATTCCTGAATAATATATTGGACGGCTTTGGAGTGTGGAGTTTTTTACCTAAAAGGATTTTCCTCATGTATATCTTGTGTTGTGAGTTTTGTGTTTGCATTTGGAAGTTGTTATTATCTTTCTGTTAATGTGCATCTTAATCTGTAACTGTAAAAGAAAAAAATTGCATAAATCTTTCCTCATTAGATCAGTGTAGGAAGCATTTTCTGCATACCTTGCTTCCTTTCAGTTGGTATCAGATCCTGATCACCTTTGGTTCTAGTTGTTGGGTAGAGGGTTTTTTGAGATTATCTTCATTTGAGCGGGAGCTTGTGCAGAGGATTTTGGAATCTTTGTTGTAGGTAAGAGATGATGAGCACATCTGGGAGGTTTGAGATAGAGAAGTTTAACAATAGTAATTTTGAGTTGTCAAAACTCAAAATGGAGGACATGCTTGTAGATTAGGATTTATGGGAAGTTGTATCTAGTACAAAACCAATGGCAAAGTCTCAAGAAGACTGGGATCTCAAAGATTGAAAAGAGAAGGGTTTGATAAGACTCTATTTGGCTTATTCAGTGCTCCTAGATATACATGAAGAGAAGACTGCAAAGGAACTTTGGAAGAAGCTTGGAGATGTTTATCAGGCTAAATCCCTAGTGAACAAGTTATTCCTACAAAAGAAATTGTATTTTCTGAGGATGGAAGATGGAGGATCTGTCGCTGATCACTTGAATACATTTAATATACTTGTTGTCTAGTTGACTTCTATTGGTGTGAAGATGGAGGAGGAGGATTAATGTATGACATTACTATGTTCCTTACCAGATTTGTGGGACCACCTTGTTATGGCCATTGGGAGTACCACTACCACCTTCAAGATGGATGAAGTGGTTTCTTCACTGTTGTCTAAAGAGATGTAGAGAAAGTCTTCCAAATTGGCTAAGGAGGCTCTTGTGGTTTGTGGTAGATCTAAAGAGAAGGGAAAGAAAAAGGATAAGAAGAAGGAAGAAAAAGGAAGATCCAAATCTTGTGGGAGATCTAAGTCTCCTGGAAAATCCAAGGCCCTGTGTTGGAATTGCGAAAAACTTGGTCACTTCCGCAAGGAGTGCAAGGAGGAGAAAAAGAAAAAGAAGAATTATGATTCATATTTTGACTAGTCCTCTCAGGATGAAGGAGAAGTATTTGTCACTGCCTTGGCAATGCATGCATCTGAGGATGTGTGGCTTATTGACTCTGGTGCATCTTTTCACATGACCTCGCATCGGGGCTGGTTTTTGAAGTATGAAGAATACAATGGTGGAAAGGTGTACTTGGGTGATGATTCTCACTTGGATATTGTTGGCCGTGGAAGAGTCTTGATTCGATTCCCTGATTGACGAGTAAAGGGAATCAATGGTGTTTTGCATATCCCTAGTTTGACATAGAACCTTCTTTTTGTAAGTAAATTGAATGATGTGGGTGTGCAGGTTGTTTTCTCAAATGGAGGATGCAAGATGACTAGATGATCTATGGTGTTGGATAAAGGGTGTTTGGATTGTCAATCTGTTTCAGCTTGATGCATGTGTAGTTCAGTGCAATAGTGCCTCTCTTTCGAAGAAGAGACCTTTAGAGTCTTTATCCTCACCATTGGAACCAACAGCAAAAATGTTTGTTGCATCTACTTCTGATGGTCATGCTTTCTGGGTACCTAAGGGTGCTCATTCTATGGAGATGAAACTTCTAGCTGAGAAGACAATGTTATGGCACCAAAGGCTTGGTCACATTGGTGAAAAGGGTCTGAGGACCCTGAAGAATAAAAATCTTGTTGAGGGTATGAATGATTGTAACCTTGAGTTTAATTTCTGTGAACATTGCATTTATGGAAAACAAAACTGTGTTTAGTTTTATTCCAATTCTCACAAATCTTCTGAGGTGTTGGACTTGATTCATTCTGATGTGTTTGGTCCTGTTAATGTTCCTTCAATTTTAAAATCTATTTACTTTGTTTCATTTATTGACTATTACAGTAGAAGGACATGGGTGTATTTCCTTAGAAGTAAATCTGAAGTCTTTAATAGATTCAAAGAGTTTAAAGCTCTTGTAGAGAATTAGAAGGATAGAAAAATTAAGTGTTTGAGGATTGACAACGATGGTGAGTTTTGTTCTGTAGATTTTGACAAGTTGTGTAAAGAACAGGGGATTGAGAGGCACAAGACAACTTCGTATACCCCTTAGCAGAATGGAGTTGCAGAGAGGATGAATAGAACATTGATGGAGAGGGCAAGGAGTATGCTAAGTGGAGCTGGTCTTGAACAAAATTTCTGGGTTGAAGCTATTGCTACAACTTGTTACCTAGTTAATAGTTCTCCTACATCAACGCTCATTGATAAGACACCTATGGAGGTGTGATCTGGTAAAAAACCTTCATTAAGACACATTTGAGTATTTGGTTGTGAGGCATATGCACATGTGCCTAAGGAGAAGAGGTCTAAGTTGGAGAACAAGGCTATAAAGTGTATCTTCATCGGTTATGGCATCGGTGTGAAAGGGTACAAGCTTTGGGATCTAATAGCTGAGAGAGTTATGTATAGCAGAAGCGTGATCTTCAGAGAGTTCAATCCTTCTTTTGTTGTCTTGTAGCCAGAGAAAGAAGAGAAGAAAGATGATGTGGTTCAACTTCCTTCCACCCCTGAGAAAGTTGAACCAGAAACATCTATTGGACCTGATAATGAGGAGAGATCTAGTAGCTTTGAAAGTTTAGAAGAAGATGAAGAACCTCAACCTCAACCTTTGAGGAGGTCCACGTGGATAAGGTAGTAACTTGATAGGTTTGGTTATTCATTGCATGATTCTAGTTGTATTTTTGCTTTGATTTCTAACACTGATGAGCCTAGAACTATGAAAGAGGATATGGGTATGAAAGATGCAGGTTCCTAGAAGAAGGCCATGGAAGAGGAGATGGCTTCTTTGGAAAAGAATAATACTTGGAACTTGGTGCCTTTACCTAAAGGATGAAAACCTGTTGGATGCAAATGGGTATTCAAAAAGAAATTCGGTGTAGATGGCAATGTTGAGAAATATAAGGCTAGATTGGTTGCGAAGGGGTACTCTCAAGTGGAGGGAATTGACTATGGTGAGATTTTCTCTCCCATTGCAAAGCTGACATCTATTCAATTCCTATTATCTCTTGCAATAATGTATGATCTAGAAGTGGAACAGATGGATGTGAAGACAACATTCCTTCATGGTGACTTGAAGGAGGAAATCTATATTTCATAGCCAGAGCACTACGTGGTGAAAGGTAAAGAAAATTTCGTTTGCAAGTTGAAAAAGTCTTTGTATGGTTTGAAATAGTCTCCTAGGACGTGGTACCAGAAGTTTGATGCCTTTGTGCTGAGTATTGGATTTCAGAGATTGAAATCAGATCATTATGTTTACTACAAGTTTGACAATGATCACATTCTCATTATTGCATTATATGTCGATGATATGTTACTAACTGGGAATGGTAAAAGTTTGATTCTGATTTGAAGTCTTAGTTGTTAGCACAATTTGAGATGAAAAATCTAGGGGCAGCTTGGTACATTTTGGGAATGGAAATCAGAAGAGACAGAGCAAACAAAAAACTTTGGTTAGGCCAGAGTAATTATGTTAACATTATGTTGGAGAGATTCAGCATGATGGATTGTAGACCTTTGACTGTTCCTATTACAATGGGGACAAAGTTATCTGTTGAAGATTGTCTAAAGTCTCCTTCTAAGATAGAGGATATGAGCATAGTTCCTTATGCTAGTGCAGTTGGCAGTTTGATGTATGCGATGGTTTACATGAGACCAAACATTGCCCAAGCAGTGGGAATCCTTAGTCAATTTATGGCTAATCCTAGATAGGTACATTGGGATGCAGTTAAGCGAGTGTTCAGATATTTATGGGGTACTTCTGAGTATTCATTATGTTATCATGGCTATCCTACAGGACCTCGGCATTCACTTTATATTCATGGATTTGTGGGTTCAAATTGGGCAGGTGACATTGACAGTAGGAGATCCACCAGTGCTTATGTGTTCACTATGTTTGGTGGTGCTATTAGTTGGATGAGTAAGTGGCAACCTATGGTCACTTTGTCCACTACTGAAGCTAAGTACATGGCAGAAACACATGCTTGTAAAGAAACCATTTGGCTTAAGAGATTATGTTCTGATGTTGGGTTTGATGCAGGGAAGATTACTATTTGTTGTGATAGTCAGAGTGCCATATGTTTGGTGAAGAATCCTACTTTCCATGCAAGGACTAAGCATATTGATGTCCAGTACCATTTTTTTTGTGACATGGTAGAGGATGGGAAGGTAAACTTGGAAAAAGTTGAAACTTTGATGAATGTTGTAGATTCCTTGACAAAACCTATGAGTACAGAGAAGTTCATATGGTGTTCAGAGTCTATGGGCCTCACAACTCCTAGCAATTAAATCATGGGGTTGATAATCCCTTTGCTCTTGCAAGGTGTTTGGCAAGTGGGATAATATTAAGAAAAGTGTCTCAACCTTGCAACTTCGAAAGGTTACTATTCTTCCTAGTTTTGGTCTTTTTAAAATCCCTTTATCTTGGATAATGGTCTGGAACTTTCAAATTTTCCAAAAGTTTCCAAACGAGCTAAAAATAGCGAGACTTACTATTTTTAGTAAGTCCTTTAATTGAGCTCGGATTGACCTAAATTTTTTCCCAGAAGGTGCGGAACAGCTAAGTGAACATCTTGGGTGAGTTTCGTCTCAAGATCATATCTGGATCACGAGATATTAAAGTTTCTATTTTTTGAAACTGTCAGAAAAAGTCTTTGAACTCATTACTAGAATCAAAACTTCTCTAAACATCCCAAAAATTGGGATAACTAGCGTAGCGGGTTATAGGGTGATAGATCTCTTTAGGAGATTTCTGACGCATTAAATGGTTCATCAATCAGACACCTGGATCAAAAGTTATGGCCTCCGGAAGTTGGACCTTCTATTTTGGGAAATGTAAAAATGTGTTGAACACATAAAAGCACTGTAAAGGGGAGAGTTACACGTGTTGGTGTGTGGTTTGACATACTACAAGGCATCTTTGATTGGAGATAATTTGGGTGCCACTTTTTGGGTGGTTTTAGCACATGGTTTTGTAATTACCGTTGGCGGTGTACTGTATTGTATCTCCTATATATCAGGAGCTTGAGATGGAGGTTGTATGTAAGAATCTTATAGATGTTGAATTATCTCTTGGATCTTTGGTTGGGTATACTCCTGTAAAAACTTGCTTTGCAAGTATATTGTAATCTTCGTGATTCTTGAATAACATATTGGGCGGCTTTGGAGTGCGAGGTTTTTACCTGAAAGGATTTCCCCCACATATATCTTGTGTTGTCAGTTTTGTGTTTGCATTTGGAAGTTGTTATTATCTTTCTGTTAATGTGCATCTTAATCTATAACTGTAAAAGAAAAAATTTGCATAAATCTTTCCTCATTAGATCAGTGTAGGAAGCATTTTCCGCATACCTTGCTTCCTTTCATATATGATGGCATAATGGTAATGGTAATGATAATGATAATGATAATGGTAAAATGATAGTAATGGAAATGATAATGATAATGGAAATGAAAATGATAATGGAAGTGATAATGATAATGGTGATGGTAATAAGTGAAATGAAATGATAATGATAAGGGTAATGGAAAATACAAATGATAATGAAATGGAAATGATATTAGGAATGATAATGATAAATGATGGTAATAGTAATGATAATGGAGATGATAATGAAAATGGAAATGTTAATGAAAATGATAATGATGGATAATGAAGATGATAATAATAAATGGCCATGACAAACGTAATGTGTTTAAGAGAAAGATACAATTAGTATGGATAGAAAGCGACAAAGGTTCGGATGAGATGTTTAGGAAAAACATGAAAAAGATGGATGTAAGAATGATGGATTTATTATTGGGAGTAGTTATGTTGACATGAAGTAAATCAATCCTTTATTTAATATAGAAAAATGGATATTATGCACCAAGGTATAACAAACTAGGGTGACTTAACATCCTTTGCATAGACTTGATGCTACAAAGAAAAGGATATTCTTATGCATGACCAACATAATACAACCTTGTCTAGAGCATGAGTCCTTAGTGCACAAAAGGTATTGCATAGCATTAGATGCAAAAGGACAACGTAGTATGCAAAAATCTGTTCCTACACATACAAGGTATGAATATTTGCTGGAGTAATAAGATCATCCACCAAACACAGCACACCAAAAATCAATGACTATGCCCCATTCTATGCCAATATAAACACACCAAGATATAAAAGATATAGGTGGCCTTTGAATAATCAATAGAAAGAGACAAAAGATAAATCAAAAAGAAAAAGACCAATTAACAAAACAACTGATCAACCATTGTAATATCTTGCCCTAAAATATGATTGATATTGGATTATGTTAGATGTAGGAAGGATCTATCCTATTGTAGGCATGATTCTGGATGATATCTTGATATGTTGAGGCAACATGTAATTAGGTATCAAGGTGTTTCAAAAGGTGGTCTTAAAAAGGTGTTTCAAAAGGTGGTCTTATGATTTTGCATAAAAGCTCTATGTTTTTGATGTGTAGTTTTCTTTGCTTGGGTATCAAGTCTAATGAGTGTGCATTTATTATGAATGAAAATGGATTAAAACTTGACTTATGATTTTATTGCTTGGATTTTGTATGTTTTATTTTTTGTAGTTTTTGGGAATATGTGATGTTTTTATGTTTTGGTATGTTTTGATTTTTTGGTGTTTTTGGGAATATTTGATGCTTTTTTTTTGTTTTGGAATGTTTTGATTTTTTGTGTTTTTTGATAAATAAGGTGGGTATGTTTATTGTGAAAAGTGCGAGTCTTAATGGTAGTGATCCCTCTCCAAGATGACTAGGTATATACCAAGAATTCCCCTAGTTAGGTACAAGAGTATTTATTATGGATGAAAATGGATAAAGGTAGGATACTATCAATTTCAATCAATTATCAAGCAATGATAGTGGGATAAGTGGATAAATGGGAAAGATAATATATGGTGGATGGAATGGGATGTGAGAGAACCTAATAGATGGTGGATAGTAGCCTCTACACATGGCACTTGTTTGCTAGGTTTTCACCATGGTACTTGCCCAAGGCACCACTGACGTGGTTTAAACCATAGGATATATTATTTCTCTTTACTATTTTGATTGATTTTTTTTAAAGTATAGAACCACTTGAGGTGAATGATGTTTATGGGTTCTTCAAGAGGCTGGCTCTCTAGTGTTGCAAGTTGGTAGGCACTTGATCCATATGTAGCTTTAATGACAAAAGGTCCTAGCTAGTTGGGTTTACATTTGCCCTTTTTCTCACATTCTTGGAGATTGCGTTGATTTTCTTTAAGGACAAGGTCACCAATTTCAAAATGGCAGGTCTTGACTTTCTTGTTGTAACTTCATCAAAGTTAATTCTAATATTCTTGTTAGAAATGAAGGTGTAAACCACACAACAAAAATCTGATTCAAACCTTATTTATGTTCTCTAAATAATGTAGAATCAATGGAGACCACAACAAAAATAAAACCCACTACACAAAAAAAACATGCATTAAGAACTATACACATAACACAGTATGTAACATGGAGAAAACCCTTTTGGATAAAAAACTCCACCAAGAAAAGAGGCTCCAAGTTGTATTATCTTCAAATATGAGATTACCATACATGCATTTCCTCTTCTTCTTTAGTCTTCAATCTGCGGCACCTGTTACTCTCAACTCTGATAAAAAATGTAGTACAAATATCTTTATAAAAGGGGGTTGCCTTCTAGGACAAGAAAACTGACATAATATCGGCCGTCAGATCTATGACCTAATGATGAACGGTCTAGATTTATAATGATAAAATTTGGGTCCAGGGGCACTGCCCTCGAGCCCCTGCCAGGGTGCATAGCCCTGGACCCTTTGTTAGGGGGGTGATCCCCCTAGACCCCTTGCAAGGGGCAAACCCCTTGCGACCCCCCATTGTGGACAAATTAGCATCAGGGACCGGATATAAACATGTGGCTGAAACAAGATCATTGCTGGTGAAACCTTTCATCCCTTATGGGTGATTTATAAATAATATTAGGATTAATTAATTATATAGGATTTACAAGGTTGATGTCACCTTAATCCTAACAATGCTTGAAGATGGTTACGGGCATGAAGTCACCTCTCATCCTAGAGTTCTAATTATTGTAATCTTGCTGTACCATACTCCTCCTCATTCATGATATTTTGTAGTGAAATCCCTAGAGAAGGGAACTTGACCTCAATTGGTAAGATGGATTCAGAACCAAAAGACAAGTGAATATGGAGTGGCTCTGGTAGGTGTGTGAATGCTAGTACGGTATGCCCATAAAGTGGGGTTTAGTTGCAGGTGCCAATCATGGCCAACGTCATTGACCATCTTTTTCAAGATTTTTAGGATGGTTTTATTTGACGCCTCAGCTTGGCCATTACCTTGTTGGTAGGAGGGGTAGAAAAATGATGTTGGATGTGGAATTTATTACAAAGGGACCAAACTTATTGATTCTTAAAAGGTTTACCATTATTAGTGATAAAGGCAAGGGGGATTCCATACTGGTAAATGATGTAATGTAGGATAAATTTGGCTATTTGGGTACCGATAATTTAAGTGAGTGGAATTGCTTCAACCCACTTAGTGAAGTATTCAGTGGAAGTTATGATGAATTTGTGGCCATTAGAGGATGGAGGGGCTATTTTACCAATAAGATCAGGCCCCCTCTATGAAAAGGGCTAAGGAGTTATTATTGGCTACAAATCTTGAGTCGGCGCATGAATGAGATCACCATGTTGCTGGCACTACAATCATTTCTTGGAAAACTAGATGGCATCTTGTTCCATACTAGGCCAGTAGTATCCTATTCTCAACAACTTCTTTGCAATTGTAGGACCACTAGAATGTGCACCATAGATTCCCTCATGTACCTTGTGTAAGGTAGTTTGGGCTTCTTTCGAGTTGAAGCACCTAAGAAGAGTACCTTTGAGACTCCTTTGATATGGGGTATCACCTACGATGGTAAAGTAGGATGAGCAGTGAATGAAGGTTTTTCATTGGTTGGTGGATAGGTTCGATGGAAGGGATAGTCATGAAGATGGGCATAAATGTCATGATACCAAGGGGAAGCAGGTCCAACTATTTCATAGATGAGTTCAAAATATGAGGTGTCTTATGCGGGGATAAAGAGCTATTCCACAAAAAACTCACACCATTGGTGGTTGGTTGGCATGTCAATGAGAAATCCAATGGTTGCCATTGCATGAGCATCTTTGTTGTTCAGTTGAGGCACTTGTTCAAATTGAATCTTAGAGAAATACTTTTTGAAGTCATTGACCATTTTCTTGTAGGGAATTAGCTTGTCATCCTTGGTTTGAAACTCATCATTAGCTTGTTTGATGACCAACAAAGAATCTCCATACACATGTAATGTGTCAATCTTTCATTTAACAACCATTTTCAATCTTGTAATCAAAGCTTCATACTCGGCAATGTTATTAGTGCATGGAAACACAATCTTGTATGCCTTAGGGATGCAATCACCTTGAGGTCTGATGAAGAGAATTCCTACTCTGGAACCATGAGAAGTGAATGATCCATCAAAGTATAATTTCCAATGTACTGATGGGATAACTAAGCATATGGATTCATTTGGGAATTCTTAGGTAAGTGGATGATTTGAATGAATAGGAGCATCTGCAAGCTGATCTACTATAACCTATCCCTTGATAGCTTTCTGGTCCACATACTCTATATCAAATTCACTGAGAATGATTACCCACTTTTTCATTCATCTTGTGGGTGTAGCCTTCAACAATAGATACTTTAGTGGATCTACCTTGGAAATGAGATTAACTTGGTGATTGAGCATGTATTGTCTTAGTTTTTGGGAACTAAAGACAACTGCTAGGCATGCTTTCACCAAGGTTTGACTGATATAATAAATAGCTTTTTCTTTGCCTACTTTATCATGTTGTGCTAGTAGAGCCCCTAATGTTGTTGATGTTGCTGAAATATATAAAGTAGGGGTTTTCCTGGAACAAGAGGCAGAAGAATTGGAGGAGAAGCTAAATATTCCTTCAATTTGTCAAAAGCTGCATAACATGAAGCATCCCATTGGAATGTAACATTTTTGCGGAGAAGATGCGTAAAGGGATGCCATTTGTCTACAATTTGAGAAATGAAATGATGAATGGATTAAAGTTTCCCTTGTAAAATGCAGAGCTACTTTAGATTATTTGGTGGAGGCATGTCAACTATGGCCTTTAATTTTGTTGGATCCACTTCAATACCTCTCCTTGAAACTATATATCCCGATAATTTTCCAAAAGTGACACCAAATACACACTTTTTGGGATTGATTCGGACTTGATATTATTCTAGGTGATCAAAGATCTTCGCTAAAACATGGAGATGTTCTTTTCTTGTTGACTCACCAAGGAGGTCATCCACATAGTGCTCCATAATCTTATGAAGCATATCGTGAAAGATCAAGTTGTCATTGCTTGTTGATAGGTTGCGCCAACATTTTTGAGACCAAATGACATGACTTGCCAACAATAAGTACCCCATGGATAAGTGAAGGTTGTTTTATTTTTATCTTCTTCAATGATGTGGATTTGATTATAACCTAAAAATCATCCATAAGTGAGAGCATCTCATGTCTGGTAGTGAGATCTACAATAGTGTCAATATTTGGTAACGGAAAGTCATCTTTGGGACATGCTTTGTTTAGATCTTAGAAGTCATTGCAAATACAGATGCCCCTATTTGGTTTGGAAACTGGGACTATGTTGGATACCCACTCCAGATAGTCAATGGGCCAAATGAATCCTACTGCTAACAAGTTTTCAAGTTTTGCCTTCACTAAGAGTGTAATATGTGGGTGGATCTTTCTCAATTTTTGCTTAATTGGTTTGGCATCAGGATATACTGTTAGGTGATGCACCCCTAAAGATGGGTCTAGACCAGGCATATTAGTATAAGACCATGGAAAATTGTGGGAATAGTTCTGAAAGAATTTAGTGAAATCCTTCATTTCCTCTGATGATAAAGAAGTAGCCAAAAATGTGATTTTTGGACTCTTTGTTGTGCCCAAGTTTAGCTCTTGAGATTTTTATATCAACAGTGGAGATTTTTTAGGATAAAGAGCATCTTTTGGAAGGTCAAATCCCCCATCCTCTAGTGCCTTAGAGAGGTTTTCACCATTGGATGCATCCTTTCTTTTTACTTTTTTTATGGTCCGATAGTGCCACAAAGTGGTTTTCACTAGGGGACCTTTTTATTATATTACTTTTGCGATTGACGGATTTGGGCTTCTGGTGTAGGAGCACCTAGATGTCTAGGTTTTGGTTAATTTACAAGTTGGTTGGTTTGTTTAATAAGGTCTCTGAGACCATTTACATGATGTATAAGGCTTGAAAGCCATGTTGTAGTTGGACTATGTCCAAATGTTGAAAAGAATCTTTTACTATGTTGTAAGTCTTAGTTAGGACAGTCATAGGTAGTTTGCAAGATGAATTTAAGTTTTAAGGTTTATATAGGATAGTCAATTAAATTTCCATGTTGTAAGCCTTTTAAGGCATGTCATAGGTTGGAAGGGAATGTAACACCTTGTCCAAGGTTCTCCAAAATGTTTGAAAGTAGCATCTATCTAAAAACAATCAATATAGTCCAAAATAGAAAGTGGACAGTTACAAAACAACAAGCTGCAGTTAACAAATCAAGAAGGCATCGATAGTTTTGGGCTGTTTTGATCGACCCCTGCTATTCCATGCATGGTAAGAGGCTTGTATTAAGCCAAGGAAAGCTGTATTATGGAAAACATTCATTAGTTTGGAGAGAAATAAACAAAGTAACATTGTTTTCTATTTTTTTCTCTATTTTTCTAATTTTCTATGCTATTTTTCTGCCGTACCCACGACTATACGGATTCATCATAGCACAAGAGCCCAATGGAATGTTAGAGGATCAAGGTAGCTTGGCTTTGGATCTTACTTGGAGGCTTAACACAAAACAAAATGGAAGATATTGCTAATTTCCCCAAAACTGTCTTTTAGAATTTGCTGTTCCTTAAATTATTCGTTGTTTTCTTGAGTTGTACGGGCCTATACGGCAAAGTGGAGATTGGAATCTGTGATGGTTGTTTAGGTGGTTGAATTACCTGCCCTTTGCAAGTGGTTTGGGCTTTTGACACCCTCATACATCTCTGTATTTCCCTTTTGTCTGAAAGTAGGTTTGAAAACCTAGCTAGGGCTTCTTTTGACAGTCCCATGGGTTTTTCCTCATTCCTCTGATCATTTTCTAGTTGTGATCAGAGGAATGGAATGTAAAATGGTTAGGTTAGAAGGTTGTGAAGGTTACAGGGGTAGGAAATAGTATAGAGTGGGGTTTGCCATGTATATGGCCCATCATATAAGTCATGTATTGGATGATTGAAGGAGGACAGTAGAAATAGATAAGTTTGATGAACTATTGCTTTGCCAAGGAAGGCAGTAGAGATGTGTGGCAAGTTATAGGTTTGTTATGTTGTATGAGGTTGAGGGTGTCTTGATAGAGACCACCATATGGAGATTAATGTGACTATCCTTCTCATGGAGCAGTGAGATGTTATGACAGTCTATGAAGAACATAGTGAAGATTATTGTCCTGCAGTCCTGTGTAGAGGAGTTGAAGGGATCTTAGATGGAGTTGGGCATCTTGGAAAGTGTCTTGGAGTCCTCCCTCATGTTGCATGTCAAGAACAAGGTAGTGATTGAGTTGAAGCCCTTCATGGGTAAGAGAGTGAACCTCTAGTAAAATAGTGAACCTAGAGAACAGTTCCATTTGAAGTTTTGAACTATGAGACTGCTGTCCTAGATGCTCTGCATCATTTGTGGTATTAGAGCCACTTGTAGATCCTTGAGGGTGTTGTGGATCTTGTGAAATAATAAGAGTTTGTGAGAGTTGTGAGGATGCCTCCAAAGAATCAAATGGCAAGAGAGAATTCTGAGTTGAGAGAAGCCTTAGAGGCTAGAGAAAAAGAATTGAGGGACAGAAGAGAGCAGGATGCTGCAAGAGAAAGGGAGTTGAGGCAAGTGAGAAGAGAAAATGCAACAATCTTGGCTAGATTGGAAGCATTGGAGAAGAATCCTAGAAAGGATGAACAAAATGAGTTAGAAGGAGATGAGGATGCAGATGAGAATCCTCCTGAGGATGAGTTAGATGCTGAGGAAAAGAAGTTTGTAAGATTGCTAAAGGCAGTCCAAGGAAGTGGAACAAAGGCAAACATTGAGTTACCTATCTATCAGGGGAAGATGGATAGTGAACAAGTATTAGGGTGGATAGATGCCTTGGAAATTTTTTTTTAGTATGAGGAGATGAGTGATGAGAAGAAGATCAAGTTTGCAAAAACAAAACTGAGAGGAACAACACTTACCTGGTGGAGTAGTGTGCAGATAGAGAGACTGGCTAGAGGTGCAGCAAAAATCACTTCTTGGAGTAGGATGAAGGATATGATGAAAGACCAATTCCTTCCATCTGATTACTCCATTCAGACAAAGAGGATGAGGCAAAATCTGAAATAGAAGGACATGGATGTTATGTCCTATACTGAGCAATTTCATAAGCTTAGTATCAGAGGTGGATTGGAAGATGAAGAAGAGAAAGTGGCAAGATACCTTAATGGGCTTAGGTATAACTTGCAGGATGAGATTGGGTTAGCAGTACTAAAATCACTTGGAGAGTGTTTTCAGTTAGCCATCAGGGCTGAAGAGAGAGTGAAGAGGAAGCAAGAAAGGCAAGGAGGTTATGGAAGAGGAAACAGAGGTAGGGGCAGACCTACTAATGAAGTTCAAAATAACAATGAGAAGGGTAAGGAGTTATCTATAGAACAGAGAGGTGGATATAGAGGTGGAGGTAGATTTGGATTAGGTAGAGGAGTGTTCACTGGCAGATGTTATCACTGCAATGAGGTGGGACACACATCTTTCAACTGTCCTAAGAAGGATGGTGTTGACAAGACCAAGGATAGAAGAGTTCACTTGGCACAAGAGGAGGAGAAGCCAGAGGAACCAGAAATGTTACCAGCCTCTCCAATGATGGATGGAGAGATGCTCATGGTGGAAAGAGGCAAGATGCAGCAACCACCATAGGTATCTATTTTCAGAACTAATTGTTTAAGCCATGGAAAGATATGCAAGTTGATTGTAGATTTAGGTTCTCATGATAATCTAGTTTCTTGGGAAATGGTGAATAAGTTGGGGTTGAAGACTTTTGATCATCCCAGTCCTTACCATGTCACTTGGGTGAGTCAAGAGCAGCAGGTTAATGGTCACTAAGAAGGCTTATGTTGATTTTACAATTGGTCCATATCAGGACTATGTTTTGTGTGATGTTATTCCTATGACATGTGGGCATGTAATCTTGGGTAGACCATGGCAGTCTTTGAGAAGGACAATTCATGATGGGTATACTAATACCTATGTGGTGCACAAAGATGGTAAGAAGTTTAAACTGATTCCTTTACCTTGTGAAGAGAAGAAGGGACATGTCACTATTTGTTTTGGACAGAAACTATAGTTGAGTATGCAGGTTAAGGATGATGGGAAGCAGCAGGAATAGTTGCAACAGTAGAAGGTGGATGACAGTCCTAGAGAGCAGCAGGCTTGGGACTTGAGTTATGTTAAGGTTGGGGACATTGGGTGCCCTATAAAGAGGTAGAAGAAGGAAGGTGGACAACAGGTCGTCCAGGGAGGAATGAATCAGAGCCTCTAGTTGAGAAGAGCTGAAGCATTGCAGCAGCAAGGTCCTAGGCAAGGACACCAAAACAGGTTTTCTGGTACTAACACTGTTTACATGAGTCGTGCAGGTTGGAGAAGAAAGAAGATAACTCTTGGAGAGTTCATGTTTCCTAGTCAGAGGAACATACCAACAAGATGGAAGACTGGATGGAGCAGTTCCCCTAACTCTTGGGACAAGAGTTTTTATCATGCCGGGGAGTATGGTGCAGGAGTACCTAGATGTTTAGGTTTTGGTTAATTTACAAGTTGGTTTGTTTGTTTAATAAGGTCTCTAAGACCATTTACATGATGTATAAGGCTTGAAAGCCATGTTGTAGTTGGACTATGTCCAAATGTCAAAAAGAATCTTTTACTATGTTGTAAGTCTTAGTTAGGACAGTCACAGGTAGTTTGCAAGATGAATTTAAGTTTTAAGGTTTATATAGGATAGTCAATTAAATTTCCATGTTGTAAGCCTTTTAAGGCATGTCATAGGTTGGAAGGGAATGTAACACCTTGTCCAAGGTTCTCCAAAATGTTTGAAAGTAGCATCTATCTAAAAACAGTCAATATAGTCCAAAATAGAAAGTGAACAGTTACAAAACAACAAGCTGCAGTTAACAAATCAAGAAGGCATCGATGGTTTTGGGCTGTTTTGATCGACCCCTGCCATTCCATGCATGGTAAGAGGCTTGTATTAAGCCAAGGAAAGTTTTATTATGGAAAACATTCAATAGTTTGGAGAGAAATAAATAAAGTAACACTGTTTTCTATTTTTTTCTCTGTTTTTCTAATTTTCTATGCTATTTTTCTGCCGTACCTGCGACTGTACGGATTCATCATAGCACAAGAGCCCAATGGAATGTTAGAGGATCAAGGTAGCTTGGATTTGGATCTTACTTGGAGGCTTAACACAAAACAAGATGGAAGATATTACTAATTTCCCCAAAACTATCTTTTAGAATTTGCTGTTCCTTAAATTATTCGCTGTTTTTCTAAATTGTTTGGGCCTGTACGGTAGAGTGGAGATTGGAATCTGTGATGGTTGTTTAGGTGGTTGAATTACCTGCCCTTTGCAAGTGGTTTGGGCTTTTGACACCCTCATACATCTTTGCATTTCCCTTTTGTCTGAAAGTAGGTTTGAAAACCTAGCTAGGGCTTCTTTTGACAGTCCCATGGGTTTTTCCTCATTCCTCTGATCATTTTCTAGTTGTGATCAGAGGAATGGAATGTAAAATGGTTAGGTTAGAAGGTTGTGAAGGTTACAGGGGCAGGAAATAGTATAGAGTGGGGTTTTCCATGTAGATGGCCCATCATATATGTCATGTATTGGATGATTGAAGGAGGACAACATAAATAGATAAGTTTGATGAACTATTGCTTTGCCAAGGAAGGCAGTAGAGATGTGTGGAAAGTTATAGGTTTATTATGTTGTATGAGGTTAAGGGTGTCTTGATAGAGACCACCATATGGAGATTATTGTGACTGTCCTTCTCATGGAGCAGTGAGATGTTATGATAGTCTATGAAGAACATAGTGAAGATTGCTGTCCTGCAGTCCTGTGTAGAGGAGTTAAAGGGATGTTAGATGGAGTTGGGCATCTTGGAAAGTGTCTTGGAGTCCTCCCTCATGTTGCATGTCAAGAAGAAGGTAGTAATTGAGTTGAAGCCCTTCATGGGTAAGAGAGTGAACCTCTAGTAAAATAGTGAACCTAGAGAACAGTTCCATTTGAAGTTTTGAACTATGAGACTACTATCCTAGATGCTCTGTATCAGCTTCTCACCAAAGTATGCTATGGTGTTAAGCTCTATGATGAAATCAACTCTATGATCCCCTAAAGGAATGTGTTCTTGCAGTCCCATGAGTTCTACAAGTGCTTCCTCATTTTGAATGGTATCTAGAATTGGAGGACTTTGTTGCTCCCAATCGGTTAGTTGGGGGTAGATGAGTGGCATGTCAGTAGACGTGAATGAAATGGTTGAGGATAGGGTAAATATGGAAGAGTCTTGGAAGAGTTTGGCAATGTGTTTGAAGGAGTCTTCATTTGTATCCTCATCAGTGGCCTCCATAGTGGGAAAATCTTTGGCTACCTCATTGAGGATAAATTCCATATCTAAGGATGCACGCTCGATTGATCCATAACCAAGTCCTTGAAATCAAGGTCTTCTTGTTGCACTTATAGGTTCTATAATACCTTGTTCTTGTGGCCCATGTCCACCTTGTCCTTTGTAACCCATACTTTGACAATTCAGAGTCCATTAGCATATTTCTCTATAGGTAATAGGGCCTGTTCCTTTTCATCTTTATACAACCACTTGGAGACATCTTCTTCAATGGACTCTTTCTCTAACACTCCCCAATGCTCAAATGTTGTTGGTTTGTATTTGATGATCACATTTGATACTGAGATTGAGGGTTGAGGTTTTCCATGTGATCATGAAGAGAGCAGTAGTTGGTCTATGCAGAAAGATTCTTGTAGTTTTTATTCTCCACACCCCTTGTCTTTGACTTGGAACTTGATCTTAGGAATTGGAGTTTTTGAGGTGGATGGTAATGAAAGGGATGATGGGTCTATATAGGATGATGATGAGGATGCAATATCATTTTTGGGACAAAGGTTGGAACTCTTTCCTTCCATCATCCTACAATATTGAAATGGACGGGGGTTAGTGAAAATGGTAGCTTCAAAGCCATTATAGGGAAATTTTATGCATTGATGGTATGTTGAAGAGGTAACCTACATGGCATGAATCCATTGGCATCCCAGGAGGATATTATAGGTGAGATCAAGGTCCAAAACCTGACAGGGAGTTTCCATTATGATAGGACCAAATTGAATGGGTAATTTGATGATACCCACAGACTCACGTTCAATATCATCATAGCCTTTGATAGTAGTACTTTTCTGTGAGTCGAATACATTTTTAGAATATCCCAGCTATCTTATTAATTTCAAAGTACAAATATTGAGACCCAATCCACCATCTATAAGGACTTGCTTTATTTTATGCTTGTGAATGAGTACTTCTAAATGGAGGGCATTGTTATGTGAAAGGGTATATGAAGGGAGATCATTTTTAGTGAATATAAGATGATGTGGCAAGGATAAAAGTCCTACCATGGCTTGAAATTGATTGGTATTGATGTTATTAGGGTCATGTGACTCTTGAAGTGCTTTATGAAGGATTTGTTTATGTGTGGGGGAAATATGGAGGAGCTCAATGATGATATTTGCATAGGGGTTTTATTCAAATGATCAAGAATGCTATACTGAGGTGAAGGTTGTGAATTGGATGGGGCTCCTTGAAGGGTTATTTGACCTCGATGTGTGGTCACAACACAGTCAGATGTTTTTGGTACAATGGTGATTGTGGAAACTTAAGAATCACATTCATTGATATGACCTACAACAGAGTCATAAGAAGTAGAGACATTGACATTATTTGTGTTTTTGGAGCCCTTTTTTTGTGGGTTTGTCCTTCTACCAGAATTTCTCCTTGGTCTATGAGTTCTTGGATGCAATTTTTGAGCCACATGCAATTGGTTTTTTTTGTCTATTTGCCTTGTGATAGAATATTAATTTGCATTGAACCATGGGGGTTTCACTTGATTTTCATCATGTTATCTTATAGAAAGAAAGTTTATGACATTTGATTGCACCAATTTGCGTAAGATGGATTCGATGGGTTCACCTAAGGGAGTGAATCGTCATCTAAATGTAGATGTTTTTTTAGGTGGTCCCTTAGGAGTGGTATTGTTGTGATTTAGGGTTTTTTGGAATGAAGGTTTGGTATTTTATGGATTTTGAGTGTGTTTGACATCAATTACTCCATCATTCACAATGTTCTTATTCTTGGCCGAAAAACAAGGTTTATCATTAGTTTGATTGTTGTTGTGGTCTTTGTAAATCTTGACTAAACCTTTAGCTATGAGGGCTTTCTCAATAGTGACACCTTTGTCTATGATTTCCTCAAACATATTCACACATTGAATTTGCAAGTGAAAACCCATTTCTTGATTTAAGTTTTGAACAAATATGTTGACAAGTTGTTTCTCAGGGATAGGACACGAGAATTTACTAGCAAGGTTTCTCTAGCATTGAAGGAAGGCAACAAAAGATTCTCCATTCCTTTTCTTGGTATTGCAAAGGTCTGTCATAGATACCTCATGTTTGATGTTATATGAAAAATGTGCGATGAATTTCTTAGCAAGTTCTTGAAATGTCTTAATAGCATGAGGTAAATGGGAGAACCATTTGATAGCTTGGCCTCCTAGACTATGGGGAAAGAGTCGCATGAGATATGTATCATTATAAGTGACTTCCATACATGCTATGTAAAATTCTTTTAGATGGTCCCTAGGGCCACCTTTTCCTTTATATTTTTCAAACTTAGGTATATCAAAGTTATGCATAAATGGGATCATGACCAGGATCTATCAAAATGATAGGGGCATATCTCTTCAAAAGAGTATTTCTTCTTTGAATGTCCCATCTCCAAATCTTGTACCTTCTTCCTCAATTCATCAAATTATTGGTCAAGATTAATGGGAGGAGGTGGATTTGGATTCGTAATTGGAGGTTGTTGATTGATCAATTGTTGGATGAAGGAATTTTGTTGTTGTGATGTGGTGGGTTGGTAGTTTGGAAATAAGGGGAATTAAAGGGTGAATTGAAGATTGGAGGGTTAGTATATGAGTATGAGGTGGTGACTTGAGAAGTTTGGAGAAGGGTGAAGGAAATTGATGATGAGTATTGTGAAGTTTGAGGATTTAGTGGTGGAATGGTGGTTGTAACTTGGGGGATGAAAACCATCAGTTGTGATTGACTATGTTGTTGTAGGACATAAGTTGGAATTGAAGTTTGTGATACATTAGTATGAATGGGTTTACTAATGCTTGTGTTGATGTGAAGATGAGATGAGGGATTATTCATGCAAAGTTGTGATGTTGATGGAGGATTGTGATGATCATATGGAAATGGATCTTGTGGCTTAAGATTGGAAATATCATAGTCCAAAGGTAGTTGAGCTCCACGTTGAGCCAACATGAGAAAATATTTATTAGGATTCGCTACAAGAATTTGATGCATAAGTTCCATGCATTCATCATCTTGTGAAAAATCATGTAGGCATGGGGAAACAGGTTGATGATCTTGAGAAATTTGGCCTAAGATAGGTGCATTTGGTGGTGATGGTTGAGAGTTTTCTTTCCAGTCACTTGGGCTGTAAGATGACATCCCAAATTCTTGTTCAACTTCCATGTGAGGGATAGGTGTCTTTTGAATGATGGACTCCATATTCTTTCTTTCTTGTAACCTTGTGAGTGACATGCAAAGAAAGGACTTGGGTAAAAGAAAATGGGATGAAAATATGTATGAAAGATAGAAAGAGAATGTGATGATGACTTGGAGTACTCCAAATTTGGTCTTTGGTATCTTGGGGATGATGTTTGGGATGAGGAATCAAAATGGCCTCAAGTACAAATCTAGATCTTGGAATTGATGACAAATGATGATACCTTCCACTACTTAGGAGGGATTAACACCTAAGGAATAACAGGGTAAGGATTCTCCATTTCCTACTTGAGGTAGACAAGATATCAAGCAAAATAGGGAGTAAGATAAGGATTTCATTAACTCAAGAGTAGTTAAGACTCCTAAGATAATTAATGGACAAGATGAACCTAGCACTACTTGAGGTTGACAAGATATCAAGTGATACACCAAGCTAAGGATGAAAAGATAATAAGATCTAGATTTGAATAAGATGGATTTTGGATTCAAGGATGATTTGGGATGTGGGTTGATAAGATCAAAATGATTGACAAGATTGAAGTCCCAAAGTGGTTGAGGAGCAAAGCCAAGTCTATGAGTAAAATGGAAGGAATAGTGAAATGGATGAATGGGTGAAATGAATCTTGGAAAAAGATATGATATGGAAATGGTTTGTGTATGGAAAGGATGAATGGGGAAGAGGTTGATAGATCCCAAGTGTATGCTATGAACTCCTAAATAGTTTGACCAAATGCTACAAGTTTTCCAAAGGTTGATTTGTGATAAAAATTTGACAAGAGTTTTGGATCAAGAGATTACTTGCAATAAAGAGATAGTTAATGCCAACATATTGAAGAAAATCTAACCAATATGCTCCATCTTGGTTGGCTACCATAGAGATGTCTTGACTTTTCATGAAAGAATGAAAGAGTTGGATGAAACTATAACAACTTGGAAGCTGTAATTGCTCAATACCACTGCCCCTAGTGCCAAGTTAATTGCTCTAACAATTAAACAATTTGGAATTTTCAAAGAGAAGTAATCATTCAAGAAATCACAATCTCCCAAGTTCAAGGATATCAAAGAACAAAGTTCAAATAAGTAATTGAAGGTTTTATTCTTATTTTATGGTTTTACCTTTTTCAAAAGCATTTATAAATTAAGTCATTTTATATGACTTAATAAAGTGACTTTATATTTATAACTTAAGGTTATAAAAATAATGAACCTTTACAAAGTTATAAAGTTATAAAATAAAAGAGATTTAAAGAAGCAATTACAAATGAAAGCCTATATATACAAGGCTAATTGTAAAGAAAGGGATATTTTGATTCACATACATTGAACAGAAGTAGAAAAAGTTTGTAGAACTTTCCTTTTGGAATTCAATAAATAAGAACATTACTAGTCTATGAGATTATGTGTTAATCTTTATGTTGTAGTTTTTTCTTATGTTAAATTTGCAACCATTATTTAAATATTTCTTGTTGTGTGGTGAATGCAATTTGTTTTATTTGATTTACTTGTTTATCTTATGCAATCTGGGATATGTTAATGGTAGTTTCTAGATTTATGAGTCTGAAAGCCCTAGATGAATGAGTCTTTCTTGTGTTAGATTTCATTCTTCCTATTCAAACCCTAGTTGCATGTTCTTATTAAAATATCCATCTTTTTCTTAGATTAAATCTTTGTGTTTGTTCCTCTTTTCAAAAAAATATTCATTCTTTTTCTGGAAAACTTGGTTATTGGCCCTATGTCAGTTGTATATGAGGCATTTTCCTTTTCTACTTTTTGGTTAAAAGCATACCCCTGAAAATATTAAAATCTATCATACATGGAAGATACCCCTCTCAAACATAGAGGAAGATTGTTAATTTAATAGCAATCTCTCCAACTATTGTAAACCTTGTCAGTGCCCATTTGGTGGGTCAAGGTTGATTTTGAAGGATAATCGCAATGATAAATTTGTTTACCAACAACAAGGCATATTAAGCTTGAGAGAGGAGGTCAATGTTTAAAATATCATTTCTTTTTGGCATGCTTTAAATGGGATTACTCTTAGTTATTGAGTTGTGTTGACTGTCATTAATCATCGAGCCAATTGTACATTAGGTATGTATGTGGTTCCTTGCATGCATGTTTGTGATAGATATGTTTCTCTTTCCTAGATTTAGACAATATGATTCTCTTGTATGACATGGAGATACCGATGGTTGTGTTGTTTATTGGGTTAATATGAATGTGACGAGGTTTGGGGAGGGTTTTATTGTAATGCCTTAAGATATTGTGATTGCCATGTTGAATTGCTTACTAATAAATGTTATTGACCATGATGAGTTCATTCTAGTGTTTGTAGTAGTTTGATTAGAGGGATGCCTATGAATTTTCCTTATAGCTACAATTATTTACTAGATATATATGAGGTTCTTGATCAATTTCGCATCTATCCCTTGAATGTTACTATTACATGTATTGGTTCATCTTCTTTTTTGTCTTGCTATAAATTTAGGAATTCCATCATTCTTTTATTAGGGATGGAGGTTTTTAATATTATAGTTGACTAATTCTTGTGAAATCTTTCTAGTTTGTACTGTATGATATCTTGTATTAAATATTTTTGTAATTTTTATCCAGTGGAAGTAATGCATACATAGGAATATGAATTACCTTGTAAGAAATTTGAAACAATAGGGGAAGGTACTATGTCCTAGTTGCATGTTATTCATAAGTACATATGACTATTTTATGAGTACATAATGGCAAATTGGATGCTACTTTGGTGTAGGATACATGCACTTATATTCTTGATAAGTGGGTGTGATCTTGTTCTTGTAAGTCTTGTACAAGTTGTGTGGTTAAATGATTGTGGTCTTTTTCTCTTTCCTTGCATTAGATCCTAGATATCATCCTTCAATCTTCTTGTTGATGGATGGGGTGGATAGGGCCATCATGGATGGGCTCATCATACCCACTCCTACTCACTTTTAATTTTCTACTAAAGACCTTAAAGATTCTTTCTTTGATCATGTAATCAATTTTGAGTTATAAGGTGTGGTAACATTGAATATGTTGTATCAAGATTGACACAAATGTGGACAAAATGTAGTTTATACGAGATTATGTTATTTCTATTGTTCTTACTATGATATAAGGATAGACACTTAACCTATTTATCTAAGTTTGTTTGCTACCATTAGATCCTATAAGATTTTACTTATGCTAATTTAGTGAACATTATGAGATACGTTGTATTACTCTTCTATTTTGCATGATTGATTTAAAATTGAAACATGAATAATGACAAATGGATACATTTAAATATGAAACTTGAAATAAACAATTGAATTGCTATGATGTTATGATAGTAGATTGATCTTGTATTAAAGGTACACCTTGTACTTAAGATCACTGAGTTGTTATCTCTTATTTTAGGAAAGAAACAAGTTAAATTTGTCTAAACCTTGAACAAGAACTCCTTTCAAATAAACAATGACATGTTGGAAAGTTCTTGTAAGTGATTGACCATTAAGGGAGAGGGGCCAATAGCCGCCCACCCTAACTTCGTGCATGTCAAGCACAGAGCTAGACATATCAAATTTTGACAATTTTTTTGGGTTTTTCCGTATGCGACTGAAGAGCTTAAAGCTATTATTTCAGCTTTTGGGCACTTATACATTTCCCTGTAGGACACGTTATGTGTACATGGGTCGAAAAATGGTCATTTCAACATGTCACCCCATACATCTGCACCGATGTGTCAGTAACCATTCTCCATCACATTTGTACACTTGTCTTAATTTCATTGGTTAATTTACAAATGTATTGGTGCATTTGTGAACATGTACAAATGTTGTGAACATGTATTGGTGCATTTGTGTTAATTTATTTGGTTGGTATTTTACACGTATTGGTTCTTTTTAAAAATTTAATTAGGGGGTCAAGTGATTAAAAACATAGTGGTTATTGGGGCGTGGGCGACAACTGGCCCCTCTCTCTTAGTAATAACAACACCATAGATGATTGATAAAAAAAATAAGATATCAAGTTATAGGTGTTTGGAATTATGAACACTTTTTTATCTTTTATTAAAGTTGAATTTAGATTGTTTACTAGTACTTTTATAAATGGATAAATATGTATGTTTATGTTATATCTATTGGGTTATTTATCAATGTTATCAATGACATAGATTAACTATTGAATAAGTAGGTTAACCATTAGTTGTTAGGTTGAAATAGATCTTTTGGAGTAACTCAAAAACATGTTCACTAAATCATATTCATTTTTTGAAAAAGAAAAATATGAAACAATGTGAATAATTATTCCATGAACCTTTTCAATGGAAAACCATGTGATGAGCTACATGGTTCTTTCACCATTCTGTTGCATGGTCAGATGACATAAGCTTGCTACATTGAATCCAATCTACAACACAATGTGTGGATACCCATGAAGGATTGGTAACATGATTATTTTATCACTATGTGGCATGGTCAGTTGCAAGGAACTTGTGTCATAGTAGTTGAATTGCCTCATAGTGTTGAGATAAGCCACAAATGGAGAAGGCACCTTGATTCCAAAGGAAGCATTTTGATGCAAGAATTCAATTCCTAATTTGATGATTTATGTATACCACACATGATTAAGTAATAACATTTAACTTAGTTTCAAAATGATAACTGTAGCTAAGACGTGATACATGGATGTTGATGTAAGACCTTCTAATTCCTGGTAATGCATCTTCTGCACACTTTTCCCACTACCTTTTTTGTAACACAACCACTTAATATTTTTCTTAGTTTAATGTATAATTAGATGGAAGTTTTGATGAAGAAAATCTTTGAAACCCTCCTAACAAAAAATTACCAATTTCCTCTTCCTTTCACAAGAAGCATGGTAGCTCTCACACCATACAAGAACATGACCATTCATCTTGAGGTAAGAAAAGGAAATCCTCTTTTCCCCACTCAAATTATGAATCATGAAATGTAATTTCATTTTATTTAACCATGAATCTTATATCTATGTATTTAATTAACCCTCAAAAGTTTTTATTTCTAGTTTCAACCTTGAATGGAGTAATTTCATATTTTATCTCATTCCTCCTAGCATCATTTCCATCCCAAAAGTTCTTGTCATCCTTGTTCTCTTATCCATCATCTCAAATACCAAATTTCTTGTCTAAAAAACACACCAATCTATTGTGGATGACTTTTCTTTAGTAATTTGGCTTGTTTCCAAGTCATGTGCTCTTGTTCTTGAGTTATCCATTGCTTCTTTTCATAAATTGTTCCATTTGAATCTCCAAGGTTCTCTGGTGTATTCAAATATCTTCCCATCCTCATTTCTTTGTGATGAAGGGGGTAAATCATAAAACACGCAACAACAAAAATTGCACAGAGAAAATAGAACTTTATTTTATTGATTTGGACAACTTATTACGTTACAAAAGCTCAAATACAATTAGAGGAATCAACCCTCCACATGTTGCAACACATTACAACTTCCTCTCGCAAGACTCTGGAATCACCTGCCTTCTGTAACCCTAAATTAGCTAGGGTTTTTGTTTTCCCACCTATTCTTGACTCTACGCTTCCACCCTTAACTCTACTACTACCCAAGGTTCCCAAAAATGGTTATTAATAGCCTTTTTGGTGGCCAACAACCTAATTTCAAAATTTGCATCTCCCTCCATAAATAGGTCAACTTCCAGGAGCCATAACTTTTGATCCAGGTGTCCGATTGACGAATCGTTTTATGTGTCAGAAAGCTCGTGGTGTGCTCTACGCTCTAAGAACTTGCTTTGCAAGTTTTGGCCATTTTTGGGCCTGTACAAGGCCATTTAGTGCCTCAAACCTGAGTTTGAATAATTTTCAGGTGTTTTTCAAGAAACAAAAACTTTAATATCTTTTAGCTCGCAAATGATCTTTGCATTATTCCTTCACCAAAGGTCTTATTTTTTAGTTATGAAGCTTCCTATAAATTTTCACTTCAATCCGTGCCCAAATGCAAACTTTCTAAAAATAACAAGTTGCTATTTTTAGTAGTTTGGAAAAACTGAAAGTTTTACATCATTATTCAAGCGATTATGGAACTAGAACCACAAATTTTGAAAAGAAATGGAAAGAACATCAAAATTTTTGAAATACATCTTTTTTTGGGTGATGCAAGATTTCCCTTACACCACTAGATGCTCCTGCATCAGACACCTAGGGTAATTTGAGAAGTGACCCTGTCATGTCTCAGGTGTTTATGTGAGGAAAACCCAAACGGTCAACCTCTACCTTAGACAACCAAGAAGAATCTTCAACATGCATTCCTTTACATTTCACTAGATATTCTTCATATTGCCTGTTCTAAGTACTTCTTCCCACACGGCTATCCAAGATCTCTTCTATCTCCTCTATTGAAGTAGATGCCAGAATACTCCATTGTTCTTCTGTTGGTCCATCCTCTGTTCCACCTTCATGATATTCTGATAAATCAGCAATGTTGAAAATAGGGGAAATGCTGATCCTACTTGGTAGCTCTACCTCATATGCATTTCCTGAATCATGTTTCTTCAAAATTCTGCATGGTCCAAATTTCTTCATTTTTAGCTTATTGTATGTTCCAATTGGGAACGTTTCTTTTCTCAAGTGAACCATGACTTCATCTCCTACCTGGAATTCCTTATATCTCCTCTTCTGATCCACCTTAGCCTTGTATTGAATATTCATCTTATTAATGTGCTTTCTCACCTCTTCATGCAAATTCTTCAGATGTTTTGCAAAGTCTTTAGCTTCAACACTTTTCTTTTCTCCTTTGTCTAGCTTTCTTAACTCAGAATCATTTCTTGGGCTATTGCCATATACAATCTAGAATGGTGATTTACCAGTACTCCTATTGATAGAATTGTTGTAAGCAAATTCAACCTGTGGTAAAATCAAACCCCATCCCTTGGGCTTATCTCCTACTAAGCATCGTAGTAGGTTACCCAAATTCCTATTCACCACTTCAGCCTATCCATTAGTCTGTGGATGGTGTGCAGAACTGAACTTCAAATCTGTCTTCAACTTCCTCCACAATGTCCTCAGAAATAACCAACAAACATGGTATCTTGATCTAAAACTATGCTCTTTGGTAGACCGTGTAATCTCACCACCTCCCTGAAAAATAATTCAGCAATATGAACAACATCATTAGTCTTCTTGCAAGGAATAAAATGTGCCATCTTTGAGAATCTGTCTACCACCACAAAAATGGAATCATGTCCTCTCTGTGTCCTTGGTAAACCAAGAAAAAAATCCATACTAATATCATCCCATGGCTTCTCTTGTACAGGTAGTGGTTGATATAGACCTGTATTTTAACTTGCTCCTTTTGCCATCTGACATACTCTGCAACTCTACACAAATTTCCTCACATCCTGCTACAACTGTGGTTAATAATAATTTTCACCAACAATAGAAATGGTCTTATCTTGACCAAAGTGTCTGACCAATCCTCCACTATGCTTCTCCTTAATCAGGTTCTCTCATGGAACTCCTCAGAATGTACAACTAGCTTCCTTTAAACAACATGCCATCTTGGATTATGAAATCCAACCATTTTGTCCTGTCCAAAGTAACATGTTCTAGACAAGATTTCCAAGCCTTTGCAAAATCTAGATCTTTAGGATACAAATTTTTGAGCTCATCAAATGCAACAACCTCTATCTTCATTTCTGTCAACAAATTTTGCCTTTTGCTCAAGGCATCTGCAACTTTGTTGGACTTCCCATTCCTATGCTTCAAAACAAAAGTATAGCTCTACAAAAACTCAATCCATTTTAAGTGCCTTTGGTTCAACTTCCCTTCACTATTAAGATACTGCAAAGCCTGATGATCAGTATATAAAACAAACTCTTTTGGCAACAAATAATGTCTCCATTTCTTCAAAGCCTGAACTATTGCATAAAATTCCTGATCATAAACATAATACTTTTTCTTGGCATCATTAAGCTTCACTAAAATAGGCAATGGGCTTACCTTCTTGACTCAAAATAGCTCCTATAACACTACCACTAGCATCACAATCTACCTGAAATACCTTACTGTAATTTGGAAGTGCCAAAATAGGTTGCTCTATAACTTTCTACTTCAATGTGTCAAAACTTTTATCTGCTTCTTTAGTCCATCTAAACTCTTTTCTATCCCCTCTCATTGTCCCAGTCAGGGATGCACAAATGCTACTAATTTTTTTGTAAAAGCTTGCCAAACCATGAAAAGATTGTACCTCTATGGCACTCCTTGGTGTAGGCCATTCAATGATAGCCCTTAGTTTTTCTAGGTCCATCTTAAGACCTTCCTCTAAGACAACAAATCCCAGGTATACCAACTCCTTTGCAAAACTACATTTCTTCAGATTAATTAGCAACTTCTCCTCCCTCAGCTTCTCTAAAACTCTTCTGATATGCATTAGATGCTCATCCCAAGTTTTATTAAAAATCAAAATATCATCTAAACAAACAATAACATAACTTTCCAAAAATTCTTTCTGTACCTCGTTCATGAGCCATATGAATGTGCTTAATGCATTGGTTAGCCCAAATGGCATGACTAACCACTCATACAAACCCTCCTTTGTCTTGAAGGCTGTCTTCCCTTCATCTCCTTCTCTGATTCGGATCTGGTAATACCCACTCTTCAGATCAATCTTCGTGAAGTACTTGGCTCCACTCAAACAATCCATTATGTCATCCTTTGTAGGTAATGGAAATCTGTACTTGATTGTGATCTTGTTGATGGCACGAGAATCTGTACACATTCTCCACTCTCCATCTTTCTTTGGTGCTAGTACTACAGGTACCGCACATGGACTTAGGCTCTCTCTTATCAGCCCCTTCCTTAACAGCTCTTGAACTTGTCTGTTTAGCTCTTCACTCTTTGCAGGGGTCATTCTGTGGGCTATCTTATTCGGCAAACTGGCTCTTGGTATCAAGTCCATTTGATGACTTATCTTCCTCACTGGTGGTAAACCTTCTGGTACATTATCAGAGACAATGTCCTAAAATTCTTCCAACATATCTGAAACTTCTGCTGTTACATCTTCACATTTCTCTTAATAGATGTTAGGAATCAATAAAAAGCAATGATGCTCATGCTTCATACCTTCCAAAAATTTCCTACCATCTACCAAGCAAATTTTGATAGTACTACATACCTTTTCTTCCACCTCCTTCAAGGGCTTCAACTTATGATAAACTCCATCCTTTGTTAGGGAATATGTGTTTGCATGACCATCATGGACAACACTCCTATCATATTGCCATGGCCTCCCTAATAGCATATGACATGCATCCATCGGTATGATATCACACAACACCTCATCATGGTAGTCCCCAATCTTGAACTTCACTAAACACTGCTAATTGACCAAAGCTCTATGGTCCTTCTGCGACCATGCAATCCGATATGGATGTGGATGCTTTCTTCTTGTCAACTTCAATTTATCAACCATCTCCTCTAAAACAAGATTGTAAGTGCTTCCACTATCAAAATAATATCGCAACACTTACCTTCACATTTGCACTTTATGCAGAATAGACTCTTCCTCTGATTGGGTTCTTTCTCCTCATTCAACAAAATTTTTCTGACAACTAGGGTTTCTCCCCTTTCAGCATCTTCAGAGTGCTCAGACTATGCATCTTCATCTACATGTGCAACTCATGCATTACCTTCAGGTCTTCTATTTGTCCTTCCTTGATGTTGCAGACACTCCTATGCTCGATGCCCTTCTTCTCCACATTGGAAATAGGTTCCTCTGAAACCTCCTCTTCTAGGTCCTTGCCCATGTCAGCCTCTTCCTCTTTTTCTTTTCTCTCCATTGTTCTGGTCATGAGGGCGGTAGGTATTATCTCCTCTTTGATTTTGACTGGTGCCAGCTTCTTCACTTTTCTTTGAATCTTCATTTTGGCCCCCACAGGGTCTTCCACTAGTCCTTCCACCTTGACCTCTTCCCCTTTGCTTGCTGTCAAATCTTTTATTCAGCTTCTCTTCCACCTTTAGGGAAAACTAGTATGCATCTTCTATGGTATTCATTCTGACCAGGTTCAGCGCCTCTTGAATGCTTAGTCTCAACCCATTAATGTAATGGGCTACCTTCTCCTTATTGGCCTCTGCATGACCGGTTTTGATAGTAATCTTATAAAACTCTTCTGTATACTCCTTAATAGACTTGTTGCCTTGCTTCAATCCTTGCAGCTTCTTCAATAACTCCATCTCATAGTCCACAGGAACGAACTACTTTAGTTTCTCCACCATCCGATCCCATCTGGTGATCTTTCCTTTTCCTCTTTTGTTCCTCTCTAACTGGACCTCCTTCCACCAAATACTGGCATGGCCCTTCAATTTTGTTTCTGCAAACTTGACCTGATCTGGGTCTTCCACATCTTCATATTAAAAATATTCCTCCATGTCATTGATCCAATCAATAAGCTATTCTGGATTCAAATCTCTAGAATATGTAGAAACTTCGATCCTGGGCCTCTTTCCAATCTTAGAAATGGCCCTTAACAACCTAACTTCTGCAGGATCTCCTGCAACTTCTTGTTCTTCCTCAGATAGCTCTTCTTTATCTTCATCTTCGCTTTCTTCTCTTGTTCTCAGATCAAACCCTCTTCATAGCTCCTCTTGCAATGCATCAATTTGCCTTTGTAGGGCTCTAAAACCCTCTTCCGTCAAAGCATTCCTCCCAATATGATTTCTTTGTGGAGGCATCTTGATCTCCATATAAAACCCACAACCTTAAGTCTTGGTGCAAACTACCTCACGGTCGGTGATCTGTCTACACACTCAGGAACCCTTGCTCTGATACCACTTGATGAAGGGGGTAAATCATAAAACACACAACAACAAAAAGTGCACAAAAAAAATAGAACTTTCTTTTATTAATTTGGATAACTTATTATATTATAGAAGCTCAAATATAATAAGAGGAATCAACCCTCCATATGCTGCAACACATTACAACTTCCTCTTGCAAGACTCTGGAATCATTTGTCTTATGTAACCCCAAATCAGCTAAGGTTTCTAGTTTCCTGACTATTCTTGACTTTATTCTTTCCCCCTTAACTCTACTACTGCGTAGGGTTCCCAAAAATGGTTATTAATAGCTTTTTTGGTAGCCAACAACCTAATTTTAAAATTTGCATCTCCCTCCAAAAATAGGTCAACTTTCAGGAGCCATAACTTTTGATTCGGGTGTCCGATTGATGAACCGTTTTATGCATAAGAAATCTCACAGAGTGCTCTACACGCTAATAACCCACTCTATTGGTATCAGCCATTTTCAAGCCTATACGAGGCCGTTTACTGCCTCAAACCTGAGTTTGAATAATTTTTAGGCATTTTTCAGGAAACAAAAACTTTAATATCTTTCAGCTCGCAAATGATCTTTACGTGATTCCTTTGCCAAATGTCTTATTTTTTAGTTATGAAGCTTCCTGTAAATTTTTACTTCAATCTGTGCCCAAATGCAAACTTTCTAAAAATAGCAGGTTGCTATTTTTAGTAGTTTGGAAAAATTGAAAGTTCTACATCATTATTCAAGTGATTATGGAACCAGAACCACAAATTTTGAAAAGAAATGGAAAGGACATCAACAATTTTGAAACACATCTTTTTTTGGTTGATGCAAGATTGCCCTTACACCACTAGATGCTCCTGCATCACTTTGCTCCACCTATATGTTCCAATCTATAGATTGCAAGGAAGTAAGTTCCAATCTTTTGAAGACCTTGTCACTATCATACAATTTAGTTCCCCTCAATTTTTGTGTGAATAATAACCAACCTTGATACCAAAATGATATATAATTATGTTAAATATTTTATTGAAACTAAGAATCATTGAAATTTACTATTTGTTCTAATTAGAATGATCTTAAACTATCCTAAAAAGTGGTTTGATTGTGTAAAAAACAATAAATAATATCCAAATGAACAAACACATAAAACACTTAATTTTTTTAAAATCTTGGATACTCAAATAGAGGAAAAACTAGTTGGTAGTGGCCAAATAGATCATCTAATTGAATTTATTAATGAATAAATTAGTTATAAAGAGTTGAATACAACAATTCAATTTTTCTATGCTCATTGTTCAACTTTCCATTTATAATTTAACTAGGTTCTCCTTGTGCAAATTGCATACAATCTAATGCTCAAAAATTTGAATCTCATCATTGTCAATCTCACACCCATAAGTAGAATGTTTAAAGTCTTTCTTATGCATTGAAAGTCTCCATTGGTGATCTAGAATGCCAAAAAAACATGATTTTTTGTTTCCCATGACTGCTCCCTATGTTGTGATGAAACCACCGCTTTTTAACAAGTCAAAATAGCCTTGGTGAGGTTAAAATTTCCATGGTAGGGTTATAACTCCTCCAATAAGGTCAAAATTGCCTCAATAGTTTTGAGTCTACCACTTACGAGGATGTAATTTTTGCACATGTGTAAAACTAACAATTTTAATAGTGACAAAAAAGTACTTACACATCTTCAAATATTTAGAAAACCTTTAATTATTAATCTAGAGAACTTATGGGATCATCATGGATAACAAATGATTTCAAACAATTGGACACATAGTTTTTTTTAGTTTCTTGGTTGGAGTGGTGTAAGGTTTTATGGAAACCATGTCTTCCATTAAGGGGGTCTTCTACATTTTCTAAGTCTTCATATCTTTTAGGGAACAAAAAGTCATCATATTGTGGAGGTATGATCTATAAAGGATAAAAACATAATCTTAGATTTCCTTGTGAAGTAAAACATATAGCTTAGAAGACATATTTGTATTAAGTTTAGGAATCAGAAAGGAAAAAAATGAATAAAATTGAAAGTTTTTATGTTTGAGTATGAAATTGTGGATTTCAGAAGGTAGTCATTACATGATTGCTGCAACAATTACAAAGTTGACAAGGTAATTTTATCTTGAAGTAGTGGTTTCATCACTAGATGAAGTGCTAGTTTTGGCATGTATCTAGAACTAGGATGTGATGCTCAAAGACACTTCAAATTTACCTTCTGTTTAACTTCTAGTGACTTTTGGGATTCTTGAAGAGCATGAGAAATCATATTAGTCTATTGTAAGTGCCTAAGAGGCAAGGAGAAGAAATTAGAAGTGAATTTCAAGAGGATTCATAAATCCAAGTGAACACATAAATTTTATTATGTTAAATCTAACTAGAAGAGTGTGTAAGAGAGATGTCCGATCTTGAAAGGAAATATGAATAATTCCCACTTAATCCAAAGATAACAAATGAAGTAAACTAGATCAACAAAATTTAAGCAAAAAAATAACAATCAACACAAGATATACCCTAGGAAAACCCTCATATGGGAAAAATCCATCTTGGAAAGAACACCCAAAATGTATTACTCTTCAAAAACTCTTTCAGTTGTAATGCTTCAATGGAGATCAACTTCTTGAATCTAGACAAATTCCTATTACATAACCCTACATAAAACTTACCATATAATCTCCATCCCAAGACCTCAATAAATCAAATTTGGAGACCCAAGAAACCAACAATGGATTCCAAAAACAATGAGCCAAGTCAGTCAAATTGGTCTAACATGGATCCATGTGCCCCTCTCCAAAATTGCTTGTAATTAGAATGTAACTCCTAATTTGACCATTTGAACCTTATGACCAAGAGGATCCAATGTAACTCCCAAGAGCTCTAAGATTGGGTCATAATTACACTTACACACATCTTACAAATAATTATATTTAGCTGGTCAAAGATGCTAGTCATAGTCCACTTAGTAAACCCCGATTCAATAACTTCTTACACACATCATAAAGCCAATTAAACATGGCAGAGAGTGCCAACTAAGAATCTTAAGATTCCTTTTAAGTGGGGCACCCTTTTCCATGTGTGCCAATAAATATTAAATAATTGTGACACCATTAGCATTAAGAATTGTAAGGTACATACAACACCTAGTCCTAACACTCTCCTACCTATTATATACATTGTAAGAATCATAAGGGGTTATGCATGTAGCGAACTAATGCTAGGGGTTAATCCCTTTAGCCATCATGCACCATTGGAATTTATTTATGCTCATGGGCTTTATCCATGTATTTGTAATGTTCACATAAGTATCCATCTTCTTGAATATAACCCTCCTATCCTCCCATGTCATGAATAAAGTGATACTACACATCAATGTGCATATTTCACACATGAGACGTTGGGTCATTTGCTAAGTTGATGGCACTCTAATTGTCACACTAAATTAGCACTGTTTCTTGACTCAACCTAATATCTAAACACAATCTCTAATGCTAGATTGTCTCCTTACAAAGCATGAGTAGTAATCATATGGTATGCCTCTATCATCAAAAGAGAAATAATAGCTTGTATTTTTCTCATCCAATTGATCACACCATCAAATAGGGTAAATACATACCCACTAGAGTATATACCTCCTACTATCCACATCTCCTGCTCATCAAAATCCATGAATCCCTTTATATCCACTATCCTAATCAATTCTAGTCCTCCCTAATAGTAAATTGAGAAATTAGATGTGTATCAAAGATATATGTATAAAGATCCTCTTTGTTGTAGTCCAACATTCCTTGCTTGGAATGGAAATATACCTACTTAGAATTCTCATTGCTCAGACAATGTTTGGTCTAGTGCAGACCATGACATACATAATACTACCAACTATGCTTGCATAGGGGATGTGTCTTATGTCCTCTATCCCATCTAGTGTTGAAGGAAACTATTCAACTAAAATCTTTGTTCCCACAAGAATGGGAACACTCGTTGGTTTATAGTCATTTATCTTGAACAAATACAAAATAGAGTCAACATACTTCCTCAGGGTCATCCAATTTTTTCTATTAGCTTTGTCCAAGTCTTGGTCTATATCCCTAAGATAAATTTAGTTGCTCCCAAATCCTCCATATCAAACTAAAAATAAAGCTAAGATTTAAAAGCCCTAACCATTTCCTTACTATTATTAATCAACATGTAATCAAAATAAATAATAATAAGTGTAAACTAATTATTTATTTGTCTAAGAAAAAATAATGATTTGACTTAGCTCTAACAAAGCCCAACTTTGAAACATATGAATCAAATTTCTAATACACTTCATAACGATTATTTCAGACCATACATGGACTTTTGCAATCTACAAACCATGTTCTCTGTAACCTTCATCACAATGTGATATGATTGTGACATGTAGATCTCCTCCTCCAAATCCCCATGTAAAAAATCTAACTTAACATCTATCTACTCAACCTCTAGATTAAACACAACAACAAAAGACAATAAAAATTTGATCCATTTAAGCTTTGCAACATGAGAGAATATCTCACCAAAACTATTTCACTCTAACTGGGAATAACCCTTAGCCACTAACTTTTCTTTGTACTTATCAATTTTTCCATCTAAATTGAACTACAAGTTCTTGAAAACCCATTTGTAGCTAATAAGTTTCCTATCCTTAGGAAGCTTCACCGAGCCCCATGTATTGTTCTTCTCCAGTGTAGATATCTCCTCATTCATGGCACTTTTATAGGACTTCCTATCTGTAGGTTCCATTGCTTCCTTCATAGTTATAGGCTAATCATCATTGGTAGACAATGCAAAAATGTAATTGAAATCAAGTGGAATATACCTTTTTGGTTGATTTCTCTATTGAGTGGACCTTCTCACAAGGTGGGTATGAGGTTTTTCTTCTTCCTTTTAAATGAATGAGTCACTATCTAAATTAACCTCCTCATCAAGTTTGTCTTGAACCTTAGGTGTACTCTCCTTGGTCTTTGGATTGATATGCACTAACGTTTTCTCCTTATCTTAAAGCTACAAAGGCTTAAGAGAATATCTAATCTTCCTAAAGATCACATTCCAATTGTTAATTATCTTTGTAGTTCCAAAGCTTGTATCCTTGGGTTCCATCTCTATACTTAATGAAGATACATAGTTTCTTTGCTTTGAATTCTAATTTGGATCTCTTCTCCTTAGGTACATGTACATATGCCTCACAACTGAAAACCCTAATATGCTACAACAAAGGATTCTTACCATTCTAAGTCTTCTCAGGTGTTTTGTCCACATAAGATAATGTAGGAGATCTATTAATTAGATAAAAATTTGTGCTTCCAACTTCTACTCAAAATTTATGATCCAAACCAACTCCACTAAGCATACTTCTAGCTCTCTCTAGATTAGCATCCTATTCATTCTCTCTACAATGCTTTCTACTGAGGGGTTAGGGTGTTGTCTAACACCTCACAATATCATGTTTCTTGCAAAATTGTCAAAATTTGTTGAACATTACTCTCCACCATTGTCCATCCTCAACACCTTGATCTTCTTCTCTATATGATTCTTTGCAAGAGATTTGAACTCTTTGAACTTTAAGAAGACCTAAAATTTATGTTTGAGGAAGAACACCCATGTTTTCTTAGAGAATTCATCAATGAAAGAAACATACTACATGTATTTTACAAGTGAAGGTATATGTACATGACCAAATACATCACTATATATCAAATCCAAAATCTCTACAAATCTAGTAGAGCTCGAGTAAAATTTAATTTTTCTTTTTGTTTATATAGTGTTCACAAAAGTCAAAATCAAAGGAATAATCAATTAGCTCCTCTATTATGTTTTTAGATTTCAGGGCCTCAGACTTTTCTCACCAATGTGACTGATACACTCATGCCACATCATAGTCTTAGTAGAAGCTTATGGTTCCCTAAAATAGGAATCTCAAAACTACTACATTCTAATTGGAAGTGAGTTGGCTTGGGCCCATATTTAAATTTGATTTTAGAGATTTTCAACTATGGTTTTGAACCAAAGTAAGAAACAATAGATATGAAGGTTAAGTCTAGGTTATTGGGAGACAAGGTCTCATAATTAAATAAGATTCAAACTATATACCAACTCTTACACAAAAATACACCATTAAACACTAAATTATTACATTCAATTAAAAAATCAAAATATAAACCTTGTTCCACATTTCATCACAAATAATAAGAACTAGTCTATCATATATATACCTCGGTAATTGATGGTGACATGAAATAAATGAAAAAGGTGATCACATAATCACCCATTAAGGTTATCTTATATTATGACAAATATTATGGACCATATAATTTGATTGGTCACTTGAATATTTGGGAATAATTGTTTATAGTTTCGCAGCACATGCAGAACATAAAGCCTTTGTTGTAAATGTATCATAATTGCATGTACATCGAATACAAACACCTTCAGAACAATTCAATTTTGAAAACATGGGATGTGATGAGATTTTCTATGCAAAGTATTTTCTATGGTCTGTACATATGTTTAGAGATTGAGATTCTTTGCCTTGATTTTGCTGTGGCATGGGTTTGTGTGACTGAATGACCAACTTCAGTGGTTACAGATTTTGCCATTGTTTCTTGTTTCGCAGGCATCTCGATCTTTTGTTTATGGAGTTTGTCCCTTGACAGAGGCTTTGTTGTTTGCTGTTGGACCCACCTGTTCATAAAGACAGCTTGTCTTTAATGGAAACTCCTGTCTATAATGCTCATCTCATTTGTTTATCATAGATCACAATACATGTTTAGGCTTTGGCCAACAAACATTTAGAAAATAAATGATTTTTGTTGATACAACGTTTGGCTGTTGTCTAATCTGGGCTTTATTTCCTTATACTTCTGCACCTATCTCAGATTTGTAAGATTGGTTCCAGGTGATCTTCTCCATTGAAGCTGTGTGCTGGGAAACAATTGGACATAAAATGGACGGCCTCTGTCTTTTGGTCTTAATAAGTGTTTAATCAATGTTGTCAATCAGAAACCGTTGTACATAAAATGGTCAGCCTGTCTTTCGGTCAGGATAAGTGATTAATCTTTGTTGTCAATCAGTTTTGTTGTCCTCTTTTTAATCCTATTTTTTTTTACTTTTTCCTCCACTCTCCCTTTCTCTCTCTCTCTGTTTTTTTTCAAAATAATGTTTGATATTACATTGAATATAAGCGTGATCAATGTTAACTAATCATCTTTGATAGTACATTAAATATAAGTGTGATTAATGTTAACTAATCATCTTTGATATTACATTGAATATAAGTGTGATTACTGTTAACTAATCATGTTTGATATTACATTGAATATAAGTGTGATCAATGTTAATTAATCATGTTTGATATTACATTGAATATAAGTGTGATTAATGTTAACTAATCATGTTTGATATTACATTGAATATTAGCATAAATGTTAACTAATCATGTTCAATATTACATTGAATATTAGTGTGATTAATGTTAACTAATATGATTCAATATGTTATATTTTTGAGAAGTATTAGTAATTTTATTATAATATATTTGAAAGTAGAGGTAATAAATGTTTTTAGTAGTAAGTTTTTTATGGGTTCCAATGTGTTTGAAAATTAGTTCATATATAAATTGTATTATGAAAATTAATTTATTTGGTTAAGTAATGTATTAGTAGTTTGGTTAAGAAGTATTAGTTTTTTTATTATAATATATTTGAAAGTAGAGTTAATAAGAGTTTTTAGTAGTAAGTCTTTATGGGTTCCAATGTGTTTGAAAATTAGTTTATATATGAATTGTATTATGAAAAGTAATTTATTTGGTTAAATATTGTATTAGTAGTTTGATTAAGATATACATTTTAAAAATTAAAAGTGACAATAATTCCAATTACATATGCTTCTCTATTTGCTAATAAAAGCCTGATTTATTAACTAATACTATTAGTATTGATAAATAATAATTACTTTTCATTGGTTAGTAGCAGATAATGCTATTGATGTAGGTTGTAGATGACAACAATCAAATGGAATAAGTGACATGAGAAACCTAGTTAGGGAAACATTTTCAACATTATCATGAAATGGAATAAGTGACAAGAGAAACCTACTTAGGGAAACATTTTCAGCTTTTCATGATAAGCAATGTTTATATGACTAGTTTTTATTGGATAATTCTACCAATGCATAAAAGACTCCTTTGAAGTTATATGATGCTACAATCAACTTTGACCCAAGTATTATCTTTTGAATGATTTAATGCATGGGTGTGAAGTATTTATCACACACTAGATATCTATCACAATATATTTTTTCCATTGAGTAGGGCAAGCATTAAAGGTCTTTAGCAAGCTTATTATATTTTTGATCTGAACTTTTGTTTGGTAACTCTTGGTGTTAACTTGAAGTGATGATGATATATTAAAATTGTATTTGTGAGAAGGTTGTATCAAAAGCTACTTCAATAATCAAATGGAATAAGTGACATGAGAAACCTACTTAGGGAAAAATTTTCAGCATTTTCATGATAAGTAGTCTTTATATATGATTTGTTTTTATTGGATAATTTTACCAACACATAAAAAATATATTTTACTAAATTAAAATGAAATTATATGACATTACAATCAACTTTGACCCAAGTATTAGATTTTGAATGATATAATGCATGGGTGTGAAGTATCTATCACAATATATTTTTTCCATTGAGTAGGACAAGCCTTAAAGGTCTTTAGCAAGCTTATTATATTTTTGATGTGAACTTTTGTTTGGTAACTCTTGGTGTTAACTTGAAGTGATGATGATATATTAAAATTGTATTAGTGAGAAGGTTTTATCAGAAGGCGCTTCACTAATCAAATGGGATAAGTGACATGAGAAACCTGTTGCAAGTATGGGCCTAACCAGTGTTGTCATTGATGTCAACATACTCCTGTTGTATTAATGATAAGGATTGGATGATCTGTTTGTTGAGGATATTGAGAAAATTGGTCATATCAGGAACAGTGAAGAACAATGAAGACAATAAGGTAAAAGTCCAAGTTAAGATGAGGATCAGAGGATGCGGTTTAAAGGGTTTGTAGATATGTGTCTTAAGGTGATCCAGTAGAGATTTTAGAGGTCCGCATGAAGATTTGAAGAAGTTGTGGCCGCTCAAGTTAAATCAGTTCCGGTAGGTGTGTTGGCTTTTTCCCAGACTGGATGCTTATTCCCAGATTTCCCTACAAGGTAGCCATTAGTGATCAACAGGATCTCTGGGCCAGGGGCCAACAGTGTAGGAGATAGACTCTGTATTTTATCTCCTCTTCTTCTTCAGGCTCTGCAAAACCTAGGGGGGTATTCCCTACTCAACATCCATGAGGATATGCATACAAAGGCTGGGATGCTGACAGAAAGCAGATAAGTCCTCCTGTAAGTAGACCAAAACTGAAAGATAAGAGCAAAGGGGCTAGCTTTGGGCCTATTTGCAGTTGTAGACAGAGGACTGAGGATCCTAAAACTAATTCTAATGTCCTAATGGTTGTTTTAGATTTTGATTTGGATTTTAAGTTTGGATGCAAAGCTGGACATGGTTGTAACACAAAAACAAAGTAAGATTGGTGCCTATCCAGGGCCTGGAGTCAGCAGACATACACCTGTGAATGATCAACATGAACAGCTAAAACTGGATTTCAGGGGGATATATGTGATACCTGCCTTACAGATATCTCCCAATACAGAGTGTTAAGTTATCTCTACTTATGGCATCCCTACTGCAGTATACCCTTCCCAATGTTCAACCTGAAAACAGTTTAATCTACCCCTTGAGCAGAAGTTAAAAGATCAGACATTCAACATAGGAATTCTATGCTCTAGAATCTAAACATTACCCAAATATCCAGATTTAGAAGAAGAATACATGCAATACTGGAGACAGAATTAACAAAACACATGCTAATATAGCATTTCTCATATAAGATTAATCATGAGATCAGTGGGTTCATGCCAAAAACATACAACAAGAGATACATAAACTCACAGGTTAAGCTGTACAGAGCAACCAGATTAGCTTGTTTTGAATTACAGAACCAAAAATCTTCAACTTTCAACAACCAAAAATGAGTAACACTTCCTGCTTATAACAGCCAGGTAATGTACCACAGCAATTAATTACATGGTTGACCAAAAATCCCGCCAGATACACAGTATCAGAAAAATGGCGCTCAACGCATTACCAGATTGGCGCCCAAACATGAATGCAGTAGGTAGGGGAGGAGACAGGAAGAAATCTCAAGCCCTGCGCCACTGTCCGTTGATGTACACCTTCAATCGGGTACCAGATCCGTCCATACCTCTGCAACCTTCGCCATTAATGGCGCACCAACCCGCGGCCTCGGGAAAACGTCAAATAGTGCATCGCAACCATTTCCTGCCAAGATTCATCGTCATGATATTTCAAATATGCAGGATATCAATTATCCCACATGCACCCTGCGGCGACCTTTTCAACACTTTATATACTAGGCCACGAGCATATATAATGTCGGTGCTTTTGCTCCTGACGACACTAGTATAAGACTTCATCATCATCCTCCAACAACATGATATCCTGTCGCTTGAAATATCACCCTGACGTCAGCATCATATCGCAATATAACCTGCATGATAATCGCCTTCATCCGCACAACCTGATCCATCGGAGGAACATCCTCCTGCTTAGCCGATACCAAAAGTCTGGCCGATGAACATCCTGATGACGTCACCGTCATATCCTGCTGACGTCATCAGCATATCTGCCTACTGCGCACCTCCTCATATCCGGATGATGTCATCATCATGTTTGCAAATATCGGGGGATCTCCACAAGATGATCAGTGTTAGAAATATGACCCCCCCGGACCTAGATGACATCATCATCATATCGACATCAGGATGATATTCGAAAGATAACCGGATATTTGGAAATATCATCCTAATGCACAAATATCATGCTGCACTGTAGCTCCACTATAAGATCGGGGTGATAGATGAATATGCCAGATATTTGAAAAGATCACCCCCACTAGATAATGCACGAAGTCGACAGGCGGATATCTCCCTTCAGAAATATCATGATGCAGATAGGCAGAGAAATAGATATCACCCTGACATAAGAATGACGTCAGCATCATCAGGATGATAAAACAAAGAACATGAAGTGATACAACAACATCAGGATGATATTGACTAAGATCATCCTGACGTTCAAAATATGATGACCCCAGTGAATATCGGGTCATACTTAGAACTCTTCAACAACATCATCAGGATGATCATAACCAAGATCACCCGATGATAAAAATATCACCCCGGCGAAATATCATGCAGGCAAAAAATATGATGACCCTCGCAAGCAACACGGTGATAACTGGAAATATGATGATGATGATGACGACCCTTAAGAAAAAACAAGTCAGGTCGAACAACTCAGAGAATAACCCCTTCAGAAGATCGGGGTGACATCATCATCATAAAAGGGCAAGGTGATAATTGGAAGATCACCGGATACTTGAAAAAACACCCCCGCAAGCAAATCAGGGCACACTGTAGCTCATCAGCAGGATCAGGATGATATCCAAACATCACCCGATATTGAAACATGATGATCCTGATGAGAAACCGGTCGACAGAAAACATGATGATGCTGACCACCATCGAAGCAAACATGATGATGATGACTTCCTCCTCGAAGAAAAAATGATGCTGCAGCTGAAAAATGCCGAGGAGGTCCAACACTTAGGAAAATGGGCAAGAAGATATAGGGTTCAAATGAAGAAACCCCCTAAACATGAAAAATCAACCTCCAGGTCAAATTGAGTGCTAACAAGGTGTTCAGAGGTGACAGAGTGATACAGACAGGTCCGGTGAGATCCGGAAATGCATTATCCTATTCTGCGGATTTGAGGGAGTGTTCAGGAAGTCTTTGTGAAGTGTCAACTCATTTAGTTCATGGTTTGAAGGTCCGCAAGCATCTATTCCTTTGTGACAGTAATGATAGACTATGTTCTTGAGGTTCCAGATGAAGGAGAGAAGGATTTTAGTAAGCAGATGAAGTGTGGATGTTCTTGGTGATTCAGGCAAGCTTGTGGAGGTCTTTGAATCATGTCTAGTTTGTGTTGGTGGTCCACATTGAAGTTTAAGCTCGCGTTTGAAGAATTACTTCTAGATGAAGGCGTTCTTCCTTAGACTGGCCGACCGGATGAGTTACTCATCCTACGGATGTTCTTGTAGATGTTTGCTGACTTAGATGATTATTCCTAAGTCGACGTGTTGTATAAATAAGGAATTGTGAAGTCATTTCAAAGTGAGTCTTGTGGAGATGAGAGTGTGGTAGCGAAGAGGAGAGAGAAAGGTTGAGCATAAGTATTGGGCTTAAATGGAACTGATTCAAGCATGGCGAAGATGCTATTCTCCAGTTCATGTATGTGATACTTATTATTTTGTAGACAGTGTGTTTCTTGTAGGCAGTGAGCCTCTTGTGAGCAGTGTGCTCGGGCAGTGAGCCCTAATTGGCATGTGCCATTTTGTTCTTTCTATTATTCTAATAGAGAATACAATCTTGGGTTAATCACCCCATGGTTTTTCCCTTAACAGGGTTTTCCACGTCAAAATCTTGTTGTCTTATGTGTTGATGTGTTGTTGCTCTTGGTTTAATGCATTGTGTTTCCATGATTGAATTATTATTATGCTATTGAATTACAAAGTGAATTTAAGTGTATAAATTGGGAGAAAGTTTTGGACAACTGATTCACCCCCCCTCTTAGTTGTCTGTCTTGAATCTAACAGTTGGTATCAGAGCCAAGTTCCTCTAAAAGGAGCTTAACAGCTTGAGGAGATCCAGGATGTCATCCTACAAGAAGGATAGTCTGAAGTTTGATGGAACCAATTTTATTCTTTGGAAAAGTCGCATGAAATGTCACTTGAAATGTATGGGAATGCAATATTGGAACATGGCTTCAACAAAGTATACTCCTCCACAGGGTGGCTCGAAAACCCAAAATAAAATCACAGATGCTGAAAATAATTTACAGACTATAGAGGCTCTTCTAAGCGCATTATCTGATTCAGAGCTTTCAAATGTTGTTGATCTACCAACTGCTTTTGAGATTTGGCAAAAATTAGAACTTCTGCATGAAGGAGACAAGTATGTTAAATGTGCAAGGTTACAGAGTCTGAAAGGAAAATTTGAAAATCTGAAGATGAGAGATGATGAAAATATCATTACTTTTATGCCAAGAGTAAATGAGATTATCTGTGGCATTAGATGTGCTGGTGGAGTCTTGGATGAAGATGATACTGTTGGCAAAGTTCTCAGATCCCTTCTTGCTTCTTATAAAATCAAAGCTATTGTCATTGAAGAATTTAGAGCCCATACAACTGTCACAAGAGATCAATTGGTTGGTAAACTGGCTGCATTTGAAATGACTGAGTTTGGAGATGCCCCCCAAAGACTGAATCAACATTCAAAGCCAGTGCCTCTGTAAAAGGTAAATAAAGGTTTGATCTAGGAGAGAACTCTTCAAGGAAACTATCATGGTATGAAAAAGCAAGAAAAGACCTGGAAGAAGAAGAATTTGAAACTGCTCACCTTGAAGCTCTTATTGCAAAAAGATTGCCAAGAGGATCTGGTAAGTATGAAGGGAAATTACCTTTTAAGTGTTTTAACTATAATAAGATTGGTCATTTTGCCTCAAGATGTCCGAAAAGATTTTCAAGACCAAAATCAAGGTCCCAAAAGAATTGTTACTATGTTCATGAAGATGATGATAATGAAGGAGTAACAGATGATGAATCAGAAATAGGAAACAAATCTAGAAATGACTGGGTGTTCATTGCCATCAAGGAAGAAGAACCAATGTCCTCTGAATCTGTCAATCATGAAGCTGTAGAAAGAGCTCTGGCTGCCCAAGTTGAAGAAAAGGATGATTGGGTCATTGACAGTGGTTGCTCTCACCATATGACTGGTGACAAAAACAAGTTCATAGATTTGGAAAGGTATGAAGGAGGAGTGGTAAAGTTTGGTGATAATTCTGCTGGTAGAATCAGAGGTAGAGGAACTATTTCTTTTGATGGAAGGAACAAAATCGGTACTGTACTGTATGTTGAAGGATTGAAGCACAATCTTCTCAGTGTTGGATAGTTGGTGGATAAAGGCTATGATCTTCGATTCAAGAATGGAAAATGCAAGATCTTTGAAAGTTCCAAAATAGAGATTGCATCCGGTACTCAAACTAAAGGTAATATCTTCCACTTGGTTGGTACTTGTAAAAGTTGCTTATTTGTTCAAGTTGATCAGAGTTGGTTGTGGCATAGGAGAATGTGTCATGTGAATTTTGATAATATCATCAAGATAAGCAATACTCAGGCTGTAAGAGATCTTCCAAAATTGGTGAAACCTACAAATAGTTTGTGCAAAGAATGTCAGTTGGGAAAACAAAGTAGAGTCTCATTTAAAAGCAAGGAACAATCTTCTACCAGATTATTGGACTTAGTTCATACTGATCTTTGTGGTCTGACAAGAATCAGAAGTGTGCAAGGTGATAGATCATGTTATTAATTGATGACTATTCTCGGATGATGTGGGTAACCTTTCTGAAAGAGAAATCAGAAGCTCTTGAGAAATTCAAAATATTCAAGGTTATGGTAGAGAATGAAACTAGATTAAAATTGAAATGTCTGAGGTCTGACAGAGGTGGAGAATTCACATCCGGTGAGTTCATAGAATTCTGTGAGAAACATGGAATAAAGAGACAATTGTCTGCTCCTAGGACTCTACAGCAGAATGGAGTAGTGGAAAGAAAAAACTAGACCATCCAAGAAGCATCTAGGACAATGATGATGGAAGCAAATGCTCCTTAAATCTATTGGAGAGAAGCTGTCAGCATTGCAGTCTATACTCTCAATCGAGTACAAATCAAAAGCAATATTCGTAAGACTCCTTATGAACTTTGGTTTGGCATCACTCCTTCTATATGATATTTCAGAGTCTTTGGTAGCGAGTGTTACATCAAAAGAGATGAAGATCTAGGCAAGTTTGATGCTAGAAGTGATGAAGGAATATTCTTGGGTTACTCTAATCAAAGCAAAGCATATTGGTGTTATAACAAGAGACTGAGAAAGATTATAGAAAGTACAAATGTGAAGGTCCGTGAAGGAATTGAAAAACCCTCAAGGTTTTATGAATATGATGAAGATGATCAGAATGGTGTTATGATTCAAGGAGCTCAAGTCCCTTCTAAAATTTAGATTCTAACTGATCCAGTAAATCAGGAAGAAGAGATGAGTTTTAATGAGCCTGATCAAGAATCAGAAGTGCAAGAAACTCCCAAAGTTCCAAAGTATGTAAGATTGAACCACTCTGAAGATCAGATCATAGGTGATAAAAACAAAGGTGTTCAAACAAGAAGAAGGATTTCTCAAGATTCAGAAGAGTATTGTCTGATTTCAAAGATTGAACCTAAGACAGTGAATGAAGCTTGCAATGATGAAAAATGGACTAAAGCAATGGAGGAAGAACTGACGCAAATTGAGAAAAATCACACTTGGGATCTTGTTCCTAGACCTAGAAACAAGAATGTGATTGGAACTAAATGGGTCTTTCGGAACAAACTGAATGAAGTTGGTGAAGTAATCAGAAATAAAGCCAGATTGGTCTGCAAGGGTTATTCTCAAATTGAAGGAGTTGATTTTGAAGAAACTTTTGCTCCGGTGGCAAGAATTGAAGTAGTCAGATTATTTCTTGCTTTTGCTGCATTCAAGGATTTCAAAGTATATCAGATGGATGTAAAGTCTACCTTCCTGAATGGTGACTTTAAAGAAGAAGTTTACATTGAGCAACCAGATCAATTTCAATTATTTGATCATGGTGATATGGTCTACAAATTGAAGAAAGTACTGTATGGACTGAAACAAGCCCCAAGAGCCTGATATGAAAGATTGGATAAGCATCTTTTGAAGATTGGGTTCAACAAAGGTATTGCTAACAGTAATTTGTATTTCAAAATTGATCATGAAAATATATTAATTGTTGAAGTGTTTGTTGATGATATCATTTTTGGAGGAAGAGATAGTATGTGCAAAAATTTTGCAAACCAAATGAAAAGTGAATTTGAGATGTCCATGCTTGGGGAAATGAATTTCTTTTTGGGTCTACAAATCACTCAAACAAAGAAAGGAATATTCATTTCTTAGTCCAAATATGTGAAAGAATTGTTGAAGAAGTTTAGGATGGAAGACTCAGAGCCAATGAATACTCCCATGGCAATCAGATGCAAATTAAACAAAGATGATGACTCACCTAAGGTTGATCAGAAAAAGTATAGGTCAATGATTGGAGGGCTATTGTATCTAACTCAAACTAAAGCAGACATTATGCAGGCTGTTGGTCTTGTTGCTAGATTCCAGGTTGATCCTAGAGAATCTCATGTCATGGCAATCAAGAGGATTTTTACATATTTAAAAGGGACAGTTGAGTATGGATTGTGGTATCCCAGAGATCATAATTTATCTCTTCATGCATATACAGATGTGGATTGAGCAGAAGATGTGGATGACCAGAAGAGTACTAGTGGTGAAGCATTCTTTTTAGGGAAGAGATTGGTTTCTTGGTTGAGCAAGAAACAAGAGGCAATATCTCTGTCCACTATAGAAGCAAAATATATTGAGGCAATAGGTAGTTGTACTCAAGTTTTGTGGATGAAGCAAATGCTAAGAGACATAAGAGTGGAGTATGAGGAGCCTATCACAATCTTCTGTGATAATTCAAGTGCAATAAATATATCTAAGAATCTAGTGTTGTATTCAAAGACTAAACATATATCCATCAAGTTTCACTTTTTGAGAGAGCAAGTGAACAAGAATGAAGTCAGATTGGAGTTTGTGCCATCCAAGGATCAAATTGCAGACATCTTTACTAAACCTCTACCTAAGGACTCTTTTGAGTATCTCAGGGAGAAGTTGGGGTTATTGCCCCTCCGGTGATGAACTAAGGTGCACTGATGTGCATCATTCTGGTGGTTATCACAATCATATCTTGTGGTCTGGATTGATAATTGGGAGCTGCTACTTAGGGGGAGCAGTTGGTATGACTCTAAAGTAGTAAAATTGCAAGTATGTGCCCTTTGCCCTTGATGTCAAAGGGGGAGAGAAGACATGTGAAAAAAATTGGCTGCTGATCAAAGGGGGAGCAGGAAAGGAAGAGAAGACATGTGAATGGTTGTTGTTGATAGGGGGAGTTGTGACAGTAAGGAGAAGTTCTTGTCTTGATGGTCAAAATAGTTTTTCACATCATATGTTGCCATCAATGACAAAGGAGGAGATTGTTGCAAGTATGGGCCTAACTAGTGTTGTCATTGATGTCAACATACTCCTGTTGCATTAATGATAAGGATTGGATGATCTATTTGCTGAGGATATTGAGAAAATTGGTCATATCAGGAACAATGAAGAACAGTGAAGATAGTAAGGTAAAAGTCCAAGTTAAGATGAGCATCAGAGGATGCGGTTTAAAGGGTTTGTAGATATGTGTCTTAAGGTGATCCAGTAGAGATTTTAGAGGTCTGCATGAAGATCTGAAGAAGTTGTGGCCACTCAAGTTAAATCAGTTCTGGTAGGGGTTCAAAGGTGACAGAGTGATACAGACAGGTCTGGTGAGATCCGAAAATGCATTATCCTATTCTGCAGATTTGAGGGAGTGTTTAGGAAGTCTTTGTGAAGTGTCAACTTGTTTGGTTCATGGTTTGAAGGTCTGCAAGCATCTATTCCTTTGTGACAGTAATGACAGACTGTGTTCTTGAGGTTCCAGATGAAGGAGAGAAGGATTTTAGTAAGCAGATGAAGTGTGGATGTTCTTGGTGATTTAGGCAAGCTTGTGGAGATCTTTGGATTGTGTCCAGTTCGTGTTGGTGGTCCGCATTGAAGTTTAATCTCACATTTGAAGAATTACTTCTGGATGAAGGTATTCTTCCTTAGATTGGCTGACCGAATGAGTTACTCATCCTGCAAATGTTCTTGTAGATGTTTGTTGACTTAGATGATTATTCCTAAGTCGATGTCTTGTATAAATAAGGAATTGTGAAGTCATTTCAAAGTGAGTCTTGTGGAAATGAGAGTGTGGTAGCGAAGAGGAGAGCGAAAGGCTGAGAAGAAGTATTGGGCTTAAATGGAACTAATTCAAGCATGGCGAAGATGCTATTCTCCAGTTCATGTATGTGATACTTATTATTTTGTAGACAGTGTGTCTTGTAGGTAGTGAGCCTCTTGTGACCAGTGTGCTCGGGCAGTGAGCCCTAATTGGCATGTGCCATTTTGTTCTTTCTATTATTCTAACAGAGAATACAATCTTGGGTTAATCACCCCATGGTTTTTTCCTTAACTAGATTTTCCACGTCAAAATCTTGGTGTCTTATGTGTTGATGTGTTGTTGCTCTTAGTTTAATGCATTGTGTTTCCATGATTGAATTATTATTATGCTACTGAATTACAAAGTGAATCTAAGTGTATAAATTGGGAGAAAGTTTTGGACAACTGATTCACACTCCCCCCTCTCAATTGTCTGTCCTAAATCTAACAAAACCTTCTTAGGGAAATATTCTCAACATTTTCACGATAAGCACTCTTTATATACGACTCTTGTTTTTATTGGATAATTCTACTAACACATAAAAACTATTTTAGTAAATTAAAATGAAATTATATGATGTTACAATCAACTTTGACCCCAATATTAGATTTTGACTGATGTAATGCACAGATATGAAGTATTTATCACACACTAGCTATCCATCACAATATATTTTTCCACTAAGTAGGACAAGCATTAAAGGTCTTTAGCAAGCTTATTATATTTTTGATGTAAACTTTTGCTTGGTAACTCTTGGTGTTAACTTGAAGTGATGATGATATATTGAAATTATATTAGTGAGAATGTTGTATCAAAAGCCACTTCACTAATCAAATGGAATAAGTGACATGAGAAACCTACTTAGGGAAACATTTTCAACATTTTGATGATAAGCAATCTTTATATAGACTCTTGTTTTTATTGGATAATTCTACCAATGCATTAAAAACTATTTTATTAAATTAAAATGAAATTATATGATGTTACAATCAACTTTGACCCAAGTATTATCTTTTGAATGATTTAATACATGGGTGTGAAGTATTTAACACACACTAGATATCTATCACAATATATTTTTTCCATTAAATAGAATAAGCATTAAGCAAGATTAATATATTTTTGATGTGAACTTTTGTTTGGTAACTCTTGGTGTTTTTGATTAAGGTAAGTAGCATACTAGGGTGCTGAAGCCTTTACAAAAGGCCCCCAAGGTAAAACAAAATAGGCCAC